>JAJHZJ010000014.1:0-623321 GCA_023548195.1 Bettongia penicillata ogilbyi | reverse complement strand
CTCTCTCTCTCTCTCTCTCTCTCTCTCTCTTTCTCTCTCTCTCTCTCTCTCTCAGACTTCTTGTGCAAAATGATTAATATGGAAATGTTTTACATTAGTGTACATATATAGCCTATATCAAATTGCTTACCATTTCAAGGAGGGAAGAAGAAATAAATTTTGGAACTCAAAACTTTTTTAAATGTTAAAAAATTGTTTTAACATGTAATTAGGGAAAAAAATAAAAATATTATTATTTTTAAAAAGAAATTACATAGAGTCTATATATAGGTAGCTAGATGGCACCATGGATAAAATTCCAGGCCTGGAGTCATGAAGACTTGAACTCAAATCTGGCCTCTGAAACTTACTAGTTGTGTGATCTTGAACAAGACACTTAGCCTTCTTTGCCTCAGTTTCCTCATCTATAAAATGAACTGGAGAAGGAAATATGGCAAACCATTCCAATATCTTTGCCAAGAAAACCACAAATGGAGCCATGAAGAATCAGACATGGCTGAAACAACTGAACAACAATAGAATAAATATAAAGGTGATAAATTGTTAAACAGTAGGTAATTTGAGGGGATATTTGTAATTAAGGGGATCAAAAAAGGCTTTCTGTAGAAAGCCATAGGTGAAATACCTTACAAGATTTAAACATTATGTAAACATCAACTATTGTTATTAATCAGTTTCTTTATCTATAAAACTGAACGGTTCGTATAGCACTGACCTTTATAATTTGCCCCATTCTCTTTCTCCCTTTCTTCTCCCAATATATTCCTCTCTCCCTGAATTTTATTCTTTTAGATATAATTCCTACCCATTCAACTCACTCTGTGCTCTCTGTCTATATTCATATAATTCTTCCAACTACCCTAATACAGAGAAAAGTCTCAAGAGTTACAGATATGATCTTTCCATGTAGGAATGTAAACAGTTCAACTTTAGCAAGTCCCTTATGCTTTCTCTTTCCTGTTTACCTTTTCAGGCTTCTCTTGATTCTTGTTTGAAAGTCAAATTTTCTATTCAGCTCTGGTCCTTTCAACAAGAATGCTTGGAAGTTCTCTATTTCATTTAATCTCCATTTTTTCCCCTGAAGTATTATCCTCAGTTTTTCTGGGTAGCTAATCCTTGGTTTTAATCCTAGCTCCTTTGATCTATGAGATATCATATTTGAACCCTCCAATCCCTTAATGTAGAAGCTGCTAGATCTTGTGTTATCCTGATTGTATTTCCATAATACTTGAATTGTTTCCTTCTGGCTGTTTCCAATATTTTCCCCTTGATCTAGGAGCTCTGGGAATTTGGCTACAATTTTCTTCAGAGTTTTCCCTTTGGTATCTCTTTCAGAAGGTGATTGGTAGATTCTTTCAATATCTATTTTACACTCTGGTTCTAGAATATCAGGGCAATTTTCCTTGATAATTTCTTGAAATATGATATCTAGGCTATTTTTTTTAACATGGCTTTCAGATAGTCCTATAATTTTTAAATTATCTCTCCTGAATCTATTTTCCAGGTCAGTTGTTTTTCGAATGAGATATTTCACATTGTCTGCTACTTTTTCATTCCTTTGGTTCCTTTCATTCTTGATTTTTCATAAAGTCATTAGCTTCCATCTGCTCCATTGTAATTTTTAAGGAATTATTTTCTTCAGTGAGCTTTTGGACCTCTTTTTCCATGAGGCCAGTTCTGCCTTTTAGGGCATTCTTTTCCTCATTGTCTTTTTTGGATCTCTTTTGCCATTTGAGTTAGTCTATTTTTTAGTGTCATTTTCTTCAACATTTTTTGGGTCTCCTTTAGCAAGCAGTTGACTCATTTTTCATTATTTTCTTGCATCACTCTCATTTCTTTCTCAATTTTCCTTTACTTCTCTTACTTGATTTTCAAAACCCTTTTTGAGCTATTTTATGGCCTGAGACCAATTCATACTTTTAAATGTAGGAGCTTTGACTTTGTTTTCTTCTTCTGTTTGTATATATTGGTCTTCCTTGTCATCAAAGTAAGATTCTATAGTTTTATTCTTTTTTTGGTTTTTGCTTATTTCCCCAGCCATTTATTTGACTTTTGAGCTCTTGTCAAGGTAATTGTGGGGTAGGGAGACATATTCTCAGCTACTTGATCCCCCCATAATCTGTGGACCTAGAGCTCCAAAACAACCACTGTCCCTGCCCCTACTGCTCCTACCCGAGGCTCCTCCACCACCCTGGAGCAGATTATTCTTGGTTGTAAGCCTATATCTTTTCCCTTTTGGAATATCATATTCTAAGTTCTCCTCTTCCTCATAGTGGGAGCTACTAGACTCAGGAGTAACTACCAAGCTGGGCTCTGTGTAAGACCTTCCTTTTACCACAGAGCTCTTGAGATAACGACCCCTATGTTAGGTTCATCTTGGGAGCTTCCCCTCTACTACTGAACTCAATAGCTGCTGTGCCATTAAACTCTGCCTAGGACCTCCTTGTTCCCACTGGGCTCACAAGTTCACTCACTCTACATTAGGCTCTGGCTGAGGCTCTTCCCCCATTCTGGGCTCTGGAGCCTCACCAGGAGACTTTGTGGTTGCTGTAAGCTAATTTCTTGTCGCTTGGCTCAGGGATGCTCCCTCCTGTGTTGAGTGCTGCTGGGATTCATGTCATGGCTCAATCTCTCCAGTTGCCCTAGGGCTACTTGCTGCTGTGATTTCCACCTGTCCTGACTTATCTTGGTCTTTGCAGAAGTCAAGTTGTCTTTCTATATGCTTCTGGGCTGAATGGAGGCATATAAAGGTGATTCTACTTGTTTCTTTTTTAACTTGGTACATTTTTAAAGTTCTGAATGAGTTTGTGGGAATCTTGACTCCTCTGGGTACTAGTACATCACCGTCTTCCCACTATCCCCTACACACTTTCATCAAAAAAAAAAAGAACATTTCAACATATTGGGCAAGCAACAACTCAAAAAAGACTGAACTAAGCACAAAAATACAAATTTCAAATATCAAAGGAGAGCTAAAAAAAATTGGAAAAATATGGAAATAGATGAAGCATTAGTGATCTGACAAAAAAAAAGGGGGATAACCAAATTGCCAATATCAAAAATTAAAAAGGAAAATCACAACAAATAAAGAAGAAATATGGGAGACTATTTTGGTCAGTTATATGTCAACAATGTTGATAACTTAAAAGAAATGGATGAATATTTACAAAAATGTAAAATACCTAGAGTCATAGAACAAGAATAAGAGAATTAAATTAATCCAACTTCAGAAAAGAAATTGAACAAGGAATAAAAGCACTACCCCTTCCCCCAAAAAAGGACCAAATGGATTTACTAGTGAATTCTATTAAATTAGAACAATTAGTTCCAATATTACACAAACTATTTAGAAAAACATGGAAAGAAGAGATCTTACCAAACTCTATCTATGAGAAAAATATGACCCTGGAACATAAATTCAATTAATGCAGAGAAAGAAAGCTATAGACCAATGCCTATAATAATTATCTCCACTAAAATATTAGCAAAGAAAACAAAACAACATATTTTACAATGTTATCCACTATGACCAAGTGTATTCATACAAGGAATGCAGGGTCAGTTCAATATTATGAAAATTATAATCATAATTAACTGTACTAACAAAAACCATAAAAAATCACGTAATTATATCAATACCTGCAAAAATACTTTTGATAAAACATAATGCCCCTTTATGTTAAAACATTAAAACATACATATAGGAGTACATCCATTCTGAGAATTTGGATCTCAAAAAACATGGAGTGGCATCATAGAAGGCTAAACCAAGAAGCCTTCAGACAATCAACGATAGGAAAAAAAGATGATAGGATATGTTATGGAAGACAAAAGGATATCAAGGAGGAGCAACAAGTACCTTAACAGGCATCTTGGAGCCAAAGATCAAAGTTGAAACCACCACTGTATCCATGAACTGAAGACTTGAGGGAAGTCCCAAGAAAAGGCCTGCTCTTTTCCCAACTTCCTCTTCTGGGGTCAATTTATCCACAGCTACTATAGCATAATCTGCTATTTCTTTACCTGTATGTTTCCAGAACATTTAACTAGCGATAGATATAAATGTTAATTTAGGCAGAGAATTCAACCTCTGTTGAAGTGTTAGGAATATTTCTAAATGACTGTTTGGGGCAATCATGACTGAACTCAACTTTTGTTTAAAATAAACTCTCTAAAGCCACAGAAGAAGGAACCACATGGATGCTTTGGGCCTAGACAGAAAATAAACTAAAAGAATATAATCACAGTTCATTTGAAGGAACAAAAGATTAAGAATTTTGAGGGAAATGGGGGGGGAAGTCCTGCATACAGTCTTTGATAAACCCAAAGATTCCAATTACTGGGGCAAGGACTTATTCACCATTCTATTAAAAACTGCTGGGAAAACTTGGAATGCAGACTGGGCAGAAATTTAGTTGAGACAAGTAACTCATGCTATAGGCCACAATAAGCTTCAAATAGATAATGGACCCAAATATAAAAAAAGTGTATCATAAACAAACTAGAGGAGCAGGGAAGGTTATATCTTATAACTATGGACAAGGGAAGAGTTATTGACTAAATAAGGGATAGAAGACAAAAAAGACAACTTTGATTCAATAAAATTGAAAAGTTTTTGAACAGATAAAATCAATATATTGAGAGTTAGAAGGGAAAACATTAACTGGGGAAAATCTTTACAAGAAATTTCTCCAATAAAGTTCTGATATCCTAGAAACATAAAGAATTGAGGAAAATATATAAAAACAAGAATAATACCCTAATAGAAAAATGATTAAAAGACGTGAAGGGCAAGCTTCTTTAAAATAAGAAAGGCAAACAATAACCACACGGAAAAATGTTCCAAATCCCTAAAGAGAGAAATGCAAATTCAGACTTGTCTGAGGTTCCACCTTATACCTAATGATGAGGTGATGGGACCTAGACACCTAATAGGAAAAGACCATGTCTCTAGAAGCAACCCAGTTCCTGAATTTTCCCATACATTCTGGCAGCCCAGATCACTGGCCCACTATAGACTATTGATCACCTAACTAGTTTATTTAACATCCTTTCACTGTTGTACTTGACCTACTCCAGCCTACTTAGCACTCCTTAACCCCAATCATATCCTTTCACTGGCCCTTTCATATATAAGCATCAGTCTCACTCCTATTAAGCTGTAGATTTACTAGGAACCCAAACCACTTCTAACAGATTACAATAAAATTTACCCCTTGACCAGAAGATGGTTTGAGTCCATTAATTCATTCCAGGCAGATGCTGCCTGGTACCCTGACATTTCAGGGTTCCCAGCAATCCCAAACTGTGTCACCCAACATATTGGTAAAGATGATATACATGACAATCTTTGGGGGAGCTGTGGAAGAACAGGCATATTAATGTGCTGTTGGTATTGAATTGATCCAACCATGCTGAAAAGCAATTTGTATCTATACTAGGAAGAAAGAGGAAAAAACCCTTTTAAAAAAATACCTATAGTACATTTTATGTTGAAGCAAAGAACCACCATTGTGGAATGGTGAAAGAAATGTGAATGTAAAGGAATATTATCTTACCAAAAGAAAGGATTCAAAAAACCCATGAACACATCTTGCGAATACAACCTGCAAAGCAAAACTAGAACAATTTATATGTCTACCTTATTGGAATGGAAAACAATTATGAAAAACTTAAGAACTCTCTTCTAGTGACTAGATTTGATTCCAAAAGACAGAAGATGTATCATGTTTCCCACACAGTGACAGAGAAGTGATGTACTAGAGAAGAGAGATATTTTTCAGACACAGACAAAGTGTGTATTTGGCATTGGCTGACCAGTCTAAACACAGTTGCTACAATGGAAGAATTTTTTTTCTTGTGGAGGACAAGTAGATATTGCCAGTGATACTAAAAGATGAAGGGGGAGAAAAAGAGAGATGGTAAGTGAATTTTTTTAAAAAAAATTTTATTTAAAATCTTGAGTTCCAAACTCTATTTCTCCCTTCCTTCCTCCCCTACCTCCCTGAGACAGTAAGCAATCAGATATAGGTTATACATGTGCAATTATGTAAAACATTTCCGTGTTGTCATTTTGTACAAGAAGACTTGAATAAAAGAAAAAATGAAAGAAAGTGAAAAATAGCATGCTTCAGTCTGTATTCAATCAGTATCAGTTCTTTCTCTGCAGGTGAATAGCATGCCTCATCCTTAGTTCTTTGGGATTATCTTGGATCATTGTATTTTGCCGAGAATAGCTAAGTCATTCGTTGTTCTTCATCAAACAATACTGCTGTTACTCTGTACAATGTTCTCCTGGTTCTGTTCATTTCACTATGCATCAGTTCATGCAAATCTTTCCAGGTTTTTCCGAAATCATTCTGCTTGTCATTTCTTATAGCACAATAATATTTCATTACAATCATATACCACAGCGTGTTTAAGCATTCCCCAACAGATAGGTATCCCTTTGATTTCCAATTCTTAGCCACCACAAAAAAAAGTTGCTATGAATATTTTTGTACAAATAGGCCCTTTTCCCTTTTTATGGATGTCTTTAGGATATTGACTTAACAGTGGTATTGCTGGATCAAAGGGTATACACAGTTTTATAGCCCTTTGGACAGAGTTCCAAATTGCTCTCCAGAACAGATAAGTGAATTATTAGAAAATAAACAGAAGAGTGCAGATAGAAGTTCTGAAAGAGACAGGGTCAATCAGGAGAGTGTTGAAATTTTTCTTAAAGCAGTAATTGTCATTTCCTGTATTATACACAATACTCTTTTACCTGTTCTTTGTATAGAGAAATATGCATATTGATATTTGTCAAGTTCTTAATAATGAAAAGGAAAACTTTTTAAAATAAAAAAGTCAATGTAAACGTGAGTGTAGGTCTATAAAACCAATCATTCTACTCCTCTTTTCAGCTCTCATGCATTTATCAGGTAAGTACAAGAGAGAACAAGACCTATGATCTTCTATTGAATCAAAGCCTTTCAACTAGGTGCAATAGGAACTCTGTGGAGCTTTGATAAACCTATCAAAGTAGTTTGAAATCTGACATTGCAACTCTGACAGTAGAGAAAACCATTCTAGCCAAGCCCCTTAAGAGGAATCATTCTGTAGGTTTATGAGTGGGAAATAAGAAGCACAGGTTCAGGCTAGGTTTCATCCCACTTCCACCCCATTTGCCCCACCCCTATGTGACTAGAGGAGGACCCTGTGAACTCAAGAAAATGAGAGGATTTTGGACTTCCTATAAAGGGAAGGTCCTTCTATAAAAGGCTCTGATTCTGCCCTAGAAAGGATGCATGTAGAACTATGAAGTGCTTTGCTGTATATGAGAAATCTCCTAGGGAGGTCTAGCAAATGCATAATAACAAAAATTTCCATTTCTATAGCACTTTAAGGCTTGTAAAGTGCCTTACAAATATTGTCTCCCTTTATCCTCACCACAACCCTGGGACATAGGTGTTATTATCCCCATTTTGCTGATGATGGTAACTGAGTTTCTCAGGGTCAAATATTCCCAGATATCTGAGGTCAGATTTGAACTCACATCTTCTTGACTCTAAGTTCAGCACTCTATCTATTGTACCATCTAACTTCTAGTAAGTGTTCCTACAATAATGACAGATACATGGTACAGAAGAGGAATTTCATAGACTTTTCGACCTTTACAGTCATCCATTTGCAATGCGCACAAACACAAAAAAATGAGATGAGTATAGTTGTAGTACTCGATAAGTATGAAGAATAGCAATGAAGTTCTATATTGATATTACATAGATAACAGCTATTACTATAATAGATCAGTGCATGGTTTAAAAAGGTCTATTCTGTAATAACTATGACTAAACAGATTGGATTATCTGCTAGACAACTGACCAGTTCCATTTGCCTTTAAATTGAACTACCTTGGTCCCATGAGTTTTTCTTATTCTTCATAGAATTCTGACTCTTGTTTAGAGATTAAAGGGCAGGCTATGAACATAAGTATGTTTGAACACTGAGTTTTGTCTGCAACCATTGCATTTTTTACAACATTATCTAGGCAATACCCTCTTATGTCACATTATGACTCTTAAAATATCTAAAATAGTTTTGCTACATTAAAGCAAAATACGGAGAGGTTCATATTTTGGATCAACTTCAGTAATGTATCTTTCCACTGATTAATAGGCTGAAAATTGAGATCCTAGAATTAATGAATATAGATTATGCTTCAAATAATTGTACAAGAAACACAAGAAGGGAGTTGTGGAAGCATATTAAAAACTTCCTTTTTAGTAAAACTGAACCATTAAAAAAAATTTCCTCTAATCAAAAAGCCCCTTTCAAACTCCCTCCCTCCTTGGAAAAGTGGATGACTTTTTGGAGACAAAAAGGTCTTTCTTAAGGAAATGTATTAAAGGTAGAAAACGAAGTTTGAACAAAGATGGTTTTGCCTTCTCCATCCCCAAACCAATTGACCTTTGCAAGGGAAACACCCTCTTCTATTATTCAGAAGAGATTCTTGATACTGATCTCCCTTTCAATCCTTGAGGGGAGTTCCAGGAAGAAATGAGATGGTAAATTTGTTACTCAGCTATTTTGGAATGGTAACCCAAAATTGTGGTGGCATAGTGGATAGAGTGCCAGGGCTGGAGTTAGGAAGACTCCTCTTCCTGAGTTCAAATCTAGCCCTAGACACCTAATAGCTGTGTGACCTTGAGCAAGTCACTTAACCATTAACTTAATTTCTTCATCTATAAAATGAACTGGAGAAGGAAATCTTAAAACACTCTAGTAGCTTTGCAAGAAAACCCCAGATGAGGTCATGAAGAGTTAAACACAAACCAACAAATCAAACCTGCAATTTTTTATGTATTGTGATTTTTCTTCCTATGGATTTCTATAAAAGTAACCTCAAATCATATAGTAGTAGAACATGTCAAAGAACATGAATAGACTATACCATTTTGGAAATCTTTCTAGGCTAGAAATGCTTAATTTAATTAGATTAATTAGATTTTATTATATGTACAGTATCATAAATAACCTCATGATTTAGAACTTAATTATGCTGTTTCATATATTTTGGAATCTCCTCAGCTAGATGATATGTCCCTTGAAAACATGGATCATATATTAATCCTTCTCTTATTCCTCAGTGCCCCAAAAACCAAGTACAATGTTGAACCCACTATATATGCTCAGTAAAGACTTCAAATTCTAAATTCATAGGATCTTATAGGGAGCCCTACTTCATGACTGACAGTGTGGCCTAACGGGATGGCATGTTTGACTCCAAGTCAGAAGAGATCTGGATTCAGATCCTGCCTCTGACATTTAGCTTACAGTATGATGAGCAAGTCATTTAATATTTTGAGTCTGGGGGGAGTAGAAAGACTATGCTAGCTCTGAATCCACAGCCCATATATTTCCTGCAAGAAGAACTCCCCACAAATTCTGGATCACTGCAAGGCGCGCCAAAACACAGTGGAAAAGATTTCCATTCCAGAGAGCCCTGGAGAGCCGTCCCCAGGGGTCCATCGCGCTCTGGACAGTGGAGTCCACCCCTGCGCTGCCCTGGACACTCAGCTCCAGAGGAGCAGATCTGAGCAGGCTTCAGGGACAGAACCTCTGGCGGCCAGGAAGGTCCTTCCACCCACAGATGCTACAGGTCAATGAGAGAGACGTCTGGGCTGGCCAAGAGGGGAGCAGGGTGTCTCTGTGACTTGGGCCCCCTTGGGAGGCAGCGGAAGAGGCAGTGGCAGTCAGAACTCCCCGAGCAGGCAGGAGCTCCATTACCAAAGGTCTCTGCATAAACCCCCTGAGGGAAGTGAGCCTGGGAGGTGGCCCTGCCCCCACCAGCCCCATTACTGAAGGTATCTGCATAAAGCCCCTGAGGGAACTTAGCCTGGGAGGCGGCCCTGCCCCTACCCAAGCACCAGAACTTAAGCTCACATTGAATAGCTGTGGCGCCTGCCCCTGAAAGCCGATTTGAATATCAGACCCCAAGCACTAGCTGGGCAGATCTAGGTGGGGGTGGACAGGAATCTCAGAAGTCATGTAACTGGCTGGGAAAATGCCCAGAAAAGGGAAGAAAAATAAGACTATAGAAAGCTACTTTGATAGGGTACAGATGTTCCCCCCTTTTTCCTCACCATCCGTCCTGATGACGAGGAACTATTCTTACCATCAGGGAAAGATGTGGAGGTCCGGGCCTCTGTATCCCAGACCTCCCAGGTGGATGTCTGGTGGTCTCAGGCCATGGAAGAGCTCAAAAAGGATTTTGAAAATCAAGTTAGACAGGTAGAAGAGAAAAGAAGAGAAATGAGAGAGATGCAAGAAAAGCATGAAAAATGGGTCAATACCTTGCTAAAGGAGACCCAAAAAAATGCTGAAGAAAATAACACCTTGAAAAATAGGCTCACCCAATTGGCAAAAGAGGTTCAAAAAGCCAATGAGGAGAAGAATGCTTCCAAAAGCAGAATTAGGTTCAAAAGCTCACTGAAGAGAATAGTTCTCTCAAAATTAGAATGGAACAGATGGAGTCTAATGACTTTCTGAGAAACCAAGAAATCACCAAACAAAACCAAAAGAATGAAAAAATGGAAGAGAATGTGAAATATCTCATTGGAAAAACAACTGACCTGGAAAATAGATCCAGGAGATACAATTTAAAAATTATGGGACTACCTGAAAGTCATGATCAAAAAAAGAGCCTACACATCATCTTCCATGAAATTATCGAGGAAAACTTCCCTGAGATTCTACAACCAGAGGGCAAAATAAGAATTGAAAGAATCCATCGATCACCACCTGAAAGAGATCCAAAAAGAGAAACTCCTAGGAACATTGTGGCCAAATTCCAGAATTCCCAGGTCAAGGAGAAAATATTGCAAGCAGCTAGAAAGAAACAATTCAACTGTTGTGGAAATACAATCAGGATAACTCAAGATCTAGCAGCTTCTACATTAAAGGATTGAAGGGTGTAGAATAGGATATTCCAGAAGTCAAAGGAACTAGGACTCAAACCAAGAATCACCTACCCAGCAAAACTGAGTATAATACTTCAGGGGAAAATATGGTCTTTCAATGAAACAGAGGACTTTCAAGCATTCTTGATGAAAAGACCAGAGCTGAAAAGAAAATTTGACTTTCAAACACAAGAATGAGAAGAAGCATGAAAAAGTAAACAGCAAAGAGAAGTCAGAAGGGACTTACCAGAAGTGAACTGTTTACATTCCTACATGGAAAGACAATATTTGTAACTCTTAAAATTTTTCAGTATCTGGGTAGTTGGTGGTATGACACACACACATGCACACACATACACACATGCATGCACACACAGAGACAGAGAGCACAGAGTGAATTGAATAGGATGGGACCATATCTTAAAAGAAATTAAGGTAAATGGTGAGAGAGAAATGTAGTGGGAAGAAAGAGGGTGAAATGGAATGGGGTAAATTATATCTCATTCAAGAGGCAAGCAGGAGACTTTTTAGTGGAGGGAAAAAGAGGAGAGTTGAGAAAAAAAACAAGAGGTTTACCCTCATCACATTCAACTAAAGGAAGGAATAAAATGCACACTCATTTTGGTATGAAAACCTATCTTACAATACAGGAAAGTGGGGGAGAAGGAAATAAGCAAGGGGGGGGAGATAAGGGTAGGGAGGGCATTGGGAGGAAGGAGTAATTTGAAGTCAACACTCTTGGGGAGGGATAGGATCAAAAGACAGAATAGAAACAATGGGGGGCAGGATAGGATGGAGGGAAATACAGTTAGTCTTACACAACACAACTATTAACGAAGTCATTTGCAAAACTACACAGATAGGGCCTATATTAAACTGCCTGCCTTCCCAAAGGGAACGGGTGGGGAGGGAGAGATGGGGAGAATTTGGAACTCAAAGTTTTAGGAACAACTGTTGAGTATTGTTGTTGCTACTAGGAAATAAGAAATACAGTTAATGGGGAATAGAAAGTCATCTGGCCCTACAGGACAAAAGAGAAGATGGGGACAAGAGAAGGGAGGGATGATAGAAGAGAGGGCAGATTGGTGATAGGGAAAATTAGAATGCTTGGTGTATTGGGGTGGGGGGGGGAGGGGATAAAAGGGGAGAAAATTTGGAACCCAAAATTTTGTGAAAATGAATGTAAGAAGTTAAATAAATTTTTATTTAAAAAAAAATATTTTGAGTCTGTTTCCTCATAAAATAGGGATGATAGTGATGGGGTTATGGGACCCAGACCCCTAAAAGAAAAGACTATGTCTCTGGAAACCAGCCAGTCCCTGAACTTTTCCATACATTTTCAGCTGCCCAGATCATTAGGGTCTCCCCTAAGGCATATGGCCCACCCCAGCCAACTTGATTACTTAATTAACTTACTTGGTAATTTTTAATCCCAGCTAGATAATTTCACTATTGCCTCTGGCCTACCCCAGGCTGTTTATCATTCCTTAATTCCATCAAGATCTTTTCACTGACCCCTTTTTCCTTTTTTCTAAAATAAATACCAATCTTACCCCCATTAAGTTGCGGATTTACTAGGAATCTACCCACCATACTGGAGTTACAATAAACTGCTCCTTCATTGAAAGAAGGATTGAGTGTTTGAATTCTTTCCAGGCAGACTTGCCCCATACCCTTATATTTTGGGGTTCCTAGCACCCCAACCTGCAACAATAGTACTTTTCTTATAGACTTGTCATGAGGATCAAACAAGCTAAAGAATGTAAAACACTTGGCAAACTGGAAATGTTAGTTATTAATAAGATGGTTGGGTATATGTGTCTTAGAAATAATAGATGAAAAAAGGTTGAAGGAACTGAAAGTGTTTATTAATGTATGGTTAAATGTTTGAAAGGTTGTTATCTGGTAGAGGAAGTGTGGTGTTCCAAAGGCTAGAATCAATGGGTGGAAGGTAGAGAATGGCAGATTTGGGTTCAATATAAAGAATTTTCTAACAATAAAAGATGTACTAAGGAGAGAATGAACATTGGAAGTACTTAGTGAGAAGCTGGATGTCAGGGATCCCCAACAAAGAGGTTATGGTCCCATGAAATTTCTGATTTGGATATTCTGGCATTCTTCATGAGAACTTATCTTCCTCTGCTGCCCACCATGATAAATGAAGTCTAAGGACTCTACAAGTCAGAGCTTTATTTTAGAATTGTTAAATTCTGAACTGATAATCTGAGAGTATCAAACTACTGATCTTTTAGGGTTTATTTATTCAAAAAATCATGCATGTTTATTGGTGTCATTGAATGGAAGGTTCATGTTTACTTTGAAAATTTGTTTCCCTTTCTTTCTTGCGTAGCTATGTCTGATTCTCGTTGCAGCAATGAGTACACTAAGTATGACAGTTACCACAGCCATGGGAGAAAGAACTGAGGACTTGAGTTCCAGCTTTGGCTTGGTTACAGCCTCACAAAAAGATCCTGGACAACCTGCTCTCCTTCTCTAAGCTTCTATTTTCACTTCTTGAAAATCAGGGAATGAGAGGCTGGAAGGAAACTCAGAAACTATCTAACCCAACTTCCTATGTTACAGATCAGGAATTGATAACCCAAGGAGATTAAACAATTTGATTGGGGTCGAACAATCGTTAGGGTTGGAAATAAGATGATCCCTTTTAGTTTTTTATTTTATAGTCTCTTGACCCTATGATAATCACAGTTTTAAAGATATATACAAATATTTCCAGTTAAGTAGTGGCTTCAACAAAGAAAAATAAAATATTTATGTCACATTTAAAAATTCTATAGCCCCACATATAGGTTGGCAGTTAGGTGGTCCAGTGGATAGAGCACTGGGTCTAGAGTCAGGAAGAATTGAGTTCAAATCCAGCCTCAGACACTTACTAGGTGTGTGACCCTAAGCAAATCACTTAACCCTGTTTGCCTCAGTTTCCTCATCTGTAAAATGAGCTGGAGAAGGTAATGGCAAACCACTCCAATTTCTTTGCCAAGAAAACTCCAAATGGGGTCTCAGAGAGAAGGATACAACTGAAAACAACTGAACAGCAACAGAGATAGGTTATTCCTTCCCTTCTATCTCAATACATTAAGCCTGAGGCCACAATGGTCACATACTTTGCATACCTAGACTTCTTGCAATAATAATAAAAATTGCTAGTATTTATAAACTACTTTAAAGTTTGGAAAGCATTTCACAAATAGTATTTTATTTTATCCTCACAAAAAGCTTATGAAGTAGGTACTAATTATTATCTCTGTTTTACAGATGAAGTAACTGAGGCAGCCTAAGGTTAAATGACTTGCCCAGCGTCTTCCTGACTCCAGCCCCAGCATTCTATCCACTGCACCACCCAGTTGCCTTTTGCAGTGAAGATAAAACTTCTGTTGCACGACCCTATTAAGATATATATAATCAAGTTTTGTTTTCTTTAAGTTAGTGATTGTGTTCTCTGAGACCAGAAGAAAAAGCTGAAGAGAAAACAGGAAGATTTGAGATAAGATAAAGCCAAGAACTTCTGACTGGATGATGGTTATTAAAGTTTTGAAAGGGTTCACTTCAGAAGATGTATAAGTCTTCTTTGCCCCAGAAAGGGTTTTGTTGGTTTTTTTTAATATAAACAGAGAGTTTTGAGTTTCTCCTTATTCAATCCCTTAAGACACAAGTTTCCAGGTTTCTTTCATAAGTTTAAAATCAGCTTTGGGCATTTACTTTAGTTTTTCCTAGAATTTGTTTTTGTTTTTCTTAATGGGAATCAGCTTAGGAAATAAATACTAACTACTAATCTACTGCTTTACTTGCTTTTGGATAATATCTCCTGGAACAAGAGGAAATTAATCATTGGAGATTTGGTTTAGAGAAGAGACGAAACCGGGACCAAATGGGCTATTAATTATTAATGTGGGGTGGAATATTTTTCACTGGGAGACTTTGAAAACAGGAGAGAGCTGAGTCTAGTTGGAATGATCTGGTGCTGAATTGACCAAGAAACCAAGAACCCCCAAAGTATTGAGCACTGTATTAGGAACTGTGAGGAATACAGAAAAAATAAGAAGCATTCCTTTCCTTTAAGACTATTCAGTGAGTGAAACTAAGAGCAGCAGGCGTAGACTACTGGAACTCACTAGCCCTACAGGAAAAACTGAGGAACCTAAATAATGCTCTCCTGCTGAACCTTCCTGGGTTGTGCGTTTACAATTGCTCCTACACCATGCTAATTCTTGGACAGGCTAATTCAAAAGATCTCCAATGACTGAGTTACTCTGCATGCACTCGTGCGTGCACACACGCATAGAGTACTGGTGGTGGAGAAAAATTGGGTATTCATTTCTGGGTAATTTGGGATTTTATTAAAAAGAATTTTCCATGATTTCCCTGGACTGGTTTGAAACTGATGAGGTTGAAAGGAAACTAGTTGGTCTCTTAAATCTCTGGATCTAGGACAGAAAACTCTAGAGTTGGTATGATAGTCATGGATTTCCCAAGTCTACAATGAGTCTGTACCCTCTCAGGTCAGTCTTGGGACCTTCACTAGAGCTACTTGAGGTGTCAGAGAGGGATATTCCAAGACTAAACTTTTCCCATCATCTTAGTGTTTAAGCTAAGGGATATCCCTTAATTCCTACCTAGGGTTAACAGTTGATAATGAGTAAAGCTCCAATAATACACCTTGACCAGATGGACCTCCCCAGGTTTCCACAGGACACTTTAATCCAACTTTAAGCTTTTTGCTCTCATTGAATTGTGGTGTCATTGCTGGGGGTCTTTTCAATACCAGGCTGCTCTGTTCTCATTCTCTCCTATCTCTAACTTACCTGAGGTTCATGTCTCCTTTTAATGCCAAACTGAAGATGTTGGATAGGGTCCCACCTGGTGAGCAGCCACATATCAAGATGGCTAAGGCCTCAACATTGTTCAACCGAAAGATCTTGCCCAGAGCGAAGGCTGTGAGTGGCATCACCCCATACTGAGAGACCAAGGCAATGGCAATCCCCTTAGGCTTCCAGAAGTGAGCCTTCATCTTGCTGAACTCCAAAGTACATCCCAGGGAGATCATGACAATGAAGAGCATGAGTACTAAGATGATACTAAGAGCCAGGTCAGTGGGACGTTTGCCGAAATTGGGTGGTAGGGTAAAGTTGACGAAAGAAGATTCATTGCTGGCACTCAAGCCCCAAGTCTTGTCCTCCATCTTCTTGTAATTTGCTCTGGGACTCTTGTGTGTGATATGGATGTGGTTACCAGTCCTCTTTCACTTCTCTGCCCTCAGTTCTCTATGGTGCCTCCTAGAACTTTAGTATAAAATACAACTTTGGGTAAACAGAAAGAATGATGCAATTGCAGATCTTTGGCAGCTGCCCTGTGCAGAGAGAACACAGACCTGTTTTTTTTCTTTTCTCATCTATGCCATTCCCCTCCCTTCCCCCTCCTATAAACTTCAGACTTTTTTTTATTTTTCATTTTTAACATAGTTCATATCACGTAACACAAGCTCAACTTTTGGTCAGGTGATATTTCTTTTAAAGTATTTACAATATAGACCACAAATGGATTTTTTTTTTAACATTAACCAACTGAGACACAAATAATAACTATGCATGCTAACTTCATAAGCCCTTGACCGAATCGTCTCCATACTGTTACTAAGAATTAAAGGACCCTAACTTATTGTTGTTGGTCTAAAGTCCCAAGCCTAATAACTTAATTTTAGATGACCTCGGATGTTCTGTTACCAACAATCTATAATGTAATAGATCTGGTATTAAGCTTACAAACATTTTGACTATAGGAAATTGCCACCAAAGTAGGGACTTTGGAGGGAAATTATATCTCCCCATCTTCATGTCAGTTATAGGCAGGAATAGATTGTCAACTTGCATTCAGTGAGGCTTAGAGTCTGCCAGGTGTCATTGGAGAAATTGAGTCAGGAGAATCCTGCCTCAGTCAAAGCTGAACAGCCACTCTCCCACCCTTCCAATGAGATCACCTTTTTCAGTTCATACCAGCATCTCACAGGCTTACTGGCATCATGGATTGGAGACTCAGACTGTCTTTCTTGCTATCCATACCTGGAGTTAGACTCAGAAGAACAGTCACTTAATAGTCCCATAGCATCTAAAAATAGCAAGTTCCAATAACCAGGTTTCAGATATGACTATAATTTCACATTGGCTAAGGAACATCTTTTGAGGCAAGTCTTAAGTGGCTTATATACCTTTCTATACCTGTTCTAGTGCCTGCTTAAATAACAATCATAAAATCAAATTTACCATTAAAACCTTAACTTTTCCATCAATGCCAAATTTTACCCGAAGTTACTGCCTCTACAAGACTTAGACTAAAATTCATTTCCCCAAACTAAAGATGTCTCTGATTTCCTCTCGGTAATTAATTCATTCAATTGTTTTAATACCAATTAATTTTACATCACTTTGGAACATGCCCAATTTTTCTCCACATCTCTCCCCTCCCCTCACTCCCTAATACCTTGCATTCTGATTACTCCTTCCCTCAATGAGCCCTCCCTTCTATCACACCCCACCCTTCCCTTATCCCCATCTTCTCTCTTTTCTTGTAGGGCAAGATAAATTTCTATACCCCATTACCTATGTTTCTTATATTCCAGTTATTGCAATAATAATTCTCAACATTCATTACTAATACTTTGAATCCCACCTTCTTTCCCTCCCTACCCAACCCCATTGAAAAGGCAAGCAATTCAATACAGGCTATATATGTGTTGTTTTGCAAAAGACTTCCATAATAATCATGTTGTGTAATACTAACTATATTGCCCTCTACCCTACTCTATTCCTCCATTATTTTTTATTCCCTCAATTGACCCTGTCCCTTCTCAAAAGTGTTTAATTCTGGTAACTCCCTTCTTCCATTTGCCCTCTCTTCTATCATTCTCCTCATTCCACTTGTTGCCTCCTCCCCTACTTTCCTGTAGTATAAGATAGATTTTTATACCAAATTTGGTGAGCATGTTATTCCCTCCTTAAGCCATATATGGAGAGAGTAGCTTCACTTTTCCCCTCTCCCCTTCTCCCTTTTCTCCTCCATTGAACAAGATTTTTCTTCATCTCTTTTATGAGTCATAGCCTTCCCCATTCCATTTCTCCCTTTCTCCTCCCAGTATTTTCCTCCCTCACCCCTTAATTTTTATTTTATATATATTTTTATGTGGATATCATCTCTTCTGATTCAACACAGCCTATACCCTCTGTCTATGTGTGTATGTACAATCCCTCCACCTACCCAAATATTGAGAAAAGCCTCAAGAGTTATAAATATTTTCTTTCCATGTAAGAATGTAAACAATTCAGCTTTAGAAAGTCTTTTGTGATTTCTCTTTCCTGTTTACCTTCTTAAGCTTCTCTTGATTCTTGTGTTTGAAAGTCAAATTTTCTATTCAGCCCTGATCTTTTCATCAAGAATGCTTGAAAGTCCTCTATTTCATTGAATGACCTTTTTTTCCCCTTAAGTATTATACTCAGTTTTGCTGGATAGGTGATTCTTGGTTTTAATCCCAGTTCCTTTGATTTCTGCAATATCCTATTCCAAGCCCTTTGATCCCTTAATGTAGAAGCTGCCAAATCCTGTGTTATCTTGATTGTATTTCCACAATACTCAAATTGTTTCTTTCTAGCTGCTTGTAGTATTTTCTCCTTGACCTTCGAACTCTGAAATTTAGACACAATATTCCTAGGAGTTTCTCTTTTTGGATCTCTTTCAGGAGGTGATCGGTGGATTATTTCATTATTTATTTTGCCCTCTGGTTCTAGAATATCAGTACAGTTTTCCTTGATAATTTCATGGAAGATAATGTCTAGGCTCATTTTTTGATCATGGCTTTCAAATAGTCCCATAATTTTTAAATTGTCTCTCCTGGATCTATTTTCCAAGTCAGTTGTTTTTCTAGTGAGATGTTTCACATTATCTTCTATTTTTTCAGACTTTTGGTTTTGTTTTCTAACTGCTTGGTTTATATCATGATCATTCATTTCCCTGAACTCAATTCTCTCTTTCAGAGAACTATTTTGTTCAGTGAGCTTTTGAACCTTCTCCTCCATTTGGCTCATTCTACTTTTTAATTCTTCCTTCTTCTCATTGGCTTTTTGGACCTCTTTTTCCAATTGAGTTAGCCTCTTTGTAAAAGTGTGATTTTCCTCAGCATTTATTTGGTTCTCCTTTGGCAAGCTGCTACTCGCTTTTCAAGTTCTTCCACTGTGTGAGACCAATTTAAGTTCATTTTGGAGGTCCTGGAGGCAGGGGTCTTAACTTCCTGTGACAGCAAGCCTTGTTCTTCCTCATCTGAAAGGATGAGAGGAGATTCTCATTCACCAAGAAAGTAACCTTCAATGGTGTTATTTTTTTTTCCTTTTTTGGGCATTTTCCCAGCCAGTTACTTCACTTCTGAATCCTTTGTCAAGAGATTAGCCTCAGCTGCTTGGTTCCCCTGGGCTTTGGGTGGGGACTGGGCCATCACTCATGGCTGCGGTTTAGATCAGCTGCTCCCTACCCCCAGAGGTTTTAAGCTGAGCTTCCTGAATAATGGATCCAGGTTGCTTCCTGGCCTTCTGCCACGGCCTCAGCTGTCACCTGGGGCTATTGCTGGTGAAACCCTGTTCCCTCTCACTAGTTGGGAAAGCCATACCCCAAATGACCTTTGGAGATTTCTTTATTGCTTGTGGGTTGAGGTATCTGAAAACTTCTCTGCTAGGAACTCTGCCTGTAGGTCTGTTCAGGTCCTGTTCCTCCCAGTGCCCCGTGGCCAGGGCTGTGCTCAGCTCTGCTCAGCAACCCATGAGATAGACCTTTCCTGTCAGCCTTCCAGGTTACCTTTGGCTGGAAACCTCTTTTGCTCTGTTGTCCTGTGGCTTCTGCTTCTCTAGACTTTGTTGAGAATCATTTTTACAGGTATTTTGTGGGCTGTGGGGGAAGCACTAGAGTATATGCATCTTTCTACTCCACCATCTTGGCTCCATCTAAACTCCAGACATTTTGGTCTCTCTTTTTTCCCTTCTTTTACTTATTACAGGAAAAGACCGCCAAAAGGTGGTCCAGTTTATGTTCCATACTTCCATCTCCCAGATCACTTTCTAAAACCCATCAGTGAGAAGTATTGACTTTTATCTCATTCTAGAAAGCAGTCAGTGATTTTCAGGGACCTATAGTAGAGAATGGGTACAAAAGTTCAGTTTGTTCATTCCTCTGCTTCTTTAGGAGGTCTGCCAGAATTTCAGAACACTATATTCTTTCCTGCCTGAGCCTGAGAATCTCTTCTCCTGTTTCAAGAAGAGATGAGACTAGTATCATGATTGGCCCCTGCTCCTTTCTCTAAGGGATTTTGTTCTTGGAAAGTGTGGTAGCTGAGCCCCATACAACCAATCCTGGCCACACCTTCCTGTAAAATTCAATTGAGAAAGGGCAAGGCCATGGGTCCTGGGGTTTCCTTATTCCCAGTGAGCATCCTAGCCTGTCCAATTGCCCTGCAAATTTATTTAGAGAAGCTATGTGATGAAATGGATAGAAAACTGGGCCTAGAGTTGGGAAGACCTGAGTTCAAATCCAGACTCTGACACTTACTAGCTATGTGACCTGAGGAAGTCACTTAACCTGTTTGCCTTAGTACCCTCTTCTGTAAAATGAGTATAATCATAGTACCTACTGCCCAGGGTTGTTGTGAAGATTGAATGAGATAATCATTGTAAAGTCCTTAGTGCAGTGCCTGGCATATAGTAAACACTATATAAATGGTAGTTACTATTATTATTAATTAACTAGAAAAGAGATATGTGGAAACTTTTCCATCTTCATTTCTTTTGTTTTGCTTAGTGAACCTGGGTTATATATATGTCAGAGTGGAAGGACAGAGGAAGGTGCACAGCAGTAGTGATAGATGGATTAGAAAGCACTGAGAATGCCTTTTGAGACCAGTATATTACTTTTTTAATTAATTAATTAATATATTATATTACTCTAAGTACCCCTTTACCTCAGAATAACCACTGTTCGCCTCCCTCCACTTACACAGATTGCTTACCTCCACTGCTCTGAGCAGTGGAGACTTTGGGCTAGGGAGCAAGAACGGAAATGACATATGTGTGGTAGAGAGGTGCTTGTGCTCAATGTTGGAGGTGGAGGGATGTCATAACAAGCACCATTCTTCCTGGGATGGACTTAGAAGTCCAGTAACGTTCCTTTTGAGTAGTTAAATGGTGCAATGGATCGAGTACTAGCCCTGGAGTTTAGAAAAGCTAAGTTCAAACATGATCTCAAATACATACTAGCTTTGTAACCCTGGGCAAGTCACTTAACACTATTTGCCTCAGTTTCCTCATCTGTAAAAGGAACTGGAGAAGGAAATGGCAAACCACTCCAGTATCTTTCCCAAGAAAACCAAAAATGAGGTCACAAAAAGTAGGATATGACCGAAACAACTGAACAGCCACAAACAAGTCTTGCTTCCTTGTGGACTAGTTTTGGTTAAATAAGTCAGAGATTAGGGTGAGATAGTCAAGCCTAAAATCATCACCTACCAAGGAAATTCCAGTCTTCTACCATATCTACTTGGATCCTGAGTCCATCCATGCCTTGTGTCATGAGTCAAAAAAAAATTTCCACCTCTTTATCTAGTGAATCAAGACTCAAGGGAGCAGTCCTTGTTCATTTGGTAAAGAATGGCATCTGGGAATTAAATTACAATTGTATATTTCCTGGAATACCTTATTCAGCCCTATTATCTGCAATCCTATTTCTTGTGAAAGGCTTTCAGCCCCTTAGTAGCTCCTAATTAGATCTTACATGGATTAGATTATTAGAACTTATGTATCTTATATGGTAGATCTTATATATTTATTAATTCTATGCTGAGAATAAATTTTACATACAATACCTAAATATATATGATAGCTATGCCAGTCATGTGATTAGAAATATTGAGGTTCCATAATACAAGATTACAAGAGAGGGGGTGTTTCACAAATGGGTGGGGTTTCATGGCTAAACTGTAATTGGTTAGATCCATAAGTCAACACACATTTTGCAGGTCATGAAGTGGGTCTGAGGGAACAGAAGGTCAATGATTCTTTGCTAACCACAGAAAACACAACACTTACTCAACATTTCTGCCTAGCAAGCAGCAATGTGGTGGATTAATTGATAACTTCTCAGGCAAAAACCTGGAAATTGAAAGACTGTATCAAGAAGATCATTTATCCAGTATCCTAAAAGACTGGAGCTATATCCTACCTCTATCTGATATTCGTATCCCTCCCTAACAGAAAATGTTATATTAGTTGTTTTGTTTTCTATTTAAATTTTATTTATTCTGAACTTAACAAATATCAAATAAAATTAGCATTTCCATCATTGTGAAAAGTTCAATGAGAAACTGGATGAAGGATGAGATTCTTGTGATTGGTCTAAGATCTATCAGGATTCTTCCCCTACTAATCCCTTCAACATGGATTCTAAACTAATTTGAGCTGTCCCCTCAATTTAATTGGCCTAGAACTACATCACCCTTGATGCAGCTTCCTAGCAGCCTTTGGAAGTATTAACATGACTTTCTAGTCACTTAAGTGTCATTCATATGGAGTCAAGGCTCTTAATACATGGCAGTTTCATCTTGAAACTACACAGGTCACCACTCTGCCCTGCTGACCAGATCTATTTCCTTAAGAAGGCAAAGAGTATTCCTACTTATAAGTGCTACTGTACCCTTGTTGAATATACTTTCTATGATAAGGCTAAACAAACGTCTTTTTGTTAACTGTTGAATGACCTGTGATGAGTGTCTCATTTTGTCCCAACAATCAAATAGAAGCCTGAGTAAGACCCACCCTTAACAATCCCCAGGGAAGGGGATTGTAGCAACAAGTGGAAGGCTCGAAAAAATTTTCCCTAGAGCTCCTTTCAGCATTAAAATCCTGATTTAGCCTTTATGGAATCCTTCCTGGGGGCATATCTTCCTTTGTTCCTCACCCTGACAACTGAAATCTGAGGATGGAACAGAGCATTATTAGAAGGAGAGTTTTATTTGGAGAATCTTCTTGAATTCTGAGTTAACAGACTATTGATCTTTAGCAAAACCAGAAGTATATGCTTTCTTTTTTTCTTTTCTTTCTCTTCTCCCTTCCTTCCTTCCTTCCTTCCTTCCTTCCTTCCTTCCTTCCTTCCTTCCTTCCTTCCTTCCTTCCTTCCTTCCTCCCTCCCTCCCTCCCTCCCTTTCTTTCTTTCTTTCTTTCTTTCTTTCTTTCTTTCTTTCTTTCTTTCTTTCTTTCTTTCTTTCTTTCGTCCTTGAATGGAAAGTTCATGTTTGTTTTGGCACATGTCATTTTATAATGGGACTTTGAATGCTTCTGTCATGTGTTTATGTGGCAAATGTGATCCTAACAATACAAGGCAATGGTTCCATTTGTGAACAGTTGAATTCACCAGGTTCCACTGTGAGCACTTCTACTTTATGTAGTTTGCCAGGATCTAATTGTATTCTATTTCGTTATCTTGTTTGTAAGATCTAAGATTTCACTGTTTCAAGTAGAAATAGATCTATTGAGCAAGTTGGGACAATATAAAATAAACTGGTACAATTTAGAGATTCTTTTGAAAATGTTTTCTATCTAACAAATGGACGTGATTTCTTTTTTTTTAACAGGTCTGAAACTTGCAGAATTATATATTTTTAGCAAGCAGATATTACTTTATTAAGCAACAGTAAAGGGTAAAAACGTTACAAGACATTGGATTTGTCAAATGTAAACAAAGATGGTTTACCTTCAGATCACTCTACAAAATAGCTAAGGTCCATGAATAGAATTAAAAAGCCGTACATGGGTGACTTTTTCATGAAATCAATCAACTCAGGATCATGTGGATTTTTTTGTAGAAATAGAGGGGTTTATGATAGTAATTTAGAACTGAGTTATTGCTACCAGAAAGTACAGAAGAGAAAGGTCATCTTTAAGGAAGCTGGACTTAGTGGTCAATGTATGTTATACAATAAAACATTAGGAACTGTGCAGTATATCACTGTATACAAATGTATCAAAATGTAATACCTACCTAGAAAGACATGACCTACCAGCTAGAATTATTCATCAGAAACTTACTATCACTGACAGGTGACAAATTACCACAAACTATCTACAAATATAGATTTCAAAATATGCTGGATAACACAACCAATAAACTACACTGGAACCAGACAATTATCACAGACTGCACTGTGACCAAAATTTGCCCTGACATAATATTGAGCCATCAAAACTTAGGAACAACAATTTTCTGATGACAAGAAAATTTTATTTATGACACACATGGATGTTGTGCATCTATATGTTGCCTCTTTTCATACCTTAATTATTAACTAACTGGTTGGTCTCTTCTAATCAAAAATATAGGTGAGATCTACCTAAATTAATTTACTTATTTAGTGCCATACCAATTAAACTATCAGATAATTATTTTCTAGAGCTGGATAAAATGATATAAAAATTAATTTGGAAAAACAAAAGGTCCAGAATTTCAAAGGGACTAATGAAAAGAAATGCTTGGGAAGGTGGCCTAGCGCTACCAGACCTCAAATTGTATTATAAAGCAGCAATTATCAAAACCACTTGGTATTGGCTAAGAAACAGAGGGGTAGACAAATGGAATAGACTTGGCACTCAAGACACAGTAGGCAAGGAATATAGCAACCTCCTGTTTGATAAACCTAAAGACCCCAGCTTCTGGGATAAGAACTCACTGTTTGACAAAAATTGCTGGGAAAACTGGTTAACTGTATGGCAGAAATTAGGTATAGACCCATGCCTGACACCGTACACAAGAATAAAGTCCAAATGAGTACATGATTTAGGTATAAAGATTGATACCATGAATAAACTGGAGAAGCAAGGAATAGTGTATTTATCAGATTTATGGAGAGGGGAAGAATTTTTTTCAAAAGAAACGACAGAAAGCATTATGAAATGCAAGATGGATAATTTTGATTACTTTAAACTAAAAAGTTTTTGCACAACCAAACTCAATGCATCCAAAATTCGGAGGGATGTAGTAAATTGGGAAAAAATTTTTACGGCTAAGCTTGGGGCTAAAGGCCTCATTTCTAGAATATATAGAGAACTAATATATATATATATATATATATATATATATATATATATATATATGTATATAAATATATATATATATATATATGTATATAAATATATATATATATATATATATATATATAAAATATATATATAACCATACAAGTCATTCCCCAACTGATAAATGGTCAAAGTATATGAACAGGCAATTTTCAGGGGAAGAAATTAAAGATATCTATAATCATATAAAAAAGTGCTATCACTATTGATTAGAGAGATGCAAATCAAAACAACTCTGAGGTACCACATCACACCTATGAGATTGGCAAACATGACAGAACAAGAAAATGATAAATGCTGGAGAGGATGTGGGAGAGTTGGAACACTAATTCATTGTTGGTGGAGCTGTGAGATCATCCAACCCTTCTGGAGAACGGTTTGGAACTATGCCCAAAGGGCTACAAAAATGTGCATACCTTTTGACCCAGCAATGTCATTACTAGGACTGTATCCCCTAGAGATTATAAAAATGGGAAAGAGTCCCCCATGTACAAAAATATTTATAGCAGCATTCTTTGTGATAGCCAAGAACTGAAAATCAAGGGGATGCCCATCAATTGGGGAATGGCTGAATAAATTATGGTATATGAATGTAATGGAGTACTATTGTGCCATAAGAAATGATAAACAAGAAGACTTCAGGGAGGCCTGAAAGGACTTATATGATCTGATGCTGAGTGAAAGGAGCAGAACCAGGAGAAGTTTGTGCACAGCAACAACCATAGTATGTGAGAGTTTTTTCTGGTAGACTTGGAACTTTGTAATAACACAAGAACTTAATGGAAAAAAAAAAATCCCAATGATGGTTTTCTAAGGCAAAATGCCTTCCAAACTCAGAGAAAGAAATATGGAAGTCATTCGCAAAATGCAGCAGATCATGTTTTGTGTGTGGGGGTTTTAGTGTATTATGTTTTGATTTGTTGTGTGATTTCTTCCATTTATTTTAGTGCGACTACATAGCATGGCTATAGTGAAGATGTGCTCAGTGGGAGGGTGTGTGTGGAGCCTATGCAGAATTGTATGCTGTTGCAGGGAGGGAGGCGGGTAGTAGGGGGAAGGTGTGGGGGGGATAAAATCTTAATTTTTTAAGGCAGTGATTGTAGAACATTAAAAGAAAAAATAATAAAAAATATATTCAAATAAAAAAAATATAGGTGAGAGTATTTGCTCCATTATTTTAGAACTTCTGGATTACACCACCTCTCCATTGCTAATCCCTGAAATACCATACTATCTTTGTTTCAAGGCATGGACCACGTGACCAACAATTCTTGTTCCAGAGATTCCATATGAATGTCCCAAAGAAACAGTGGCTCCATTGATGTTCACTTTTTGGGGATCAACACCCAAGATTTTCATATTTGCTAATACAACCAACCTAAAAGCTTCATTTACTTCCTACATTGCAGCATCTTTTTTTCTCTTTCCTTTTTAAAACTATTTATTTATTTATTTTTAGTTTTCAACATTAACTTCCACAAGATTTGGAGTTCCAAATTTTCTCCCCATTTCTCCTCTCACTCAGTTTCAAGACAATGTGTATTCTGATTACCCCTTGCCCTAATCTGCCCCTTTATATCACCATCACTACCCCTATCTTTTATTCCTTTCCCTTCTGTTTTCCTGTAGGGCAAGATAGATTTCTATACTCCATTGCCTGTATGTCTTATTTCCCAGTTACATGTAAAAACAGCTTCTAACAGTTTTTAAAACAGTGAGTTCCAAATTCTCTCCATTTTCCCCCCTGAAGGATTATACTCAGTTTTCCTGGGTATATGATTCTTGGTTTTAATCCTAGCTCCTTTGACCTCCAGAGTATCGTATTCCAAACCTTTCAATCCCTTAACATAGAAGTTGCTAGATCTTGTGTTATCCTGATTGTTTCCACAATACTCAAATTGTTTCTTTCTGGCTACTTGCAATATTTTCTCCTTGACCTGGGAGCTCTGAAATTTGGCTACAATATTCCTAGGAGCTGTTGTTTGGGGAATCTCTTTCAGGAGGTGACCAGTGGACTCTTTCCATTTCTATTTTACCCTCTGGTTCTATAATATCAGGGCAGTTTTTCTTGATAATTTCTTGAAAGAGGATATCTAGGCTCTTTTTTCAATCATGGCTTTTAGTTAGTCCAATAATTTTTAAATTGTCACTCCTCATTCTATTTTCCAGGTCAGTTGTTTTTCCAAAGAGATATTTCACATTGTTTGCTATTCTTTTCATTTTTTTTTGATCTAATTAATCATTCCTCATAGACTCATTAGCTTCCATTTGCTCTATTCTAATTTTTAAGGAATTATTTCCTTTAGTAATCCTTGAACCTCCTTTTCCATTTGAGCAATTCTATTTTTCAAGACATTCTTCTCCATTGTTTTTTCAAGGCCTTTTGGGCTTCTTTTGCCATATGGGTTAGTCAATTTTTCTTTTTTTTTTCCCATGTAAAAAGCCTTTTATTCTTAATTATTTATTTTTAATCTCAAAAATGACAGTTAATGCTCAAATAAAAAAGCAGGTATTCAGCAATATCATTTCCTCATTACAAATTTTTTTTTAAAGAACACACACTGCTATTTTGATTTTTAATAGATATTTTCATTTTTGTGAAGCAGGATAAAGATATGGGTAGTGAATATAATTATGCTCTCAGAAAAGACTTTTGCTCTTGTTCCTATTGATGTGACTTTTAGGGATACCAGTCCTCTCCAAGGAAGTCATGGCAATAGTCTATTTTTCAAGGTGTTATTTTCTTCAGTATTTTAGGGGTCTGCTTTAGCATGCTTTGGACTCATTTTTCATCATTTTCTTTCTTTTCTCTTCCCAATTTTTGCTCTATTTCTCTTGATTTTCAAATTCTTTTTGAGCTCTTCCATGGTCTCAAACCAATTCATATTTTTCTTGGAGGCTTTGGATGTAGGAGCTTCGACTTTGCTGTCTTCTTGTTGTATGTTTTAATCTTCTTTGCCACCAGAGTAAGACTCTATAGTCTCAGTTTTCTTTTCTGCTGTTTGCTCATTTCCCCAGCCAATTACTTGATTTTTAAACTCTTTGTTAAGGTAAAATTCTGCTTCCAGTGTTGAGTATACTATTCCAAGATTCAGGGGTTTTGTGCAGCTGTTTTCAGAAATACTTCTAGGGACCTGTAAATTTTCAGTCCTTTCAAGGTGGTATGATCAAAGGAAAAGTGTTTACTCCTCTCCTGGCCTGTGTGCTGGTCTGTGAGTGACCACAAGCACTCTTTTTCATCTCAGAATTCTAAGGAGGATTCCCTCTCCACTGCTGCCACATGACCCACCACACCAGTGTTCCTCCTCACCCCAGGACTACCACCAAGGACTACATCCCAGATCTAAGCATGGACAAAGCAAGAGAATCCTGCCTCAGTGCCAGCAAAGAGATCCCTGCAATCCCCCTCTGATTAGCCGCTCAATCTCCCTCCCCATTGTCTATGGGCCAAGAGCTCTGGAAGCAGCTGCTGCTGTCCCCACCACCCCCACTGCCTGGGAATGGGACTGGACTACACTTCTCTCTCACCCAGGTCCAACAGACCTTTCCTACTGACTTTCTAAGTTGTCTTTGGCATCTGTGGGTTAAGAAATCTGGAAACCACCACAGCTGCCAATGATTCATTCCCCTGAGGCCTGTTCCAGGTTTGATGGGGCCTGGTCAGTGCTGGCATGTTTTGCACTGGACTGCTCTCCTCTCTCAGACTGGTGCTATGGACCCTTCCTGAGAGCCTTCCAGGATATCTTAGGCAGGAAATTTGTTTCATTCTGCCATTTTGTGGGTTATGCTGCTCTAGAATTTATTTAGAGTCATTTTTTACATGTGTTTGGAGGAGTTTGGGGGAGAGCTCAAGCAAGTCCCTGCTTTTACTCCACCATCTTGTCTCCATCCCTGGACATGATTTCTTAATAGCTATTTGTCTTTTCTATAGCAATATTGGGTTTCTCTATCTAGGATTAAAATCTTTTGTCTATTTGCATCAACCCAGCTTGAAAAGGACCCTTTTGGTGCAAAGTATAGATATAACTCGGTATTACTTAAGAATCTTATTTTCAGGAGCTAATATGTGTCTTCTGTAGCATAAATTGATCCATCTAGATATTTAGAGCATTTAGAAAGTAAAATTCCTTTCCAAATATACTCCAACATGTGTGTGATTCCTTATTAGCTATTTAGCTTCCAAATAATATTGAATTTCTTCTTCTTGTTTCCCAGTGTTTTTGCTTTTTTCACCAAGTTCAGGATCAACAGGAATTTTCCAGTGTGACTTGATACACTCTTAATGTATCCTTGTATTCTATTTAAATATATGGTTTCCCTATAATAAAGTTACATCCTCTCTGAACTTATTTACACAACTCATACTGTGCTGGGAAGGTGGATCCACAGAGGGTTGCTAATACTTTCAGAGTTCTAGGGCTAACATTGTGGGTAGTCATACTCCTAACACAAGCTCATAAGCTCCCCATCAATGTGCTTCCTTAACAATTATCCAGTAGACTGCTACCTCTTTACTCAAGAGGAATAGCGAACAGTAATTACAAAACATTTCTCTCAACACTAGACACAGACTTTCCCCTACCCCACCTGTAACAAGTATGCATAGTCAAACAAAACAAATCTCTGCATGGACAAAGTTGACAATGAAAGAAAGTCACAAATGTTAGAGGGGGTATGGAAGACAGGGGTGTTGATGTATTAATTATTAACTAATTAGTTATTGGTGGAACTGTGAATTAGTTCAGTCATTTTGGAGAGCAGTTTGGAACTATACCAAAAAAAGTCTCTAAATCATGTATATATCCTTGATACAGCAAAGCCACCACTAGGCTTATACCTTAAAGAGATCAAAGAAAAATATAAAGGACAAAAATACACAAAAAACAAAAAAACTTACAGCAACCCTTTTTGTGCTGGCATTAAAACTAGAAATTAAAAGGGTGCCCATCCATTGGGAAATGGTTGAAGAAATTACAGTATATGAATGGTATAGAATTGACAAAAAGGACCATCAGTCAATTATCCACATTTATGTTATGTAGTTCTTTATTACTGTGGAAGTGCCACCATATCTCCAGTCTCCCAGGTTCACCATTTAGGTATTATCCTCAATACCTCTCTCTCACCCCAAGTTGTTAGCAAGACCTCCAGATTTTACCTTTGTAAGAGCTTTCAAATATATTCCCTTCTCTCTTCTAAACCACTATCTTTGTCATATAGACCCACATCATACCTCACTCCCAGTCTATTATAATAGCCTTTTGGTTGGTCTTCCTGGCTTAATTTTCTCCCCCACTTCAATCCATCTTCATTCACCTGGCAAAGTGATCTTACTGAATAGTGCTTCACCTCCATTTAGTAAACTAGAGTAGGACCTGCCATCTCCAGGATCTGCAACATCATATTTTTTTTTTCTTTTCTTAATTTATTTATTTAGCTTTCTCATATTCATTTTCACAAAATTTTTGGTTCCAAATTTTCTCCCCATTTGTCCCCTTCCCCCCAATACACCCAGCATTCTAATTGCTCCTAACACCAATCTGCCCTCTCTTCTATCATCTCTCCCTTCCCTTGTCCCCATCTTCTCTTTTGTCCTGTAGGGCCAGATAACTTTCTATTCTCCATTACCTGTATTTCTTATTTCCTAGTAGGAAGAACAATACTCGACAGTTGTTCCAAAAACTTTGAGTTCCTCTTCTCCCTATCCCTCCCTCCCCACCCATTCCCTTTGGGAAGGCAGGCAATTCAACATAGGCCATATCTGTGAAGTTTTGCAAATGACTTCCATAATACTCATGTTGTGTAAGACTAACTCTATTTTCCTCCATCCTATCCTGCCCCCCATTGCTTCTATTCTCTCTTTTGATCCTGTCCCTCCCCAAGGGTGTTGATTTCAAATTGCTCCCTCCTCCCATTGCCCTCCCTTCCATCATCCCCCCCCACTCTGCTTATCCCCTTCTCCCCCACTTTCTTGTATTGTAAGATAGGTTTTCATACCAAAATGAGTGTGCATTTTATTCCTTCCTTTAGTCGAATGTGATAAGAGTAAACTTCATGTTTTTCTCTCAGCTCCCCTCTTTTTCCCTCCACTAAAGTCTCCTGCCTGCCTCTTCTATGAGAGATAATTTGCCCCACTCCATTTCTCCGTCTCTCCTCCCAATACATTTCTCTCTCACTGCTTAATTTCATTTTTTTAAGATATGATCCCATCCTATTCAATTCACTCTGTGCTCTGTCTCTGTGTGTGAGCGTGCGTGCATGTGTGTGTGTGTGTGTGTGTGTGTGTGTGTGTGTGTGTGTGTGTGTGTGTAATCCCACCAACTACCCAGATACTGAAAAGTTTCAAGAGTTACAAATATTGTATTTCCATGTAGGAATGTAAACAGTTCAACTTTAGTAAGTCCCTTATGACTTCTCTTTGCTGTTTACCTTTTCATGCTTCCCTTCATTCTTGTGTTTGAAAGTCAAATTTCCTTTTCAGCTCTGATCTTTTCATCAAGAATGCTTGAAAGTCCTCTGTTTCATTGAAAGACCATATTTTCCTCTGAAGTATTATACTGAGTTTTGCTGGGTAGGTGATTCTTGGTTTGAGTCCTAGTTCCTTTGACTTCTGGAATATCCTATTTCATGCCCTTCAATCCCTTATTGTAGAAGCTGCTAGATCTTTTGTTATGCTGATTGTATTTCCACAATATTTGAAGTGTTTCTTTCTAGCTGCTTGCAATATTTTCTCCTTGACCAGGGAACTCTGGAATTTGACCACAATGTTCCTAGGAGTTTCTCTTTTTGGATCTCTTTCAGGAGGTGATCAATGGATCCCTTGAATACTTATTTTGTCCTCTGGTTCTAGAATATCAGGGCAGTTTTCCCTGATAATTTCATGAAAGATGATGTCTAGGCTCTTTTTTTGATCATGACTTTCAGGTAGTCCCATAATTTTTAAATTGTCTCTCCTGGATCTATTTTCCAGGTCAGTTGTTTTGCCAATGAGATATTTCACATTCTCTTCCATTTTTTCATTCTTTTGGTTTTCTTTGGTGATTTCTTGGTTTCTCATAAAGTCATTAGCCTCCATCTGTTCCCTTCTAATTTTGAGAACTATTTTCTTCAGTGAGCTTTGGAACCTCCTTTGCCATTTGGCTTATTCTGCTTTTGAAAGCATTCTTCTCCTCATTGGCTTTTTGAACCTCTTTTGCCAATTGAGTTAGCCTATTTCTCAAGGTGTTATTTTCTTCAGCATTTTTTTGGGGTCTCCTTTAGCAAGGTGTTGACCCGTTTTTCGTGCTTTTCTTGCGTCTCTCTCATTTCTCTTCCCAGTTTTTCCTCCACCTGTCTAACTTGATTTTCAAAATCCTATTTGAGCTCTTCCATGGCCTGAGCCCACTGAATATTTATTTTGGATGTTTGGGATACAGAAGCCTTGACTTCTATGCCTTTCCCTGATGATAAGCATTGTTTTTCCTCATCAGAAAGGATAGGAGGAAACATCTGTTCACCAAGAAAGTAACCTTCTATTGTCTTATTTTTTTTTCCCTTTTCTGGGCATTTTCCCAGCCAGTTACTTGACTTCTAAGATTCTTTTCCTCACCCACCTTACCTCCAGATCCACCCAGCTAAGTGTTTGGGGTCTGAGATTCAAATGCTGCTTCCCAGCCTCAGGGCTTTCAGTGGGGGCAGGGCTGCTATTCAGTATGAGATTAAAGTCAGCTGCTTAGGTGGGGACAGGACCTTCTCACAGGGCTCAGTTCCCTCAGGGGGTTTATGGAGAGATCTTCAACAATGGATCCAAGCCCTGCTTGCTTTGGGAGCCCTTGTCTGCTGATGCCTCCGCTGCTGCCTCCCAAGGGGGTATGGGTTATGGGGATACCCTGCTCCCCTTTTGGTGAGCCAAACAGTCTCTCTCACTAACCTCTGGCATCTGTGGGTGAATGGACCTGTGTGGCTGCTAGAGATTCCATCCCTGAAGCCTGCTCGGATCTGGTCCTCTCGGTGCTGTGCAGCCAAGGCAGGGCTGGGGTCTGCTCCAGGTCCGGTGCACAATGGACCTTTGATGTAGGTTTTTCAGGGCTCTCTGAAACAGAAATCTCCTCCACTCCATTGTTGTGTGGCTTCCACTGCTCCAGAATTCTCTGGGAGCTCCTCTTCACAGGTATTTTATGGGATATGCATTAGGAACTAGCATATGTGTGTTTCTACTCCACCATCTGGGCTCTCCTCCCCTGCAACATCAGATAGCCAGCCTTCTCATCCCTTAATGTAGAAGCTGCTAGATCTTGTGTTATCCTGATTGTATTTCCACAATACTTGAATTGTTTCTTTCTGGCTGCTTGCAATATTTTCTCCTTGACCTTAAACTCTGGAATCTGGCTATATAATATTCCTAGGAGTTTTTCTTTTTTGGATCTCTTTCAGGAAGTGATTGGTGGATTCTTTCAATATTTATTTTACCCTTTGGTCGTAGAATATCAGGGCAATTTTCCTCGATAATTTCATGAAAGATGATGTCTAGGCTCTTTTTTTTGATCATGGCATTCAGGTAGTCCCATAATTTTTAAATTGTCTCTCCTGGATCTATTTTCCAGGTCAGCTGTTTTTCCAGTGAGATATTTCATATTGGCTTCTATTTTTTCATTCCTTTGGTTTTATTTTGTGATTTCTTGGTTCCACCAAGACATAAGGAATCAAAAAAGTGTGACAGTATTTCAGTATTGGTTTTGGGTAATAAAAATTTGTGCTGAAGTGTAAAGCAACATTTAATGGAATAAAAATTAAGTCTGTATAATTGGGAAATAAAGTCTAGAGGAATTAAGCAAGTAGGAGAAAGTAAGATAAGCATTGGATAAGGTAACAAGAAAGATCCAGTTTTTATCAAATGAAAGAAAAGATGACAATTTAAGCAAATAGGGATGAGAAAAGAATGTATGGAGAGTTTAAGGAAAGTTGTTGTCTGCATTGACATAGGGCTTGAAAGAAAAGAGGGTGAAGTTTTTAAAATTTATTTAAGCTTTCAAAATTCATTTTCACAAAATTTTGAGTTCCAAATTTTCTCCCTATCTCTCCCCTCTCCCACCCCAAAATCCTGAGCATTTGAATTACGCCTACCACCAATCTGCCCTCTCTTCTAACATCCCTTCCTTCCCTTATCCCCATCTTCTCTTTTGTCCTGTAGGGCAAGATAAATTTCTATATCCTATTGCCTATATTTCTTATTTTCCAGTTGGGGCAGCTAGGTGATGTAGTGGATAGAGCAGGAGACAGGAGGACCTGAGTTCAAATCTCACCTCAGACACTTGACACTCACTAGCTGTGTGACCTTAGGCAGTCATCTAACCCAAATTGCCTCATCCTGGGTCATCTCCAGTCACTGGATTCAGATGGCTCTGGAGGAGAAGTGAGGCTGGTGACCTGCGCAGCCCCCCTCACTCAAAACGGTCAAGTGCAAGTCATGTCATTATTTCTCTGATGGCATGGTCTTCTTTGGTGAAGGATGAACACACACATTTTCCAGTTGCATGCAAGAACAATACTCACCAGTTGTTCCTAAAACTTTGAGTCCCAACTTCTCTTCCTTCCACCCTCTCCACCCATCAGAGGTTGAAGTTTTGAAAAAAAATCGGGAATTTTTTGGGGAAATGCCTTAAATTATACTGCTAGGGTTATGTTATAAAAATTAAGGGAAATGACTTGGCTCTTTGGGTGATTCAAAGAAATAAAGAAGCAGTTATGGAGGGTGGGGATGTCACCATGAATTCTGAAAATTTGACACAACTGGAAACAATGGACCCTTTTGAAAAATGAGGTTTAGTTACTGCCACTGGCAATTACAAATCAAAAATTGATTGGGTTGAAAACTTTTTGAAACTACATGGGGGAAGGGGGGAGCTTGCTTGAGGTTTCTCAAATATCCCTTGAAATACCTGTAAAAATGAAGCTAAATAAATTCTAGCTCAGCAGAACCCACAAAATGACAGAGTGAGACAAATTTCCAGCCAAAGACAACTTGGAAGGGTTACAGGAAAGGTCTATTGGACTGGGCTGTGAAAAGAGCACAGTTCAGTATGCTCAGCATAGCTGGGGAGTGAACAGGCCTCTGGGCACTAAATTCTTCGCAGCTGTGGTTGTTTACAGACTTCTCAACCCCAAAATGCCATGGACAACTTGGAAGGTCAGTTGGAAAAGCCTGCTGGACCTGTGTGAGAGACAACCTCAGCAGCAGCAATGACTGTTTCTAGAGCTCCAGGCTCACAGACTGTGGTGGGATTGAGCAGCTAATCAGAAGGGGATTGTAGAGATCTCTTTGATGGTGCTCAGGTGGGATTCTCTTGCTTTGCCCTGCTTGGATTTGGGTTGCAGTCCTGGATGGCACTCCTGGGGTGAGGAGGAGCACTGATGTGGTAACGTTTGTGGTGGCAATAGGGAAGAAATCCTCCTCATAGTTCCAAGGCAGCAAAGAGTGATTGAAGTCACTCAAACCAGAGCACAGACCAGGAGAGGAGAGGAGCAAACATCTCTACTGTGATCATTCAATTTTGGAAGAGCTGAAAATTTGCAGGTCCCTAGAAATGGCACTGAAAACAGCTGCACAAAACCCTGAAGCTTATGAGAGTACACTACTATATGGTGTACTATATCCTATATCCTCCTATATCCTACCCCCACCCCACTGGAAGCAGAGACCTACTTGACAAATAGCTCAAAAGTCAAGTAACTGACTGGAAAAATGAGCAAATAGTAGAAAAGCAATCAGACAATATATTTTTATTTTGGTAACAAGGAAGATCAAAACATACAACCAGAAGAAGACATCAAAGTCAAGTTCTTACATCCTAAGCCTTTAAGAAAAATATGAATTGTCTACAGGCCATGGAAGGGCTCAAAAAGGATTTTGAAAATTAAGTAAGAGAAATAAAGGAAAAATTGGGAAGAGAAATTAGAGTGATGCAAGAAAATCATGAAAAACAAGTCAACAGCTTGTTGAAGGAGACCCAAAAAGTGATGAAGAAAATAACCCCTTAAAAATAGGCAAAAGAGGTCCAAAAAGCCAATGGGGGGAAGAATGCCTTAAAAAGCAGAATTGGTCAAATGGAAAAAGAGGTCCAAAAGCTCGCTGAAGAAAATAACTCCTTAAAAATTAGAATGGAGCAAATGGAAGCTAATCACTTTATGAGAAATAAAGAAATTATAAAACAGAATGAATGAAAAAAGAATGAAAAAATAATAAACAGTGTGAAATATCTCAGTGGAAAAACAACTGACATGGAAAATAGATTCAGGAGAGATAATTTGCAAATTATTGGACTACCTGAAAGCCATGATTTAAAAAAAAAAAAGAGTCTAAACATCATCTTTCAAGAAATTATCAAAGAAAACTGCCCTGATATTCTAGAACCAGAGGATAAAATAGATATTAAAAAAATCCACTGATCACTTCCTGAAAGAAATCCCAAAATGAAAGCTTCTAGGAATATTGTAGCCAAATTCCAGAGTTCCTAGGTCAAGAAAAAAAATATTGCAAGAAACCAGAAAGAAACAATTTGAGTACTGTGGAAATGCAATAAGTATAACACACGAGATCTAGTGACTTCTACATTAAGGAATTGGAGGGCTTGGAATATGATATTCCATAGGTCAAAGGAGCTAGGATTAATTAAAACCAAAAATCACCTACCCAGCAAAACTGAGTATAATCTTTCAGGGTAAAAAAATATGGACATTCAATGAAATAGAGGCCTTTCAAGCATTCTTGATGAAAGAACCAGAGCTGAATTGAAAATTTGACTTTCAAATACAAAAATCAAGAGAAGCATGAAAAGGTAAACAGGAAAGAAAAATCACTAGGGCCCAATTAAAGTTGAATTGTTTACATTTCTACATAGAAAGATAATATTTGTAACTCTTGAGGCTTTTTTCAGTAATAGGGTAGTTAGAGGGAATATAAATATAGACAGAGGGCAGAGAGTGAATTGAATATGAAGGGATGATATCTAAAAAATAAAATTAAGGGATGAGAGAGGAATATATTGGGAGGAGAAGGGAAGAAATAGAATGGGGTAAATTATCTCTCACATAAAAGAAGCAAGAAAAGGTTTTGCCAATGGAGGAGAAAAGGGGAGAGGTGAGAGGGAATAAGTAAATCTTACTTTCATCATATTTGGCTTAAGGAGGGAATAATATACACACTCAATTGGGTATGAAAATCTATCTTACCCTACAGGAAAGTATGGGGGAAGGGGATAAGAAGGGGAAAGGGATGATAGAAGGGAGAGCAAATGGGAGGAGGGGGTAGTCAGAAGCAAACACTTTTGAGGAAGGACAGGGTCAAAGGAGAGAATAGAATAAATGGGGGGCAGGATAGGATGGAGAGAAATACAGTTAGTCCTTCACAACATGACTGTTTGGAAGTGTATTGCATGATTGCACATGTATTGCCTATGTAGAAATGCTTGCCTTCTCAAAGGAGGTAGGGAGGATAAGGGACAAGATTTGGAACTCAAAGTTTTGAAAATAAATGTTAAAAATTGTTTTTACATGCAACTGGGAAATAAGACATACAGGCAATGGGGTATAGAAATCTATCTTGCCTTACAAGAAAGATTAGAGGGGAAGAGGATAAGAAAAGGGAGGGAAGGAATTGTGATTGAAAGGAGGGCAGATTAAGGGAAAGGATAATCAGAATACATACTGTCTTGAAATGGAGCGAGGGCAGAGATGGGGAGAAAATTTGGAACTCATAATGTGGAAGTGAATGTTGAAAACTAAAAAAATTCATATTTGTGAAAAAACTTTGTAATTTTAGTATATTAGAAAATTTGATCAGTCTTTTTATGTACAAGGGGGGTAATAATAATAATACCTACCTCCCAGGGTTGTTGGAAGAATTAAATTATTCTAAAGTGTTAAGTATAATGATCAATATATAAATGTTCACTATTGTTATTGGGTTTTGGATTATAACATGACTTTCTAGAAAGAATGTTTTTATCTAACAACAGATATTTTTTAGATTTCTAGTATTCTAGTATTTCTAGTATTCTAGTATTCTTTGGAAGAATATGAGACATATGATTAGAAATGTGAATTCTCTTTTAATTAAAAAAATATGCTTTTAAAAGCATACTGCCCTGTGAAATTTTTCTAAACTATTGCAAAATACTGTTAGACAGGCCACTCTCTATTGAGTTATTAAAACAAATGTGATAGCAGTATTTGAAAAGAAAATTGTAATAATGAAGTATCTTTTGCCTTAAATTTTTTATGATTTAATAAGAGGTTTGAGGACTCCCCAACCAGAACTGTGATCTGAATTTGTAAATATGCTTGAGTAAAGTTACTTTGAAATGGACTAACCTGACATCATTTGGCTAAAATAAGTTTAGTAACTTAGGAATTGATCTGCTAAAAGACAGTAGGATTGTTCAAAAACTGATATTTAGTGGGCTATATTTTCCTCTAAACTAGCCTCCTAAGAAAATACTTCAGTCTTACTATTTATAACTGCCCTATAACTTAAAAATGGTTCAACTAATAACTGAGAAATTTAAAAAGCTAAATATTTTAAAGTACTACAGAAAGCAGGTCTCTAAAATCTTTTAATCTTTAAGAAGTAGGCAAAAAAACCCTAGTATGTGGTAAATACTAAGTAAGTGGATTCTTCTAACCTCTTTTAATTACTATAATTACACCATACTGGATAACTCTATACTGGATTTTATATGTCATTGGATGTGATTACCAAAGGAGATAGAATAGATGATATTCCCTATAACATAACTTTAAAATGCATTCCACTAATTTATTGTCATCTTGCTAGCAAAGTTTCATGTTTTAAATACTTGGTACTGGGTATGAAAAATTTTCTCTTGTATTTTAATTTTTTTTTGAAAATTGTTACTTCCCCTTTTGATATGAATACTGTTAGATCATAAACATATTTGTTATAGAATGTGACAAATGTATTTGAAAATTTAATCTTTAATGAAGTATTTTTTGTTACAAATTAAGGCAATTATATATATAATTGGAGGCATCTATTGTAGGTGGCCTTTTGAATGGGGGGGAGTTAATATTCCCCCCAAAGACATGTAAAAACAATTTTCAACATTCATTTTTTTTAAATTGAGTTCCAAATTCTCTCCTTCCCTTCCTCTCCCTCCCTGAGATAGTAAACAATGTGATCTAGGTTATGCATATGTAATCATATAAAACATATTAATCATTTTGTGGAAGAAAACTTGAACCAAAAAAAATAATAATCACGTGAAAAATAGTATACTTTGGTCTGCATTTAGAGACCATCAGTTTTCCCTGGAAGTGGATATACTTTTCCTCATGAGTCTTCTGGGATTGTTTTGGATCATTGTATTGCTGAGAAGAGCTAAGTCATTTACAGTTGTTTATCATACAACAGTGACATTACTGTGTACAATGTTCTCCTGGTTCTGCTCACTTCACTCTGCATCGGTTCATGTAAGTCTTTCCAGGTTTTTCTGAAATCATACTGCTTAATAGACAGTCTTTTAAAGGAGTATAGCTACAAAAGGCAAAAGAGATGTAGGATGATAATTAGCATAAGTGGAAGATAAAGTGAAGGGGTTTGCAGAATAGGGGAGACATGCTCATGTCTTTAGGCAGTAACGAATGAGCCAATAGATAGGGAGAGTTTGAAAATAAGTGATAGAGTGGGGATGACAGGGGAAGCAATCTGTTGGAGGAAATGAGATGAAATGGGTAAAGGGGTTAGCCTTATTAAAGAGTAAAGCCACCTCATCATGTGAGATGAGGGTGATGAGATAGTAGCAGAAAGCGTATGAGTGATAGGAGATGAAAAAGAGGAAACTCAGGGAGTTTTTTTTCTGTAAAATATGAGGCAAAGTTGGAAGGATGGGAGGAGAAGCCATGAGAGGTTTGGGAAAGGATGAAAAGGTTAGAAGAGCTTTGGAGAATAGGATAGTGAGCTGATAAGGCAGATACAGTAGGATTGCCTAGCAGCCATATAACGTATAATGTATTGTCTGACCACTGATTCTGTAAACTGTGAAATTACATTTGAAATGTAGCAATGTTATATCTTTGAACTAACTTAGTTTTACCTAAATACTTAATATATTCAGGGTAACTATGACCAGTGTTTTCTGTTTTGAATTATACGTGAGTTTTGTATGAGTGAATTACTATGTCTTCAACAGTTGAGGTTGTAAACTATAAATCTATAGGAGATTCAGTCAGAAGTTACTTGATTTTCTTCCCCTTCATTTTGTAGCACGTGTGTAGGCATGAAGGTAGCAAATGATAGAAATGATCCAACCTAAAGCTTGGCCTAGCGGAATCAGCAAAATATTAAGGGGGCTAGAGATAAAAGAGAGAACATTAGAGAGTTGAATTGGTTCAACAATAGGGTCAAGATAGGGAAAAGAGGAGAGAGTGGCTAGTGCAGGAAAGATGGCCTAAAAGAGAATTGAGGGCTCAAGGGACCGGAAGTCTCAGTATAGAGGAAGAGAAGGTTTTCATAAGGAAATGCAGGAGAGGTGAAAAACCAATAGATTATGGTCAGAGACTGGAGTTTTTACAAAGGAATATTTACTTCCAAAGGTACTATTATAAATATACAAACTTACTTCTCCAACAAGTGGGAGGCATAACCCCTCTCTAAATTTTTACCCTTTTAGTCTCTGGGAAGTGAAAGAGGATTAGGTTCATAATTTAGCTCAATTCCTATTGTGCTTAATAGGAAGCACAACCCCAGTTCCTTTCTCTCCCCCTTACCCCCCACTTTTTAGCTCAAGGTTTCTCAGGGCTTCTACGCTAGGACGGCTGGTTACACCATCATACCTACAATCCTGACTCCAAGATCACTATGGCGTGAACTCCCAGTCCATGAGGATTACTCCCAACATCTGAAACTGAGGGACATACAACACAAAGTAGAAACAAACACCACCTGGCCCATTTCTCAGAGCTCAGATAAAGTAAGAAGGGAAGGCAAATCCCTTCCCTGCCCTCAGTTCTTGCATCACAAAAGCAGGTTGCTGAGGAGTCAACATCTCAGTTGCTAATTTTAAAGATGCAAGCAGCTAATCCAAGAAGACTATCTCTATCCAAGTGGTAGGAAATTCAAAAGGCTCCAAATTAGGCAAACTGGGCATGCTTCATTCAGTAAGCCCCTCAAGGCCATCCTCCATTAGACCTGCAAATGCCCAGAGAAGCCAAGGCTAAGGAGATTTCTCTTGAATTAGAGGTGGTACATTTGTAATTGAAGACAAGATCAAGGATATGACCATCATTGTGTATGGCTGAGGTGGGGTGGAGAAGTAGTTATGGGAAGTGAGTCGGCTGAGGAACTGGTCAGGATATTAGAGGAAGAGTCAGTATGTATGTTGAGGGCAGGAGTTGCAAAGGAGAGAAAAATTGTGAACTATATATCAGACTCATGTCTGTAGGCAACAACTATCAAGTATATTTATAGTTAACTGCTGAGAATTTGACTGTAAATTTGGTTGAGGGGATCTTCCCCCTCACAACAAAAAGGAGCTGGTTTGTATTTCAAAGACCAAATCCAGTCTCTGAAGTGAGGCTGACATCACATTACCTCTGGTCACACCTTACTTCTCCCTCCCTTCAGCAAAATGTGGAGAAAATTGTTCGTCCCAGGCATCTACTTTCAACATGATAGATCCACATCAGCCCAAGGTTTCATTTGCCCTTGGTTCACCCATGACTTTATCCCCCCTCTGCAAAGTTAGAGAGCTTAAAAATACAGGTTATTAATAAAATTCATTAAAAGCACAGATCATAGAATTTGCCTGGAGCACCTCCACAGGAGCCCTCCATTAAACAACCGAATTAAGATTAAACTTGGCCTATTTTTCAAAATCTTTGCTTCAATTTTTGAACAGCCAAGTTGTGACATCTAAAATTTGTACATAAGGCACAGAAGTCGTCTCTAGTCCACCTCAGTAGGAACCTTCAACAATCCACGCAGGAGCTAGTGTGGGAAAGGGAGCAGAGGAGAGGGGAGGAAATGAAGGGGACCCCAGCTTCTGGCCTGTAATGTGCTACTGTTTCCACTTCCTCAAGACTCCGTGAGGGCTCCGTGGCCTGGGGAGTTGCTGCCAGAGTTTGCAGCCCTCAGCTTTCTCCGTGCCACGATCAGCTTCTCTATCCAGACCCCACTTCATCTTCCACCCCTCCCCAAGCTATCAGTTACGTCTTGAGATGCCCCAAGCCACCCCCAGGACCCCAGGGAGGCACCTCTCCGATCCCTGTGAGGGAACGGCTGCCAGGCTGGTCAATGTCATGGCCCCCGAAGCCTTCGGGTAAGGGCAGTGGAGCCCCTGCAGATCCTGAGACACAAACCAACAAGGAAGGTGGGGAGAGAGGCAGAAACAGCCCCCTCTGGGTGAGTCTGTAGGGGATGGAGAGGCAGTGGCAGCAGGGGACTTGGACTGGCCACCTGAAGAATTTTCTTCATGGACATTTCGTTGCTCATTCATTCACTTTCATTGGTTGAAATGATCAGACCTCACGGAACGTCGTTGAAGGAATTTGTCCACCTTCTCCCCCTCCTTCCCCCAAATCTAAAGCTTGGTCAATTTTCATTTTAAAAGTTCATATTTCTAGGAATGACTTATCTGGCAAGAAAGGGTTTGTCGTCCAAAAGGCGGTGACCGTGCCTTCTGAGAGTAGCGCGGGGGTTGGGTCCCTGAGCGCTCCGCCTCGGGGTCGCGGAGCCCGCGGAGCGCCCCTCACACTGCTCGGATTGCAGCATGACCACGGCCTGCCCATCCCTGGAGCGGAGGGGCCCCCTGTCTTCCCCCCAACCCCGCTCCCAAGGACTTAGTAGGAGTCCTCCCCTCTTCCCCGGAGGGCTCCAGCCCCTGCATCTCTTTAAGAGTCACGTTTCAGGCAAAATTCACTTCTCTGCCAGCCTGCTCCTGCGCTGTCTTCCCACGGAGGCACTGGAAACTTTTCCTGCAGACGTATCCCAGTCCAATCCAAGGAAAAAATACTACAAATCCCAAGATCCCGAAAGAAGGTTTAAAATGTATTTCCCTGAAAATTTCCTTTAAACCTGCCTAAACATCCTGGGCTGGGCATCCGCAGAGATAGACCTGTGGTGATAGAATTTCTTCTGAGCAGGTTATCGAGAGGTTTTGACTAAAGGACGGGAGTTTTTTTTTTTAGGATCTTTCTGGAAGATGAAAACCGTAAAAGAAGAGGGAGGTGGTGGCAGTGCTTATGTCCTATGACAGGTACGTTAACAATTAACTTTTTCAAACACCAGCCTTCAACCGAGGAGGAATCTAAACCAAGCAGAGGAGAGGTATATGGCTGTTTCCTTTTTTAAAAAATTTTCAGGCCTGAGAAAACAAACAAGAAAGACAGGGAACAGTGAATAGCGACCTTCCCCACAGAGCGCGCGCGCGGGCACACACACACACACACACACACACCCCTTATTTCATCTGGATGAGACTGACTGGCACTCATTTCTTAATTGTGTCTTTTATTCCATCTAACAAATCTCATCTTCTCATAAACACCTTTGATGGGCATTTCCTCATGCCTCTTGGTGGTATGAGGGTACAGGGCACACCTATCAACTTTTTGGGAGCCTCATCCAGGTCATGTTCCCTCACCATGGGGGTCCCACAGGGGGCTGCTTTTCCCCAGTACTGCTACTCCACTTGGTGATCTCAGCGCCATACATTTAATTATCATCTCTTTGCTGATAATTCTCAGAGCTACCTATCCTGCCAACATCTCTATGGATCTCCAGTCTTGCAAATCCAACTGCTTTCCAGACATGTCAACCTGGATATCCAGTAAACATCTTAAAATGGGATTATCATTCCCATTTTGCCAGAGAGGAACCTGAGACTTACAGAAGTTGTGACTTGCCTAGAGTATGAAATAATACTTCATAAATCCCTTGAAAGGAAGCAGTCCTTTAAAGTTGACTTGCTTATTAATTTTCTATTCATTTGGGGGACTTTGTGAAGAAACACCGCGTGGATGTAGTAGTAGAATAACATTAGACCTATTAACAATAATATAACTAATGTAATAGAAAAAGAGTGATGGGGATACTGATGACTATAAACAATCATAAACATTAGCTTCTTAAATGTTCATGAAATTCAAGTTTGTGACAAAGCAAACTTTTCCATTTAAGTAATCTTACATTTTGGGCTTCAGTTTCTGTCTCTGTGAAATGACGGAGTTGTATTAGGTCATTCCTAAGGTCCCTCCTAGCATTCAGGTTCTGTGACTGATTGATTCTCTTGCCAGCATTCTGAAAAGAACTGGGGAATATGCGATCCCATGGGAGTCACAGCACAGGTAAGAACCAGAGAATGGAATTAGAATCTTGATTCTTCAAACTAAAGATAACAAAAAAAACCAAACAAACCAAAACAAACTGAGCTCTTTGTAGACAGGAGCAGGAAAACATATGGTAAGGAAAAATAAAAGGGGGGGCAAACATGAAAAGCTTTAATATTCATCTCTTCAGAGTCCAGTAGACTTGGCACTACTAAATGCCTTATCATAAAATCAGAGAAAAAAAATCAAGATCAGTCCACATCCCCCCAGCTTCCTAGAACCATTCACAAAGCTATCACTTCCCTCCCTTTCTTTCAGAGTTTCAACAAGCATTTGAGATAATGGGACCTTGAAGGTTTCTTTACATATTTGTACTTTCATTGGATGTCTCAACTACCCAAAGGCGGATTGCCTTTTGTCATTTATTCTTTACTTTTAAAAACAAATCTGATTTATTTGTGGAAAGTCAACAAGCGCTCAGTGTACAAGAAGAGAAGGCAAACCATGCCTGTATTTGAAAAGGAGCATGCTCCAAGCTAGTCATCTCCTCTAGCAAATGAATAAGTGTTGATCAGCATGCCCACAGCAATATGCTTCTGAACTGCAGTCACGGACTGTTTTTCTTGTTCTATTTTATTTGTTCAATGGAAAGGAAAATATGTTTGGGGGAAAATTGTTTTTCCATAGCTAGGGAATAAAGCACAAAAGCCATACTCATCACAGCCTTTGAATGTCAAACACAATTTAAACCAAGATGTATGAAATATGAAGAGGAGTTTTTCTTCACTGTTTGTGTATCTTCTTGGGGCCATATAAAATATATGAAATGGTCAAACACTTGGCATCTACTGGTGTTTTGAATTTGTCAGCTCTGTAGTTAGAGGGCTAAATCAATATCAAGAATCCCCCATTCATTCCTCCCAGACCTTGGGATGCTCCCCAAAGAAGGTTCTCCCAGTTTTTCATGTAAATACATCAAGCCACAAGACTTAGCCAGAACTTTTCACCTGGCTAGACTCTCATCCCAGACCTGAACGGGCATCTTTATCCTCATTCTAGAAATGGGCTGCCCACACAGACAGGTTTAGTCACCCAAGGCTAACAGAGATGGAATTCTTACATTCCACCTCTCTAATCCCCAAAGACTGCTTCAGGACTAAGGGCATTTGTTTAGAGATTTCTTCCTGTGTACTGAGATGAATCAGTGGTCACAGATTGTTCCAGGAATCTCTCTTCCCCCTCTAATCCTAAACAAACCTTACTCATGGGAGTAAGGGAAAGCCAGTTCCTCTCTCCTCCCTCACCCCCTTCAAAGGTAATGTCACTATATAAGAAATGTCTTTATAACAATGATATTATTACATATTATTATATGTGTTAAATATATTATTATATACAGCATCATTACATAAGAAAGATGCCTTGGTTGGCATCCAGCTTCAAAGCAGTGAGATGTCAAGAAGTGATAGGAGGCAATTAACAAGGAATTGTCTGTACAAATAACAAAGCAGGAGACTGGGGTGGGGAGGGAGGCAAATTCATCACACTCTGATCCAAAAAAAGGGGCTAGACAAATAATTGGGGTACAGAGGGGAAAGGCTAAATCTCCTCTAGCTTAAACCTCCCCTTTTCCCCCAAAGAAACAATATGGAGCACCTCCCCTTACCTTGTGGGATGCTAGAGTTGCCAGTCAGGGCAAAGTCCAGCTGTTCCATTGTTTGCTCAAGAGGACAGAACATTCCTGGAGTGAAAGGTCCCTTGCCTCTTTGGTCCAACAGTTCTAGTATTGAGAGTGGGACAGCCTAAAGTCCTGTTGGTTTTTATGAGTCAACAGGTCTGTTCAAATTGGTTACCAGATCATCTGTTTACAACTGTACAGCAAAAGAGCAGTTTACTTTATAACCAGATTCAACAAGAGTAGAAGTGGCTGGTTAAATGTAGTAGATAACATAAAGGTATTGAGCTGCCAAGGCTAATTAAGGGTGATTTACTTATAAAGTCAGGGCTCAAGACTGGGCACCTGAAGAAAGTCAATTTTGCACAAGACTGACCTGGTCCAAGCTTTCCAAATGACTTGAAGTTATGGATGAATGAGTTTGAAACCCTCTGACAACTGGTATACTTGTAGGTAAAAAAACGTGTAAAGAAGGCTTTGGATGGGGAAATGTCTCCAAAGTGCCTGCCTTAGGGGAGGAGCCAAGATGGTAGAGTAGAAAAATACACATATGCTAGCTCCTAACCCACAGTCCATAAAATACCTGTAAAGAAGAACTCCCAACAAATTCTGGAGTGGAGGAAATATCTGTCCTAGAGAGATCTGAAAAACTGACACGAAAGGTCCATCATGCACCGGACCTGGAGCAGAGCCCAGCCCTGCCTTGGCTGTGGCACCAAGGGGAGCAGATCTAAGCAGGCTTCAGGGATGGAATCTCCAGCAGGCTGTGCAGGTCCTTCCACCCACAGGCGCCAAACGTCAGTGAGAGGACCTTTTCAGCTTGCTGAGAGGGGAGTGGCATGTCTCCATAACTCAGGTCCCCTCGGGAGGCAGCAGCGGAGGTGGCAGCAGATAGTGGCTCCCAAAGAAGAGAGGAGCTCGGATCCATTGTTGAAGGTCTCCACATAAACAGCCTGAGCCATCTGAGCCCTGTGTGGTGGCCCTGCCCCCACCTGAGTACCTGAACTTAATCTCACACTGAATAGCAACCCTACCCCCACTGAAAGCCCTGAGGCTGGGGAGCAGCATTTGAATCTCAGCCCCCAAGCACCAGCTGGGCAGATCCAGAGGCGAGGTGGGTGTGGAGAGGACATTCAGAAGTTAAGCCACTGGCTGGGAAAATGCCAGAAAAGGGAAAAAAAATAAGACCATAGAAGGTTACTTCCTTGTGAACAGATATCTCCTCTCATCCTTTCAGTGAGGAAGAACAATGCTTACTTACCATCAGGGAAAGACATAAAAGTCAAGGCTTCTGCATCCCAAACATCCAAAATAAATATTCAATGGGCTCAGGCCATGGAAGAGTGTAAGGGAATTGCCAACCCCCAGCCTCTTGGACGGCATTCACTGGTCACAACTCAGGTAAACTGAGGGGAGACTGGTAAGGCATGAACAAGATGGAACTGGGAGGAAGGGTTCTGCCCCTGTTTTGCTCAAGGCTATTTTCCCAGGCTTTCCAGAGAACAAAGAAGCCCAAAATGTTTTTCTTTCTAGGGGCTACGTGTCCACCCTGGGCAGTTCTGGCTTAAGGTAAATTACTTCCTTATAAGGGCAAACTAATTGGTGATAGGTTCACTTACAGCACTGGTGTCAGAGAAGAGATAAAAGCACCACTCATTGCTTGAATAAACGGAGTTCTTACTATCTTGTCTCCTGCATCAGTCATTGCTTACAGCTAAACTCTCCCAGGGCCTACAGGCCTCTGCTGGTCAGATAAGCCTGTGGGCCCGAGAGATCAGGCCAAAACTCCCGGGGTCCCTAACAGAAGAGCTCAAAAAAGATTTTGAAAATCAAGTTAGAAAGGTGGAGGAAAAAATGGGAAGAGAAATGAGAGAGATGCAAGAAAAGCATTAAAAGTGAGTCAACATCTTGCTAAAGGAGACCCAAAAAATGCTAAAGAAAATAACACCTTGAAAAATAGGCTAACTCAATTGGCAAAAGAGGTTCAAAAAGCCCATGAGGAGAAGAATGCTTTCAAAAGCAGAATTAGCCAAATGAAAAAGGAGGTTCAAAAGCTCACTGAAGAAAATAGTTCTTTAAAAATTAGAACGGAACAGATGGAGGCTAATGACTTTATGAGAAACCAAAAAATCACAAAACAAACCCAAAGTGCCTGCATTATCCCTTCATGGAATCAGAATCTTCTGATTGGAAGGCACCACAGAGGCCACTGAATGCAGCCTGAACCTGAATGAGAATCCCCTTTACCACATAGTGGGCAAGGGTGATACTGTGGGAAGAGTAACGAATGGAAAGCCAAAGAACTGGTCCAACTGTAGTCTCTATCACTTCACACCAGTGTGACCTTAAACCCCCTACTTCTTCATTTCCTCATCTGTAAAATAAGGGCTTTGGAGTAGATGACCTCTGTGATTCCTTCTGGCTCTGAATCTATTATTCTAAGTACTCATTCAATTATTATTTTTTTAAATTTATGGGACAAACCAAGCATTTCCATAACATTGTATAATACAAAGATGACTACACATGAAACTCCAAATCTGTTATGTACAATTTGCTATTCCTTTTAAATATGTAATAGTTATCACGTAAATTTCTTTTAGACACAAATAGGTGTGTGTGTGTGTGTGTGTGTGTGTGTGTGTGTATATGTAAAATTATTCTGTACGTACTTCTATTTATCAGTTCTTTCTCTGGACGCAGAGAGTGTCTTTCTTCATACGTCTTTATAGTTAATTTAGGTGTCTATGATAGTCAAAATGACTTATTCACATAAAGATATTCTTAAAATAATATTGATATTATCATGTACAATGTTCTTTTGGTTCCGCCCATTTAGTTCTTCATTATTTCATGCAAGTCCTTCCATGTTATTCTAAGATCTTTGAGACCATCATTTCTTATAGTACAGTAATATTCCATCATAATCATATACCACAACCTGTGCAGCCATTTTCCAATTGATGAGTATTCCTGCAATTTCTAGTTCTTTGTCACCACAGACATCCCCAATTGGATACCCAATATTCATTCACTTGAACATCTTTGCTTCAAGATTTCAAATGAAGAATTTTCTTTCTTTGTGACCTATTCTTACACTCATTTTTCTTGACTCTGTATAGGATGTGGGCCTCTGACATGCCAGAAGGAACCAATGAGCTCTCAGTAGATCCTTCCTGACTCCCACCTCCTAAGATAATCTAATGAGGTGAAAGTTCTGCTCATCTAGTGGGCAACCCACTAAAGCAATAGCATAAGACAGGGTTGGGGAAACCTGTTGCCTTGAGGCCAGGAGTGGTCTTCTATGTCCTTGGGTGCAGACTTTGGACTGAATCCAAGTTTTACAGAACAGATCCTTTTATTAATGGGATTTGGTCAAAGGTCTACACTTGAGGACCTAGAGGGCCACATGTGGCCTCAAGGCTGCAGCTTCCCCACCCCCGTAAGAGCTCTACAAAGGTGGAAGGGACCACAGAGGCCCAGGAAGATTGAATAATTATACAAGATCATACAGGCAGAGTCAGAGTTGGGAGTCAAACCCAGGTCTGGAGGCAATACTGCTACCACACACACAGCATGGAGGATATTTCCATGGAGACATCATGAAATAAAATAGCTTTCCCATCTTGGTCATATGTTTTCCTTAGGACTTGGTCACTGAAGAATAACCATTTCAATGCAAATTAAGCACAATGAATATTCAGTGAAACCTATTCTGGGCAAGAAATTATGCAAGGTTAGCTAGGGAGGATTTGAGGATGAATTAGATGCCTGCTCTGTAGCGACCTCCTTTGGGTACTTTCACACTCTCTATTTGGAAAGATATTTATCTGTGTATTTGGCATATCTCAGCTACTATTTAGACAAAGAGATAAGACATGGAGCTCAAGTCCCTTTAAGAAGGCACTTGTAGAGAGATATAAGAAAATGGACTTGGAGGGTTCACTTAAGGGAGGGAACCACTTCAGATAAAATAGGACAGCAGCCTTGAAGAAAGTTTCCTAAGGCTGGAAGTTTATCACAACCAACCTGAAAGAACTAGGGACCAAATGAGACCCTGAAGGAATGACCTCTCTAGACCTCTTGAAATGCCTAAGGGCATAGATAAACCAACCTTCAAAGTGTACTTGGCTACTTTCTCAAACCTGGTCAGCTCCAAGAATTTAGAACCTTTAAGATGATTTAAGAAATCAGAATTCACTTTTTCGCAACGGGTTTGCCGCCAGAACACAGGTGTTGTGAAATCCATCGCTAAACTTCCATGAAAATGGGCAAGGAGAAGACTCACATTAACATTGTCGTCATTGGACATGTAGACTCTGGCAAGTCCACCACTACTGGCCACATCATCTACAAATGTGGTGGAATTGATAAGAGAACTATTGAGAAGTTCGAGAAGGAGGCTGCTGAGATGGGAAAGGGCTCCTTTAAATATGCCTGGGTCTTGGATAAACTGAAGGCTGAACGTGAGCGTGGTATCACTATTGATATCTCCCTGTGGAAATTTGAGACCAGCAAGTACTACGTGACCATTATTGATGCTCCAGGACACAGAGATTTCATCAAGAATATGATTACAGGCACATCTCAGGCGGACTGTGCTGTCCTGATTGTTGCTGCTGGTGTTGGTGAATTTGATGCTGGCATCTCTAAGAATGGGCAGACGCATGAGCATGCCCTTCTGGCCTACACACTAGGTGTAAAACAATTGATTGTTGGTGTAAACAAAATGGATTCTACCGAGCCCCGCTACAGCCAGAAGAGATACGAGGAAATTGTCAAGGAAGTCAGGACCTATATTAAGAAAATTGGCTACAACCCTGATACAGTAGCTTCTGTGCCAATTTCAGGTTGGAATGGTGACAACATGCTGGAGCCTAGCTCTAATATGCCCTGGTTCAAGGGATGGAAAGTCACTCATAAGGATGGCAATACTAATGGAACTACACTGCTTGAAGCTTTGGATTGCATTCTGCCACCAACTTGTCCAACTGACAAGCCCCTTCATCTACCCCTCCAAGATGTCTACAAGATTGGCGGTATTGGTACTGTACCTGTTGGCCGAGTGGAAACTGGTGTTCTAAAACCAGGCGTGGTGGTCACCTTCGCCCCAGTTAATGTTACAACTGAAGTAGTCTGTTGAAATGCACCATGAAGCTTTGAGTGAGGCTCTGCCTGGGGATAATGTTGGTTTCAATGTCAAGAACGTGTCTGTCAAAGATGTCCGTCGTGGTAATGTGGCTGGTGATAGCAAAAATGACCCTCCTATGGAAGCAGCTGATTTCACAGTCCAGGTTATTATCCTGAACCATCCAGGCCAAATCAGTGCTGGCTATGCACCTGTTTTGGATTGTCACACTGCTCACATTGCTTGCAAGTTTGCTGAACTGAAGAAGAAGACTGATCATCGTTCTGATAAGAAGCTGGAAGATGGCCCTAAATTCCTGAAATCTGGTGATGCTGCCATCGTTGACATGGTTCCAGGCAAGCCCATGTGTGTGGAGAGTTTCTCTGATTATCCTCCTCTGGGTTGTTTTGCTGTTCGTGATATAAGGCAGACTGTTGCAGTTGATGTCATCAAGGCAGTTGACAAGAAGGCTGCTGGAGCTGGCAAGGTCACAAAATCGGCCCAGAAGGCTAAATGAATATTCTGTACAACACCTGCCACCCCAGTCTTAATCAGTGGTGGAAGAACAGTCTCAGAACTGTTTGTCTAATTGGCCATTTAAGTTTAATAGTAAAAGACTGGTTAATGATTAAAATGCATCTTAAAAGCTTCAGGAGGAAAAGGAATGTTTTTGTGGACCATTTGTTTCGTGGCAGTTTTAAGTTATTAGTTTTTAAAATCAGTAATTTTTAAATGGAAACAACTTGACCAAAAATCTGTCACAGAATTTTGAGACCATTAAAGCAGTTTAATGCGAAAAAAAAAAAAAAGAAAAGAAATCAGAATTCAGGGCGTTTTAGATTCTGAGAAGGCTCATATCCCCTTACCCTCACTCCAAGGTAGAACTCTTACGGCAGTACCCCAAGAGACAGGATGTCTCCTGTCCTTTCCTGGAGGAGCTGACTTGTCACCTATAGAACCCATGATTCAGTAAACAGATCCCACACAGGAACAAGCCCAGGGCATGTTTTAAAGTGAGTTTGATACTTTATCTGGGATTCCCCCTTGGAGGAGTGGGGAACCAAAAAGGCCATAAGGAGAAGATGCTTTGTTCTGTTTTGAAGACTTATTCATCAAAAGCTTTTCCTTGGGTGAAAAATTGGCTGGCGCGAGATTTCAGAGACTCTTAGAACCAGAACTCAATGGGACTTTTGGCTGCTGCTGTTCAGGAGTTTAGTTGTGTCCTGCTCTTCGTGACTCTGTGGCCCAGAACACTTTCCATGAGGTTTTCTTGGAAAGGATACTGGAGTGGTTTGCTACTTGCTTCTTTAAGGCAAACAGAGGTTGTGACTTGCCCAGGGTCACACAGCAGTGCAATTTTAAAGGATGTCTATTTCAAATTGCACCTGACCAAGAATCCCCTCTGTAGCATGCTGAACACCCTGTTCATCCCACTTCTCGTGCTAGATAAATCATGGCTTCCTAAAGCAATCTGTTCCATTCCTGTGTTTTGTTGAATTAAGTTTTCTGTGTATCAAACCTAAACCTGTTTCTCTACAACTTCTACCCCTTGCTCCTAATTCTACCTCTTCATGCCAAGTAGAATAAATCTAATTCTTCCTGCATATATTTTAAAAATGTTATTATGCCATAATAATCTTGCTCTTTAAGGTTTATAAAGTGCTTTACCTATGTCATATCATTTGATATGACACAACATGGCACAACAACCCTGGGAAGTTGTGCCCTATTTTACAGATGAGGAAATTGAGGCATGTGGTGGTTACATGACCTGCTCATAGTTCCATAGGATTTGAACTGCCCAATATCTAGTCACCTAGCTGCCCCATCCCAGTCATGTTTCTTCTTCAAGCTAAATATCCCAAGTACCTCAACCAAATCTTGAATAGTATGGTCTACAGTTCCCTCTTGATGGCCCTCCTATAAAAGTTCTCCAGCTTGATAAGATCTTTCTAAAATAAGACAACCAGGAAAAAAATCACAATACTCACAATATCACTTCACCTTGAACAGAGTTAGGTGGGACTATCACCTCCCTCTCTCTAAACTCTGTGACTTTTTTAATCCAGACCAAGATTACATGAAGTTTTTGCCTGCTCTATCATCCTGCTGACATTTTGAGCTTTACAGTTCCCTAAAACTCCTAGCTCTTTCTCAGAGGAATAGTTATCTAGCCTCACCTACCCCATCATGTCCTTGTGTAGCTTTTTGCTTCAATCCAAGTGCAGGCAGCATGTGTGTGTATGTGATGAAGACTGATGGAGTTAGAGGATAGCAATAACTAGGGCAGAACGACCAGATCTTTGACCCAGGGTACCATATTTATAGGACATTGACATCATAAGCAATCTTTCAGCAGCTTAGTTAACAAGAAAAAGTACTTAAAATTGAAAGCTACCAGATGGGCCTGGAGTGAGCTCCTCTTGCCTTGCCCTATTCTTCCTCTTCCACATCACATCTCACAGCCGCCAACCCAGAAACAATCAGTGTTCTGACATTTGTCTCCTGTCTGCTCATCCTTCCCCACAACAAATGAAAATGGACTTCAAGCCACTTGACCCAGCGATGATTGGTAGTATTTGAACCAGGTACAAAAATTCCTAGTCTTACCTGTGATATGGAATCCGGAGACCTGATATCAAATCTTATCTAAGCCAATTTTTGTGTAGTTTACCTCATTTCTCTGTGCCTCAGTTTCCTCATCTGTAAAATGAGGATTTGTACTAGATGACCTACCAAGTCTGTTTCAACTCTAAATCTATGAATTGGCATTTTGTGAATAGGGGAAGAATCTGTGATTTTCTCCGCTTGGGGACCTCCCTCTGCCACCTCTTGTGACAATGGTCTCTGATATATAGATAAGTCTTAGGGAGTTGTCTGGGGCCCATAATAACAACAAATATCATAGCAGATCAGTGACTTAGGAGATAAGTCCTAGGGAGTAGCCTGTGGAGTATGGAGAGTGCCCCGGGTCACACCTAGTCAGTCTCAGTCAGAATTTAAACTAAGGCCTTCCTGACTCCAAGCCCAGCATGCTATCCAATAACCACTGTCCTACATCTTTACATTTATCCCTATGAGGTTTCATTTTATTAGATTCAACTCTTTATCCAATCTTATTGAGATCTTTTTGGATCCTGCCTCTGTCTCTGCTTTCTCCACCATCTTTCTGCCATCTATAAATTTGATCAGTAAACCAATTTTTCTTTTATCCAAGTGTGTGATAGAAATGTTACATGAGGCAAAGCCAAGGAGATATTCCTGGGCACTCACTAGAAATTTCCCTCCAAGTTGGCATAGACCGTGTATGAATATAGGGGCAGCTAGGTTGTACAGTAGATAGGGCACCAGGCTTGGAATCAGGAAGACTTATCTTTGTGAGTTCAAATCCAGTCTCAGATACTTAACTAGTTGTATGTCCCTGGGCAAGTCACTTTTGGCTTCAGTTTCCTCATATGTAAAATGAACCAGAGAAAGAAATGGCAAACCACTCTAATATGTTTACCAAGAAAACTGCAAATAGGGTCACAAATTGTTGGACACAACTAAAAAATGACAACAATTTTTGAATATGTTTTAAGTCTGGTCACTTAACCAGTTCTGAATTGACCTGACTGTACTATTATTTAGTATCCTATATTTCTCCATCTTGTGTACCAGGAAGGATAAAGGTTTTTGTCAAATCTGTTGTTAAAATTCCCTAATCTATAAGTTGCCAAACTGTCAGAAAAAGAAATTAGGTTAGTTTGGCATTTTTGATGAAGCCATGTTGACTCTAAATAAGAGGTTCATAACCTATGTTGTTTCAAGGACCCATTGGGCAATTTGGTAAAGCACATAGATATCTTGTCAGAATAACATTTCGTTGCCTAGATTCATAATGGAAGGAAATGCTAAATTTCAGTTAGAGATTAGTAGGGGGAAAATGTGTAATTTTTCTCCATACAAGTTCATAGATCCCTCCTGAAATCAACACCAAGTTAAGAAACCCCTCCTCTAAGTGACTCCCCATTTGCCTTTCTAAATGTTCACAACACATCCCTCTGATGATATGCTTTAGGGTTTTTGCCAGAGACTGATGTCAAGGCTTAAAGAGATATCATTCTGATTAAAAAAAAAAAGACTACTCTCTTTCTACTTCTGAAAATCTCTATGACATTTGCCTATTCTCTGTCCTGTAGGCATCCTGGTGCAAAGGAATGGATAATAAACACAAAGTCAAGTAACCTGAGTTTGAGTCCCAACTTTTTCATATTTATTACATGTGTAACCTTGAACAAGTCCCTTGTCCTTTCTAGAACTTCAATTTCCTCCTCTGTAAAATGAAAAGGTCAGATCAGATGACTTCTAAAGTGCCATCCAACCATTATTTTATAACAAACACATCTCCCATGATTTTTCAAAGACCACTGGTGGAGTTTCACCAATCAGAATTACCACTTCCTTCAGTATTTAGTGAAAGAATATAGGCACTCTGTTACCATCACTTGCCTGTCCAAAACGGAACTCATTGTCTTTTCCCTTAAACCCTCCTGTCCCTCTATCTTCCCTACTGCTATATAGGGTAACAACATCCAGTCCCCTCAGGCTCTCTAGGAGTCATCTTGGATTTTTCATTGTCTCTCACTATATCCAAACTGTTGCCAAAACCTATCGATTTCCCCTTTGTAATATTTCTGGAATCAACACCCTTTTCTCCTCTGATACTACCACTACTCTAGAGCAAGCCCTCATCCCCTCACACCTATTGCAATAGCCTGTTAGTGGGTCAGCCTGCCTCAATTCTCTCCCTACTCAATAGATCCTTCATTCAGCCATCCAAGTGATTTTCCAAAAGTGAGGTGTGTCTATGTCACTTCCACTGGCTCCCTATCAACTGCAGGATGAAATACAAAATGCTCTTTTTGGCATTCAAAGCTCTTCATTTCCTAGCCCCATCCTATCTTTCCAGTCTTCTCAGACCTTATTTCTCACCATGTATTATATTTCAGTCAAGCACTGGCTACCTCTCTTCCATGAACAAGACCCCTCCATCTCTTGGCTCCAGGCATTTTCCCTGGCTTTCTCCCATACTTGGAATGCTGTCCCTCATCTCTGCCTGCTGATTTCTATGGCTTCCTTTAAGTTTCAACTAAAATTCTATTTTTTACAGGAAGGTTTTCTCAGCTCCTCTTAATTCTAGTGCTTTCCCTCAATAATTATTTCCTATTTATCCTGTATATAGCTTGTTTGTAATATATCTGCGTTTTGTCTCCTCCATTAGACTGTAAGTTCCTTCGGTGCAGGGACTATCTTTTGTCTCCCTTTTCTGTCCTCAGCACTTAAAACAGTGCCTGGCACATAGTAGAAACTTAATAAATGTTTTGATCAATGGGGACAGTTCTAGGAGCCACATAGGAGAGAGTGACCTTTCTGAGTACAGAATTAAGGTTCTGAATCCCAGTGGAGTGCTCCATTGTAGTGTGGACTCTCTAACTGGGATAGGAGGGCATACTCGGGAGCTGTTTATTTCTTTCATGATTGTTCAAGGGCAGGAAATTAGGGAGCCTTATTGGACAAGGTGGGGAGAGGAGAGGGAATAAGCATCTATTTAACTCCTACTATGTGCCAGGCACTAAGCACTTCAGCTTAGTGGAAGAGGTGAAATGATTTGCCCAGAGCCACACAGTTAGTATCTAAGACTGGATTTTGCTCTCAGGTCTTCCTGACTTTAGGCTCAGCACTCTATCTACTGGGCTACCTAGCTGTTTTGACAGGACCCTAACATAGCTATATTTGAGTTGTGTTCTGGTAAATATGTGACTACATCTCCCCCAAAAATGTTCACCTACCATATTTTTTAAGCTTAATTTACATTATTAACATTTTCTCTTTCACTTTCTTACCTCTAGTGAATCCACAAAACAATAACCCAACACCCGATTTGTAGTCTCTTTGCAAGGTATTAAATGCTCACAGTAAAAATCTAACAATTAGCTCTTGTGAGGTTGTTCAGCTGGCTCCAGAACACCCCTGTACACATAATACGTAAAAGTTAAAGTATGACCTTTCCAGTCCTCAAAGAACTTACGCTTCTACTGAATGTCTTTGGTTTGTATTACATAATACACTTCCTTCTACCCCTGGAGAACCCATAAGAAAGAGACTTGGAGTAATCTCATTTTTTACACAGTAATTCACAACAACATTAAGCACACCCACTGTGTGCAAAACATAATGGAAATAAAAAGTTTATATAATCAAATGAGTTAATACATAAAGCACTTTGTAAACCTTCAAGTGTTATATAGATGCTAGTTATCATTGAGCAGCTAGGTAGTGTAGTAAATATAGTATCAGGCTTGGGGGTCAGGAAAACTCATCTTCCTTGGTTCAAAACTGACCTCAGACACTTAGCTGTGTAATCCTGGGCAAGTCGCTTAACCTTTTTCTTGGCTCAGTTTCCTCATCTGAAAAATGAGCTAGAGAAGGAAATGGCAAACCACTTCAATATCTTTGTCAAGAAACCCCAGATAGGGCCATGAACATAAAGAGACAACTATTATCATCATTATCATTAAGACAACATTCCTCACCTCAACAAAATTGAAGCTGCTAATGCTTATGTTGAGTTGTAAGCTTACTGGATATCAAATCCTTCATTAAGAAAACTTTACAATATTCCCAGGAGCTAAGTTTATTGCAGTATCTGCCACTTCCTTCTGGGAAAAATAAAGCATAGAAAATGAATATCTTGCTAAGATTGTGAACAGGAAACCTGAAGAGTCAGGAATAGCTCTCCTTCAAGATATAGTAGAAATCACTATCGAAAGTGTGTGACCTTCAATACATGAACATTATAGGCCTAGATACTTGAAACTACTTTGTAATGGGAAAATTTAAAAACTGAAATGCAAGTAATTTTTAGAATCATATGATCTCTTTTTGTTTCACAGTTCTAATTTTAACATTCTTTGAGTCAGAGAGGCAGCTTGTCTTAGACTGGCCTAAGAGTCAGGAGCACATATGTTCAAATCCCATCTCTGATGAATGCTGACTACATGTCCCTGGATAAATCACTTAACTTCTTGGTGTTCTAAGCCACTCTCTGATACTATAGGTTGCAAAAAAAGACTTGGAACTTGTATTAGTAGAGGGAGTTTTCCATTCTCCCCAGGACTACCCTATACCAGTGATACTCCCACAGTAACTGTGCAAGACCACAGCTTTTTACGGAAGGATATTGTTCACCAGAGTATAGGGGGGTAGAGTCAAGCCCCAGAAATGGGAGGATAGACCTGCAGCAGTACTCTGCCTGAGTTGACCCTGAGTCAGTGGTAATGGGAAGTGGTAAAGGCCCCCGCAGCAGTGGCACTGGCCATGGAGCTAGTCCTGTCAGCAGAGTGGGCAGATTCACAGGGTCCAGCAGAGATAGTAGAAAAGGCAAGGTCCACTATAACCCTTTGCTTATCATTAAAAAGTCCTCCTATGTTATTGCCTGTAGAATAATCAGGAATCACTCTACAATTCCTCCCCAGGGAGGGTTTATAGGACAAAGGAGTGGCACTTTTGGGAGGCAGCTTATTTTTTAACAACAAGGAGGGAGGTGAAAATTTCAACCTAGCCCCATAGAAAAAGACAAGCAGTCCTTCAGACACTTCAGATGGGGCAAAGATTTTAAATTCTCTCCCCCCCTACCATGGCTGTCCCAGGGAAAGGGAGGTCCTTGGCTGGTAGGCAAAGGAACACTCAATGGGTGGTTGTGCAGGGCAATCTTCTGTTACCTGTGATGAGGTTTAGTGACTATGCGGAAAGTGTCACCTTCATTGTAGCTTTGATGCTCATGGTGCTGCTCTTACTCTTGTTAACCTCTGAACTTTGAAAGACCTCCTGTGAACCAGAAGGATTTGGTACCACCTGCTACTGGGACAAGATCGTTAGCTCTGAAAACTGGTCCTTCCAAAGGATCTGGGGGTTGGAGAGAAGTAAGCCCAGGATTCCTTGTCTTCATTCTCCTATATCTGTCATGCCTTCAGGGAGCTGTTATGTTGGTTGGTTTTTTACTACATTTCTGTTCTAGTTTTTCTTTTTCTCTTTCCATGCTGCCTATATCAGGATTCTTATAATCCTGATATGTGATTTAAGAGATGGAAGGTCCTGGGTGGAGTAAAAGCAGACACTTGCTAGAGCTCACCCCCCAAGCCCAGCCAAATACCGGTAAAAAAGGACTCTAAACAAATTAAGTATCTGTAGAACCCACAGAATGATAGAGTGAAGCAAATCTCCAGCCCAACACAGCCTGGAAGATTGCCAGTATGCATCTATCATGCTGTTTTGGGGACAGAGCACAGTCCAACATGAACTGCACTGGCACAGACAGGACCTGTGCAGGCCCGGGGGTTTACAGATTTCACAACCCCAAAATGCCAAGGACAAATTGGAAGGTCAGTGGAAAATACCGGTCGGACCTGTGTGAGAGAGGAGAGTGGTGTGGTGGAGGAAGGGGTGGAGTAGCCCACAGTTCTCCATGGCAGCAGTGGCAGCAGCTGTTTCTGCAGCTCTAGGTCCATAGATTGTAGGGGGATTGAGTGGCTCACAGTTCACCCTCACTCCCCAGACCTACTGGAAGTAGAGAATTGCCTTAACAAAGAGCTCAAAAGTCAGGTAAATGTCTGGGGAAGTGAGCAAAAACCAGAAAAAGAATCAGATTGTAGAATCTTACTTTGGTGACAAAGAAGACCAAAATATACAAACAGAAGAAGAAAACAAAGTCAAAGCTCCTACATCCAAAACCTCTAAGAAAAATATGAATTGGTTGCAGGCCATGGCAAACCTCAAAAAGGATTTTGAAAATCTAGTAAGAGAAGTAGAGCAAAAATTGGGAAGAGAAATGAAAGTGATGTAAGAAAATCATGAAAAATGAGTAAACTGCTTGCTAAAGAGGACCCAAAAAATTCTGAAGAAAATAACACCTTAAAAAATAGACTTACCTTAAGATATACAGGCAATGTGGTATAGAAATCTGTTTTGCCCTACAGGGAAATAGAGGGGAAGAAAGAAGGGGGAATAATAGAAAGGAAGACAGACTGGGGGAAGGGGTAGATAGGGGATGCACACTGTCCTGGGGTGGGGGTGGAGAGAGATGGAAAGAAAATTTGGAATTCAAATTCTTGTGGAAGTGAATGTTGAAAACTGAAAAATATATAAATAATATGTATTTTTAAAAAATAGACTAACCCAAATAGCAAAAGAGATCCAAAAAGCCAATGAGGAGAAGAATATCTTAATAAGCAGAATTGGTCAAATGGAAAAGAAGGTCCAAAAGCTCACTGAAGAAAATAATTCCTTCAAGATTAGAATGGAGCAGATGAAAGCTAAGGACTTTATGAAAAATCAAGAAATTATAAAAACAAAACCAAAGGAATGAAAAAATAACAATTTGAAATATCTCATTGGAAAAGCAATTGACCTAGAAAAATAGATACAAGAAAGACAATTTAAAAATTATTGAACTACTGTGATCCAAAGAAGAGCCTAGAAATCATCTTTCAAGGAATTATCAAGGGAAACTGCTCTGATATTCTAGAACCAGAGGGAAAAATAGAAATGGAAAGAATTCACCTATTGTCTCCTGAAAGAGATCCCCAAAGGAAAACTCCTAGGAACATTGTAGCCAAATTCCAGAACTTCCAGGTCAAGGAGAAAATATTGCAAACAGCTAGAAAGAAACAATTCAAGTATTGTGGAAACACAATAAGGATAACATGAGATCTAGCAGCTTTTACATTAAGGGATTGATGGGCTGGGAATATGATGTTCCAGAGGTCAAAAGAGCTAAGTTTAAAACCAAGAATCACCTACCCGGCAAAAGTGAGTATAATACTTCAGGGGAAAAAATTGGTCATTCAGTGAAATAGAAGACTTTGAAACATTCTTGATAAAAAGACAGAACTGAATAGAAAATTTGACTTTCAAACATAAGAATCAAGAGAAGCATGAAAAGGTAAACAGGAAAGAGAAATCATAAGGGGCTTATGCCTGGGAGGCAGCCCTTGCCCCACCTGAGCACCAGAACTTAACCTCACATTGAATAGCAGCCATGCCCACCCCTGAAAGCCCTGAGGCTGGGGAGCAGCATTCGAATCTCAGACCCCAAGCACTAGCTGGGCGGATCTAGGTGGGAGTGGAGAAGAATCTCAGAAGTCAAGTAATTGGCTGGGAAAATGCCCAGAAAAGGGAAGAAACATAAGACCATAGAAAGCTAATTTCTTGGGGGGCAGATGTTCCCACCTTTCACTTCTGATGATGAGGAACAATTCTTACCATCACGGAAAGATGTGGAGGTCGGGGCCTCTGTATCCCAGACATCCCAGGTGGATGTCTGGTGGGCTCAGGCCATGAAAGAGCTCAAAAAGGATTTTGAAAATCAAGTTAGACAGGTGGAGGAAAAACTGGGAAGAGAAATGAGAAAGATGCAAGAAAAGCATGAAAAACGGGTCAATGCCTTGGTAAAGGAGACCCAAAAAAATGCTGAAGAAAATAACACCTTGAAAAATAGGCTCACTCAATTGGCAAAAGAGGTTCAAAAAGCCAATGAGGAGAAGAATGCTTTCAAAAGAAGAATTAGCCAAATGGAAAAAGAGGCTCAAAAGCTCACTGAAGAAAATAGTTCTCTCAAAATTAGAATGGAACAGATGGAGGTTAATGACTTTATGAGAAACCAAGAAATCACCAAACAAAACCAAAAGAATGAAAAAATGGAAGAGAATGTGAAATATCTCATTGAAAAACAGTTGACCTGGAAAATAGATCCAGGAGAGACAATTTAAAAATTATGGGACTACCTGAAAGCCATGATCAAAAACAGAGCCTAGACATCATCTTCCATGAAATTGTCAAGGAACACTGCCCTGGTATTCTAGAACCAGAGGGCAAAATCAGTATTGAAGGAATCCATCTATCACCACCTGAAAGAGATCCAATAAGAGAAACTCCTAGGAACATTGTGGCCAAATTTCAGAGTTCCCAGGTCAAGGAGAAAATACTGCAAGCAGCTAGAAAGAAACAATTCCAGTATTGTGGAAATACAATCAGGATAACACAAGATCTACCAGCTTTTACATTAAGGGATCGAAGAGCGTGGAATAGGATGATATTCCAGAAGTCAAAGGAACTAGGACTCAAACCAAGAATCACCTACCCAGCAAAACTGAGTATAATACTGCAGGGGAAAATATGGTCTTTCAATGAAACAGAGGACTTTCAAGCATTCTTGATGAAAAGACCAGAGCTGAAAAGGAAATTTGACTTTCAAACACAAGAATGAGAAGAAGCATGAAAAAGTAAACAGCAAAGAGAAGTCATAAGGGACTTACCAAAGGGGAACTGTTTACATTCCTACATGGAAAGACAATATTTGTAACTCTTAAAACTTTTCAGTATCTGGGTAGTTGGTAGGATCACACACACACATATACACACATGCACACACACGTATACATGTGCATGCACACACATACACATGCACACACATATACACATGCATGCACATACAGAGACAGAGAGCACAGAGTGAATTGAATAGGATGGGGCCATATCTTAAAAGAAATTAAGGTATAAACGGTGAGAGAGAAATGTAGTGGGAGGAGAGAGGGTGAAATGAAATGGGGTAAATTATCTCTCATTCAAGAGGCAAGCAGGAGACTTTTTAGTGGAGGCAAAAAGAGGAGAGCTGAGAAAAAAACATGAAGTTTACCCTCATCACATTCGACTAAAGGAAGGAATAAAATGCACACTCATCTTGGTATGAAAACCTATCTTAAAATACAGGAAAGTGGGGAAGAAGGAGATAAACAGGGAGGGGGGGATGATGCAATTTGAAGTCAACACTCTTGGGGACAGGTTCAAAAGACAGAATAGAAACAATGGGGGGCAGGATAGGATGGAGGGAAATACAGTTAGTCTTACACAACACGACTATTATCGAAGTCATTTGCAAAACTACACAGATAGGGCCCATACTGAATTGCCTGCCTTCCCAAAGGGAATGGGTGGGGAGGGAGGGATGGGGAGAATTTGGAACTCAAAGTTTTAGGAACAACTGTTTAGTATTGTTGTTGCTACTAGGAAATAAGACATACAGTTAATGAGGAATAGAAAGTCATCTGGCCCTACAGGACAAAAGAGAAGATGGGGACAAGAGAAGGGAGGGATGATAGAAGAGAGGGCAGGTTGGTGATGGGGAAAAATAGAATGCTCAGTGTATTGGGGTGGGAGGAGGGGATAAATGGAGAGAAAATTTGGTACCCCAAATTTTGTGAAAATGAATGTAGGAAGCTAAATAAATAAATTTATTTAAAAAAATTTCTTCTTAAAAAAATAATAAAGTTACCAAAATACCAAAAAAATAAAATAAAATTAAGTGGAGAGAGGAGTAAAATGGGAGGAGAAAGGGGGAAATAGAATGAGGTAAATTATATCTCACATAAAAGGTAAGAAAAAGCTTTTTCAATAAACAGCAAGAAGAGGGAGGTGAGAAGGAAAGGGTGAACCTTACTCTCCTTGGATCTAACCTAAGGAGGGAATAACACGCACACTCAGTTTGGGATGAAAGTCTATCTTACACTACAGGAAAGTAGCGGGGAACAGGGTAAGGGGAAGGGTGGGATAATAGAAGGGAGGGCAAATGGGAGGAGAGATAATTAGAAGTAAACACTTTTGAGGAGGGATAGGGTCAAAAGAGAGAATGAAATAAATGGGGGCGCAGGATAGGATGGAGGGAAATACAGTCTTTAACAACATGACTGTTATGGAAGTGTTTTGCATGACTACGTACGTATAGCCTATATCAAATTGCTTGCCTTCTCAGTAGGGATGGATGGGGAAGGAGGAAGGGGAGAAGTTGGAACTCAAAGTTTTAAAAATGAGTGTTAAAAATTGTTTTTACATGCAATGAGGAAATAAGACATACAGGCAATGGGGTATAGAAATCTATCTTGCTCTACAAGAAAATAGAGGGGATGGGGATAAGAGAAGGGAGGGGTGTGATAGAAGGGAGGGCAGATTGGTGCAAGAGGTAATCAATGAATGCTGTCTTGGGGGTGGGAAGAAGGGAGAGATAGGGAGAAATGGAACTCAAAAGTCTTGTGGAAGTGAATGTTGAAAGTTAAAAATAATTAAAAATAATTCAATTAATTTTAAAGAGATGGAAGATCCTGGTAGTATATGGTGGGAACAATATCCTAACCCCTCTATACAAGTTATGCTAGTGTTTACTTAAAAAGTATTCAAACTGTCCTTGATATATGATTAGGTGATGGAACTAAAGGCTTAGGATATTGACTTCACTTCCTGGTTGCCTAAATGTGAAACAACCTGCCCAGCAACTCAGAGGCAGGGGAATTTCAGTCAGTTGAATCAACTCATTTTGAATCCCTGTTTAAATGTCCTTCTCCTACTTTGATTAAGTAAGTATCCTTTTGTTAACTCTTGAATGACTTATGAGTGTTTTAATCTCATTCCCATATTGAACCTAAATTGTCAGGGAACTAGCTTAAGTCAAGCTCTAGGACATACTGTTTTTGAAATTATTTTTTAAGGCCTGTGCAAAGGTCTTTTTTCTTTTTCTTAGAGGCAATTGCTTCTTATTGAACAGAAAATCCAGTGGCCATTTCAGTAAATGAATTCAGTTTCACTTATCATCACATCAAATAATTCTTATATTCCTCATTTGGAATTATTTTATGAAATAGCACATAAGTGTGAATGAATATTAGCATTTGACTTAGCAACCAGATATAGCACACATTTTTTCCTACACATTTGGATAAGTCAAATGTTGTGTACCCTCAGAATTAAATATACATGATCTTTTAGAAAAAAAGAGCTCACTCACTTTCAGGTCATGGACTCTAGAACTCTTGAGTTGTTCAGCTTGTTTTTCTCTCCTTCAAACATACATTGGTTAAAAAATTCTCAAATATATGTTTTCAGAGAGTTTCTTTTCTTCCAGACAATGTATTGTAGAATTCCACTGAATCTGTTCAACATAAATTGTCTTCAGTAGTGTGAACATGAAAAGATACTGGATTGAACCCTCAGAATTTTCTTCCCCAACAAACTAAAAATTTCAGAACTGAAGATTCCTCTTGGAGGAGAATGCTGTATTTTACTGCTTAATTCCTTTCAGAATCAGCATGTTAGCTTCTAGCAGCCAATGCTTATGAAGGTAGACTAAGGTAATGAGAATCTGAGAATACCATGGAACCCTGTAGGTAGACATAACAGTGATGTCATAGACCCATGAGGGAAACTTCTAGAAGTGAGACTGTTCATAACAGATTAAACCAGAAAGAGGCTTGTTGAATAAAGTGGGATCCAACAAGAATGTAAGACAGAGTGCAATCACTTGTGATCAATCCATTACAAAGGAAATCAAAGGCTTAACCACCTGACACTTTGGAGAAATTTGACAATAAGTAGCCTAAGGAATAATACCACATTGAAATCACCAACGGTGGCAATGGAAGAAAGTAATGAACATGATCAACCTGTTTCAGCAGGGAGGCAAGAAATGAGAAAAAGAAGGAAACCTTCTCAACCAATGGTAGACAAATCCCAGCAAACAGATATCACTGAGAAAAAGAAATACCTGACAGGTTCACAGGCTGCACCTAAAGCTGTCTTTAGCCATAGTAATATACATGAAAGCAAAGCAAAGTATTGTACCAAAGAATATGAAAAACTAAGATTATCTTCTCAGCTTCAGCAAACCTGGCAGAGGAGAAAATATGGACAAGACTTAGCAGATAAATCCCAGCAGACAGAGGAAACTAAAGGAAGGGAAAAAAAAGGCTTAAGAAGGAAGGAAGAAACTCTACCACCACAATCTAAACTTGAGGAACCTATGGAATCAAGTGGGGGAGGAGAAATGAAGTCTGGTGAACCACTTGGAGAAGCCTTAGCTGATGTTGGAGGGGTACTTCCTCCTGTCCCTGAATCTGATATTGAACAAATTGCTCAGCCCTCTAAAGAGCAGGAAATTCCCTTAACCAGACACCTGAGCTATTCCTTGATAAACAGATCTCAACAGACAAGTTGCACTGGAGATTGGGGTCTTATGGCCTACTATGGCCTATGTAGAGAAATGGTGGACAAGCAGACTGGAATGAGTGACACAGAGCTAATGGGATTTCCTAGTGCTGGTAGCAAAAAAGATTCATCATCCCAGCCAACAGAAGATACTGAGGGAGCCAAAGTAACACCAAGGTCATCCCGAAGAAGTTCTGCTGCTAGCAAAACTTTCTCTCCCCCAGGAAGTGCCAAAATCATCTCTGCCCAGGGAAGTACTGAAGCTGCTAGCAGAACTCTTTCTCCCCAGGCAAGTGCCAAGGCTAGCAAAACGTTCTTTGCCCGGGGAAGTACTACTTCTAGTAAAACCTTCTCTCCCCCAGGAAGTGCCAAAGTCATCTCTGCCCAAGGAAGTACTGAAGCTGCTAGCAGAACTCTTTCTCCCCAGGCAAGTGCCAAGGCTAGCAAAACATTCTCTGCCCGGGGAAGTACTACTGCTAGTAAAACCTTCTCTCCCCCAGGAAGTGCCAAAATCATCTCTGCCCAAGGAAGTACTGAAGCCGCTAGCACAATTTTCTCTCCCCCAGGAAGTGCTAAAGTCATCTCTGCCCAGGGAAGTACAGAAGCTGCTAGCAGAACTCTTTCTCCCTCAGGAAGTGCTAAAGTCATCTCTGCCCAGGGAAGTACAGAAGCTGCTAGCAGAACTCTTTCTCCCTCAGGAAGTGCTAAAGTCATCTCTGCCCAGGGAAGTACAGAAGCTTCTAGCAAAACTTTCTCACCCCCAGGAAGTGCTAAAGTCATCTCTGCCCAGGGAAGTACAGAAGCTGCTAGCAGAACTTTCTCTCCCCCAGGAAGTGCTAAAGTCATCTCTGCCCAGGGAAGTACAGAAGCTGCTAGCAGAACTCTTTCTCCCTCAGGAAGTGCTAAAGTCATCTCTGCCCAGGGAAGTACAGAAGCTGCTAGCAGAACTTTCTCTCCCCCAGGAAGTGCTAAAGTCATCTCTGCCCAAGGAAGTACTGAAGCTGCTAGCAGAACTCTTTCTCCCTCAGGAAGTGCTAAAGTCATCTCTGCCCAGGGAAGTACAGAAGCTGCTAGCAGAACTCTTTCTCCCTCAGGAAGTGCTAAAGTCATCTCTGCCCAGGGAAGTACTGAAGCTTCTAGCAAAACTTTCTCTCCCCCAGGAAGTGCTAAAGTCATCTCTGCCCAGGGAAGTACAGAAGCTGCTAGCAGAACTCTTTCTCCCTCAGGAAGTGCTAAAGTCATCTCTGCCCAGGGAAGTACAGAAGCTGCTAGCAGAACTCTTTCTCCCTCAGGAAGTGCTAAAGTCATCTCTGCCCAGGGAAGTACAGAAGCTGCTAGCAGAACTTTCTCTCCCCCAGGAAGTGCTAAAGTCATCTCTGCCCAGGGAAGTACAGAAGCTGCTAGCAGAACTCTTTCTCCCTCAGGAAGTGCTAAAGTCATCTCTGCCCAGGGAAGTACAGAAGCTGCTAGCAGAACTCTTTCTCCACAGGCAAGTGCTAGAGCTAGCAAAACATTCTCTGCCCAGGGAAGTGCTACTTCTAGTAAAACTTTCTCTACCCAGGCTAGCAAAGCCTCAGTTACTGAACCCCCTGAAGAGTCTGGCTCTGAGATAGGTCTAAAAAGCCCCAAAAGGGTTTCAATAGATGCTATCCCTGAAATAGCACCTATTATAAAAAAGGATGTTTCAATAGAAGAGGTAGTTTTTGAAGGACAGCCTCCCCTTGCTGAACATGAATCTTCTGACAGAGAGGGTCCTGTTGATCTAGAGTCACCTCCTGCTGCTGAAAAAGAATTTCCTACTGAAGAGGAAGGTCCTCTTGAGGATGTAGAGTCTCCTGTTGAAGTAGAGGTTTCTCCCATGGAAGAGGCTCTTGCTGAGGAACCAGAGTCTCCCACTGAAGAAGAGGCTTCTCCCATGGAAGAGATGCCTCCTACTGACATGGAGCTTTCTCCCATGGAAGAACGTCCACTTGAGGAACTAGAGGAGCCTCCTGTAGATACTGAAACTTTTCCCATGGAAGAATCTCCACTTGATGAGGTAGAAGTTCCTGTTGATGAAGAACTTTCTCCCATGAAAGAAGCTCCCCTTGAGGAAGAAGAGGCTCTTGATGAAGTGAAGTCTTCTTTTATGGAAGAAGCTCCATTTGATGAGGAAGAAGCTTCTCCTGTTGAAGTAGAGGCTGCCTCTGTGGAAGAAGCTCCTCTTGAGGAATTAGAACCTCCTTCTGAGGAGGTAGAGGCTTCCCCTGTGGAAGAAGCTCCTCTTGAGGAATTAGAACCTCCTTCTGATGAAGTAGAGGCTTCCCCTGTGGAAGAAGCTCCTCTTGAGGAAGTAGAGTCTCCTCCTGATGAAGTAGAGGCTGTCCCTGTGGAAGAAGCTCCTCTTGAGGAATTAGAACCTCCTTCTGAGGAAGTAGAGGCTTCCCCTGTGGAAGAAGCTCCTCTTGAGGAATTAGAACCTCCTTCTGATGAAGTAGAGGCTTCCCCTGTGGAAGAAGCTCCTCTTGAGGAAGTAGAGTCTCCTCCTGATGAAGTAGAGGCTGCCCCTTTGGAAGAAGCTTCTCTTGAGGAAGTAGAGCCTCCCCCTGATGAGGTAGAGGCTTCCCCTGTAGAACAAGCTCCTCTTGAGGAAGTAGAGCCTCCTCCTGATGAAGTAGAGGCTTCCCCTGTAGAAGAAGCGCCTCTTGAGGAAGTAGAGCCTCCTCCTGATGAAGAAGAGGCTTCCCCTGTAGAAGAAGCTCCTCTTGAAGAAGTAGAGCCTCCTCCTGATGAAGAAGAGTCTTCCCCTGTAGAAGAAGCTCCTCTTGAGGAAGTAGAGCCTCCTCCTGATGAAGAAGAGGCTTCCCCTGTAGAAGAAGCTCCTCTTGAGGAAGTAGAGCCTCCTCCTGATGAAGAAGAGGCTGCCTCTTTGGAAGAAACACCTCTTGAGGAATTAGAGCCTCCTCCTGATGAAGTAGAGACTATCCCTGTGGAAGAAGCTCCTCTTGAGGAATTAGAACCTTCTCCTGATGAAGAAGAGCCTTCCCCTGAGGAGGAAGTTCCTTTCCCTGAAGAAGAAGCTCCTGTTGAAGGACCAGAATCTTCTTTGACTCCCATAGAGAATTCTCCTGAGGAAGAAGCTCCTCTAAATGAATCTGAACTTGAACCTCCTCCTGCTGAAACAGAGAGTGTTCCTATGGAAGAAACACCTTTGGATGAACTGGAGCACTCCCCTGCTGAAATGAAGAGTTCTCTTATAGAAGTCCCTTCTGATTTACCTTCTCCTCCTCCTGTGGAACAAGAGGATTCTACTGAAATAGAGGTTCCTCCAAAAGAACCAGAGTCTACTCCTGAGGAATCAGAAGCTCTTGAAGCAGCTGAGTAAGGAAGAGTCCCTAAGAAGGAAGTACAGTACCAAGCTAAAATTTAAGCACATGCCTTAGAAAAGGGTGGGGCCCTGAAAGTAGCAAGGGGATTGTCAAAGAAAAAGGAAACATCACAATTGGAGTACATATTGGAAAAATGAATAATAAAAAAGGAAAGCAATTTAAAATTTCTTGTGTTATTGCCGCTAAAATAGATTTGGAAAATGTGAAAAAGTATGGAGTATGGAAAAGACCTCTTTTTAAAATGAATCACATATATGTTGAAAGTCATTACTCAAAATGTTCTTTAAAAAAAGAGCCCTTTCTAAAACAGTGCCATGCTAATAGTAGGTGATTAATAAACATTTGTTGAATTAAATTTGTCACATTTGACTGGAAAGGTTATATATAGCAGTATGACTTCTTCCAGGCTTTCTTTGAGTTTGTTTTGATATTATGCAAAGCAGGAAGGATATTCCTTTTTAATAGATACTCATTTTAGAAATTTTGCCCATTTCTGAAAATCTATCACCATTTCTTACAATTTTCAGTTTCACAGTTAAGAACTTTGTATAATTCATCACACTTTTTATTCTTCTACCCTGTCTTTCTTACAAGTTAGAGATTTCTTTATTCTGTCTTCATCACAATTTCTTCTATATGTTCTTGGACACTTAGTACTTGAAATTTTGACTAAAGACAAGTGAATACATAGTTCCATTGCAAAACCTTCATTTCAATATATTCCTATGAAGCTAGCCACAAATATTTAACCAAAAAAAAAAAACCCCACTGAGAGTAAAAGGAAAAAATTATAATAAATTATTCGGAGGTCAGACTTCCATTTTAGAGGTTGGTTGGTTGGTTTTAGAAGAATACTTTGTGCATGAATTGCTTTGCACCACACTACAAAATATAACAAAGTTTTGACATAACTGCTTTTTAGATGTTTTTTAGTAATACATTCTGAACACAATGAACATAGAATAAAACAGAATTTTTTAAGTTTCTGAATATTTCATCTAAGGTTCTATAGTTGTTGGCATGGTCCATGTGGGTATAAATGATGTTACAAAATGGGTTCTAGAGTACAAATATAGGTCTCTTGACATAAAACAAGTTTAAAAACTCTGAGAAAAAGGCAAAAGTTCCAGAGCCTATCAGGTAACTGGACAACGGGGCAAAGAGGAAAATTTTATAGTTTCCTTAGCAATTGAGGGACCTTTTGTGTTTAGCTGGCTATTAAAAGTTTAAATGTGGAAGAACAGTTTTTAAAAGAAAAATTGGAAAGCAAGTTATATAGTGAGGATCCTTTCGGATCATTTTGGTCTTACCTCTCCCCCACCAAGACCTGAGAAAGGCTTAAAACCTGGATTGGCCAACCAGGAGGAAAGATATTTTTGGCCCACTCTGAGCTTAACCTACCATAATGCTTTTCATGCTCTGGCATAACAGACATGCTTTACTTTACTCTCTGAGTAAACCCAAAATGCCCCTTCCTGTGTCAGTAACTATAAGGCCAGATGAAGCTGACCAGGGTGTTCTTCTGTTGATGACTGCCAAGGCCAAGGCCCGTTGAATTGGACCCTATTTTGAATAATGCCATTTTTCTCATCTTGATATTTCATGGACACATGTTACGTTATGTTAGTTACATTATGTCATGTTAATGATAGAGACAGACATCTTAGAACTATAATTTCAATTGACTTTGACACTTACTGTATTTGCAATCTATCCTATTAAGAAATCTCTTTCTTATATTATAGTTAACACATATGGAGATAAACACAGGCATCCTGAGTCAGGAGGGCTGAGAGGGAATTTTTCTGAGCATATAAGGTCCCCTTTGTCCATCTTTGGACTCATTTCCATAATGAATGCCTATGCATATCTCTATATGCTGATCTGAGAGAAATAAACATGGACATGCAGCCTAATTTTTTCATCGTCCTTAGAACGACCTCTATAATGGTTGACAGTTACAGTGTGGTTTACTCAGATACAGTACAGTCCTGAAGTATCTCATTCTTTAAGGGTAAGGAGTATAATCCTAGAAGAATAAACAAGTCCATGAAACAAGGAAGTAAATCTATCAAGTTGTGAGATTAAAGTGAAAAACCTCTTTGTTTTTTATTTAAGAAATAGGATTTTAGTATAGACAGTTATGTTAGTGAAGAGTAATAAATAACTTATGAGCTATCCTGTGTTACCTTAATGGGAAATCTAATTTTACTTTTAATATGGAATAAGACCATATATAGAAATTTATGCAAACTGCTTAAGACTCATCTTAAGATGTTCCCATTGTTTAGAGGGATTCTGAGAGCAGTAGTATTTTCTCATGATGGATCTTTTACTGTTACCAGTATGAAATTGTAGTTAACACTTATCTCGGAAGTGTGATCCTTGAGAGCTGAATTCATGTGAAGTTCTGATTAATGGAACTTGTTATTTAAGCCATTATGGAACTGTAATTTGCATAGTTTTGAGCTTTGATTACAGAGATAGTTGTCTGAATGGTCATGAAGCCAATAGAATGCCAAATGCTGCAGGCTGAAAACTGCTAAAAGCGGACATCTGTGCCTGGGAAGAATTTTGAGGACAACCTCAAATACAGCCTGGGAAGGATCTTACTGACTCTATTTCTCAATTGTGTTATTTCTTTCCTGGAAAGGGAAATTCCCTAATTGATTAATTCTGAGCCCTGTTTTTAATATCTAGTGATTGGCTATCAGATATGACTTATGCCTGAAATCAAACAGAGCCAAGGAAGTTTTTCCCTTCAGTTATGCTATATGACATTGTTATAACTATGTCCCTCTTTTCCCTTTTAAAGCAAATTTCTATCATCAAGAAGTTCTGTAAGTACAATACTAAATCTATTAATAATAGATTGATACTGGAACATCTCTGAGTCACTATAATGGGATGCAAGAATGAATAACTTACAATTTTAATTCAAATAATAATATAGGGATAACATCCTGCTAAGGAGTAATAAGACAAGGTAGTAAGACAAAAATGTAATTTGATCGATCTCTAATTAAATGGGATAGTAAATTATGAGAAAAAGCAACAGGATTAGACTGCTTCCTCTAAGAATTATTGAGAGATGTGTATGATTGGCTTACAAAATTTCTCTCATGGAAATACAGACTTTAAGCATATTTTGGTAATAAGTTTTCAAAATTGGATTTTTAAAAATAAATTATATGGATAATGGTAGGAAAGTAAAGTCATTTTTCCCATTATTAAAATATATGATAATTTTTAAAAGGCAGAAGAGCTAGTTTTATGGTTGGATGGTCAAGTTTTAAAAGATTCTTATACCAGGTACTGGATTTAGGTAAGGACAGAAACAGCAAATGAAACATTAACTGAGATTCTCTGAAGTTTCAAAATTGGAGAACCAAATTGAAGTGATGGTGCTAATTTACACTAAGTTAGAATTATCTAGAAACTTCTAGATCTGAAACAGAGAAGCAGACCTCCCTTTAAAACTGTCTTGAGAATAAAAACTATTGTCGAAGAAAGGATATCTAGGGACAAGATGAGACTTGTCCCTACTACATGAAACATCTGGGACTCCAAGGGTGCTGCTTAAATAGACATTGAGAATGGGTTACTGGGATACAAGGAGACTTAATGTTAATTAACATTGGTGATAATGATTGTATTGCTTTGTATGATTTATGTTTGAATTTTCATGGTTACCCTAGTGATATGTAAATCTCCTTTCTCGAAACTAGTGTATTGTGAGTCCTCTAATTAGTTTAATCTGTACCTGATCTAATGAAATTATGGAGTTATGGGAATTGTGAGAAAACTTTATGGTGTTGTTTGAACTTAAACCTGTGTGACTGGGAAACTGAACCATCTCATGTGCCTTTAACCAAGGAACTATGTTATTGCTGTTTTCTCTCAGTTGTCAACTTATATGTCTTCTGAGAGCCCATATCAAGTCTTTCTGACTATTCCCACAGCTACCACATTGGGGGTGTGAACTCCTAGATCATCTGAAAATGTTTACTCCAAGTGGATATCTCTTCCCACTCCCTGAGGAAGAGTGAAGTTTTCTCCATGCCTGCAGATCAGCACACTTGACCAAAAGGAGAAAAGGAGATTCCTTTGAGATCATTTTGAGGCCCCCCCTCAAGACTTGAGAAAGATCTAAAACCTGAATTGACCAACCAGGAGAAAGATATTTTTGGCCCACTCTCACCTTAACTTACCATAATGCTTTGCATTCTCTGGCATAACAAACATGCTTTACTTTGCTCTCTCAGTGAACCCAAAATGTCCCTTCGTATGTCAGCAACTGCAAGGCCAGATGAAGCTGACCAAGAGCATTCTTCTGTTTATAACTGCCAAGGATAAGGCAATTTTTTTTCCTGATTTATAAATTTATTTATTTTCAGTTTTCAACATTCACTTCCACAAAATTTTGAATTTCAGATTTTCTCCCCATCTTCCCCTACTCCCACCCCAGGACAGCATGTATTCTGATGACCCTTTCCTCCAATTTGCCCTCCCTTCTATTCCCCTCTTCCCCCTTATCCCCTTCCCTTCTATTTTACTACATGGTAAGATAGATTTCTATACCCCATTGCCTGTATATCTTATTTCCTAATTGAATGTAAAAACAACCTCTAGCATTCATTTTTAAAGCTTTGAGTTCCACATTCTCTCCTTTTCTCCCCCTCCCTACCTATCCTCATTGAAAAAGTAAGCAATTTGATAAAGGTTATACATGTGTGATCATTCAAAACACTTTCATAACAGTCATGTTGTGAAAGACTATACTTCCCCTATCCTGTCCCACCCTCCATTTATTCTTTACTCTCGTTTGACCCTGTCCCTCTATCAAAGATTTTGCTTCTGAATACCCTTTCCCCCAATCTTTCATCCCTTGTATTATCCCCCCTCTCTTATCCCCTTCCTCCCTGCTTTCCTGTAGGGTAACATAGACTTCCATACCCAACTGAGTGTATATACTATTCCTTCCTGAAGTCAAATCAGATGAAAGGAAGACCCACTTATTCCCTCTCACCTTCCCTTTCTTCCTCTTCATTGTAAAAGCTTTTACTTGCCTCTTTTACATGAGAAGATTTACTACATTCTATCTAGTACATTCTTCTCAATCCTTAATTTTCTTTTTTAGGTAATATCCCTTCATATTCAGCTAACCCTGTGCCCTTTCTCTCTCTCTCTCTCTCTCTCTCTCTCTCTCTCTCTCTCTCTCTCTCTCTCTCTCTCTCTCTCTCTCTCTCTCCATATACATATATATGTATATATGTGTATATATATAATATAGATAGATAGATATAGATATATATGTATACACACACACACACACACACACATATATATTCCTTCCAACTATCCTAATACAGAGAAAGGTCTCATGAGTTAGAAATATCATCTTTCCATGCAAGAATGTAAATAGTTCAACTTTAATAAGTCCTTTATGGTTTCTTTTTTCCTGTTTACATTTTTATGCTTCTCTCTTTAAAAAAATTATATATATATATATATATATATATATATAATTTATTTATCAGTTCTTAACATTCACTTCCATAAGAATTTGAATTCAAAGTTTTCTCCCCATCTCTCCCTACCCCCCCCCACCCCAGGACAGCATGCACCCCATCCACCCCTTCCTCTAGTCTGTCCTCCCTTCTATCACCCACCCTTCTTCCATCCCCCTTCCTCTCTATTTTACTGTAGGGCAAAATAGATTTCTACACTCCATTGCCTATGTACTTTAATTTCCAGTTGCATTCTAAAACAATTTTTAACATTAATTCTTAAAGCTTTGAGTTCTATATTCTTTCCCTCCCTCACCTCCCACCTCAAACAAGCAATTCAATATAGGTCATACATGTGTAACAATGCAAAGCACGTCCCAATTTTTCCTCTACTTCTCTTACTTGATTTTCAGTATTCTTTTTGAGCTCTTCCATAGCCTGAGACCAATTCATATTTTTCTTAGAGGCTTTGGATGCAGGATTTTTGACTTTGTTTTCTTCTTCTGGCTGTATGTATTGATCTTCCTCATCACCAATGATGCAAGAAAATACCTCTTCACTGAAAAAGTAAGAATCTATAGTCTGTTTCTTTGCTTCCATTTGCTTATTTTCCCAGTCAATTACTTCACTTTTGAGCTTTGTCAAGTGGAGGATTCCAAAAGCAGTCTCTGCTTCAGCAGTGGCTGTAGGCTCCCTCAGGCTGGAGCAGGGGCTGGCACTAGTGCTGGGGCTAGACCATACTCCCCTCTCAGCCAGGTATATAATTGTTGACAGTAGAAATATACAGACAGATATGAATTTTTTGGAACACAGGAGCTAACCTTACAAAAATACCCAGGATTGAGTTTGAAAGCAATGTTTTAAAAAAAGGGTGTGAGAAGATTAATTTGATTCCGTGCCTTTTCTTTATTTATCCTATTTGTAATGTCTTGATTTTTGTTCTATAACTGCCTAAATCATTGTTCTTTGTCTCTGAACTTAGTTCAGAAATTTAGCTTGTCTGTAATGCTAATCACTGTTTTATTGTTGCCTCAAGAAAATCTGTTAATTGGAGGGGGTAGAGCCAAGATGGTGGAGTAGAAAGACACACATACGCAGGGTCACCCCCCACAGCCCATAAAATACCTGTAGAGAGGGTCTCTCAACAAATTTTGGAGGAGCAGAAGTGGAGAACAACATAGTGGAGGAGATTTCCAGCCCAGGGTGACCTGAAAGGCCCACAGGAAACATGGGTTGCACCAGACATGGAGCAGAGCACAGAGCCCAGCCCAGCCTTGGCCACACAGTGCATGGCTTGAGATCAACCCTGAGGGCAGAATCTCCAGTCGCGGAATCCCCAGTCCCAGCAGCAGTGGGTTTGAAGATTCCTCAACACACAGGCACCAAAGGTCAATAACGGGGTTTTTCCAGCTGGCCAGGAAGGGAGAAGGGCCTTCCCATAGATCCAACAGCAGGCAGCTGCCTCAGGGGCTACATTGCAGGCGTGGCAGTTGCATACATTATTGGAGCATAAAAACCCTGACGGCACTGAAGAGCTGATTCTTGCCTCTGCCCTGTGTGGAGGCCCTGGGAGACCTGGTCTTTGTTGCACACTGAATGGCAGCCCTGCCCATCCAGTTTATCTGAAAATCAGCCCCCAGTGCTGACTTGGGAACTGGAGGCCAGGTGGCTGTGGAGAGGTAAGTGCTAAGATTCTGGGCACAAAAACCCCTCTCTGCATCCAGATCAGTACATGCTTGATCATGCCACATTGGAGGAACTGAGATCTCACAGATTCCCAGAGTACACCCTACTCTTGACAAAGGATCCAAAAGTCAAGTAACTAGTTGGGAAAAATGCCCAAAAAAAGGGGAAAAAAATAAGACTACAGGTTACTTTCTTGGTGAACAGATAACTTCTCCCATTCTTTTGGATGAGGAAGAACAATGCCTACCATCAGGGAAAGACATAAAAATCAAGGCTTCTGTATCCCAACCATCCAAAATAAATATTCAATGGACTCAGGCCAGGGAAGAGCTCAAAAAGGTTTTTGAAAATCAAGTAAGACATCTAGGCGGGGGTGGAGAGGAATCTCAGAAGTCAAGTAACTGGCTGGGAAAATGCCCAGAAAAGGAAAGAAAAGTAAGACTATAGAAAGCTATTTTCTTGGGGGACAGATGTTCCTGCCTTTCAATTCTGATGACGAGGAGCAATTCTTACCATGAGGGAAAGACATGGAGGTCGGGGCCTCTGTATCCCAGACATCCCAGGTGGATGTCCGGTGGGCTCAGGCCATGGAAGAGCTCAAAAAGGATTTTGAAAATCAAGTTAGACAGGTGGAGGAAAAACTGGGAAGAGAAATGAGAGAGATGCAAGAAAAGCATGAAAAATGGGTCAATACCTTGGTAAAGGAGACCCAAAAAAATGCTGAAGAAAATAACACCTTGAAAAATAGGCTCACTCAATTAGCAAAAGAGGTTCAAAAAGCCAATGAGGAGAAGAATGCTTTCAAAAGCAGAATTAGCCAAATGGAAAAAGAGGTTCAAAAGCTCACTGAAGAAAATAGTTCTCTCAAAATTAAAATGGAACAGATGGAGTCTAATGACTTTCTGAGAAACCAAGAAATCACCAAACAAAACCAAAAGAATGAAAAAATGGAAGAGAATGTGAAATATCTCATGGGAAAAAACAACTGACCTGGAAAATAGATCCAGGAGAGACAATTTAAAAATTATGGGACTACCTGAAAGCCATGATCAAAAAAAGAGCCTAGACATCATCTTTCATGAAATTATCAAGGAAAACTGCCCTGAGATTCTACAACCAGAGGGCAAAATCAGTATTGAAGGAATCCATCGATCACCGCCTGAAAGAGATCCAAAAAGAGAAACTCCTAGGAACATTGTGGCCAAATTCCAGAATTCCCAGGTCAAGGAGAAAATATTGCAAGCAGCTAGAAAGAAACAATTCCAGTATTGTGGAAATACAATCAGGATAACTCAAGATCTAGCAGCTTCTACATTAAGGGATCGAAGGGCGTGGAATAGGATATTCCAGAAGTCAAAGGAACTAGGACTCAAACCAAGAATCACCTACCCAGCAAAACTCAGTATAATACTTCAGAGGAAAATATGGTCTTTCAATGAAACAGAGGACTTTCAAGCATTCTTGATGAAAAGACCAGAGCTGAAAAGAAAATTTGACTTTCAAACACGAGAATGAGAAGAAGCATGAAAACGTAAACAGCAAAGAGAAGTCATAAGGGACTAACCAAAGGGGAACTGTTTACATTCCTACATGGAAAGACAATATTTGTAACTCTTAAAACTTTTCAGTATCTGGGTAGTTGGTGGGACCACACACACACATATACACACATACACACGCATACACACACGCACACACACATACACACATGCACGCACATACAGAGACAGAGAGCACAGAGTGAATTGAATAGGATGGGGCCATATCTTAAAAGAAATTAAGGTAAATGGTGAGAGATAAATGTAGTGGGAGGAGAGAGGGTGAAATGGAATGGGATAAATTATATCTCATTCAAGAGGCAAGCAGGAGACTTTTTAGTGGAGGGAAAAAGAGGAGAGCTGAGAAAAAAACATGAAGTTTACCCTCATCACATTCGACTAAAGGAAGGAATAAAATGCACACTCATCTTGGTATGAAAACCTATCTTAAAATACAGGAAAGTGGGGAAGAAGGAGATAAACAGGGAGGGGGGGGATGATGCAATTTGAAGTCAACACTCTTGGGGAGGGACAGGATCAAAAGACAGAATAGAAACAATGGGGGGCAGGATAGGATGGAGGGAAATACAGTTAGTCTTACACAACACGACTATTATCGAAGTCATTTGCAAAACTACACAGATATGGCCCATATTGAATTGCCTGCCTTACCAAAGGGAACGGGTGGGGAGGGAGGGATGGGGAGAATTTGGAACTCAAAGTTTTAGGAACAACTGTTTAGTATTGTTCTTGTTACTAGGAAATAAGACATACAGTTAATGAGGAATAGAAAGTCATCTGGCCCTACAGGACAAGAGAGAAGATGGGGACAAGAGAAGGGAGGGATGATAGAAGAGAGGGCAGATTGGTGATAGGGAAAATTAGAATGCTTGGTGTATTGGGGTGGGGGGAGGGGATAAAAGGGGAGAAAATTTAGAACCCAAAATTTTGTGAAAATGAATGTAAAAAGTTAAATAAATAAATTTATATTAAGAAATTAAAAAAAAAAAAGTAGAGTTCAGAGGAATTGAAAACCTTGGCTAAAGTGAATTCCACCCTTCTGCAGAAAGGGAGAAAGAGAGACATACAGAAGTGAGGGAATTTTTGTAAAGTTAGTGCAGGACAGGTCCTCCCATCAGAGGGTGGATTGATTTGTTCTCTTTCAGGTCACAATCTTTTGACACACCCACCATATGTCATTAACAAGCACAGTTGGATTTTTAGGTGGCTCCCTATAGTGACTTCATGTTCTGCTTTCTGATAGGCTTTCCCTCAAATAGCTCATCAAGCCTGTGTGCAAGTTTCTGACCTTTAGTCTGATCCTGCTAGGTCAAAACACTGATCACTTAAAGCTGTAGAAACAGAACTTCTTTGTTTCCCACAAACTTCCCCCCTTTTTCTTTATTAAAATTTCCATTTCCACACCTAAATGTAATCAGTACCTCTTCATTCTCTTTATCCTATGAATTCTTCCCTTCTCCCCCTTATATGAATTTGGGAAGGAAGCAAAGTTGACTGATGCATTGACAAATTATAAGGGGGCAGTCCCTTTTCATAAGTACAGATAAAGAGACTCAGAAGAAAATGACAAATCAATGAATTTTCCTTTGAGAAGTTCCATCTCATACAATAGTCTTGGGAGGAACATCATCTGGTTCAGTTTTCTGGTCTAGATGCTCGTTCAAGCCATCTTCAGAGCACAGCATCTCAGCATCTTCTTCCCTTTATCTTCTTGTAGAAATCCAGATGTCCACTCTCCTACAAAACTGACCTCAATACAATTTTAGATTACTATTCCTAAGCCTTGTATCCTTATCATTCTTACAAAATCAAAGTTGGAACTTTGGCCAATTGTCATGTTTAAGAAATTCACATTAGAACCCAGTTTTTACATCTTACATCAATTCACTATTCGTTTCCCTCATCAGGAGGATACGATTTCACTAAGGAATTAATAACAAGCTCTAGTACATACATAAATACAATAAGTAATCATTTTAACACAGTACATATCAAGTCATAAAACAATTCCAACTTCTGGTTATGTGATGCTTCTTCTAAAGCATTTACAAGATAGACCACAAACCATTCTTCTTTAATATTAACCAACTGAGACAAAAATAATATTAACTATGTATGCCAACTTCACAAGCCTGTGGACCTGATTGTCTCCATACTATTTACTAAGAATTAAAGGACCCTAACTCATCGTTGTTAATCTAAAATCCTAAGCCTAATAGCTTAATTTTTTAACTTAACCTCAGATGTTCTCCTACCAACAGCCTATTATTTAATAAATCTGGTATTATCCTTACAAAACTTTTGATTACAGAAAATTGCCATTAAGAACAGGAACATTTCAGGGAAACAACATCTCCCTAACCTCATATTAGTTCCAGGCAGGAGTAGACTGTCAACTGGCATTTAGCCAGGCTTAAAGTCTGCCAGGTGTCAGTGGGGAAATTGAATCAGGAGAATCCTACCTCATCTCAGGCTGAACATGTATTCTTCCACTCTTCCCATGAGATCACCTTTTTGCAATTTGTACCAGCATCTCACAGGTTCACTGGCATCATTGATTAGTGGCTCAGACAGCCTTTCTTACTATCCGCACCTGCAGTTAGACTTGGAAGAACAGTCAGTTAATAATCCCATAAAATCTTGAAATAGTAAGCTCCAATAAGCAGTTTCAGATATGACTATAATTTCACATTGGCTGAGGAACATCTTTAAAGTTAGTCTTAAGTGGCTTGCATGCCGTTCTATACTTGTTATGGTTACTGATTAAATAACAACCATAAAATCAAATTTAGCATTAAAACCATAAGTTACTGCTCTAATAGATTTACATCTTCTTCTCAAGCTTCTCTATCCCTTTCTAACCATGCTCAGTTTAAAAGAATGATTTACACATATAGGTTTGAACACTATCTTCAACTTATGTTCATGAAATGAATTCAAGTGAAAACAGAAACACTTAACTGTCCATCAATGCAGAAAACCAAAGGTTACCTGCCTCTAAGAAACTTTGACTGCACTTCTTTTCCCCAAACTGAAGATGTCTCTGATTTATTCTCAGTAATTAATTCATTCAATTGTATTAATACCCAGTTGCTCTACATCATTTTGGAACATGCAAGGACCTTATTGCAACTGGAGACCTTTGTCCCTTACCCCAAAAGAGTTTTATTTCCATTTGTCTAAAAGGGCCCTGGAAAACTTCACCCTGAAAGCTCCTTGGATTTCCCTATTTGATCTGGCTGAAGGACCATAAGCTTGTCCCTGTCACTATGCCCTATCAATCCAATTCAGCCTACTGACCACTCCCATCAGTGGAGTCATCCTGGGATGGTCTTATCCCAGGAACCCCCAGACCACCTGGAGCCACTCCTGAATTCCTTCCTTAGTCCATTTGTAAATCAGATCCATGAAAGTTCTCAGACTCTATCTAGCCCACTTACATTAAAATTATAAAGGCCTTTGCAGAGGAACACAATGGGGAAACTGAGTCAGAAGGAGTCTATACCAGGCTGAGGACAGGATTGTCCCCTGAAGCAAACTTCTGCCTGTAACAGTCAAATTTTTCTCTGAGTAACAGAACATAATTTGTAATGGTCCCAGGGGCTTTTGCATCAGATGGCAGGTTGCACTAATCAAAAATTTTACCAAGACTTACATCTTAGATCTTAAATTTGTCCTAAAAGCCAATCACCAGAGATTATTTATCACTAAAACAAATTCCTTACTTAGGAATTCCATATACCAAAAGTTTACACTTTACATATGTAGAGACTATAACTTTAAAAAAGCAAGTTCACCCAAGTCTGAGGCACCACTGCTTTCTAACCTCAGATGATACAGTCACTTGGGTGATGCTTTTAGGCTTTTCCAGCCTTAGGGGCCCAAAGTGGGCTAGTACCCCTCCTTTTCTTTAACAATAAGAAAGAGTTGACATTTTTTTCTTCTCCCAGTCTTTTCCCAGCTCTGAGTTCAGATTATATCTTAAGAAGTCCTTCTGTAATAATGACTAGACTTTGAAGGTGAATGAGGAGGCCACCATGAGTATGTGTATCTTAAATTTATCATAGTTTCCTGGAGCCATAAAATTCCTGTTCTACCTTATCTTGTCCCTTATCTTCTAACCCCCCCCTAAAACTCAAGTTATTATAATAAATTATCTTACAAATATAAACTTGGTAGGCCTTCAAAAAGTCATAGAAAAGATTTTACAAAACATTTCTTCGTACAATAAATATTTTCTTCTCTTAAAAACTGTTTACTATTTATCACAAAACCCTCTTCAATCTAATTGACAAAGATTACAAGAAAAGATCTAAAACCAAGGCCTTTGCATAACTATCAAGTTTCCTTTCACAAACATACTTTTGTAAATGCTTCACTTATAGCAAAAACAATTTTAGTTAAAACTTCCTTCTTAAAGCAGAAACAAACTTTTTAACACACTTGATACATCTTTAGATGGAACAGACTTGAAAATCACACTTATATACACATTTTTTTTTCAAGGATTCGCATTTTCTCAATAGGAATTCTACAATGCAGAAACTCTTACATAGAATTCTTAATAGATTTTTAACCAATTCATGATTAATTTAACAATGCAATTCCTAAAATAGCAACATTTAGATAAATTACTTTTTCAACAATGTATCTTATTACATACTTAAAACTTACAGAAACCCATTATCCATTCAGGTGAATCCATTTCCACATCACCTTGCACAGAAATTCATCTCCTTACCACTATATGGACATGTACTATCACATGATAATCATTTAATATAACCCTTTCTTTACTATAAAAGAAAAAGAGGGGTGATGTCCTATATCTTAACAGGAGGAAAGAACTTCCTTAGCTCTGATTCCAGGAATGAGTCAGTATGTGGCAACCAATCACGTGGTCAGTGGGTGCTGAATGCAGGGTTAAGGAGTAATCAGGTGGGAGAATTTTCCTTTTTCAGAAAGGACATAGCAAAGTTGGGAAATAGAGTTAGGAAGATCATATCTAGATCATGTCCAAGGTCTTCAAAATTCTCCCCCAATATCTGCCTCTAGCAGTTCTAAACTTGCACTCTGTGTCAGTTGGCTTTATGATAACTTAGACAACTTATGCCTGTAATCAGAGCTTAAAATAATGGTAAATTTTAGTCCCATAAGTCTTAAATATCAAATAAATATTGGCTTGGTATCCTTTCAGATAGGGTCATCTCAAATTTGATTGAGCTATTAATTATCAGATCAAGTTACATGATTTTTCTGTCTTCTTAAAATACTTTCTCACACCCTCACAACTTACAAAAACCATCTCAAACTGACACAAACATTTCCAAACCTTCTTATCTGCCTTCCCTGTTTTTACAAGCTTGTTTATTCTTCCCTAATTATACTCAGTCTGGAAGAATGAGATACTTCAAGAATTAAATCTTTTTAGCCAAGATTTCAGATGGAAAACCTATCATAACATAACAAACATCAGCATTATCACTGCTTATTTATATCCAAATAAAAGTTTCAAATGTTATATTTCTGTCATATCCTTTTAAAACCCCAATCTATATATAACAATATTCAAATTTATAATTGTGCAACAATTATATTAGATTAATGTTGTATCTAATTTTTTCAACCTAGTGTCAAGTGCTTTACAATCATAAATGCCAAATAACAATGTCTTTTTCTGATTAATCTTGATAGGAAAAGCACTCTCAGATGCTGTTCTTTATTACTTCAGGATAGATTTTGATTTGAATCATATCAAATCTGGATTTATAATCACTAATGATAAACATTTAACCTCTTTTTTTCAAGTCAAATACTCCTGCAACTTAAAAGAAAAATTCTATTCATAGTTTCACATAATCCCTTGAAGGGAACACAGGGTGACCATTTCAGCTCTAAGTACCCTTCCCTTTTCCTTTCTCTTTTTTCCTTAAAGAGTTGAAATCCTGTCTCCCCCCTGAGGATCCACCAGACAAAGAGCTCCCCCAATCCCATTCCAGCTTCCCATTCCATCCCCCTTGGGAATTTCAGGCTATATAGTAGGAAAGCATATAAAGTTCTACACAGAGTTTGAAATCACACATGTTCTCCTCAGGTTAGCTTAAAATATGCCAAAATTCTAAGAGTAGGATTTTGATCCAGGCAGAGACCTAAGGAATTTAATTTAACACTGACAGTGGGCATTGCCAGTCTCCCCAGGTGGAGGCTTCCATAGTTTCAAAAGATTAAATAATTGACTGCTCAAGTACTCACCTTCCTTGTCTTCATATTTCTGAAATTCTAAAGTGAGTCACATTAAGGCTATGATAGAAAAACCATTATTATTATTATTATTATTATTGTTATTGTTACTGCAATTTTAACATTTTCCCAATCAGGCTAAACATTTTCTAAAGATGTGGCATGGGGGGAGGGAGTAGCTTTTAACAGCACAAGGGTCTAGCACATGGACACTGCAGCCTCACCCATATTTTTCTCCCTTTACATTTTAAACAAAGCAAATACCAATTCCTTTCTGCTTCTTTATTCCTTCAAAAAAAAAACTGTAAGTTCCAAATTTTTTTTTCTCCCTGCCTCTGCAAAGAGCAAGTTAATTTTCACCTCTTAGACCCTGCTTCCTCTGGGCTGCTTGGGTTCTAATTCTCTATCAGTTCTAAAATATTACTGGCCTCAAAATCTTAATCTCCCCCTGAAAGCCCAAGGTGGGAGCTCTCTCCCAATATTCTCCCTCTACAACCACAGATCCTAGAACTCTCCCACCACAAAACGTGATATTGACCTGCTATAATAGTAGATTAAGGGAACTGCTAGCTATTATACTATTAACTGGTTTGGGGAAATTCAGAACTCCATTCTGGGGCTTCAGCAGACCTCCTAAAAGTTTTTTGCAATTACTAAAAAAAACAATGAATTTTTTTTAAAAGAGAGATTTGTCCCACAAATTTCTTTTTTTAAACAGCATTTTATTTTGGCCCAATTAGATGTCAAGACAATTTTTAGCATTCATTCTTATAAGATTTTGAATTCCAACTTTTCTCCTTTTATTACTTCCCCTCTTCCTAAAATGGTAGACAATTTGATATAGGTTATACATGTGCTGTCATGTAGAACATATTTCCTTATTAGTTATCATTGTGAAAGAAGAAACAGATCAAAAGGGGAAAAAACATGAAAAAAATAAAGTGAAGAAAGTATGCTTTGATCTACAATCAGAGTCTATCAGTTCTTTATCGTGATATGGATAGCATTTTCCATCATGAGTCCTTTGTACTTGTCTTGAATCATAGTACTGCTGAGAAGAGCTAAGTCATTTCATAGCTGATCATCACACAATGTTGCTGGATACTTTGTATGATGTTTTTCTGCTTCTTCTCATTTTGCTTTGCATCAGTTCATAAAAATTTATCCAAGTTTTTCTGAAATATACCTGCTCATCATTTCTTATTGTTCAGTAGTATTCCATTACATTCATATACCTTAACTTGTTCAACCATTCCCAAATTAATGAGCATCCCCTCAATTTCCAATATTTTGCTACCACAAAAAAGACTGCTATAAATATTTTTGCACACATAAGTGCATTTCCCTTTTTTATGATCTCTGGCATACAGACTTAGCAGTAGTATTGCTGGATCAAAGGGTTTTGTTGCTCTTTGGGCATAATCCCAAATTGCTCTTCAGACTAGTTGGATCAGTTAGTTCATAACTCCAATAACAGTGCATTGGTGTCCCAATTTTCCCATATCCTCTCCAACCTCTATCAATTTCTTTTTCTGTTATATTAGCCAATCTGATAAGGTGTGAGATGGTACTTCAGAGTTGTTTTAATTTGCATTTCTCTAATCAAAAGTGATTTAGAGCACTTCTTCATATGACTATGGAGAGCTTTGATGTGTTCATCTGAAACCTGCCTGTTCATATTCTATGGCCATTTATCAATTGGGGAATAGCTTCTATTCTTATAATTTTGACTCAGATCTCTATATATTAGAGAAATGAAGCCTTTATCAGAGATACTTCCTACAAAGATTGTTTCCCAGGTTTCTGCTTTCCTTTTAATCTTGGTTGCATTGATTTTATTTGTGCAAAAACTTTTTAATTAAATATAACCAAAATCTATTTTACATTTTTTAATGCCTTCTACCTCTTATTTGGTCATGAATTCTTCCCTTCTCCATAGATCTGACAGGTAAGACTATTCTTTGCTCTTCTAATTTGTTTAAGGTGCCATATGTCTAATTTCTGTCTAAATCATGTACCCATTTTGACCTTATTTGGTATATGGTGTAAGATGTTGGCCTATATCCAGTTTCTGCCATATTGTTTTCCAGTTTTCTCAGCACTTTTTGTCAGACGGTGAGTTCTTATCCCCAAGGCTGAGGTGTTTGAGTTTATCAAACACTAGGTTACTATGATCATTTATTTTTGTGTCTTGTGTACCTAATCTTTTCCACTGAACCATCATTCTATTTCTTACTCAGTATCTGATAGGTCTTTTTTTTTATTACTGCTTTATAATATAGTCTGAGGTCTGGTATCGATAGGGTACCTTCTAGCTCACAAACTTCTTCTGGTACTAGATATGGGTACTGTAGATTTCTTTTCCTTTTTGGAGAAATGAGAGAGGTTTGGAGTTCTTTAATCTAGTAGATAACACCTGAATTGCAGCCAATCACACATTAGATAATAATTTTGGTAGGTAAATTACTGAAGAGAATCACCTTGGTTGAAATTAACTCTAGCTTCGGAAGTTTAACAATGGTATGTGCAGTCTGGAATATGGTTGAAATGTAAAGGAAAGTTGGACAGTCTAGGTAATGAATTTAGAAGATTTGGAAAGAGAAATAAAGGCAGGAGGGAAAATATAAGGTTTGGGGACAAATAAGGGACATGAGCAAGACCATGTGTTCCAAAAGCCCCTCTTGTCTATGGACAGCTGTTCTGGGTATCTGTGTGCTAGCTTTAGAAGGTCAAGCTTGACTTCTGTGCAAGTATATAGATTGAGAATGAAAAAATGTATAACTTGATTTGACAGTCAATACAGACAGCTATAGAAAATTAGGAGAAATTTGATAAGCAACATATTCCTAAGCGTGATGATTAAAATCTCATATACTGTCACTTTGAAAATCTTTGGCAGTGGATTTGCTGGAAATAGTGAATCCCATAATATGAAATGCTTGGAATAAATATTCTTTGTGTAACATATAATACTAAATGAAATTAGAAATTCAGGTTCTGTATGATACAATTTGGAAAACAGATCCAGGTGTGATTGAATTTATTCTGGTTTCATTTTAAATGAAATTTTTTGTCATTTATTATTATTATTATATGGATGAGGAAACTTGTTAGCTATGTGATTTTAAGCCAACTTACCTCAGTTATATGATTTGTAATGTGTATAAAGTACTTAATGTTAATTGGGTAGTTCATTATATCAGAAATATTGTTAGAAAAGTGAACTCTTCTTTCATTCCTTTGAGTCTTATGGATTTAATTGTTGAAAGACTATTGTAAATATGTTATTAAAAAAAACTCTTGAGAGGTGCAGCCAAGATAGCAGACCCTAATGTGAAAACCCCTCCCACCACTGACCATTATTCTCATTGGCCGAGAAATATGGTCTTACATTCTAGGCACAAAATCTAGCCAATCCCTTTTGAAATCTGGTTCAAATTTCCCACCTCCTGTCCATTACAAAGCCCGCGAAAATACATATCAGCATATGCAAATGAAGCATTGAGAGTACATGCAAATGAGATACATGCAAATGAACCATTGAGAGTACATGCAAATGAGGCGGACCTGTTTAAGGACTGCCGACTGCTCAGACACATGCAAATTAGGCATTGAAGGGTTAGCGAATTCTATCCAATCATTGAGTTCTTAATACACTACATAGCCTATATCCTTATTGGGAATTAATCGGCTCTGAAGGCATTGTAACCTGATCCTCTCGATCTCCTTTATCCCTGGGAGAAGAATTCACATTCCTGAGAAGTCTTCACTTAATCTATTCCAACTCAGAAGGGTCAGCAAATTGAGGAAAGGGATAATCAGAAGCAAACACTACTGTGGGAGGACAGGTCAAGGGAGCAAATGAAATAAATGAAGGGCAGGGTAGACAGAGGGAAATATGGTTAGTCTTTTACAACATAATTATTATGGAAGTGCTTTACATTGTTACACATGTATAACCTCTATTGAATTGCTTGTTTTCTCAATGAGGATGGTTGGGGAGGGAGGGAGAGAATATGGAACTCAAAGCTTTAAGAATGAATGTTAAAAATTGTTTAAGCATGCAACTGGAAATTAAGGTATACAGGCAATGGAGTATAGAAATCTATTTAGGGGAAGGGGGATGAAAGAAGGGTGGATAATAAAAGGGAGGACAGACTGGAGGAAGGGGTGGATGGGGTGCATGCTGTCCTAGGGTAGGGGGTAGGGAGAGATGGGGAGAAAATTTTGAATTCAAATTCTTGTGGAAGTGAATGTTAAGAACTGAAAATAAATTATATATTTAAAAAAATTAAATTAAGAGTTGAGAGAGTAATGTCCTGTAGAAAGAGAAAGGGAGAGATAGAATGGATTAAATTATCTCACATAAAAGAGACAAGTAAAATCAGTGGAAGGAAAGAAGGGGGAGATAAGAGGTAGTAAGTAAACCTTATTCTAACTATAATTGGTTCAAAGAGGGAATAACATACACACTCATTTGGGTATAGAAATCTCTTACCCTACAGAAAAGTAGGCAGGAAGGGGGATAAGAGGAAGGGGGTGTTTTAGAAGGGGGTAGATTGGGGGAGGGGGTAATCAGAAGCAAAACACTTGAGGTACAGGGCTAAGCTAGAAATGTAAAGATTCCCAATTTAATATTCTTATTGATAGAGACATAAGGTTTGAGCTAACTCTTACTAATAGATCTCATTATTAGTAAAGCAAATTTAAAACTGTGTGAAGACCAATTTTGTAAGAGATTTTTAGCAGAGAAAGGATCTCTATAAGTGACCTGAACCAGAGAAGCCAGACCCCTGAAAACCGCTCTCTGACCTCGCCCAACCCAGAGGGCTGCATCAGAAGATGTTTCCAGAGAACCAGTCAGCTGTATGAGATGAGGCTTCTGGGCCATAAGATTTGCTGGACCTATGAAATGGACAATTTTACTTTTTTTTTTTTTTACTATTTACTTTTTCTCTATGCTCCTTTTATCTGTAACACCTGCTTACCAAAGGGGACTGCCCCCAATGGGTCATGTCAATGTGTTAAACAATCCCCCCCCTTTTTCCCTTCACATTTTTGCCCAACATCAGCTCCATAGTTAAAAACCATTGTGAATTATTTGATCTATCAGTTACTGATTCACTGAGGAAACTGTCTCTTAATTGAATCTAATTGGGTATGAGATAAATAATTATTAATAACCAATCACTAACATCAAGGGATCCAGGGTTTTGTTTTTTGTTTTTTTTCCCCTTTTCTATTTCCTCATTCAAAACTCAGTCCTTGTGTAGGATAAGGCTGACATTGAGACATTCTCCTCAATCTTGGGTGGGATTCCATCCAACTGGGAGAGCTTATTTCCGATTAAAGGGTAAAGAGAATCTAATTTGGTGAATTCTAGCCCATTGTGTTCTACTAAGGCAGGACTGGGTAGAAAAATAGATCCTTTTGTTTAGATTGCCCAAAGGGCGGGGGTCGCCAGGGAATCTGTGCATGGAGACTCTTTATCTGAGAGTGATGTGATCAAAGGCATATCCCCCAACCCTTCATTAGAATAAGCCTGCATCCCATTGATGAGGGCAGGAAAGATTCAGAACTTGCACTCAAAAAACTTATGTTAGTGATCACTACTTATAATGACTGTTGAAAACCTTATAGAATTAGCCTATAGATAAATGATCTATACTTGAGATAAATATATGTCTCTCACTGATTAAAAGGGGAAATTGAGAAGATTAAATTGATTCTGTGTCATTTTTATTGATCCTGTCCTTTAACTGCTTAAGTCACGTTTTTTTGTCTTCGAACTTAGTTCAGAAATTTAGCTAGTCTGTAGTGAGTAAAGTTTAGAAATCCAGTTCTGCTAATCACTGTTATATTCTTGCCTTAAGGAACTCTTGAGGGATGGGAGTGGACAGTGGGAGTCTGGGCTACTCTATCTTTACACCACCAAGTTACACTTCAGGGATGTCTGGTTAGCTATCCAAAGAAGTCTGGTCAGCTATCTCTAATCCTACAGGTAGACTCAAACTGAGTGAACTTTTAGTTACAGAAGGGAAGAAGGGGTTTCTTGCTAGCCCATCATTACCAGTTTCCAACCAATCATATTGTTCCCCACACCTCAACTCTGCAACCAATCATATTGTCTTCACCCCCTTGATGTTGCCAACCCTATAACCAATTGTATTCTTTCCCCACCTACAAAATCCTGTTCTTTGTTCTGTACTCTTTCAAAACTATAAAAGGGGAGCTGTCCTTCTACTCAGTATCTTTGGCTTAAAACTAAGGAAGTCTCTGACCTGCTTTCTTACTAAGTCTGTGCCCTCCTAAGAAATAGTTATCTTGCTTGGAGAATACATGCCTCAGTGTACCTTTATTGAATTCACTCAGAACAGGTGATAAAACATAAATTAATCTAATTTAGGTGATTGATTGACATGTGAAAGAAATAACAGAAGACCAAAGTCTGGATGTATAAATGCCTTTTTATAAAGGAACCTAAAATAGAGGGGATGAATTACATAATCTATCAGCATGTAACAGCATCTCAGAAATTTGATGAAAGATAATCATTAGAGTGATCTTTCTAAGATACAATTTCTAGAGGAAAACCATGGATGGGTGAGATGGAGATATATAACAGTGCATATGAGGTATAATATTAAGGGTTATTATGTAAAAAATCATCCCAAACAATAGCAGTATTGCAGTATATAAGTATTTTTCTGGATAATTCTATACTTAATAGTATAGTGAAAATTCTATACCTAAATAATGAAAATGTAATGGAGATAGAATGTAAAAAATAGCCTATGAAAACTACTAAGCTAGAGATAAAATTATTATAGGGTAGTAATTATTAATAAGGAGTTCATTTGGACTTTGGTAGAATATTTGCCCATTGATAGAATATTTTGGGAGAATATGAAGTATACAGTAGTTTTCTTAATAGTGCCAATTTCTTACAATGTGCTTTACAGTGATAAATTTCTTACAATGGGAAATTTTAGAGCCCATCATCTTACTGAGCATAGTTCCAAGTTTAAAAGGAACTGATGTAGAATCCATGGGTAAATCACTGTGAAATACTATTCATTGATTTAAATTCAGTGAATATTTATTAAGCATCTGCTATATACCAGGTACTGTGCTAGGCACTGAAGATACAAAGACCAAAGAACAAAATAATCACTATATTGTTTAGTTCTCCCTTTTACTGTCAAAAGCCCCTTGAAAAAAGTCTACACACATTGTCACCATTTTCTCTTCTTCCACTCACTTTTCCAATTCTTTGCAATCTAGCTTCTAATCTCAACTGAAAAAGATCTCTCCAAGGACCTCTTAATTGGTATTTAGAATGACCTGTTCTCAGCTGTCATCTTTCTTGTCATTATTGATCATCCTCTCCTCTTCTACATGCCCATTTGGCTTTCATGATAGTGCTCTAACCTGGTTTTCCTCCTACCTGTTTGATTACTCTTCTGTCTCCTTTGCTTGATCTTTATCCATATCCAACCCACAAACTCTGGGTATCTGAAAAGACCTTTTTTTGGCCCCTCTTTCTTTCCTTTCTCTATTCCCCTCTATACTGGTGGTCTCATTAGCTCCTATAGATTCAATTATTATCTTTATGTTGATAACTCCAAGATCTACAGGTGCTCTTTTTTCCTAAATTCCAGTCACACATTATCGATAGTCTGTTGAATAATTCTAACTTTCATAAACGTCTCAACAAAATGAAACTCATTATCTTCACCTGAAAACCTGTCATTCCTCTAAACAATTTTTTTCAGAGACTACCAGAAATACAGGTTCATAACTTGAATCATTGTTGACTCTTCCTTCTTCCTTACTCTACCCCCATATCTAGTCAATTTTCAACTTTTATTGATACTATATGCATAGTAGGGCTTGTACTCATCCCCTTTTCTCCATTCACACAGCTATCACTCTAACTTGGGCTATCATTATTGCAACAGTTAGACAATTAGACCAACTACTTCCATATTTTTCTGCTTCCAGCCCATCCTTCATCTAGTTACAAAAATAATCTCAAAGCAAAATTTTGACCTCCAAGACACTGCTCTTCTTTCCTTAATAAATTCAGTACCTGACTGACAGTCTTTCTCTCCTTCCCAACTCCATTTTCATATTCCCTCAAAACCCCTAACCTTACAATTCATCTTCTCCATCCCAACTTGGCTACACAAAGATGGTCCATTGTGACTTTACCATCACCCAGAAATGTTCCATTTCCATGTTCATTAATTTTGAAATTCCCTTATCTGATCACAGTCTGATAGCATTCTACCTTTCCCTCTGCCTTGCAACTCCAAATCTTGTTCTTTGTTCATATTTTGTCTAATCCTTAGATCCCTCAGTAGCTCATTACCTTTCACTAGCTACACTCTCCTCCAGGTCATGGCATAATGACAATGAGGTACAGAGGTGGGGAACAAGTTTCTAAGGAGACCTTCTTCTGTTCAGCTGGGGAAAACTCAATTTTCAGTGGAGAACTGTAGTCATTTTACACATTCAGCCATAGGCATGGCTGGATGCTACAAAAATCTTTTCAGCTGAATTATTACAGAACTCTTTTAGCTAGGACAATGACCTTCAAACCCTTAGTTTAGGATGGGAAGAAGTTTCTTCCCTTATACTCCCTCAGAGTCTTAGTTCTGGTAGAATTTGTCCCCTCCAGGCAAGGAATAGGAGATATTCCTCCCTTACTGGACAATTTCTTCCTCACTCAAAAGCCTTTTTCCTTAGTAAAACCACTCCATTCAGCTTAAGGTGATTAATTTTAGTTCCTCTGCTATATTCCTTTGAAAATGTTATAAAGATGAGTGTCTGGTGACAAAGGTATGAGTTTAGTCTATCCCAGGTGACAGATTATAGGTTTACTGTCTTGCTGGCTTCTTGATATGCAATTAAGCTTTTCAGTCTCCCCACCCTAAGGTGGAAAATGTCTACTTTATATCTAAAGACTTTCTTTATGACATCTCAATGTCTCTTATCTTTTAGCTCCACCCTTTGCTGAAGTCTTAATGAAGCATATCTCCTCTTACAACTGTATTTATAGTCAGAGGATCTGAGTTCAAATCCCACTCTGTTAATTTATTACATTTCCCTAGTTCTCAGCTTCCTCTTATGTAAAATGGGAGTATTAATGAAAATAGCAGACATCAATAGAAGCACTTTACACATATTGCCTCATTGTATTTTTTATGTCACAGATGAAATGTTAATAAAGTGCATTCTAAATTTAAAGCATTTATGTAGAAATGAGTTACTATTATTTGTAAAAATGAAAAGGTTTCAAAGGTCCATTGTAGCTTCAGAGATTAATTTTACTGACCAATGCAGTCACTCTCCACAGGGATTTGATTAGTTTGTGTTCTGAATATAATCCATCCTGGGCACTCCAACTACTCAGGAAAAAATTATATCTGCCTAAGATGCATAATGAGATGAGCTGTCTTTCAGCTTAGCACTGTTATACTTCCTGTCTTTCAGGTTCACATCTCTGGTTCACAACACCCAAATTCTCCAATGCTTTATTCTTTATCACTTGACTCTTTCCACCCTCCAATATCCACTTAGTTACCTTCTTTTTACTCAGGTAATCACCTACTGTAATGATGAGGGAATTTGAAGATCTTCCTTCACCCTTAATAGACCCATGTGACCTGCTTTGAGCTCTGACTCAGCCCATAGCCTGAGTCACATGGAGCCCATGGTGAGAGGATCTTGCTGAAATGGGTGGAGCAGGAAGAGAGTGAGGCAAAGCTGAGAGAGAATGGGCAGAGCAGAACAGAGCAGCTAGTGTGAGAGAGGGAGTGATTTTTGTCTAAGAGAGTTTATGGGGAGACCTAATGGAGAAAAGGCTTGGGGTTGGCCGTGCTCCCCTGCCTTGATAATATATAGATTTCTTTGTTACTGTGATGGATTTGGCTTTATGGTATGTGAATAAATATTTTGGTTTTATCTTTGAGGAAAAGAGTTTATATTTCATGAATTTACCCTGGAAATGTGCATACATATCTATAGCAGCTACTGGGGGCGGTATCACATTGGCATCACACCACCCGAATATAGTTCCTAGAGGCCCTAATCACTTCTCACCTGGTATATTTTTTTTATAAGTTATCTAAATCTTTAAAAATTAGAAATTTGCTTGATATGAAAACAATAAAATCTGTGAGGAAAGAGGAGAAAATCATTATAACCAGATTAGTCACAGAGTCACATTTTTCTCAAAGCTAACATCACTCATTTGAAGTTGTACGTTTAGAAAAGTGCAAAGAAGTTTCTGGTCACTAAAAGAACAGTTACACAACTGCCAGAGTAATTCAATATCCCTTGAAATAGTAACACTAATGATTTTACATGCATAATTGATTGATGTTGTATTGTTTGCCTTCTCAATGAATGTGGAAAAGGCTAGAGGGAGAAAACTTGGGACTCAAAATTTTGTTAAATGAATGTTAAAAATAAATATTTTTTTAAAAAAAGAAATAGTAATGTTAAGAATGACAAAGTAACATATCTACCAATGAAAACCATATGAGTCTTTTTTATTCACATTCAAGGGATTAATCCTGAGTCAGAAGCTTTTCAAATACATATTTCTTTGTCTTCATTCTTTTTTAAATTTATTTATTTATTTAATTTATTTATTTAATTTATTTATTTTAGTTTTCAACAGTCATTTCCAAAGAGTTTGAGTTCTAAATTTTCTCCCGATCTCTCCCCTTCCCCTACTTCATGCAGAATACCCCTTCCCCAATGTGTGCTCCCTTCTATCACACCCTCCCTTCCCTTATCCCCATTTTCTCTCTTTTCTTGTAGGGCAAGATAGATTTCTATACCCCATTACCTGTATTTCTCATTTCCCAGATGAATGCACAAAGAATTCTCAACATTCACTCCTAAAACTTTGAGTTCCAACTTCCCTCCTTTCCTTCCTCCCCACACATCCCCACTGTGAAGGTAATCAATTCAATATAAGCTATACATGTGTAGTTCTGCAAAAGACTTCCATAATAGTCATGTTGTGAAAGACTAACTATATTTCCCTCCTTATTATCCTGTCCCCATTTATTCTATTATCTGTTTTGATCATGTTCCTCCCCAAAAGTGATTACTTCTAATTACTCCCTCCTCCCATTTGCCCTCCTTTCCATTATCCCACCTATACCCCATTTATCTCCTCCCCTGCTTTCCTGTCGTGTAAGATAGATTTTCATACTGAATTGAGTGTGCATATTATTCCCTCCTTAAACCAAATGTGATGAGAGTAAGCTTCCCTTTTTTCCTCTCACTTCCCTACTTTTCCCCTCCATTGAAAAAACTTTTTCTTACATCTTTTATGAGAGATAATTTGCCCCATTCTATTTCTCCCTTTCTCCTCCCAATATATTCCTCTCTAACCCCTCAATTATATTTTTTTAGATATCATCCCTTCCTATTCACCCCACCCTGTGCCCTCTATCTATATGTATATAATCCCTCCAACTACTTAAATATTGAGAAAAGTCTCAAGACTTACAAATATTATCTTTCCATGTAGGAATGTAAACAGGTCAACTTTAATAACTCCCTTATGATTTCTCTTTCCTGTTTACCTTTTCATGCTTCTCTTGATTCTTGTGTTTGAAAGTCAAATTTTCTATTCAACTCTGGTCTTTTCATCAAGAATACTTGCAAGTCCTCCATTTCATTGAATGACCATTTTTTCCCCTGAAGTATTATACTCAGTTTTGCTGGGTAGGTAATTCTTGGTTTTAATCCTAGCTCTTTTGACTTCTGGAATATCATATTCCAGGCCCTTTGATCCTTTAATGTAGAACTGCTATTGTATTGTATTGTATTGCATTTCCACAATACTTAATTGTTTCTTTCTGGCTCCTTGCAATATTTTCTCCTTGACCTGGGAATTCTGGAATCTGGCTACATTATTCATGGGAGCTTTTCTTTTTGGAATTCTTTGAGGAGGTGACCAGTGGATTATTTCAATATTTATTTTACTTTCTGGTTCTAGAATATCAGGGCAATTTTCCTTGATAATTTCATAAAAGATGATGTCTAGGCTCTTTTTTCATCATAGCTTTCAAGTGGCACCATAATTTTTAAATTGTCTCTCCTGGATCTATTTTCCAAGTCAGTTGTTTTCCAATGAGATACTTCACATTATCTTCTGTTTTTTCATTCTTTCGGTTTTGTTTGGTAATTTCTTGGTTTCTCATAAAGTCATTAGCTTCCATCTGCTCAATTCTAATTTTTTATTTTCTTCAGTGAGCTTTTGAACCTCCTTTTCCATTTGGCTAATTCTGCTTTTTTAAAGCATTTTTCTCCTCATTGGCTTTTTGGACCTCTTTTGCCATTTGGGATGGTCTATTTTTAAAGGTGCTATTTTCTTCAGCATTTTTTTGGATCTCCTTTAGCAAGCTGTTGACTTGCTTTTCATGATTTTCTTGCATTGTTCTCATTTCTCTTCCCAATTTTTCTTCCACCTCTCATACTTGATTTTCAAAATCTTTTTTGAGCTCTTCTGTGGCCTGAGACCACTGCATATTTATTTTGGAGCTTTTGGATGCAGAAGCCTTGACTTTGATATCTTCCTCTGATGGAATGTTTTGTTCTTCCTCATCCAAAAGGATGGAGAAAAATACCTGTTCACCAAGAAAGTAACCTTCTATAGTCTTATTTTTCCCCCTTTTTGGGGCATTTTCCCAGCCAGTAACTTGCTTTTTGAGTCCTTTGTCAAGTGGAGGTTACACTCTGGGGACCTGTAAGTTCTCAATTCCTCCAAGGTGGCACAATCAAGGGAGAGGAGTTTACTCCTCTCCTGGTCTGCACTCTTGTCTGGCAGCAACCCCAAGTACTCCTTTCTGTGAGAAGGCTTCCCTCTCCACAACTGCCTCCAGCTCCACCAAGCCAGTGCTCCTTCTCACCCCAGGACCACCAGTCAGGGCTGAGATCCAGATCCATGCTTGATTCCCCCAGGGGTTTTAGGCTGAGGACTCCTAAAGTGGATGCTGCTGCCTCAGTGACTGCTGCCACCATGGGCCCAGGGCTAGGGGAGAACCCTCCTCCCTTTTTACCCAGGTGAAACAGCTTTTTCACTAACCTTTGAAGCTGTCTTTGGAGTTTGTGGGGATCTGGGACCACAGCTGCTGCCCCGGATTCTGCCTGCTCTGGTCCTGTCCCTCCTGTGCCACGTGGCCAAGGCTGGGCTGCACTCTGCTGAGTCTGATGTGACAGACATTTCCTGTCAGCTTTCAATCTGCCTTGGGCTGGAAATCTCTTACATTCTGTCATTTTGTGGCTTCTGCTACTCTAGAATTTGTTTAGAGTCATTTTTTACAGGTATTTTATGGGCTTTGGGGGTAGATTGAAGAGCAGGTTCATCCTTCTACTCCACCATCTTGGCTCCCCCCACCCCAACTGTTCTATTTAAGCAGCCTTTAAACTAGTCTGTACCAGTTTCAAGTCTTTTTACTCTCTCCTTCACACAGCTGGAAAAATATTCCTAAAGTGGAAATGTGACTATGTCACTTCCCTGCTCAGAAAACTTCAGGGACTCCCAGTTGTCACTAGAATCAAACACAGATTTCTCTGTTTGGCAATTAAAGTCCCTCATGCAATGGGAAGATGGTCTCCTAAAAAAAAAAAAGATTAAAGTAACTAAAGGAACATAATGTTGTGCTTATAGAAATAGAAGGGAAAACAATCACAACTTGAAAAAAAAATTTTTTGAAACATTGAAAAAAACTTGGAAAAAACTAGAGATGAAGGAAACAATTTTAGAGAGAGAAAAATGTCAACCTCTCATAATTTTAAATGTAAATGGATTAGACAGTCCAAAAAAGAAAAAGAATGACTATTTGGATGAGAAAACAAAACCATACAAGCTGTTGCTTACAAGAAACACATTTTAAAAACCAAGACACACAAAATAAAACTAAAGAGATGGGAAAAATTTACTATACATCAAGTGAATTTAAAAAATCAGGAGTTATGCTATCAGAAAAAATAAAAACATCTAAGAAATAAAAAGGATAAAAAATGAAACTATATTTTGCAAAAAGGAACCATAGCCTTAGAATCCAAATAAGGTACAAATGGTTTAGCATACAAATCCATACATATGAGCTTCAAGACAGTGGTAAAGTAGTAATAGGAAACTTCAGTATCCCTCTATCTGTTCTGGATAAGTCTAACAGAAAGATAAACAAAAAGAAAAATATGGAACTGAACAAATTTCTGAAGAAACTAGAGTTAAAAGACTCATGGCATCATCTAAATGAGGGAACAAAAGAATATAAATATTTCTCTGCACTATATGGAACTTATACAAAAATTGACCACATGCTAAGGCACAGAAATATTGTAAACATATATAAAAAGGCAGATATAATTAATATATCCTTTATAGACCATAATTCAATAAGAATAGAAACTAGTTCAAGGACCATAATCAAGCAGGGCAACAAGGTGGCACAATTCTGGACCTGAAGTCAGGAAGACTCATCTTGCCAAGTTCAAATTTTGCCCCAAACACTTGCTGTGTGTGACCTTGAGCAAGTCACTTAATTTTGCCTCAGTTTCCTCATCTGTAAAATGAGCTGGAGAAACAAATGGCAGACCACTCCAGTGTCTTTGCTAAGAAAACCCTAAATGAGGTCATGAAGAGTCAATTGCAGCTGAAACAATTGAATAACCACAAACAAAAGATACAGACCTAAATACAGACTTAACAATGGAAGTTTAAACAGTAAGTGAGCTAAAGGACAAATCACAGAAACAATAAATAATTATGTAAAAGAAAAGGTTGTGTTGTTGTTGCGTTTGTCCTTTGTTTTAAAAGAGGACCATGACATCAGAGAAATGATGACATAACTTGCACTGGGCTTTGTTTTGAGTGAGGGAGGGCTGTGCAAGGTCAGCAGCCTTACTTTCTCCTCCTGAGTCATCATGTAAAAGAAAATGATAATGATGAAATGACATAGCAAAATTTCTGGGATGCGGCTAAAGAAGTCCTCAAAGGAAAAATCATTCTTACAATCATACATGAACAAAATAGAAAAAAAAAATTAGTTGACTGAATATGCATTTTTTAAAATTAGAGAATCAATAAATAAAACTAAAATAAGCACAAAAAAGAATAAAAATTAAAGGAGATATAAATTGGAAACAAAAAACACAGAAACCAATAAAATTAAAATGTTTTTTAAAAAGACTTAATAAAATTAATAAACCTTTAGCTTATCTGATTAAAAAGAAGAGAGCAGAAAATCAAATCAAATAGCAAATGAGCAAGATGAAATCACAGCAAAAATAGTAGAAATGAAAAGAGTAACCAGAGCACAGGTATATGCTAATGAAACTGAGAACCCAAAGAGTAATACCTTCAAAAATATAAAATACTCAAACTATCAGGAGATGGAGATCTGAAATACCCCAATCTCAGAAAAGGAAATAGATCAAATTTTAAAGGAACTACCAAAACAAAAATAACTACAATCTTGGACCTAATGGTTTCACAGAAGAATTCTATCAAACTTTTAAAGAATAATTATTACTAAAATCATGAATTATTCTCAAAAAATGAGAAAGAAAAAACCCTACCCAAATTCTTTTATGAGAAACATAGTTCTAATACCTAAACCATGGAAAAATAAAACATAAAAAGAAAACTGTGGGCCAATACCATTAATGAATATTGACTCAAAATTCTAAATAAAATTCTATTAAGCAGATTACAGCAATTTATCCATGAAATCATTCATTAGGATCAAGTGAAATCCCACAAAGTCCAAGGATGGTTGAAAAATCAAGAAATTAATCAACATAATTAATCTTATTAAAACCTTAAACATCCCAAATCACATAATCATCCCAACAGATGCAGAAAAGCCTTTGACAAAGTACAACACTCATGCCAGAAACCCTATAACGTACAGGCATAGTTCCCAGATTGACAAATGGTCAAAGGATATGAACAGGCAGTTTTAAGATGAAGAAATTAAAGCTATCTATAGTCATATAAAAAAATGCTCTAAATCTCATTGGGTTAGAGAAATGCAAATTAAAACAACTCTGAGGTACCACATCACACCTATCAGATTGGCTAATATGACAGAAAAGGGAAATGATACATGTTGGAGAACTTGTTTGAAAATTGGAACAGTAATGTAGGAGATGTGAACTAATCCAACTACTCTGGACAGCAATTTGTAACTATGTCCAAAGGGCTATAAATTGTGTATACCTTCAATCCAGCAAAACAACTACTAGGTTTATATCCCAAAGAGATCATAAAATGTGGAAAAGGACTCACATGCAGAAAAATATTTATAGCAGTTTTTTTTTTTTTTTTTGTGGTTGCCAAGAATTGGAAATTGAGAGGAAAACTGTGGGGAAATTCCCTATCAATTGGGGAATGGCTGAACAACTTGGGGTATATGAATATAATGGAATACTATTGTTCTATAAGAAATGATGAGCAGGTAGATTTCAGAAAAACCTGGAAAGACTTACATGAACTGATGCCATGTGAGGTGAGTAGAATCAGGAGAACGTTGTGCATGGTAACAAAAACATTGTGTGATGATCAACTTTAATATACTTGGCTCTTCACAGCAATACAATGATTGAAGACAATTCCAAAAGACTTGTGATGGAAAATGCTATTCCCATCTAGAGAAAGAACTATGGCATCTAAATGCAAATCAAAGTATAATATTTTCATTTTTTTGTTTTTTCTTTCTCATGGTTTTTTCCTTTTGTTCAGATTCTTCTTTCACAACATGACTAATATGGAAATATATTTAATATGACTGCACATGCATAGCCTATATCAGATTGTTTGCCTTCTTGGGGAAGGAGAAAGAAATAAATTTGAAATTCAAAATCTTATAAAAGTAAGTGTTGAAAACTAAAATTAATTAATTTGAATAAAACAAACTACAGGCATAGAAACTCCTTTTTTATATCATAAAAGGAATCTATCTAAAACCAAAAGCAAACATCATATGAAATGGAGATACACTAGAACCTTTTCCATTAAATACAAGAGTGAAGGATGCTCACTCTCTCCACCCTTATTTGATATAGTATTAGAAATGTTAGCAGTACCATTAAGATAAGAGAAAGGAACTAAATGAATAACAATTGGTTAAAAAGAGGTAAAACTATTCAAGTTTGCTAATGACATGATGGTTTACGTGGAAAACCCTAAGGAATCAGCAAAGACACAAACTGAGACAATAGGTTCAGCAAAGTTGTAGGCTGCAAAATAAATTCTCAAAAATCAATAGCATTTCTATATAATAAGACATGAAAAGTAATAATAGATAAGGAAATCCCATTCCAAATAACTGCAAAAGCATAAAATATCTGGGAATCAACCCCCCAAAGCACACAAAAGTCTTGGACAGATTAAATTGCAAAGTACTCTTTAAAGAATTAAAGAACAAACTAAATAGCTGAAGAAATATTCAGTGCTCCTGACTAGGCTGTGTCAATATGTCACAAATGACAATGCTACACAAATTAATGTATACTTTTAATGCTACACCAATCAAATTAACAAGAGAATACTTTACAGAGCTTGATAAAACAATAATAAAATTCATTTGGAAAAACAAAAGACCTAGAATATCAAGCAAAATGGTTAAAAGAAATAAGGACAAAGGGAGAATACTTCCAGAACTCAAACTGTATTATAAAATAATAGTCATCAAAACCATCTAGTATTGGTTAAAAAAAAATAAAAGAGATAGATCAATGGAACAGATTAGACAAGGGAGAATCAGAAACAATAAAACTCAAAAATCCAGTATTTGATGTAGAAAACAAAAGTTACATAGGGAAAAACTCCCTGTTTTATAAAAGCTTCTAGGAAACCTAGAAAGCAGTGTGAAAGAAATTAGACTTAGACCAACACCTTATACCACACTCTACAATACATTCTAAATGGAAATGTGCCTGTAATATTAAGGATTGTTTTAGTTAAATATATGGCTCAATACTAAAAGGGCTTAGCATTTTCAGATAGAACAATTCCCTTATTGGCCACTGGGCAGGAAGAATTGCTGACTCAATAGATCTTTAAAAAAAAAGTTAACCTAATTTCTAGCATTCTTTCTTTAATTCTCCAGGTAGTAACATATAATTCTGAGATTTTCTGGGAAGGGTAGATAAGGGGTGGACCCTAGCATCATGATGACTACTACCACATAACAGGTAGAGCAGGGGCTCATTTAGGTGAATTTAATGCTCAGTTTTTACTGCCTCTTCTGCTTTGCACTTCTTTGCCTGATTATAAGTGATTGAGCAGTCATCTTAATATGGAATTGTCTAGACTTGGAGGCAATTGGTTTCTAATTTCCTTCTCCAGAGTGTCTTCATTTTACAGATGAGGAACTGAGGTAAATATGGGTTAAGCGATTTGCCTAGGGTCACACAGCTAGTAAGTAAGTTTCTGAAACTGGATTTGAACTCAGTTCTTCCTGATTCCAAGCCCAGAGCTCTATCCACTGAGCCACCTACCTGCCTATACACACAAACACACACACATTAAAAAAAATGCTGTACTGAAGAGACAACAAGCCTTTTAAAAACTGTTCTTTCAAGGATATAGCTATTGTGCAGATATTGTCCTCCAGCTGCTGATATGGATAATACCATTGCCTGTCTCAGTATGGGTGGTATGATAGAACTGTTGCTAAATAATATACTGGCCCAAATTACTCCTTTACTGTTCTGAAATGCTCATAATTAGATTATAAATTAAACTAACACATTACACAACTAAGAAATAATAGGAAAAGGATAATGTCTCTTCTAGAAAAGGACATAGTTAAAATATATGGTCGGTTGGCTGTTGTCCTGTGTTCTCAAAGAGGACCAAAATGGCATCACCATGATAAAGTGAAGTTTCAGTGTGTCTGACTGTGGCTGTGTCCCCCATGTTGTACAGTCAAATCCAAAGTTCTTGAGAAAGACCTTAAGAGTATCCTTGTATAGCTTCTTCTGACCACCATATGATCACCTGCCCCATGTGAGTTCTCCATAATCTTTTTTGGCGTGCATACATTTTGCATTTGAACAATATGGCCAGCCTATTGGAGTTGCGCTCTCTGAAGCATAGTTTGAATGCTGGGCAGTTCATCTCAAGCAAGGACTTCAGTGTTTGGTACCTTATCCTGCCAGGTGATCCTCAGAATCTTTCTAAGACAGTTCAAATGGAAGTGATTCAGTTTCCTGGTATGGTGCTCGTAGACCATCCATGTTTCACAGGCATACAACAATGAGGTCAGCACAATGGCTCTGTAGACTTTCACTTTGGTAGTCAGTCTAATACCTCTTCTCTCCCAAACTTTTCTTCTGAACCTCCCAAACACTGAGCTAGCTCTGGCAATGCATGTGTCAACCTCATTATCAATGTGTACATCCTTGGAAAGCACATTACCAAGGCAAGTAAACTTATCCACAGCATTCAAAACTTCTCCATTTGTTGTAAATGATGGTTCCATATGTGGATGGTGTGGTGGTGGCTGATGGAACGCCTGTGTTTTCTTGGTGTTCATTATTAGGCCAAAATTGGCACAGGCAGCAGAGAATTGATCTATACTTTGTGGCATCTCAGCTTCAGAGGCTGCATTGAGTATATAATCATCTGCAAACAGAAAATCATGCACCAACACTCCCTCCACTTTGGTCTTGGCTTGTAATCTTTTCAAATTGAAGAACTTACCATCAGTATGGTAGTTGACCTTGATGCCAAGTTCGTCCTCATTGAAAGCATTTGATAACATGGCTGAAAACATCATGCTAAAAAGTATGGGAGCAAGCACATAGCCCTGTTTCATCCTGTTGGTGAATGGGAAGGCACGATACCTTTGTCCATTATTCAGAACCCAGGCAAACATGCCATCATGAAACTGACATACAATACTGATGAACTTCTCTGAGCACCAAATTTTGACATAATTTTCCATAAGCCCTCACAACAAACAGTGTCAAAGGCGTTGGTCAGATCTACATACATTGTATACAGACCTCTGTTCTGCTCCTAGCATTTTTCCTGGAATTATCAGACAGCAAACACCATATCAACTGTTCTTCGGCCCTTTCTGAAGCCACACTGGCTCTCAGGTAGATAGCCATCTTCCAGGTGAAGGATCAGCCTAATAAGGAAGTCTCTAGCAAGAATATTGCCAGTAATGACTAAGAGAGAGACATCCCCCTCCATGATTGTCACAGGACAATCTATTTCCTTTACCTTTATAGAGAGGGACAATGGAAGCATCCTTGAACTCCTGGAGGATAACCTCCTCTTGCCATATAACTTGTTAAAATGTATATGTAAACACTGGCGACTAGCCTCTTAGTTCTCTCAAATTAACATAATAGTACAGATTTAATTCATGTATATATTGATTCATGAATGGATAAGATATAGTATCACAGATTGATCTCAAACTGGAAGGGACCTCCAAGGTCATCGAGTCATATTTCCCCATATTCCAAATGATGAAATTGAGGTCCAGGGTTAAGTGACTTGCCCAAGTCAACAAAGGTTACAGTATTGTCAGAGATGGGATTTGAACCCAAGTCCTCTGTGCCAATACCAGGGTTCTTTTCACTGTATCATACAGAACAGAAATTTCAGTGAGGGTGAATGTTACAGCAATAAACCCTGGTTAGTGGGGGAAAGGAAGCATGATATAGTAGATAATGGGCTCACCTTGGAGTGAAGAAGATCTGGGTTCAAATCTCACATCTGACTTTAGGGGCAAATCTATCTATTTAGTGACTCTCAGTGTATTTGGGAAGTTTCCTAAGACTATAAGGCAGAGATAAGTTAGTTGCTAAACTGCATTAGTGAAGAGAAGTTTCCACACTTAACCTTACACTGATGAAATAATAGGTCTGGGTTTAAAAAACAAAAAAGTGGTGAGAGAATAACTAGGGAGATCAAGCACCTAGATTAGGCCCTGAGAAGGGCCAAAAATCCAGCAAAAATGAAAGGTAATGTGCCAAAACCAGATTTCATCTACTTTGTAATTTATTCCACAAATCTGGCAGTACAAAATATGGTTAATCATAGACTTTTTACCTTCAGTAGTCAAATTGAAAATGCCATACTGTTCATATTCAAGAATAAAGAGTTTTTGAACACCTCCTTTCTCTATACTGCTGTCTCAGGTCATAAGCAGTAATTTTCAAAGGAAACAAGCAAAGGAAAGATTGGAATCCCTGAATAATATCTTATGCTAAAGTGTTCTGACTGTGACATGAAGAATTTTTAAGATTCTATGCCATCCATTGTTGTTATGAAGGACTAAAGAGCTTTCTTAGCTTTTAAGAAATTCCATCCAGTAAACATGGGGATTGTTGAACTAGCTCACTCAAATTTTATAACACAGCTGAAATCTTCCTACTATGAGTTTAATTTTATTTACTAGACAATACAGCTATAGCTCAAAAATCATTTACCTAATAATTTCAGTACACCTTTCAGAGAAAAAAATAAATTCTTTTAAATAAGGGCATTATTTAAATTAGTATGAGGTTATAACATTCAGCTTAACACTTTATACTTGTTAGATATTACGTTAGTATGAAATATTATTTCTTACCACAAAAGAGCTTCCCCAATCCTAAAGCTTCTCATTGTTCTCTGCTGAATCATGTGAAATAGACCAGCATTTTACAGAAGAGAAGACTTAGCCTCTCTTCTTATATGACACACTAAGTAAATGGTGAAAATAGGGTAAGAACATAGCACTCTGAGTATTGATCAAATACTTACTATTGCATTTCTTTGTTAGTGGAAACCTTTCGCTTACATGTCCTTTTCATTTAATTTATTTTGCTTCATTCTCTTGGATCATATAATGACATGAATTCAAAAAAGGGAAAATTATCTCATTGGCAGCATGAATAATTATGGCAAGGTCTGACTTCATTTATTCAGCAAACATTTAGCAAATTCTTACTTTGTATAAAACATTGTAGGGTGAACAAAATACCAAGGGAAATGGAAAGTCCAAATCGTATACACTATGATGCAACAATGCATTTACTGTCTATGACTGGAAATACAGCTAAGGATTGAATATTTTTCTCTGGTTATTTGGAATGGGTCATCTGTATTCTAAAAATACTTTAATCTCTATTTTTTATCTGATTTCTAATAATTTGGCATTCTACAATGTAGTATCATAAAATAATAATAGCTCATGCAGATATAGCATTTGTACAAAGTATACACACCTTCAAACAGTCTGTAAGTCAGATGGTATAAGTACGCCTACATTATAGAAGAGGAAACTGCAGCTCAGGGTGATTAAGCAACCTAAGATCACAAAGCAAACAACTGACCGGAGCCAGAATGCTTTTTGGCTCTAGGCGCAGTGTTCTCTTCACCATACATAACCACATCAGTCCTTTCAGTTGTCTTTGACTCTTCGTGATCCTATTTGGGACTTTCTTGGCAAAGACACCGGAATGTTTTGCCATATCCTCCTCCAGTTCATTTTACAGATAAGGAAACTGAGACAAACAAGGTTAAGTAACTTGCCCAGGATCACACAGCTAGTAAGTGTCTGAGGCTAGATTTGAATTTAGGGAGATGAGTCTTTCTGACTTTAGGCCCAGCACTATCTACTGTGCTACCTAGCTACTTTTCACTATACAATACTGCCTAAAAAGCCCTGGGTATTTTTATTATGTAACTGAAAATTAAATTCTGGCTAATTTCTATAGCCAGAAAGAACATTTAGTCAATTCCCAAACTTTAATTTCATGCATATATTTAGCCTAAAGGTGAATTGCTCTCTTTTCTCTAATTCATTCTATACTACCTTACAGATCTTCCTTAAAAAGCTACAGAAAAAAAAAACTGTAATAAGGGATAGCTATCCCTTCATTAAACATATTTGTATAACATTTATTACTCATATATATTACATATTTCATGCATTGACATCAGGCCTTTATTACTGTTGTTGACACATACCTGTGAGTTTTTGCAGCATATGAGTGGGATCGGAGGTTAAGAGCTGGTTGATTTTAGAAAAACATGGAAAGACTTTCGTGAAATAATAAAAAACAAAATGAGTAAAACCAAGAGAACATTGTATATAGTAACAGTAATATTACTCAAAGAATAATTGTGAACTATCAAGTTATTCTGAGTATTATAAATATTCAAATCAACTACAAAAGATCTATGAAGGAAGGTACTATCCACCTTCAGAGAAAGAACTGATAATTAGAAGTATACATAGTATGCTTTTATACATATATTTATAAATCTGTGTCAAATGGTGGCCTTCTCTAGTGTAGAGTGGGAAAGGAGGAAGGGAGATAGAACATAGAACTTAAAATTTAACCATAATAACAAAATTTAAAAAAAAAACCCAAACACCTAACACACTAGAATAGTCTCCAGTTTGGAAACTAGTTTCTAATCTCTAGTCTGGTGACACTTTTGGACATCCAAAAACTGAAGATTCTGTTTACCTACAGCAGGGGCACCATGAACCAAGCTAGGTAGGGAGGGCTAAGGGCTACCTCCCACCACCACCATCCCCCTAGACTGAGAAGCCCTAAGAAATGGGTTGGGGCTTTGTTTTATTTGTCCTTTTCAGTTCTAGGTGAACAAAGTAAAGTCCTTGGATCCAGAATTCATGCAATGTTGGAGCTTGGGATTCCAAGTTGGATGCCATCCTAGCAAGAAAGTCTTGGAAAGTCAGAGTGACAGAACTTGAGCCTAACAGGAACTTTGGACTTGGTGGAACTGTGCTATATAGGAAATGAGTTAAATTGTGAACCTAATACTCCTCTCCTCCTCAGAAACTGAAGAGATGTATAGAAGAATTATGTTTCCATGTGTTGGGACATTTGAATATTTTTTGTTTGTTCTTGTTATACCTTAAAAGTAAATATTCTTTTGTAAAAGCTCATCTCTTAAATGATTAAATGGAACTAGGGTACAAGGGACTCCCTAAAATTTGGGGATTAGGTCAGTAGGATTAAAATTAGTGTGAAGTACAGCCCAATAATAGAGACTAGAAATCACCAAGCCCCGTTACAGGGTACCAGAGAACCCTGAGAGAGGGATTCTGGGTAGTCATTGTAGTTGGAAAGCTTAATCTTGTCTACAAAGAGAGCATTATGGAATTTGTCCAATAGTTTTGTTAAAATTCAGGAATAAAAATCTCCATTGTATCCCTGTTCTCTAACAAAATAATGACACTTAAAAAAAATGAAATTAGATTAATCTGGCATTTACTTGTTCTTGATGAAGTAAGTCATCTTGTCTTCATCTGCTTTCTGTAAGCTCAAAAACTATCCCTTCAGTATTATTTTCTCAAATTCATAAGTCAAACTGGCCAGCTTATAGTTTGAGGAGCTCACAACACATCATTCTGGCCTGGTTTTGTTCAGCTGCTCAAGATCATTTTAAAGTGCTCTCTCCATGTGTCTTTGAGGGGACTGGAATAACAGTGGTACTGGGAATTGAGTGAACCAAACTGATTTCATCTTGTGACTCAATTCTGAAGCTAGCTCAGATCTCTTTAGTTATGGATCTAGTTCAGTCACTGTATCATGAGAAAACTTTATTCAATTGTGGGAATTGTGGGAAAACCCTATTGTATTGGTTGGACCTAGCCCTGAATGGCTGGAAAGCTGAACCACCTCAACAGGCTGCTTGGAGACCCTTAACTAAGGTCATAGGACTGGGTTATGCCGATCAAAAACCAGTCAGATCTAAAGATTGATGCAAGAAGTTTTCTCACAATTACACATCTCAAACAATCCATATGTCTTATTTGAAAACTAGTCCTGCACTGATCAATAAGATATTGTTTCCATGTTCCTTTGATTGAATACAGACACTTGAAGACACTTTTTCTTACTTCAGGGAACTGTACCTGCTCATTCTCCCCCTCCCAAATTGGAAAGTCCCTAATCTTTTCTCTAGTTATAAAACAGATTACTTCCTACTTAATTGTTTTCCTTTTAGTTAACTGGTCTTATTTGATTGATTTTAGTACATAAAATATGTCTCCCCTTCTCCTCCATGTTTGGAGTTCAATGCCAAAGCTGAGAGGCCTTGTCCCAATTTGTTAGCAATTGATATGCATTAGTTAATAAATTGAAGTCCTAGAAAGCTTGAACCTTTGTTTCTCAGTCATTTCATCTTTTACCCACTACAACTTTTTTATTTCTCTTCCTTCTCCAAGTTTCTGCCTCTAGTTAAAAATTCTTGTATCCAGACATAAGATCTCAAAGAATTCTGATGTCCTAGAACTTTCCTCCAGATACTAGTCTTTTTTTTTCAAATCCACATGAAATTTTAAATGCAATGTGCCAGACCCTTAATACATTTCAGTTTTCTTTTATAAACTAATACAGAAGGCTTCTGGGAGCCAAGATGGCAGAGTAAGCAGGAAATAGATCAAACTCTCCGTTATTCACCTCTTAACCACTATAAAATAGTGCCTCAAAACTAATTCTGGAATGGCAGAACCAACAAAAAGATGGGGCAAAACAATTTTCTCATCTAAGACACCTTGGAAAGTTTGCAGGAAAAGTCTGTCTCATTCAGGTAAAAGGCGAGTGCAGTCCAAGGCAGGTATCAGCAGCAGGCCCTACCCCAGAAAACTAGTGGGAAGCCCCGAACCCCAGCACAGCACCACACAAACAGACAGACATCAGTCTCTCCCCAACATGTCCAAGCACAGCACAAGCCTCCCACCCCACATGCTTCAGGGTAGCGCCAGGTGAATCACCACACCCCCATGGCACTACACAACATGAGCCACATCCCACCCTTCACTCCCACTTCAACCCAACACCAGGCAAGCCACCAGACCCCTGCAGTCCCAGCACAACATGAGGGTCCTCTACGTCTCAGCATGGCGCCAGGTGAACAGGCAAATGCCAGCACCATACCCTCAACAAAGCACTACATGAGTCACCATACTCAGCACAGTATTATGGTCCCCTGTGAGCCTCAGGGCAGCACCAGACAAACAGCCAGGGCCTGCAGCCCTTGGCACAAGAAGCTTGGGACAATGCCCCTTCCACCCCAGGAGCAGAGCTCAACTTTAAAAGTAACAAATTAGGCTAGAAAAGATAAGAAAAAAATAAGCAAACAAACAAAAAAAGAACCTGACCACAGAAAAATATTATGGTGACAGGGAAGATCAAGACATAGATTCAGAAGAGGACAACAATGTCCTCTTCACTTAGATGCAAATCTTCAAAGAAAAATTGTGAATTGTTCTCAAGCCCACAAAGAACTCCTAGAAGAGATCAAAAAGGAGTTTAAAAATCAAATAAGAGAAGTAGAAGAAAAATTGGGAAAAGAAATGAGAGTGATGCAAGAGAATCAGGAGAGAAAGAGAGGCAGGGAAGTCAACAGCTTGATAAAGGAAGTACAGAAAATGAAAAAAGATGTAAAGAACTCATTGAAGAAAAGAACTCTCTAGGAAATAGAACTGGACAAATGGAAAAGGAGAAAATAATTCCAATTAGATAAGTAGAAACTGATGACTATAAAACATCAATAATCAATTGAGCAAAATCAAAAGACTGAAAAAATAGGGAGTCAAGATGGCGGAGTAGAAAGACTCATTGTATGCTAGCTCTGAACCCACAGCCCATGGATTTAATGTAAGAAGAGCTCCCCACAAGTTCTGGATCACTGCAGGGTGTGCAGAAACACAGTGGAAGAGATTTCCGTTCCAGAGAGCCGTCCCCAGGGTCCGTCGTGCCCCGGAAAGCGGAGTCCACCCCAGCGCTGCCCTGCCCGGGTGGCCCCAGAGAAGCTGATCCGAGCAGGCTTCAGGGACGGAACCTACGGCGGCCAGGAAGGTCCCTCCACCCATAGACGCTACAGGTCAGTGAGAGAGACGGCTGGGCTGGACAAGAGGGGAGCGGGGTGTCTCCGTGGCTAGGGCCCCCTTGGGAGGAAGCGGCAGAGGCAGAGGCGGGGGCGGGAAGCAGCGGAGGCAGAGGCAGCAGTGACCCTGGATTCCCCAGCAGCAGGCAGGCAGAACTTCAGGTCTCTGCATAAACTCCCTGAGGGAGCTGAGCCTGGGAGACGGCCCTGCCCCACCCGCTCCATTACTGAAGGTCTCTGCATAAAGCCACTGAGGGAACTGAGCCTGGGAGGCGGGCCCCCCACCCGCTCTGTTCCTGAAGGTCTCTGCATAAAGCCCCTGAGGGAACTGAGCCTGGGAGGCGGCCCTGTCCCCACCCCAGCACAAGAACTAAAGCTCACATTGATTAGCAGCCGCGCCTGCCGGGAAAAGCTCATTTGAATCCCAGACCCCAAGCACTAGCTGGGCGGATCTAGGCAGAGGTGGAGAGGAATCTCAGAAGTCAAGTAACTAGCTGGGAAAATGCCTAGAAAAGGGAAGAAAAATAAGACTATAGAGAGCTACTTTGAGCAGGTGCAAATGTTCCTGCCATTCGGTTCTGACGACGAGGAAATATTCTTGCCATCAGGGAAAGACGTGGAGGACGGGGCCTCGGGACCCCAAACATCCCAGAGGGATGTCAGGTGGGCTCAGGCCTTGGAAGACCTCAAAAAGGATTTTGAAAAGCAAGTTAGACAGGTGGAGGAAAAACTGGCAAGAGAAATGAGAGAGATGCAAGAAAAGTATGAAAAACAGGTCAATACCTTGGTAAAGGAGACCCAAAAAAATGCTGAAGAAAATAACACCTTGAAGAATAGGCTCACTCAAATGGCAAAAGAGGTTCAAAAAGCCAATGAGGAGAAGAATGCTTTCAAAAACAGAATTAGCCAAATGGAAAAAGAGGTTCAAAAGTTTACTGAAGAGAATAGTTCTCTCAAAATTAGAATGGAACAGATAGAGTCTAATGACTTTCTGAGAAACCAAGGAATCACCAAACAAAACCAAAAGAATGAAAAAATGGAAGAGAATGTGAAATATCTCATGGGAAAAACAACTGACCTGGAAAAGAGATCCAGGAGAGACAATTTAAAAATTATGGAACTACCTGAAAGTCATGACCAAAAAAAGAGCCTAGACATCATCTTCCATGAAATTATCAAGGAAAACTGCCCTGACATTCTACAACCAGAGGGCAAAATAAGTATTGAAAGAATCCATCGATCACCACCTGAAAGAGATCCAAAAAGAGAAACTCCTAGGAACATTGTGGCCAAATGCCTGAGTACCCAGCTCAAGGAGAAAATCTTGCAAGCAGCTAGAAAGAAACAATTCCAATACTGTGGAAATACAATCAGAATAACTCAAGATCTAGCAGCTTCTACATTAAGGGATCGAAGGGCGTGGAATAGGATATTCCAGAAGTCAAAGGAACTAGGACTCAAACCAAGAATCACCTACCCAGCTAAACTGAGTATAATACTTCAGGGGAAAATATGGTCTTTCAATGAAACAGAGGACTTTCAAGCGTTCTTGACAAAAAGAACAGAGCTGAAAAGAAAATTTGACTTTCAAACCCAAGAATGAGAAGAAGCATGAAAAAGTAAACAGCAAAGAGAAGTCATAAGGGACTTACCAAAAGTGAACTGTTTACATTCCTACATGGAAAGACAATATTTGTAACTTTTCAGTATCTGGGTAGTTGGTGGGATCACACACACACATGTACACACATGCACGCACACACACATACACACATGCACGCACATACAGAGACAGAGAGCACAGAGTGAATTGAATAGGATGGGACCATATCTTAAAAGAAATTAAGGTAAATGGTGAGAGAGAAAGGTAGGGGAAGGAAAGAGGGTGAAATGGAATGGGGTAAATTATATGTCATTTAAGAGGCAAGCAGGAGACCTTTTAGTGGAGGGAAAAAGAGGAGAGATGAGAAAAAAAACAATTAGTTTACCCTCATCACATTTGACTAAAGGAAGGAATAAAATGCACACTCATTTTGGTATGAAAACCTATCTTACAGTACAGGAAAGTGGGGGAGAAGGAGATAAGCAAGGGGCGGGGATGATGGAAGGGAGGGCAATGGGAGGAGGGAGCAATTTGAAGTCAACACTCAGGGAGGGACAGAATCAAAAGATAGAATAGAAACAATGAGGGAAAGGATAGGATGGAGGGTAATTCAGTTAGTCCTACACAACACAACTATTATCGAAGTCATTTGCAAAACTACACAGATAGGGCCTATATTGAATTGCCTGTCTTCCCAAAGGGAATGGGTGGGGAGGGAGGGATGGGGAGAATTTGGAACTCAAGTTTTAGGAACAACTGTTTAGTATTGTTGTTGCTACTAGGAAATAAGATATACAGTTAATGAGGAATAGAAAGTCATCTGGCCCTACAGGACAAAAGAGAAGATGGGGACAAGAGAAGGGAGGGATGACAGAAGAGAGGGCAGATTGGAGATAGGGAAAATTAGATTGCTTGGTGTATTGGGGTGGGGGGAGGGGATAAAAGGGGAGAAAAAATTGGAACCCAAAATTTTGTGAAAATGAATGTAAAAAGTTAAATAAATAAATAAATAAATTGTGGGTTGCTACCCCATATAGGGTCACATAAGAATGTGGGGATAGCGAAAAGTTTGGCAACAGTAAACCACCCAACAACCAAAAATGAATTCAAAATCAAACATGTAATGAATCCAAGGTATTTCTGGAAGCTCTGCTAGTGTTGTATCTTAGGGTTTCACTGCAGCCTTGGTTCTGACTGAACACATAACATGGGCACTTTGCACTGAGCATGCCCTTAGGCCACACAACCAACAAACGCTGCCAGAAATGCCTTGGCCCAGATTCAAGTATATTGTTTTTAATAAATGGTAAAATTACATGTGTAACAAGGAATTGTTTTAAAATAAATTTCTTTATGGTTTGTTATCAGTAAAAAAAAAAAAAGACTGAAAAAATAGAATAAAAAGTAAAATATTTCATTGGAAAAACAACTGACCTGGAAAATTAGATCAAGGAGAGATAATTTGAGAATTGTTGGACTAACTGAAAACCATAATCCAAAAAAGGATCTGGACATCATACTTCAAGAAATTATCCAAGAAAACTGCCCTGATATCCTGGACCTTGACGGTAAAATAGACATTGAAAGAATCTACTATCACTTCCAGAAAGTGATCCCAAAATGAAAAATCCCGAACGTTATTGCCACATTCTAGAAATCCCTGGTCAAGGAGAAAATATTGCAAGCAGAAAGAAAAAAATTAAAATATCAGGGAACCACAGTCAAGATTACACAGGATTTAGCAGCTTCAGCATTAAAAGATCAGAGGACATGGAATATGATATTCCAGAAGGGAAAAGAGCTAGACTAACTCAAAGAATCACCTACCTGGTGAAGCATAATACTTCAGAAAAAAAAAAAAAGAGCCATTCAATGAAATAGAAGGCTTTCAAGCTTTCCTGATGAAAAGACCAGAGCTGAACAAAAAATCTGATCTTCACTTTCAAATCTCAAAAAAAAAAATCATAAAAAGGTAAAAAGGAAAGAGAAAACATAAGGGATTCAAATAAGGTTAAACTGTTTGTTTACATCCCTACATGGGAAGATGATACTTGTAATTCTTAAGAACCATATCATTATTAGTACAGTTAGGAGTATACAAAGACAAAGGGATGGGTATAAGGAGACTTTGATGGGATGATAAAGACAGACAGAGACAGACAGATAGATAGATAGATAGATAGATAGATAGATAGATACAGATATATAAACAAGGGGTGAGGAAGTACTTCAGGAAAAATTTGTTTCTCTCAATTCTTACATTAATAAAATAGAAAAAGGGCAGATGAATGAATTTGGGCATGCAACTAAAAAAAACCTAGAGAAAGAACAAATTAAGAATCTCCAATTCAGCAACAAATTGGAAATTCTGAAAAACAAATGTGACATTAATAAAATTGAAACAATAAATCACCCAGACTGACAGAAGAGGAAACAGAATATTTAAATAACCCCATCTTAGAAAAAGAAATTGAACAAGTCATCAATGAACTTCTTAAGAAAACATCCCCTGGGCCAAATGGACTCACAAGTAATTCTATGAAACATTTAAAAAATTATAAACTGTTTGGAAAAACAGGCAAAGAAAGAGTCTTACCAAATCATATGATTATCTCAAATAATGCAGAAATAGCCTTTGACAAAATACAGGACCCTGTTACAGTTACAGTTCCTGTTAAAAACACCAGAGAGCATAGTGATAGTAATAAATGTGACTTTCCTTAAAATAATAAGTAGTATCTATCTAAAATCATCAACAAGCATTATCTGTAATGGGGAGGAGCTAGAAACCTTTCCAATACTACCAGGGGTGAAGCAAGGATGCCCATTTTCACCTCTATTATTCAATATTATAGTAGAAATGCTACTTATAGCAATAAGAGAAGGAAAAGAAATTGAAGGAATTAGAATAGCAATGAGAAAACAAAACTATCACTCTTTACAGATGATATGATGGCATACTAGAGAATCCTAGAGAATCAATTTAAAAACTACATGAAATAATTAACAACTTTAGCAAAGTTGCAGGATTATAAAATAAACCTACAGAAATCATTGGCATTTTAATGTATTTTCAACAAAGCCCAGCAGCAAGAGGTAGAAAGAGATTCCATTTAAAATAAATGTAGACAATATAAAATACTTGGGAGTCTACCTGCCAAGACAAATCCAGGAACTATATGAACAAACCACTTTTCACACAAATAAAGTTAGATCTAAACAACTGGAGAAATATTAATTACTCATGGATAAGTCAAGACAATATAATAAAAATGACAATTGCACCTTATTCAGTGCCATACCAATCAAACTACCAAAAAATTATTTTATAGAGCTAGGAAAAAAAACAATAAAATTCATCTGGAAAAACAAAGGTCAAGAATATTAAAGGAATTAATGAAAAAATTGCAAAGAAGGTGGCCTAGCCATACCAGATCTAAATTTATTACATCTAAATTACATCTAAATCTATTACAATTCATCAATCATCAAAACTATTTGGTACTGGCTAAGAAATAAGTGATAGTTCAATAGGATTCTTTAGATACACCAGACATGGTAGTAAATGACTATAGTAATCTACTGTTTGATAAACCCAGAGAACTCACAATGTGAAAAAAATTTCTAGGAAAAATGGAAAACAGTATAGTAGAAACTGGGTATGAACCAATATCTTACATTGGGTACTAAGAGATCAAAATGGATTTGTGATTTAGACATAAAAGATACCACAAGCAAATTAGGAGAGCAAGGAATAGTTTACCTATTTGATGTATGGAGAAGGGAAGCATTTATGACCAAACAAAAGATAGCATTACAAAATGCAAAATGGATAATTTTGATTATATTAAATTTAAAAAGTTTTGCACAAATAAAAACAATGCAACCAAAATTAGAAAGTAGAAAGCTTAGAAACAATCTTTCAGCAAGTATCTTTGATAAAGGCTTTATTTCTGAAATATAGAGAGAACCAAATCAAATTTACAAGAATACAAGCCATTCTCCAACTGATAAATGGTCAAAGGATATGAACAGGCAGGTTTCAGGAGAACACATCAAAGCTATCTATGGTCATATGAAAATGCTCTAGTTAACTATTGATTAGAGAAATGCAAATTAAGACATATCTGAAGTACCACCTCACATCTATCAGATTAGCTAATATGATAGAAAAGGAAATTGATAAAAGTTGGAGATTTGGGAAAATTGGGACACTAACGCACTATTGGTGGAGTTGTGAACTGACCCAACCATTCTAGAGAGCAATTTGGAACTAGGCCTATAGGATAATCAAACTGGGTATAACTTTTGATCCAGCAACATCATTACTAGATCTCAAAGAGATCATACAAAAATACTTACAGCAGCTCTTTTTGTAGTGGCAAAGAATTGGAAATTGAGAAGATGCTCACCAATTAGGGAATGGTTGAACAAGTTGTAGTATGTGAAGATAATGGAATACTATTGTGCTATAAGAAATGATGAGCAGGCAGATTTCAGAAAAACCTGCAAAGGCTCACATGAACTGATGCTGAGTGAAGTGAGAAGAACCAGGAGAACGCTGTATACAGTATCGGCAACATTGTCTGATCAACTATGAGCAACTTAACTCTTCCCAGCAATACAATAATCCAAGACAATTCCAAAGGACTCCTGATGGAAATTGCTGTCCACGTTTGGAAGAAGGATGGAGTCTAAATGCAGATCTAAGTATACTATTTTCCATTTTCTCTTTGTTTTTTAGTGGTTTTTTTTACCTGTTTCTTTCACAACATGACTAATGTGAAAATGTTTTACATAACTCTATATGCATAACCTATATCAAATTGATTACCATTCAGTTTTCTTAGAGGAAGGTAACCTATTGGGCCTAGTCAATATTTAAGTGTCCTTCCAAGTCTTTTGTTATAGATGAGTAAAAGTCAGTCTCTGGCCAATTCATTTGCGTAATGATTGAACCCAGGGGTGGAATACTTCTACCAGTAAGTGTTTTTACTTCTCAATAGCAATTCCTCCTAAAGGAACTGGATCAGGGTGGAAGCTTGAGGAAGTAACAAAATCAGATAATCCTGTGGGTCAAATGTAAATTATTCTAATGGGGTTCTTGTTTTTTTGTTTTGTTTTTCCCCCATTCTGACATCACTTTTACTTCTCCTATATTTGGGCCCTACATATTGAACTAGCTTGTCATATTTGCTTGTCAGATTTGTGTCTTCCAGACCACAGGCATTCACCTACAGTTGCTAGCAAAGAGTGGGTACCAGTCCATGTCCCCCCATCATTGCCTGGATACAGCCTGTGCTCAGTTTCAGTCAAACTACTCTAGGGGACCCCTTCCTGGCAGGGACAGCTCTATGCCCCTTGTCAGCAGGAAGCAGTTTCAGAAGCTGAGACCTTTGTCCCTTAGCACAAAAGATTTTGGGTCCCATTTGTTTGAGGGGGAATTATGGGTATGGGATCTAAAGCCCTAAAAGGAAAATATCATGTCTTTGAAAGCAACCCAGTTCCTGAACTTTCCCATACATTTCAGTAGCCCAGATCACTGGTGCATTAACCCAAGGAATCTGATCCATCTTAGTCCACCTTGATTACTTAGTTTACTTAATACTCCTTAATCCCATCCAAATCTTCCCATAGTTTTTCTGTATAAAAGTATCAGTCTTGCTCCATTAAATCAGATTCTTAAAATCCTGCTTCTATTGGCAACACAATAAACTTTGCCTCTGACTGGAAAAAAAAACTACTTACCCTTTTAGGGAGGGGATGACGGGGAAAGGGACAAATCAAAAACTGTTTTAAATGAATGTTAAAAATTGTCTTTACAAGTAATTGAAAAAAAAATACTACTAAACATCTAATAAATAAATAAGCACAAAGGAGTGGCTCCTTTCAGAGAGTCCATTCTCCCAAGAATCTTAACCAACTAATTCATTTTGGTGGCAGCCCCAGAGATTGAAACCCATCTTGGTACATCCTTGATCTCTAAGATCTAATCAGGAGCTGGTTTTTTCCTTCTTTGGAAGGTACAACTATGTATGCCGATTTTCCGTAGGAAAAGTGGAGGAAAGTGAGCCTTGATTTGAGCTTTTTTTTTTTTAACTTCTTTGTAAAAGCTAATTGATAACTAGTTGATTGATATTGAGGATGTGAGCGCACCAAATGAGAGTTTTTAATTTGTAATATTTAGAAGCCATAACCTCTCAGGGTTACCCCCTGAAAGGAGTGATAGCATTCTCTCCTCTTGTATCTTGACCTGTTAGTACAGTGTGAGCCCAAGGAGTGCTAAACAGGAAAGAATTTCCTGTTATTTTATATTTTATATAATTTATCTAATAATTATTTATTTTGTGATGTATTTAATTATTTATATTTATGGAATATATTTTATATTTTAAAATAGTAAAAAGTAGCTATCATTAAAATATCTGATTCTGCAAAAAAATGATATAGAAAGTAAATGGACAAGTAGATCCACAGAACAGAATAAGTCAGTCAGGAAACAAGAAAGTATTAAGTGCTTCTTATGTGTCAGGTACCTTACTAAGTGATGGGAATACAAACACAAGCAGAAAGAAAAACAATCCCTCAAAGTTCACATTCTAATAAGGGGAAACAACACATAAAAGGAAACTGAAAAGTGGGGGTGGGGAAAAATGAAGTTACCCAAATAATAGAGAAAGTCCAAAGTGCAGCCTGAAGATGTGGTTGGCCTAGTTGATATTAAATGGAAGTTTGGGGATCAATCATCCAATCAGGTACCAAACATCCAACCAAAAATCTAAGAATAATTAGTGTTTGGTTTACCTATTGAAAATAAAACCTGGAGAAAGAATTAACTCTTAAAAGTATACTTAGAGGAGGAAATGGTTAGAAGATTGGTGATATATGAATTGAGTCATATTTCATATCATATAAATTCATTTTCTACTTAGATAATAGATTTAAACATCATATACACACAAACACACAAATAAAATAGAAGAAAAAATGTAACTGTCTCAGTCTGGAGAGGTGACATTTCTTTTTTGAAATTATTTCCATATGCCTTTTGTTTTTATAAATACGTATTTCTAGATATCTTCTCCTTTTCCTCTCCACAGCAATTCCAATTCAATCTTTGCCATGAAAATATAACAAGAGGAAAAAAAAACGAACACATTTACATAGAAGTTCTGTATTTTAGCTATATGTAGGACAGGCGGAAAACAGAAAGCAAAAGCCCCGTTAGCTATAATTTTGCTATTTTGAGATTTCTTTCAAGAGGTCACGTGAATTTTTTTCTATTTCCACTTTGCCCTCTGGTTCTAAGAGATATGGGCAGTTTTCTGTAATTTCAGAAAAACCTGGAAAGATATCAACTGATGCCAAGTGAAGTGAGCACTGCAATCCGGACATTGTACACAGTAACAGAAATATTCTATGATGACCGACTGTAAATGCCAATTACTCTCCGCAATACAATGATCCATGACAATTCCAAAGGACTCATGATGAAAAATGCTATCCACCTGAAGCAAAAGAACTGATGGAGTCTGAATGCAGATCGAAGACTTATTATTTTTCACTTTCTGTATGTTTTCTTTTCCCCCTTTGGGTCTTTATCTTCTTCCACATGACTAAGATAATGTTCTGTGTGATTGAACATGTGAAACCTCTATCAAACTACTTACTGTCTCAGGGACAGGGTCAGTGAGAGAGAGAAAATTTGATAAATATTAGAAATTGTCTTTACATGTAACTGGAGAAAAATAAAATGTTATTTTAAAAAAGAAATATGTTAAGGCCCCTTTTTTGGTCATGGCTTTCAGGTATTTCAATTTTTATCTTTCTTCTCCTTGATTTGTTTTCCAGAATAATTTTTGCTATGAGATAACTTTATTGCCTTCTATTTTCTTTTTCAGTCTTTTGAGTATTTAAAATATCTTATGGTGTCATTGGTTTCTACTTGGCCCACTGTAATTTTCAGTGAGTTTTGTTGCTTGGATGAGGCTTCATACCTCTTGTGCCAAGCTGCTAATTCCTTTTATCATTCCTTCTTCCATAAATCTCATTTCTTTTCCAGTTTTTGTCCCTCCACCACCCTCATTTCATTGATAAAAAGCATTTTAAAATTGTTTTTTAAAAAACTCTTGCTTCATCTTTTCTACGAATTCATCCCTTTTTATGGTGAAATTCTTTGTTCATTTTTTCAGCCTGCTTCTTGACTTTTGATTTGGTATTAAGGCTAGGCTCTTCATACTTCTGGTTACGCTGCTGCTGCTTTCTTGGGGTAGTACCAAGTTTTGCGTAGCCTGATATTTAAAAGGAATTTGAAAATTCACTCAGTCACAAAAGTACTGTTTTGTCATCGAGCAAGCAACTTAAAAGAGTTATAACTACTTAGTTACCTTTTTGATAATAGGAAATACAACTAGGAAAGGAAATACATGATCCTGACAGACAGTAATTGCCTTCTTAACCAGAAATTTTCAAGTAAAAGCTGGATAACCACTTATGTATTAGAGGGGATTGTTGTTCAACTATCAATTAAAAAGGACCTTCAAAATCTGATAGGGAGCAAAATAAAAGGTATAAATAACTTGAAACAGAACTACAAGTGGACACATTCATTTTCTATGCTTCATTTGTTTCTACTGCTTTAAACACTAAGTGGTTCAATGTCTTATTCTGTATTTTCACATAATTTGTTGATGGATCAATAATTTCACACTAAATTTTACTGAGAATGACCTTTTTTAATTACATATACAAATTAGCATAACATGTATAACAGGATCAGATCTTTGGGTGGGTAGAATAAACAGATGTCCGGAATCCAGTAAAATGGTAGTCACTGATGGTCAGTGTAATCACTGAAGTAAGAGTCATACATAACTTAGTCCAACTGGAAAAAATAAAACAGAAACAAAGCCAAAATTACTTTGTAATCATTCAGTCAGTATTCATTAAGCCCCTAGGCCAGATTGTGCTAAGTGCTATAATTACTTCTATAAACATTAACCAAAAGTAAACTTGCAACACATTTTCTCAATGAAATCTTATTTTGCTTTCCCTCCAGATTCTCAATGAACCCAACTCTTCTAATTTTTAAATCCCTCAGAGGACAGTTCCAGAATATCTTATGGGTACCTCAAAATAGAAATGTTCAGTTTCACTCTATACTCTATTATTCCACTGGTGATTTCTTCAACTCCCACAGATTAAATTATCATAAACTGATAATCCAATCCAACCTCAAGACTGGTGTCTCTACAGTCTTGCAACTCCAACTGTCAGCTGAACATCTCAGTGAATGGATATCTCTTAAAGACACCCAAAATTCAACAAGTTCAAAACTGAACTAATTACCTCCACTCTCTCCCTCTTCCTAATTTCCCTATTTCTGTTGATGGCACTACTATATTCCCAGTCCCTGAGGCCAGCAACCTAGGTTTCATTCTCAATACACTCTACAGTTTCCACTCAGCTGAGAGATTAATCTTCCTAAAGTGATTTGACCATGTCACCCCACCTCCATTGAGCCAATAAATTCCAGTGGGTCTCTATTACCTCCAGGAACAAGTACGAAATCCTATTTGGCACTGGAAACATTCACAACCTGGCTTGTCCTACCTTTCTAATCAACTTCTTATACTTTGTCCCCCAATCCTCCCATACTGATTCTATGGCATTCTTCTCCTTGCAATTCCTCAACCCATATCCTGACTGGGCATTTTTACTGTCTGCTCTCCATGTCTGGAATTCTCTCCATCTTCATCTCAATCTCTAACCTTCCTTAAAGTGCTAACTAAAATTTGACCTTCCACAGGAAGCCTTTAAGTATCCCATTAATACTATTGTCACTCCCAATTATCTACAATTTATCCTATATACATCTTGGTTGTACACAGCTGTTTTCATATCACCCTCATTAGATTACAAGCTTCGTGAGAACAGATTGTCCTTTTCCCTTCTTTGTACAGATCTTAGAGGAGTCTTGACATATAGTAGGTGCTTAATAAAGGCTTATTGACTGACTGGCTTCAGCACATCACTATGATCAGTATTATAAATTTTATGTCCTTCTTGCACTCTCTCATGTCCCTCATGCCTGGAATCCTTCATCCTTCTCAAACTCCCAGAATCCCCTAACTCCTTTTCAAGACACAGTTCAAGTGCCACCTTCAAGAGGTTCTTCTGGATCATATCCAGGTTAGTTCCTTTCCGAATCACTCTCTATTGATTTGATATATTATCTTACATTTCCTTCTGCATAAGATAAATACCCTCAGCTGAAGACAACCCCCTTCAGAGTAAGGTATTTGTATTGCTTGGAGCCCAACAAAGTGCCTAAAATACAGTGTGAGCACTTAAGAAAAAACCCAGTAAAGCTCTTCTACCCTATCACCCAGTGAAAAAATCAATTTTATGACTGATAGTTTTAGTATTTCCCTTTTGGAACTCCAACTACTCTACCACCTGGATATCTAAAATATGGTTTTTTAACCTGCTGGTATAACCTAATTTTTAAAAATATCCTGATAATTCTATTTCAACACAATTGATTTCCAATGTAATGCTATGTTATTTTTACGCATTTAAAAGCAGTCTGAGAGAGTTCAAAGGCTTCTCCAAAATGCAAATGCACTCCATGACACAAAAGATAAAGGGTGTAAAGGAAGAAGCAAGGTAAGTCACTTCAATATTGCCCAAAGTGGCTCATCCGTCACCTAACGATGCCCCTCAGTCAAGCATCAGCGGAGAGGGGCTCCGTGCCCAAACATCACTCCAGGGAGCGAAGGTGGGGAGCGCGCCCCAAACGCCTACCTTGATGAAGCCGATGTCTTTCGCGTACTGCCGGAAGCACTGGCGGCACATGTTCAGGCCGTACTTGCGGATCAGGCCATGCCGGTTCGAACAGACGCGGCTGAGAAAAGGCAAAAACGGCCTCGTCAGCTGTAGGACCCCACGCGTGGCAGCCGCCACCCGCCCCCGGCTTCAGCCCGCGCCGCCCTCCCCCGCCCCCCGCTTCAGCCCGCGCCGCCCTCCCCCCGCTTCAGCCCGCGCCACCACCTCGACCCAGGCCGCGGGCAGCTCCGGAGGGCGCCAGGATGGTCACGGCGAGCCTGAAAGCGGGAAGGCCGCAACACCCGTCACCTCCGCTAGCGCCGCTTCCACACCCCACAAGACACAGGCCCCTGCCCAGCGAAGGTCCCTCCGTGAAGCCGACCCACAACTCACCACGACCGAGAGCCCTGGCCGAATTTGCGAGGGTGGCTCCAGTAGAGCTGCTGATGACCCATGGCGCTACTAGGAAAGATCCGAGACAAAAGGAAGGAAACGACCCACGCATGTGCTCTTCAAACCCCGGCCCGACCTCACGCAGGATGACGTCAAACGTAGGCGCCTGCGCAGCGGGGCATGGTGAAGCTCAAGGAAAGGGGCAAACTGGCTTTTAAGCCCGCCTCCTCAGGTGACGTCACAGCCCAAAGTCTTGATTAACTAAAATGCAAGGCCGCGTCTTTGCCGGGCGTGGTGGCGCGCGCCTGTAATCCTAGCTACTCGGGAGGCTGAGGCTGGAGGATCGCTTGAGCCCAGGAGTTCTGGGCTGCTGTGTGCTATGCCGATCGGGTGTCCGCACTAAGTTCGGCATCAATATGGTGACCCCCTGGGAACGGGGGACCACCAGGTTGCCTAAGGAGGGGTGAACCGGCCCAGGTCGGAAACGGAGCAGGTCAAAACTCCCGTGCCGATCAGTAGTGGGATCGCGCCTGTGAATAGCCACTGCACTCCAGCCTGGGCAAGATAGTGAGACACGGTCTCTTTTTAACTTTAAAACCTTAAAACGAAATTACTTGTTAAAAGGAATTGGAGAAAACAGTTCCTTTTTGACCCGAGTATTTGATATTTTCATACTGAAATTGGGCTTTTCTAAACAGAAAATACTTATTTTCCTCCAGCTCAGCACTGACACCTACTGGAATGACTAAGGAAAAACAAAGTAAGACGACGTGAGCCGAAGTGTGGACAGCAGGAGATGCTTTTGGGCAAAAAGGAATAATTTGCAAACTTTTCTATTCAAACCACTTTTGGAGAAAGGATGTTAGTTGTACCACATTTCAAGTAGTAAGCAGTTAAATCACTGTCACCTGTACTTTTCTTCTCCCTGAAGAGAAAATAACATCTTACATTTCTGTAACACTGTATCACTTCAGTTTGGGAGGTTTTTTGTTTTCCTGGAGAAATTCATGCTAAAAAGGATTAGTCTGTGAGGTCCTTGAGTGGTTCTCTCTCTCTTTCGGGTCTCCCCAGCCCTTAGTGCCTAGGATATAGATTCTTAATAAATTATTTGAAACTCTGTTTTTCTATGTGTCAATGTGAAACCAGTATAATATAAGATAGAATAACTATATAAAATATCAGTGTAGCTAGTAAAACCTAAAAGTATGCACCTGATAGACATATGAAAGAAAAATGTAAAATTGTAAGCTTCAAGACCTAGTCACAATGCTTAAGGGCTAAGGAGACAAAGAAAGACCCTCCCTCAAAAAGCTAATCTAATAAGCTCCATTTACTTAAAAATTTGTCCTTTTGCAAATTTTTGATAAGCTTCTTGGCATGTGAATTTTTATTCATTCAATAAACATTTTTAAGCCTCTGATATATGTAAGGCACTGTCCTCAATGCTGAGGATACAAAAACAAAAATTTAAAAGACAAACCAGCCCTTGATGATTTTACGTTCTATTAGGGAAAATAATAGGCATATGTATGTAGAAAATTAAATGCAAAACAAAACTCAGACACTTAAAATGCAAAATACATATTTAAGTAAGGTGGATTTTAGTGAGTAAGGTGGATTTTTGTTATTCTTTCTTAGAGTTTAGATTCCCAGAATACATGACCATAACGATCTCTTATTTCCCAGGCTCATGACTTACAAACATTTCCACCATACTTCTGCAGCATTATATAATGATAAATAATATAAACCTTTGTACTTAAATTATTAAATATCCATTGTGATTGCGCAGTGGATTTAACAGTGAGGTAATGTAAACTTGGGAGGCTATTGCTGGCAATATGCCCACTGGTCATTGTGGGGGAACCCTTAGGGTTGAATACACAAGCTGGAATGCTGTGTGTGCCTTGGTCAGCCCTCATCAAGGCTTGGGGGGAATCTGTGTTTGCTTTAACTGGCCGCCATTGAGGTTTGAGGGGATTTAGGGGAGTGCATAAACTGTATCTCTCTCAATTGACACTATCAAAATATAGAGATAGTTGCCTCTCCTTCCCACTGGCCCCTAAAAGAAGGTGATTAGGAAATGCTGTAGGAGCTGGTGCTCCCATTATTAGCAATCTTCTTGAGGTGATTAGTCTAGAATAAAGTGAGATTATTAACCCCTCTGAAGCTGTCTTCCTGTCCTTTCTGTCTGATCAGATCAAGAGTGAGCCTGTGCTAGCAACCCTCCTGTGTGCTAGTGTTACTTGTCTTACAACATGCAAAATAATTGTGAGGAGTATACTAATAATTGAGGGGAACAGGATAAGCTTCCTTTATCTTCCATATGGCACTTTAGCTGAGCTTTGAAGGAAACTAGGTATCTTCTAAGGCAGAACTGGGGAATAGTAGATAGGATGTTTTATTCAAGGAGCATGTAGATGTTTAATGAAAGACTCTCAAAAAAATGTAACAATACATTTGTAATTTTAATCTGAATTATTAACATTTTCTCCATCACTTTCTTAAGTCTGAACAATCAACAAAACAATAAATCCAGCTCTGATGTGTTTGTAGCATTTACCGATTTCCAGGGTGTAGATTTAATGCAGGTGCTGAAAATTTAGCAAAAGGCTCTTGAAAGTCTATATAAGCTGTCTCCAGCACAACCCAGAGAGTACAAAAATGACAGTAATGTGCAATAAAACCTGGAAAAATAATCTGGAGCCAGATTTTGAAAGGTTTTAAATGCCAGAGGAGTTTGTACTTGATCCTTAGAGGGAACCAAAGGAACTTCATATTTCTTAGGCAGCTGATAGTAAGAGGAATCAGAAAAAGAAGAGACCTGAGGTAGAAAAACCAGTTAGGAGACTATTGAAATAGTCCAGGTGAAAGATGATGAAGTCTTAGTTGTGTAAGTGAAGAAAAAGGGAACTGATACAAAATTGGTGAGATTTGCAAACTGATTAGATGTAAGGGGTTGAGTGAAAGGGATGAATGAAGGGTGATTGCTGAGGTTTCAAACTTGGGTATTTAGAGTAAGGATGGTGCCCTCAACAGAAATGGGGAAGTTAAGAAGAGGGGAGCGTTTGGGGGAAAAGATAATGAGTTCTAAACAAGTTGAGTTTGAGTTGCCTGTGGGACGTCCAGTTCAAGATGTCCAACAATCAGTTTGGTAATTTGGAACTGGATCTCAGAAGAGAGATTTGGGTTAGATTTGGGAGTCATCTAGAGATAAAGATTGAATTCATGGGAGCTAATAACTCAAAGAGAGTATAGAGAGAAAAGAAAAGATGACCTGGTAACACCCATGCATAGAGAGGAGGTGGTGATATGAGTGACAATCCTGTAAAAAAGACTAAGTACCTGAAACCCGGTTAGAGGAGATTTAGGAGAAAATGTAATCAAAATTCAGGGAAAAAAAGCTGCAGAGAGGTCAAGCAGGATAAGAGAATACCCAAGGTCAGGTGTGGGGAATTTGTAGCTCCAGATCACATGTGGCCTTGGGTACAGGCTTTTGACTGAGTCCAAGTTTTACTGAATAAATCCTTTCATTAAAGGGATTTCCTCTGTGGAGGGCCACATGTGACCTTGAGGCTGCAGGTTCCCTGCCCCTGCCATAGGTTTTTGAGAGGAGATTCTTTGTAACTACTGTTCTCATTATGGACTCTTAAGTGCCTTTGCTAAATAGAGGCATCTTAACTATCAGCCAAGAAAAAGCAGGCAAGCAGGGGCTCACAAATTATAAGGATAACTGTCCACAGGGTTACTCCTGGCAGTCACTCCTCTGGAAAACCAAACTGCCTATGTTGGTGAAGGTTGGAAGAGTGGGCCCTGAGGGGATATTACCTTATTTCACAGAATAATTGTCCCCACTGCATAATCGTCCAATCCTGTTGTTTTCAGTCCAAAAATTGGTTTATAACCTTTCATTGCATAATCATGGCATGGTATAATAGTATTTGTCAAGCTGCTTAAAAGGTAAACAGAGCAGTAATGTATTTACCAGTGGCATATGGATATGCATTTATGTCTCCCACATTACAAGCTGTGAGCCTAGTTTCTCAGAGGATATGCATTGTGCAGTATTCAATTTTATATTTACAAGTATTCCATGCATTCTAATCTTGCACCAAAGACAATTTAGCAATAAATGATTTTTTAGTAATATTGGCACAATTTTTGAAGCTTCACATAATGTTCACAGACCACTGTCTTGCAAAAAAAAATTAGCATAAAATCTGACAATTGTGTGGTGGAATATGGTATATTTCTCTTAATATTTTCAACCTTTTCTTCCTCCAGAAAAAATTTGCTATTGATTTTTATTGCTATAGCATGTAACCCTTTGGTAGTTTTATTGGTGTGGATCTAAATATATAGATTAATTTAGGTATTACTGTCATATTTATTATTTTGGCATAGTTCAACCATGAGCAATGAATATTCCTCCAATTATTTAGATATGTATTTTATATATAATTACTCCAATTTTACATATAATCACTTATATAACCAATCTATGTGTCTTTGTAGGGCAACTCACAAATATTTTATGCATTCTATTGTAATTTTGAATGGAATTTCTCTTCCAACTGGATTTTATTGGTAATATACAGAAAGGCTGGTGATTTTTTTTCTGGGTTTGATGATTTTTTTTCCATTTTATTTTACTGAAATTATTGTTTCTGCAAATTCTGAAACAAATGACCAAAAAGTCACAGAGGTTATGCAACCACTGTTAATCCTGAAAGCACTTACACAGGTTATCATGAGCACAGTTAACTCTAAGAAATAAAACAAAACAAAACCAAAGAGCAAACAGTTGTCATAAGCAAAAAAAAAGCTTGCTTTATTCCATTGGAGGAGAGAAACTAGACACATGTGCAAGGGCTTCTATAGGAGACTCTCCTCACCCCTTTTAATAAAGTCAAACCTTGATACATATAGGAGTGGCTACACATTGAGCTGTAGCCATGGCAATGAGGGCAACCAGACAAGTTTGACTCACAATAGGGTTTCAAGACAGGAACATGGTTCCTGTAGGTGTTTCAGAGCTCAAGGACACCTGGGGCTGATGCAGAAACAATTCTGGGATTCTGCTGTGGCAGAGTTCATCCAGAGGGTGAGTGCAAAGGACTTGTTGTTATGCCAAGCTCAGAGCATAGCTTCCTTTCTGGGAATTAGCTCTGGAAAATTGAATGTCTCCTAATAGTAAAAAGAGAGAGGTGGTGTTGGCATAGGGATCCTGACATTTCCCCCTCTTGGCCCAAGGTCTGGCCAATAAAGGAGAAGTAGGTATAAGCCAAGATACCAAGAGAGGCCAGTTGGGCCAGAACAAGATGTTGAATTGAGGGACAGCTGTAGGCCTAGGTTGGTGAATTTTGGGGTTAAGGCAGCAAATCCAACAATTTGTTAGCCCCTGTCCTCAGCAATGGTGGAATGGAATTTTTATCCCACGAGGTTAATTTCTTGAAGGGACCTATTAGAAAAGTGTGTCCCAGGTATCACTGTGAAATTCCCGATAGGGCAAAGAGACTGTTAGTTCCAGGATTGTCACAAGATGGAGTCCCAGTATAAGCCACTTGCTGTCCTAATCCACTCAATTCATTCAATTTTCCCCTTTTGTTTTATGGGAGAGTGGGCAACTCACTTGGATCTATAAGCCAAATCTATAAAGATTTTCATAAATTCATAATCATAATTACATTAAATCAAGTTTCATTAATGTCAGGTTACAAATAAAGCTACTTAGAGGATTCACAATGGATTAGTTTTAAGAAGTGAGATAGATTCATGTTACCAAAGTAATGAAGACAACTTAAACATAAACATCATGAAACAAAAGACCAAAACATTGTAATAATTATCGCCAACATTAACTAACTTCAAGTCTTGTCATTTCCTAGTGACCCATTCTCAATGTGCATTTAATCAGTATATTTTGAATCCCCGATGCCTCATGTAGTCATCTGGTCCCTGGATATCTTCTCTTGGACAAAGAGGCGTTGTTCTTAGGACAACTCTGAAAGGGGCTCTACTTCTCTGGTTCCAAATCTAGAGGTTCCTAGGTAATTTTGCTAGTAACAAGACTAAATAAAATGTATCAACTTTGGTTCTCAAATCTTGAAATGTCAGAGAATTTCAGTTTGTGTATCATTTGCTATTTCTATCCCCACCTAAATCTTATCCCTGATATAAGAATCTTTTAAAATTTTACGAGTGTTCAACCATAAAATGAGCTCCAATGTCTCTTAAAATTACCAGGCAGATACTTTTTAAAATGATGGAGGAGGAAAAAAGTGAAATTAATGTGTGAAATCTTCAGTCCAATTTTGATATTCAATTTCCTCTTCTGTTAATCTGGGCAATTTGTATTCTTAAAAATATTCATCCATCTCATTTAGATTATCGAATTTGTGGGCATAAAGTTGGGCAAAGTAATTTCTAATTATTGTTTTAATTTCCCCCTCATTGGAGGTGAGTTCACCCCTTTCATTTTTAATATTAGTAATATGATTTTCTTCTTTCTTTTTTTTAATCAAATTGACCAAAGGTTTATCAATTTTATTAGTTTTTTCATAAAACCAACTATTGGTTTTATTTGTTAATTCAATAGTTTTCTTAATTTCAAATTTATTAATCTCACTTTTGGTTTTTCAGACCAATTTTGAGAACTTATTACTAAAACATACTCAAAGCATGAATTCCTGTGATAAATTTGGAAGCCAATTATATACATTTATAAATAGTTCTTAGAGAAAATAATCTTGTTGCCTTCTCAAAATTTACTTTTCCGTTTAATTAGAAAACTTTCACGTTACATCTTTGTCATATTACTTTGTCTAATCATATTCCCCTTAAGAGGATATCATCCCTATATTATAATTTGACCACAAATAGAGGTTAAAATTGTAAGATTTTCATATTTGCATCCTATAATAGTAACTCACAGATGTTCTGGTATCAATTACCATTTATTTCTATTTTATAGAAAATTGCTACAAAAAGAAAAGGAGGGAAATCAGTATAACAATGTCATACCATAAAAATGGGAAAACTCCCTTAGCTCTCTTTGATTCCAAGAATGAGTCGTATCTGACAGTCAATCATGTAGTCACAAGGTATCAAAAGCAAGGTTTAGCATTTCCCTTTCAGAAAAGAAATAACACAATGGAAAAATAAAGTCAAGAAGACCCTACTTTAGGCCATACCGAAGTCATTCCCAAAACTTTTCCCAGGCACAAACATCCACATTTAGCAGTTTCCAGGCTGCAGCACATGTCATTTTTTACTATTAGCTTCATGACAATTCTGACAACTATCCCTATAATCTAAGCTCAAAACAATAGTATAGTCCCAGGAATTTTTATTTTAAATAGCAAAATTTCACTAACCACAACTTAGGGCTTAAATATCTTTCCTGATGTTTCCCTAACAGTTGTCATTTCATTTATCTTTTACTTATAAATTAAAACTAACCATATTCTAGGGTTTCAGAAATACAGCAAATACCTATAGTTAACTCATTGCTGATATGTTGAAGCTACATCATTAAACTACCCTTTACACTTTCATAAGAGCCAAGAATTTTCAAATGAAAATCCACTATTGTAGTAAACTTATTATCATCTATTTTATATGAAAATATACCTTATAAAATATTTAAAATTTTTCAAATTTCTTTTTTATCACATCCTTTTAAAGGCTCAATGTGTAACAGCATCCAAATTAAAGTTTTGTCTAACAGAATTTCTGTTACAATGTTACAATTATACAATATAAGAGAATTTAGAAATTCAATAATAATGCAAACAATATCATGCATTTAAAACATGAAACTAAACTTTGGATGACATCGATTCAGTTATTTGCATTTCCAAATTATCCCTTATAAAAATCATTAACATTACCACCTTTGGCATTTTCAATCACTTTAGAGTTATCAGCATGGAACAATGACACTCAAAGAAATAATAATATAGTGCTTAGCAGTGACTGGCATTTCAATTGATTTTTTAGTTGACTCTAAGTAGATCAATAGATTATCCTCAAAAGTTGTGATTTTGTTCCTTTTTTGTCTATACTTATTCCTTTACTTTTTTCTTATGACTATAACTTATTACTTTATTTTTATTATTTTATAATTTATTTGTACACATTATTTAATTTATAATTACTATAACTAGTATTTCTAGAATTTTATCAAATAAATAAAAAAAATCAAGTCAAACAAAGGACTCCCTTACTTTGCCACTGATCATTTCTCTGTTACAAAAGTAAAGGAATAAGTGTAGACAAAAAAGGAACTTTTGAAGATAATATATCAATTTCATTAGAAACTAAATATTTTTTCTAAATATTTTAGTGTATTCATATCTGGAAGGTCAAAAAGGACTAGCACTTCTGGGCTGCTCATCCAGCTTAGGTGTCCATCTGGGATTCACCTGTTGGTTCCAAAAAGTTGTAGCATGTGCAGCAAATACACCTTGGTAAACCATCTCAGCAGCAGGCTAAATCAGGTTGAGGATAACGAATGAGCCTCAAAACCTGTTGGTAAATTAGCAGAGTGTCTACCCCAAGCATGTGGAATGGGCAGATGAGAACAGTTTGTTTCAATGGTCATGAAGGCAGTTGAAGTAGGTGCTAAAGAGGGCTTAGAGCTAGGTCAGATACTGAAGTTGCCAAGGTCATCCACTGCATTCTGGGCCTTCACCATTCTTGACTTTTATCTTGCCACCAGACTCCAAAGACTCTGGAACAGACAGTGAAGCTAATTACTTTGTGCAACTCTGCCTCACTTAAATCCAATTCACACACAAGTCAAGATACCACCCCATATTGTTATTGGTCCTCTTTGAAGGACAAACCACACACTAGTTATGTGACTCTGGGCACTCTTTGTGACCCCATTTGGAGTTTTCTTGGCAAAGATACTGGAGTGGTTTGCCATTTTCTTCTCCAGCTCATTTGACAGATGAGGAAACTGAGGCAAATAGGATTAAGTGACTTCCCCCGGAGTCATGTAGCTAATAGGGTGGCACAGTAGACACTGCACCAGGTTTGAAGTCAGGAAGACCTGAATTCAAATCTGACCTCAGATACTCATTAATTCTAGCTTGTTTAAACTAATTCAATTGGGCCTTTTTTCCTCTTTTCAAGTATTCTGTTTCATGAGTTGTAAAACCTTTAAAAGATACCATAACATAAAGGATTTCTATGGAAAAGTCTGTAACTGGGGAAAAAAGGTAGGTTCCTACATGGCAAGTAATCAGCTCTAGTCAATGTAGATTCAATGTTTACCCCTCCATCTTGCCTTTCCTAGAAAGATTTGTGGCTTTTAAGATTACACACTCAGAGTCACAGAATTTTAGAGTTCTAAGGAGCCACTGAAATCATGTAGTAATAATTATAACTGGTTGTGATTATGTACTTTATTATTTTATTAGTTAATGGTTAATCAGTTATTAATATGCAGTTAATATGTCACATATTATGACATAATTATATTATACATAATATAATATTAGATAACATAATATATAATATATTGGACAAGTGTCATTCAATTTCTGCTTGTATCCCTCCAGTTAGATGATACTCATTGCCTTCCCAGGAAGTCCATCCACTTCTGAACAGCTCTAATTGTTAGGAAATTTTTTCCTGATATTAAATTTAAATTTGCCTTTGTATGTTCTTCAAATTGTTCCAGGTTCTGCTCCCTAGGAACAAATAGAAAAAAAATCTATTACCTCTTTCATAGGACAGCCTTTCAAATATTTGAAGACATCAGTTATGTGTTCTTTTTCCAATTCTCCCCCAAGCTTTTCTTCTTCAGTCTTTCTTCTATTTGTATTTCTAGCACTTAGCACAATGATTAGCACATAGTAAGTGATTAATAAATGCTAGCCACCTGAATGACTCCAGGATAAACATTAACTGATCCTCATATGACATAGATTCAAGGTCCTTCACCCTCAGGGTTACCCACCTCTGGACATTCTCCAGTTTATCAGCATTCTTATACTGTGGTTCATGGAACCACACACAATATAACAAATGCAGTAAAATAGGACAGAATACAGAAAAATTATGACCTTCTTATTCCAAGAAGCTATACCTATCTTAATGTAGCACATCAATCAAAAAGGCTTACTAAATAGTTACTGTATGCCAGGTAATGGAGATAAAATGTAAAAAATGAATGATATTAAAACTTACACTCCACTGAAGAAAACAACAGGTACATAAATAGGTAAATACAATGTAACATTTCTTTGGTGCACCCTACCCCCCAGCTTATAACTTGCAGTTGGGTTTCCCCAGGGACATCTGTCCCAGGTTCAAGATATATGCACTCCTAACTACTGCTCATGAACTTCTATTATGGCTCATTTTCATTCCCCTGATTTGTTGCACTGGGGTCCCTTTCACTGATCTAGGCATGAAATTTTCTTTTGGTTCTCCAGAAGCAAAGGCACCTTCAACTAAGAGTTGGTGGTCTTGCACTCTGGTATGGACTTACAATAAGTCATTGGTGATTTGAGACAGGAATAGCTAGCTGCTCAAAAATGTGTGATGAGAAGCCTCTGGACCACTAGGGGAAGAAGGGAAGATTTCTTAAGCTAGCTCTGATTACATGGCAATGAGAATAGATGTTTTCAGAGCCAACAGCTATCTTGACTACTTGGATTTAGAAGAAGAGAAATTCCCTCCCTCTCATTTGAAAATTGAACAGAGAGTCTATCTGAGTTGTAAGTTCAAAGTCCATGATCAAAAGAGGGAGATGGAGAGGAAGGGGAACTTGCTTCTCTCTTTATACATAGCCTGCTCAGTGAACAACTCTGAATGATTCAATTGCCAATCATGTTTGACAGCTTCTAGTTACAAGAACCAAGTAAGAGCTGCTAATCACTTGTGTCTTTTAGCAAGGGACTACAACATATGTCCATCTGATCCAGACTGCAAGTTATTCAGTCATGTCCAATTCTTTGTGACCCAGTGGACCACAGAACACCAATGCTTCCCATGGAGTTTTCTTGGCAAAGATACTGGAATAGTTTGCCTTATCCTTCTCCAGGGAATCAAAGTAAACAGAGGTGAAGTAACTTTCCTTTATACACACATAGCCTCTGTCAACTCTGATGGTCTTTAATATAATTCACACTCAAAGTCAAGTCCCTAGAAGACTGACTATCTCTCCCCGTCAGGGTTCTGGGGGTAATCTTTTCTCTGTCTCAAGGCTACATGCTGGTGTCTCCCAATATAAATTGCCAATTATCTCTTCAATATCAACTAATCAGAACCAAGTAGTATCTCCTCAATATCACTGATACCATTATCATCCCACTATCAATTGAACCAGTTAACTTTTTTTTTACATTAACTTTCAGTGTCACCACCCTAGTGCAAGCCCCTCATTACCTCACTGAACTACTACAATAGTTTTCTGGTTGGCCTTCGTTACTCATCTCCTTACTCCTGTCCATCTCTCACTCAGTTGTCAAAGTGATTTCATCCTTCTATGCACCTGCCTTCAGGATCAAATATAAAATCCTTTGCTTACTTTTAAAGCCTTTCATAAACTGATCCCTTTCTACCCTTCCACTCTTCTTATGCATTACTATTCCTCTGTATACTCTAGAAACCAGTGACACTGGTGTTTTTGCTTTCCTCACATATGCCATACATTTTCATTGACTGTCTCCTATACCTGCATAGCTATATGGCACAGTGGAGAGTTCAAATCCAGCCTCAGACACTTCCAAGATATTAACCTTGAAAAAAATCATTTAAGTTCGGTCTGCTCATTTATAAAATGGGGTTAATAATAACACCGAGCTCCCAGAGTTGTTATGAAGATCAAACGAGATAGTATTTTTAAAGTGTTATATAAATGCTAGCTATTTTTTTCTTCCTCATCGCTATCACCTAGCTTCCCTCAACTCCTTCAAAGTCTCAGTGAAAATTCCAGGCTTCTATAAGAAATTTTTTTCCCAGTCCCTCTTAATGTCCCTCTGAGATTATCTCCAGTTTATTCTGTACATATCTTGTTTGCATGTTTGTTTGCATGATTTCCCTCATTAAGACTGTGAGTTCCTTGAGGTAGGAACTATTTTTGGCTTTATTTATATGCCCAGAATTTTTTAAGGTGCCCGGTACACAAGTGCTTAATAAACTCTTGCTAATTTGATTTGACAAAGGGATATGCACTGAAAAGATATAGAAAGAATGGAAATACAAATACATCCCTTCAAAACTTTGAGCACACTCTTCCCTATACCACCTCAGTCTCTGGTATGAATAGGGTTAAACTTAAAATCAGCTACTACAAAGCATTTATATCAACAAATTTCTTTCCAAATGTGGCAGAGTCCATGGACAAAGCAATGCCCTTGTTTGCAAAAAAAACAAACCAAACCAAAACAACAACAAAAAAAACAACCCAGACCATTAACTGCCCATGGGGCAGTTACTGATTTACTGCTCTACAGGGGTCAAAGTCACTTATTGGTCCTGCATTGTCACCTCACCCTGCTCCTGAACTTCTAGTAGCTTTTTTTTCTACCATTTCAAAGCTCACAAGGTTGTCACTATTTCCAATATACCTCTACTCTTAAGGAGCAGAAAAAACCCCCACAAAATTCAGAAAGAAAAGATTACATTCAATTATCTGTGCAAATGGGGAAAAATAACTTCAAGGATTGTAGAGTCCTTAAGTAAGGAAGTTAAAACAAGAGGTTAGTTTGGGGAAAAGATTTCTGTTTGAGTTTGAGATGCCTAAGGGATGGTGAGTTTGGGGTCACAGAAAGGGGCTCAAATTCACATCTGCTAGCATCTAACACAGTGCCTCCATAATAGTAACTGAGCATTTATATAGCACTTCAAGGTTTGCAAAGCACTTTACAAATATGTCATTTTATCCTCACAAAAACTCTGGGAAAATGGTACTGCTATTATTAATCCCTTTTTTACAGGTGAGAAAACAGGCAGGCAGAGGTTAAAGGTCTTGCCCAGGGTCACAAATGTAAAAACTTTCGGAGGCTTGATTTGAACTTGAGTCTTCACCTACTCCAGACCTAGCCTTCTCTCCACTGCACCACCTAGCACCTAGTTAATGAACGCTTGTTAATTTATTCATTTAGTACCTGGTATGTACAACATTTGTACCAAGTGACTTGAATTTATGGAAGCGGAGTGCTTTTACCATCCCCTTTCTGATCTTATGTATCAATGATCATTTTTAATCTTTTTTTATTTTTATTTTTTCATTTTAATTATTTTTAATTATTTTTAATTATTTTTTTCCTTAGGGCAAAAAGATGAAGAATTGACCTTCTCTCTGCTGTCAATTACAAGAATCCTCTCATCTATTCAATATTTACGTTGCCCACAATTCCTCTTCTGGAACCTCTTTTATTTTGCATCAAGCATATAATGGTTCATTTATCCACCTCTTTCTCGTCCTTCCGGACCCTTTTTTGACTTCGAATTGTCAGCAGTTCACGTAACTTCTTTGCTAAACGTTCGTTGTCTCCATGTTCCCGTGACAGCGCTGGGAGAGAAGCGAACTAATGCCTGTTATTCCGGTGACAGCCCTGATTGTCCCTCCGTCCCCCCGCCCCTCGCACCCCCAGATACATGCAGATGGCCGGATCCCTGACTTGGAGCCCGCGCAGGCGGGTCTTAGCAGTTCTCTTTTCTGGGAATCGTGGGATATCTACTTGGGTTCCCTCCTGGTCGGGAAGGAAAGAAGAGGAGGGGTGAGAAATAGAGGCGCGGCACCGGGGCGCCCCCTGCCCCTGCCCCTCCCCGGCCTTTGACGGTCAGAGTCCGCACAGTTCCCCGGGTGTTCTGGCGCTACATCCCCGCGGTTGTTTTCTAATCCCGTAAAGCGCTTGGAGTCACTCTGAGTTTTAGAAAGGACGACGTTAACCAAGGAGGGAACGCCCCCGGGAGGGAGCCCGGAACGCAAGGAGCGCCGCCGCGCACGCGCCCACGGAAGGACTGGAGGCGCGAGCCGGGGTCCTAATTGCCGGCCCTCCCGCAGCAGGCAAACGTTTATTCGGCCTAAAGCGGACCCTGAAGCACGTGGCTGCCCTGACGGAAGTCCACACGGAGACACTGAAGGGATTCCGCAGGCCAGGCGCGCTGTAGCACGTACGAGGCGTGTGCCGCTCTTTGGATCCGGCGGCTCTCCGGGCACCCCTGCGCTCCGGGGGCCTCGGCGGCGGAGGCTGGCGGGAAGGGGAGCGTTCAAAGAGGCGTTGGGGGCCGGCGGAGGCTGGCGGGAAGGGGAGCGTTCAAAGAGGCGTTGGGGGCCGGCGGAGGCTGGCGGGAAGGGGAGCGTTCAAAGAGGCGTTGGGGGCCGGCGGAGGCTGGCGGGAAGGGGAGCGTTCAAAGAGGCGTTGGGGGCCGGCGGCGCTCCCGGGCCCTGCGCGATGAAGCTGCAGTGCGAGGTAGAGCTGGTGAACCGCCACCTTCCTACCTTCGGCCTGAGGGGCCGGGGCCGGGGCACCAGGGCGGTGCTGTCCTTGGGCCGGCCGTCGGAGAAAGCGCTGCCCCAGTCCCAGGCTGGGGCCGCCCACCTGGTTATCTACACCCTCAAGGACAAGGCTGGGAGCAGGTACAAGGTGAGCGTCCCGCTCCCTCCGCCCCGCGAGTGGCCCGCCGGGGCCCGTGGGTCTGCACCCCCTGCGTGATGCCCTTGCGCCCCGCGGAGGGGCCGCCCTTCTCCCCCTTTCCCTCCCCCACCTCTTGGACTTTGGGCTGTTTCTGAAAAGGCCGAGAACCCGCAGAAGTGCGTAGCTCCCTCCCCCCTCCGCCCCACATGGCCCCCGCGGGTACCCCCATTGCTGGGAGTAGGAAGCGCCCTGTCAGCGTCTGGGTGGTGAAACTTGAGCGAAACTAAGCTACGGCCTTAGCTGTGAAGCTCAGTGTGGAGGTCGCTCCCAGCTGAGCTTTCCGCTCACTTGTTGGTGATGCCGTAGTCCTTCCACAGCAGCAAACACCGAAGGGTTACGTGGCACGCATAAAAGTTCTTCTAGGGCAATTTACTACGAATACGTAAGTCAGAGATAAGCTCAGCGCTGTTTGTGTTGGGGTTTATTGGAATCTAAAGCCAGCACGGTGGTGATGCAGTGACTTGTTTTTGCTTTTTATTGAAAATTAATCCGTATAATTTGATCTGAGTCCTTAATACTGTATACCGATTTGGACGGCAGTACTGTGACCATTAATACACAGTTGTTTTTTAAAAATTCTGTAATTGATTCACCAAAGGAAAAAAAAAGCTGAATTTTCCTACTGGCTATAATTTGGCACTTAATGCCAAAAGTTAAGTAACGTTCAAAATTTGATGTCACCCTTAAATCTTTACCCTTACATCGTTAAGGTTACCAACTTTAAAAATAAAGACAATTCTGAAGGTTTACAGGTTTTATTCTTACCAAGTAAGGAATGAGAAGCCAAACCCCATAGTATCCTGTCCCTGGCTTTCAACCTGCTAGTAGTCTAGGCTAAATGACTTTACTCAAACCTCCGCGGTGAGGACAATTTCATTTGAAAAGTAAGAGTGCTGATGGTGGCTAAAAAAAAGCTACCAAAGGTTTCTCCAAGGCTCTTGAGAGCTGTGGAAATTGTACACTGTTTATGCAGTGGAATCATGTTTATAGAAGGAAAGGTATATATTATTTAGTCCAGTCTTCTTATTTTACGTGTGGAAAAACTAAAATCCAGAGAGATTTAGTAATTTATTTGCAATCATGTAGTTAATGACAAAGCCACAACTGGAACCTAGGTCCCCATTCTTTTCTGGCTACGTTTTCATGTTTCCTCTATGGCTTTTCCCTTGGCTTATAAAAATCCTATTATGAATTTCACTTCTCCTTCAGGCCTCTTATTTTTGACTACCTTGATGTAACTTCCACGATGAAAACAAAAAATTTATTTGTTCCATTTTGTACTAAATTGTTAAATTTAATCGATCATATGGGTTCTGTTGTAACAAGCTTTATGAAGTATCATCTTGATAGCTTGTAATATTAAAAGTGTAAACATTGGTAGTATTGTCAAGAGAGTATGTGCCAGGAAAACCTATAATCCTCTTGATTAAGCGGCCTAAGTATAGGTATGTATAAGTCTATAGGCAAAATTTTATATCCGATGTAAAATATTCAAAAAGCTATTTTTGAACTTTTATGGGATTGAATTCTTCAGATTAAAAGTGTTAACTACCCAAAAGAATCTTCAGTAATGCCCAAATTATCTCAGATTTAAAGAAAATTTAAATGGACCTTTGTTTTCCCCAGACTTTTTTTTTAAACTTTGCTACTTTTATGTGTTTCAAGCAGCTAAAGGAAAATATTGAGCAGTTTTTTACTAAATTTGTGGAAGAGGGGAAAGCCACTGTTCGATTAAAGGAACCTGCCGTGGATGTCTGTCTCAGTAAGGTATTATGTTGGAAATTTCTTTTGAAAACTTAACCCACTTGAATTAGGAAATGTACAGGGGGGAGGGGTGGACAGGCTAAGGAAGCTTGCAATTTTCAGTTTATTAGGTAAAAGGATTAAGACTATCTTTTTGTGGGGGTTGTGCTTTGGTTCCTATGTAGCGTTATGAGATGCTTTTAAGTTTAGAAAATGAAGAGATTAATTTATAAGCAAAATATTTGTTATTTGTGTGTGGTGGTTTAAAATTCACCTGAAATAGCTGGTAACTTCTCATTTAATAGCTATTTTTTATCATTTAAAATAGTATTCTGATGTTTAATGGGATTGATATTTGTATGTGATAATTTAAAATTTGCCTGGAGAAGCTGAAAACTTGAAAATTGGAATAATAATAGCTTATGTAGATGTAGCACGATGGTAAAGCTATATAATATAGTTTCATTCGAGTCTTTCAGCAACCCTGTAACATATATAGTACAACTAACTTAACTTCTGTGGGGTTCGGTTTCTTTATCTGCAAAATGAGAAGATTGAACTAGATGACCTAGGTTCTGTCTCTATGACTTGTGATTTGCTCAAGCTAAAATCCATATGTCTTCTGACTTCAAAATCAAGAGCTATTATTTAATACACTAAATTGATTTATATTACCAGTCCTAAGAGGAGTGTAATTTACTTATTCTGCTCCTTGAGTTTTTTTCTTCTTTCCTTTTAAAAAAAGTAGGTATTTTTTTAGTCAGTAAACATCTGCCTCCTTTGCCTCTCACCGCCACTCTCAATTTAGAATGAAAGAAAAACAAAACCCATGTAACAAATATGTATAGTCAAGTAAAACAATTTTCTGAATTGGTAATATAAAAAAAGTCTCATCCTGCCCTCTTAGGAGATGGGTAGCATGTTTTACCATTAGTCCTCTTAGCAATATGGTTGATATTACCCTGATTGGAGTTCCTAATTCTTTTAAAGGTGTTTGTCTTACAGTGCAATTATATTCCATCACACACATATATAAAAATATATAACATTTTTATATTGCAGTATCACATTTATATCCCATGACTTTTTCAGTCATTCCCCAAATTGTGGGCACTCCCTCAGGTTCCCATTCTTTGCTCAAAAAGAGCAATAAATATTTTTGTACATTTTTAGAATTTATTTTGTCTGAGACTTAACTGTCCTTTAATTTATCTTCCATCTAATTTTCTTCTTCCCTCTTTTTCCTTCCTGTTTCCCAGTGAGATATAGTTCTGTACCCAGTTGTGTATGTATCAGGTGCTCCCTTCAACTCCCTTCTTATTTGTATAGATGTCTTGATTATGTAAGGTAATTTTTCCTGATCTTCCTTCCCCTTTCACCTCTCCCCAAACACTCTTTTCTATATTTTCCCACCCACACCTGTTACTCTTCTTTCTCTTTCTTTAAAAGATTAAAGATTCTTTAAAAAAAAAAATTAAAGATTCTTACTCTTTAAAGATCAAGACCTAACAGAAACCTTCCAGGCCTTCTGTCTTACTCTGTGACTCCTGATGATAGCTTTTAGAGGGAACACATATGTCATCTCCCCATATTAAATGTAAGCAGTTTATCCTTTTTAGTCCCTTTTGATTATTTGTTCTTATTTTCCTTTTATGTTTTCTTAACTCCTTTGCACTTCAGAATTTGTATGTAATCCTGTTCTTCTCATCAGGACTTCTCATTAGCTCTTCTTAAACTAACCTCCAGGAGCAACCTACAGTTTAAGTGCTGAAGGGGTCAAAAGTGGAAAAAGTTTAAGAAGCTATTTCATTAAAGGCTTATTTTTTTCCCCTGTCGGATTATTTTCAGTTTTTCTGGATAAGTTATTCTTGGCCATGTACCTTTTGCCTTTTGGAATATTATAGTCTAAGCTTTCTGCTCCTTTATAGTAGTGACTGCTAGTGTATGTGTGAGCCTGACTGTGGCTCCTCAGTACTTGAAATCTTTCTTTCTAACTGCTTGCAATATTTTTTCTGTGACCTGGAAGTTCTGGATATTGGTTATCATGTTCCTAGTTTTCATTTTGGAATTTCTTTCAGGAGGTGACTGGTGGATTAGTTTCTATTTCTATTTTGCTTCTGGTTCTAAGAGATCTGAACAGTTTTCTGTAAAATTTCTTGAAATAGCATGTCTAGGCTCTTTTGTTTGGTCATGGCTTTCAGACAGTCCAATGATGCTTATCTGTCTTTTGCTTTATCTATTTTCCAGATCATACCTTCAGATACCTTCATCTCATCTGTTTTTTTTTTAAGTCTTTTGATTTTTTTTTTTAAACATATCTTGTTGCCTCATGGAGTTATTGGTTTGCATTTGGTCCATTCTGATTTTAAGGGAGTTTGTTGCTTGAGCAAGGTTTTTTATACCTCTTGTGCCAAGCTGTTAATTCCCTTTCTGATTTTTACATAGATCTCACTTTTCTAATTTTTTCCTCAACTGCTCTGATTTCATTTATAAAAACATTTTAAACTTTTTGTTAAACTTAACTCTTCCAGGAATTCTAGTAAAATTTGTGCTCAAGCTATGTCTTTTTTTGAGATTTTGCTTGTGGTTTGGGAGCCATTCTTTTCTGCTGCTGCCTTGGGCATCCCTGTCACCATAATAGTTTTTGGTAGTAAGATTACTTTTTTAATTCATTCTTCTGTCCTGACTTCATACTTGACATTAGGGCCAGTATTGGTGCACTCCTTTAGGGAAGGTTTGGGCTGGTCCTATTACTGTTTTTTGGGGGTACTGATTGTTATATTTTTCAAGGATCTTGGGGTAGATCAAACTGGAGACCTGAAATCTTTCCGTATTCCCGTGGTGTTCTAATCTACCTGTTTCTCCAGAAGCTGTAGCATGTGCAACAGTCACCCACACCCTGCCATAAAACCATCTCGCCGATGAATTAAACCAAGTTGAGTGTAACCAATAGGCCTCAAACCCATTGATGAGTTAGGGAGCTGTCTACCTCATGCATATGAAGATTTACTCTAGTTGAATGGGCAGATGAGAAAAATTTATTCTGATGGCCATAAAGGCACCTGAAGCAAGTGCTGTGGAGTACTTAGTGCCTGGTCAGACATGGAGAATGCCAGGGGCAGTCATCTTAACTTTGATCCTGCCACCGGACTCTATTGATTTTGGAAAAGAGAATGAGACTGGCTGTGCAACTCTGCCTTACTTAAATCCAGTTCATGTGCAAGTTAAGATTTTAAAATGAAGGAGAAACAACATTGGGCTAGAAGCTGGAATTAAGACCCTGCTTTGCTCCTGGGGTGGGAGTCACACTGCTGCTGTTTGCTTCTGACCTTACTTCTTAAGAGAGGCCTGGAGCTGGCTGCCACCTACTGTGAAACACTGCCTCTGAGCCTTGGACTTGTGAAAATTGATCTGCCACTGAGTCATTCATGGGTGACAGAGCTCCCAGTTAGAACCAGTTCCATGTGGTTCATTAGTGTATGTCTTGCATCACCTCCCACCTTGGTACATAGCCTCTCACTGGAATATTTCATAAATGGTACACTCCTTGATAGACCTTTTCCACAGACTTCTGTCTCCTCTGTGCTGGCCTGGTCTAGAAAGATAACTTTTTCTTAGATTTTTCCTCAAGTCTGGTATATTTTCTAGATCTTTTTGGAGGAATTTTAACAGAGAGCTCACTATATTGCTTCCTACATTTTCCACCATCTTAGTTCCACCTCCTCTGTTTCAGCTTTCCCCAGCAAACTTCTCAAAGGACTAATCTACTTTACTGATTCTGTCTTTACCATCCACTGAATATATAATCCTTTGTGCTCTGTTTAGTCACTCCTGAAACTAATCTCAACAGTCATTGATAACATCCTGATTCCAAAGTCCAAAGTTTTAAACCATTTCCAAGCAACTTTTCCCCCGATCTCTAAAATGTTTGATGATATTGACCACTCTTTTCTTGATACTTTTCCTCCATAGACTTATTTGATCTTGTGATTTGTTCCTTTCAGAGCAATTTCTCTGTCTTTTCTTGCTTCTCTCCCTTATTACGCTCTTTCACGTAGATAGTAGTCAGGAAGATTTTAGTTCAAATTTGGCCTCAGACAGTTGTGTGACCTTGGACAAGTCACTTAATCCTATTTGCCTTAAGTTTCCTCATCTGAAAAATGAGTTGGAAAAGAAAATGGCAAACCACTCTAGTATCTCTGCCAAGAAAACCCCAGAAGGGGATCATGCAAAGCAGGATACAACTGAAAAGATTAAAAAGCAACAGTAAACTTGGGGAACCATTCTCATGGTTAGGAAGACCTGGTCTTAACTCCTTTACTACTCTTTCTTTTCTTGACCTCTCTCTTGAAATTAGGTCCCTCATTTTCATCAACTTCTACCTAGGTGACTCTGTGGCACTTTAATTATAACATATGCCAAATCAGATTGGTTATTTTCCTTTAGAACCACCACCCCCATCTTGATTCATTTGTTAATAGTGCCTCACTTAAAATATGGAGGTCACTACTTGACTTCTCCTCCACCAGTCCATTCCTTCTTCCTGGCAGTTTTAGCTCTGCAAAATCTGATCTGTCCCTTTTCATTTCACATTGACAGAACCCCTTTTCAGGTAATACTCTTACCTGAACTATTCCTAATCCTAAAGAGATCTGAGAATAGAACATTGATCAGATTTTTGTTTTGTCTTTTAGGTGAGAGGTTGTTCAAATCTGTGATTTCATCAGTATAATGATTTCTGACACCTCAGAACTTCCATAGCACTTTGTTGGTTCCTTTTTTATGGCACCTACTACCTTGTATTGGGGTACAGGTCTAGTATGGTTTTACCATCAAATTAGAGTTTAACCTTGAGGAATCAATGCTGTCTGATCCATAGCTGTTAATTCCTCTCACATGTAACAATGCCCTGAAGATAATTGCTGAATTACTGCATAAAATTCAGAATGCTACCTATTTTCCAGCAGCCTCTACAAATTGGGTTTGGTTAATTTTTTTAAACTGCAACTTTTAATATATCCATACTAAGGACTGATTGTTTTTATTTTGAAATGTTTTCTTCTAAGAGGCTGATTTTTAAAAACATGTAAATACCTTTTTTATGTGCTGAAATTGAACAGAAAATGCAAGAAAATTTAATTTTTTCTCATTTTCTGTACATTCCTGACCTTGAATATCTTTGCAAAATGTCACAAGAAGTACTAGCATAGATGCAAGAATTTTATACTGAAATTTTCTGTTCATTTTGCTTTTATGTGTGTGTGTGTATTTTGTAGGCCAATTCCAGCAACTTAAAGAATTTCTTGTCTGCTGTGAGACTTGCTCACCAAGGCTGTGCTGTTGAAACATTACCACTGTTAACTCTGGCACCATTGAAGACTTCAGAAGTTGAAAAACCAAAAACTAAAATGGTCATTACATCCAAAAAAGATTATCCCTTAACCAAGAATTTCCCTTATTCCTTAGAACATCTTCAGGCTTCCTATTGTAGACTTGCCCGAATTGACATGCGAATACTTTGCCTCAAAAAACTTAAGAAATTAGACTTGAGTCACAACCACATAAAAAAACTTCCAACAACAATTGGAGACCTTGTCAACCTTCAAGAGCTTAACCTGAATGATAATCATTTGGAGACATTCAGTGAAGTGTTATGTTCTTCCACCCTTCAGAAGTCTCTTCAGAGTTTGGATCTCAGCCAGAACAAAATTAAAGCTCTCCCTCTGCAATTTTGTCAATTACAGGAACTCATATATTTGAAACTTGATGACAATGAATTGATACAGTTCCCATTCAAGATAGGCCAACTGAGTAACCTACGATTTTTATCAGCTGCTCGAAACAAGCTTCCATTTTTGCCCAGTGATTTTAAAAAGTTATCTCTTGAATACTTGGATCTTTTTGGAAATGCTTTTGAACAACCTAATCTACTAGTTCCTAATATTCAGCTGACAGTACCGTTAACTTTATTAGAAATTTCTGCACGGGCAATATTAGATTATAGGTAAGGATCTTACTATCAAAACTGATGTTTTTGTGGAAGTTATAAAGATTGGTGATGGTATATGCTGTTCTTCTCCAGGTCTTGTCGGTAAGATAGGAAAATAAGATCTGGACAAAATTACTATTAAGGTATAAGTAGGAAGATAGTGATACTATAAAGACAACTAATGGCTTACTGTACAGGAAACTACTTTTTAACCTGTGGCAGTTGAAATTGGGTTCTTCTATTCATCCATTGGCTTGAATAGAGCAAAAGAGTTTTTATCATATTTGAGTATCATACCTACTTTTAAAAGAAGTTGTAAATACTTAGAGAATTCAGAATAAATTTGCCAAATTAGGAAAATATTAAAGAACAGAATGAAGTTGGTAGAGGTAAGTGTACAGTAAGAAAGACAAAAGCAGTTAAATGTAGTTTAGGCACAAGTTTAGAAAAAGAAATTAATAGATTGAGGAAGGGAGACAACATGGCGATGGTGATGAACCTGACCTTATCACAGTGCTGTATCTTAATTTAGGCTCCTTAAAAAAAGATTTTTAAGTTCATTTTAGTCTTAAACAGAACTAGAAACAACTGAAGCATTAGTAGCTGTTGTTCAGTTGTTTCAGTCATGTCCTGCTCTTCATCACACCCCCTTTGAGGTGTCATTGGCAAAGATACTGAAGTGGTTTGCCATTTCCTTCTCCAGTTCATTTTATAGAAGAGAAAACTGAGGCAAACAGTGTGTATTGACTTGTCCAGGGTCACACAAGTAGTAAGTGTCTGAGGCCATATTTGAACTGGAGTCTTCCAAACTCCTCCAGGCCTGTCTGTGCCATCATTTGATTACTTGGACCAAAAAAGTGGAAAATAAGGTTACATATCCCCTCCATGAATAGAAAGATGAGATAGAACTGTAAGTTGCCATAGGAGGGAATTTAATTCAGGTATTAGGAAGAAACTTCTTGATAATGTCTTACATATTTGTTAATTCTGTTCATTGTTACACAAATTTGTTAATTCTGGAACAATTTTTTAAGAATAAGTTAGACCAACTATACTTCCTTAGCCATTAAAGTAGACATAGCAGTGTGACAAATGTTAATAATTTTGTTTTAAAAGCTCCTTTTCAAAAGTCTTAAAACCCATTAGGAGAAAAGGGAACAAGTGGAGAGGAGTGGATTTATGGCCCACAGTTTTGTAGCTTAAAAAATTGAAGACTTTTTTGTTTTTTGTTAACTTGTAAACTTTTGAAAAGTCTTTGCATTGTTTGTCAGTTATGATTCTGTGTTAAGTTTTTATAACTCTTTACTCTTTGACTCTTTAGAGTCAAACCCTGATTTATAATCTATCACATTAACATTTGAATCTTTTTTTAAATATTTAAATAACATTTTTTAAATCTACCTTTCCAACAGAATTCCCTATGCTCCTCATATCATTCCTTTTCATCTCTGTCAAGATTTGGATACATCAGAATCCTGTTACTGTGGAAAATCCTGCCTAAGCTCTTTCATTCAAGCAACTGTTACTATGAATCTACACTATGTTGCCCACACTGTGGTTCTAGTAGATAATATGGGTGGCACGGAAGCACCCATTCTCTGTTGCTTTTGTTCATTAACATGTTACTCTCAATACTTGGATCGATCAACAAAAAGTAATAGGTAATAGCTTACAAAATTTCATCCAGTTATGAATTGAGTTTAAATCTTAACTTTATATACTGCCTTGTATGAATTTAGTTGTAAAGTATATGTGTCACAAATAGATTTACCAGCGTCAAATTGAAAAAACAAAAGAATGTATTTTTGTAACTTTGAAGAAAGCATTTATTTTGGTTTTTATAATGGGGTTAACTTTAGCCAAAAGCCTAATATCTTGTCTTTTGAGTTTGTTGATCCCATCTATTTTGGTTTGAGCCTTTACATATCAATTTTTACTTTCTAAGACTCAGTTGATTTCTGTAACAATTTTGGTGTAAATAGCAAAACACAATAGAGAACTGCATGAGTTCTAAATGCAGTGAAAGTTTGTTAATAAAATGTTAAATAAAGTATGACTGTAAAGGATTTTAAATGTGACTACTTATAAGTAAATTTTCAGGGATGTTACTGAATGTGTGATAGCCAAGTGTGAAGTAGGAAAGACTTACATTTTCATTCAAAACCTTTATGTTTTATTACATTGATTCACCCTTGTTCAATTTCACATTCATCTTATTCTTGTCATGATTCCTAAATTTTAGATATTTATTTTTTACTTTGTAGTTAGATATGAGGAATAGAATGAGTTATATTCAAACTTTTGGTAAGTAAATATCTAATTTGGTTTTGTTGTTTATTTTAACTTAGTATCCTAAACATCTTAGGTTCAAATATGTTTAGCTCTTTCCAGGATGAATAAAGTGAAAGCATTGTGATATGGTAGAAATAGGACTGGTTCTGTGGAAGTACTTCTTTCATGCCCATTCTGCTACTCTTTCTTCTGAAGTCAGCTGTGCAGCAGAATTCTAAATTTCTACATATACCATTAAGTTGGTTTAATGTGATTTCCTGGGAATAAACATTTGCAGTTTTATGTTAAATATTGGTTTGGTTTCATTTTATGAAAATAACATTTGCTAATACTTTCTTTGGAAGACTGCATGACTTAGAATGTTAACCAGTGTGTGCGTAAATATTTCCTGTTTCATTTTCCTTTGTTTTTTTCTTTCTGTTGCCATTTTATTCAATCATTTTTTAACTATTCTAAATTGTAGGGTTATTCTGTAAAGTTCATTTATCACCATTTTAGTGCTATTATGATGGGAATTTTCATTCCCATTCATTAAATGTTTGACTACAATTTGCACATATAGCAAGACTGAGAATGTCAAAACAACTTATTTTCTCTTAATTTTTATTGATACATTGCTTTTACATCATATATGTTCCCCAGTACATCTCTAGGAGAGAGCTCTTGTAAAAGCATATACCTGTAGGATGTCAGTAAGAAAAAGGGAACAAAGTACAGCAAAACTAACCTGAGCATCAAACAGTGCTGACATAACACGCGTTATCTTCCCTTCTTAGAATTTCTCACTTCACATATCTAATCCTTTACCAACCCTTGGTGCTTCCACTTTCACATCTGTCCAATAAATCCTTTCTCTCCATTTAAAAAATCAGAACCCTTGTCTAGGCCCTTACCACTTCATACCTAGAGTATTGTGAAAGCCTACTAATTGGTCTCCTGCTTCAAGTTCTTTTCCTTCTAGTCCTTCCTCTACTCTGCTACCAAAGTGATCTTTCTAAAATGTTAGTCTGAAAGAAAAATTAACTGATCATGTCATCCCCTTCAATGTCTTCGTGATCAAATATAAAATTTTCTATTTGGTTTTCAAAGCCCTTTACACCTGGACCCTTCCTGCCTTTCTAGTTTTCTTACATTCAAGTCCCACATGCTCCCTAATTTAGTAACACTAGCCTTTTTGCTATTCCTGCCCAACACTCCATTTCTCAATCAAGTGTCCACCATGCCAGGAATGCTCTCCCTCCTCACCTCCATTTCCTGGCTTTAAGACTCAAAATTCCACCCTTTGAAAGGTTTCCTGGCTCTCCTCCCTTAGTACCTTAGTACCTTCCCTTAATAACCAGATAAATGCAAATTAAAAGGACTTATTCCACCCTACATTATACTAGCAAAGATAACAAAAATCAAAAAATTCTAAATGTTAAAGGGTATCTGAATGGGAGTGAAGGGATGGTAAACTAGCGTACTGTTGGTAGAGCTGTGAAATGGTTCAGTCATTCTGAAAAGCAACTTAGAAGTTAAGAGAAACAAGTTACAAGTTTGTGCATACCTTTTTTTCTGAGCTATGCCACTATTAGGCTTGTACTCCAACGAAATCAAAGAGGAGAAGGATTTATGTACAAAAATATTAATAGCAGTTCATATCCAAAAATGGAAACTAAGAGGGTGTCCTATTGTGAAATAGATAAATCATGGTACATGAAAAGAATATTATGCCATAATATTGTTGTGTTTGTCCTTCATTGTTGAAGAGGACCATGACATCAAGGTGGTGAAATGACTTTTGTAGTTGACCTTGATTTGAGGGAGGGAGGGCTATGCAAGGTCACCAACCTCACTTCTGAGCTATTTGAGTCTAATGACCTGATATTCATCAGAATGGTTGGAGATGACCCAGGATGCAGTTGGAGATCCTGGCCCTTTCAGGCTTAGGTTTTACCATAATCTTACTTTGAGTGAGATACACCCATTCAATGAATAGGCTTCTTGAAGTTACTCAAGGCATGGCCCCTTTAGTCAAAAAAAAAAATCAAACTGGGAGGGGAAGACCTCCAGGGTTCCTGGGTAAAGGAGAAACAATTACTATTTAGTTATTACATTCATAATTTAACATTACACTGTAAGAAATGATGGCATGAAGAGTTTCAGAAGACATTGGGAAGATCTCTTTAAACAGCTGCAGAGTAAAATGGACAGAACTAGGAGAACAATTTATACAATAACATGAAGACAACTTTCAAAGACTTTATGTAACCCTAATCCCAATAGTCCCATTGGTATGGGACTATCTCTTGGTTGGTAGGGATCAATGTTCCATGTCTATGTGAGGGACAGAGCAGCACTGGAGGAGACAAGTAGGGGAAGAGGAATGTAGAAAAGAGTTCTTGAGTTCTCAGGTCTTCCAGTTCTCTTCAAGCTTTGACTTGAAAAGACTCCTTTCCGAATATTTTCCTTCATCAGCCTGAAGTGGGGTTGGCCTCCTCTCCCCAATTCCCTCCCTTCTCTCAAAGACACATGTATACTTCATACAAGTATGGGACATTGATCTCCACCAATAAGGTGGAGAGTAATTTGGAATTATGCCCACAAGGCATACTATGTATACCCTATGACCCAGCAATACCACTACTGTACCTCAGACAAAAAAGGAAAAGGACCCCCTACATACAAAAATATTTGTAACAGTGAAGAATGGAAACTGAGGTGATGCCCATCCATTAGGAAATGACTGAGCAAGTATATGACTGATGCAACTATATATGCTATAAGAAATGAAGTGGTTTCAGAAAAACCTGGGAAGACATAAGCTGATGTAAAATGAAATGAGCAGAACTCAGAGAACATTGTTATATAGTAACAGCAATATTGTAATGACAGTCACCTGTGAAAGACTTAGTTTCTTTTATTAATATAATGATCCACAACAATTCCAAAGTTCTCATGATGAAAAATGTTGTCCACCTTCAGAGAGAGAGCTGATGAACTCTGAGTGCAAATTGCAGCAAATTTTCTTTCACCTTTTATTTTTCTTGCCTTTTTCCCTTTCCACAACATGACTAATGGAAATATGGTTTGCATGACTTTATATGTACAATAATTTTTGCCTTCTCAATGGGTGGATGAGAGGTGAGAAAGGAGAGAATTATAAACCGAAAATTTTAAAAATTTAAATTAAAAAAATAAAATATTAGATATCACAGGAACAAAGACTTGTTTCCTTAATATAGTAAACAGTGTCTATTAGAAACTTAGAACTAGCATTCTCTGTAATGGAGAAAGACCAGAGGCCTTTATAATAAAAAGAAGGGTAAAACAAGAATGTCCATTGTTACCATTATATTTGATATACTTCTAGGAATGCTAACTATAGCAATAAGATAAGAAAAAGAAATAAAGAGATTAAGCACAGGCCAAGAAGAAACAAAATTATTGCTTTTTGCAGATGATACAATGGTTTATCTTGGACACTTTTAGAGATTTAACTAAAAATTAATAGAAATAAACAATTTCAGTCAAGTAAGAAGATATAAAATAAATCTTTAAAAACCATAAGTTTCTTTGTATATTACCAACACAATTCATTGAGAAAAGATAGAAAAAATTCCACTAAAAATAACCACAATGTATGAAATAACTGAGCTTACCTACTAAGACACACACAGAAACTGAATACAACTACAAAACACTTTATAGAAATAAAAACATCTAAATAATTGAGATGTTAATTGTTCATGCTCTGTCAACGCCAATATAATAAAAATTATAACACTACTTAAATTAATTGATTTAATCAGCATCATACCACTCGAACTGTCAAAGATCTCCATGAAAAAATGAAATGAGTATTCCTTCATCTCGAGGAGAAAAGGTTAGGAATTTCAAAATAAAATAAAGAAAAATGTGGGAAAAGGGCCTAGCAGAACTAGACAATTCAAACTATACTACAAATCTATAATCATCAATTACTTGTACAGGTTAAAAATACAAAAGTTGGACAATGGAACAGATTTGATATACCTAGATTAGATGAGATGATATTAATAGATTATATTAGTAGTATAATGTTTGATAAACCCAAGAATTCCCAACTATTGGGGACAAGGATCACTACTACTAGACAGAATCTTGGAGAAAGGTTGGAGAGTAGTCTGGCAGAAATTAGGTTTGGTGTACTTTCCCATTCCATAGATCACAATAAACTCCAAGTGCAGAAAGGACTTTTTTCTGTCTAGGACTTAATTTAGATCAGTAGCATGGTAGTTTGGGTTTGATATTAGAACAAAATGAGACACCTGAGGATCATTCAGTATTTAGCAAAGATTTACCTAGCCAAAGAAGAAGTATATTCAACAAGGAGAGCCATTGAGAACATCTCAAACTGAGCTGCCCATTATTTTCTACCAGCCGAGCATGAGAGAGTTCCTGGAGCCCCTTGTAGCTGCTCCCCAACATCCAAGGAGGAATGTTGATAGCCTGAGCCAATCAAGTTTTGAGAGTGTAATGCCTTAATACCTTTTAAGGAAAAACTAGTCAAATTTACACAGGGAAAAGAGTTATGATACTGCTCCTGTCATACTCCTCCCTTCAGTGGTAAAGTCCTTTAAAGTCTGCTAGAGGGCATTCTACCACTTAAATCACTTTGGGGCTATTACTAGTCAACACTGATCTCGAATAGATAGCACTAAAAGAAGAAAAGAAAAGCTAAAAGGGAAACAAAGCAAAAGCAAAATGTAACAGATCCCCAAAGAAGTGATTGAATCTAGGAGAGTCCCAAGAAAAACTGAATCTCAGTTTAAATAGATCTATGTGGTAGATGATGCCATATTTTAGCAGTTCATAGTGAGACTCGGAATGTAAAAAGGAAACCATAAATGGGAGTAGCACCAGAAATAGAAGGGTTATGACAAAGATGATGACATTTCTTGCATAATCACTGATCCTCTTTACAGATCAGGGAAAATAGTCCTCTCCCACCACCCATGGAATTCCCCCTCTGTGGGAGAACAATCCCCTCCTAACAATACTACCCTTCAGTATCATACTGGTAGCAATTGAAGAGGTCAATCACTTAGACATTAGAGTAAGCAATGGGTAAACAATGGGTACTGCTATTACTTGGGACCTAACTCTGCCTTTCTATGATGGGGCCAGGTACTACAGTCCAAACTGTCACCACCCTTGGCTGATCTGCCATTGTTGATATTTAGAACTGCCAAATGGGATGACTCAGGGTATTTCAAAAGCTTCTGACTGATTATGCCAGCACCTGGTTTCCTTTTCCTGTCACTGAACATCCTCTCAATGCAAGAAATTCCTCCTGCTTCTAGTTGGTTGCCACTGAAAGACCCAGGAGCTCCTGACACTGCTACCAAATCTAGGAAGAAACAGTTCAGGATCACTCACCTATGCTCAGGGAAAGACAAAACAAAGCAAAAGATACAAAGCCAGAGACTCATCTAGATCAGCACATGGACTGTATTTGCCATTTGAAAGTATATAAGGAGGATGCTTGCTCACTGGAAGTTCCAGAGATTTATAGTTCACAGTTCACAGGTGAGAGTGGAAACTTTAAATTGATGCAGTACCCTCTCAGTCCTCAACAAATTGGTATGCAATTGACACATTTGTTTATATCCTCAATTCCAGAAATGTCTCTCATCCTGGGATGAATTAAGTAAAGTCCTTTCATATGTTTTCCCCTAACAGCTTACAACCAAAGAATCATAACAAATTCCACAGGACAGAATTTCAGTTGGCCTCTCAAATGCCAAATTAAAAACAAACAAAACAAACATTTTCTTTAGCAAACTGTTAGATAATCTTAAAATTCCAAGGATCTGTCTTGGTTTGCATTCTTTCTGTGTTGGAATCCTTTATGTCACCTTTAAACTTTCTGGTGATGTCAATAGACAATTATAGGATTTAGAATTGCCTATTCAGCTGCATTGTTATTTCCAAAAAAGCCAAGTTCACGCCACTGGCAAGTCACTCTCTGTTCTGCTCTATCTCCAGATTGACTGCTTTGCTCCTGCCTCAGATTATTTATCTGTTCATCTATCTGTCTATCTATCTATCTATCTATCTATCTATCTATCTATCTATCTATCTATCTATCTATCTATCTATCTATCTATCTGTGTCTATCATCTACTTACCTATCTCTTGGCATTGAGAACTACATGAGATAATTCAACTATTTCCTTGCCTGAATTGTGAATCATTATTTACTGCAGCCAAGCCTCAGAGAGAGTGCCTGGAGCCTTTCATATCTATTTTGGACTCAAGTAACCAGGAAATGAGGTCAACAGCCTGAATTGTTAGTCTCCTGAGTCAACCAAAATTTTTTTTAATTAATTTATTTTTTGTTTCTAACATTCACTTCCATAAGACTGTGAGTTCCAAATTTTCTCCCCATCTCTCCCCTTCCCTATGCCAAAATGGCATGTAATTTGATATAGGCTCTACATATATATTCAGTTGATTCTATTTTCACATTAGTCATGTTGTAAAGAAGAAGTAGGACCAATGGGAGAAGCCACAAGAAAGAAGAGACGAACAAAAAAAGAAAAGAAAAGAGAGAGAGCAAATAATATGCTTCCATCTGCATTCAGACTCCATCATTTTTTTCTGGATGTGGATAACATTTTCCATCATGAGTCCTTTGGAGTTGTCTTGGATCTTTGCATTGCTGAGATGTCTATCAAAGTTAGTCATCACACATCACTGTTACTGTATACAATGCTCTCCTGGTTCGGCTCACTTCACTTAGCGGCAGTTCATTCAAGTCTTTCCAGGTTTTTCTGAAGTCTGCCTGCTCATTATTTCTTATAGCACAATAGTATCCCATTACATTCATATACCACAACCTATTTAGCCATTCCCCAACTGATGGATATCTCCTCAATTTCCAATTCTTTCCTATCACAAAAAAAGCTGCTATTAATATTTTTGTACATATATTGTCCCTTTCCCATTTGTATGATCTCTTTGGAATACAGACCTAAAAGTGGTACTGCTAAATCAAAGTGTGTGCACAGTTTTAGAGTTCTTTGGAGATTGTTCCAAATTGCTTTCCAAAATGGTTGGATCAGTTCACAACTCCATCAACAATGCATTAGTATCCTACTTTTCCCACATCCTCTCCAATTCCATCTTTTTCTTTTTTTGTCATATTAGCCAATATGATAAGTGTGAAGTGGTACCTCAGAGTTATTTCTCTAATCAATAGTGATTTAGAACATTTTTATATGACTATAAATAGCTTTGATATCTTTGTCTGAAAACTGCTGGTTCATGTCCTTTGAACATTATCAACTGGGGAATGACTTGTATTTTTACAAATTTGACTCAGTTCTCTACATATCTGAGAAATGAGGCCTTTATCACAGATACTTGTTGCAATAAAAATTTCCCAGTTTTCTGCTTTATTTATAATTTTGGTTTTGTTTGTGCAAAACCTTTTAAATTTTATATAATCAAAGTTGTCTATTTTACATTTTGTAATGCTCTATCTCCTGTGGTCCTAAATTCTTCCTTTATCCATAAATCTGACAGATAAAGTATTCCATGCTCTCTTAATTTTGTTATGGTATCACTCTTTATGTGTAAATCATGTACCTATTTTGACCTTGTCTTGGTATACAGTGTGAGATGACACCTAGTTTTTGCCATACTGTTTCCCAGTTTTCCTGGAAGTTTTTATCAGTTAATGAGTTTTTGTTCCAAAAGCTTGGATCTTTGGGTTTCTTGTATACTAGAGTACTCTGATCATTCACTGTAATGTAATCTATTCAACTAATCTGCCACTCTATTTCTTAGCCAGTACCAGATTGTTTTGATAATTACTGCTTTATAATACAGTTTGAGTTCTGGTATAGCTAAACCACCTTCTTTCATATTTTGTTCATTGATTCTCTTAATATCCTTGACCTTTGATTCTTCAAGATTAATTTTATTATTTTTTCTAGCTCTATAAAATAATTTTTTGATAATTTGATTGGTGTGGTATTGAATAAATAGATTAATTTAGGTAGAATTGCCATTCTTATTATATTGGTTCAGCCTAGCCATGAGCAATCAATATTTTTCCAGTTGCTTAGATCTGACTTTATTTGTGTGAAAAGTATTTTATAGTTGTTGTTCATATATTTCCTGGGTTTGTCTTGGCAGGTAGAGTCCCAAGTTTTTTATATGGTCTACAGTTATTTCTTGCTTCTGGACTTTGTTAATAGAAATGCTAATGATTTACCTGGATTTATTTTGCATCCTGCACCTTTGCTAAATTTGTTAATAATTTCAAGTAGTTTTTAGTTGATTCTCTAGGATTTTTTAAGTATCACACATATCATCTGCAATGAGTGATATTTTTGTTCCTCATTGCCTATTCTAATTCCTTCAATTTCTTTTTCTCATTGCTATAGTTAAATTTCTAATACAATATTGAATAATAGCACTCTGGAATTTGGCTCTGATGTTCCTGGGAGGCTTCATTTTGGGATCTCTTTCTGGTGGTGAACAGTGAATTCTTTCAATTTCTATTTTGCCCTCTGGTTCTTGTATATTAGGGCAGTTTTCCTTGATAATTTCTTAAAAGATGTTGTCCAGGCTTTTTTTTTTGTCATGACTTTCAGATAATTCAATAATTCTTAAATTATTTCTCCTAGATCTATTTTGTAGGTCAGTTGTTTTTTCAATGAGAAATTTCACATTTTCTTCTATTATGTTTTCCTTTTTTTTTGTTTTATTATATCTCTATGTTTCATGGAGTCATTAGCTTCTACCTGATCAATTTTAATTTTTAAGGAATTATTTTCTTCAGTGAACTTTTGTACTTTTTTCATTTGGCTAATTCTATATTTTAGGGAGTTAATTTCTTTGATGAATTTTTATATATCTTCTTCCATGCTGTTGACTCTTTTTCATTTGAGGCTTCACATCAAGATATAATGAAACAAAATAAGGATTATGGAGAAGATAGGCAATGGCCAAACAATTTTGGAAAACAATTTGATACTCTACTAAAAAAGACACCCCAAAGATATAAAAGAAATTAAGAAAGTGCCCATGTATGCAAAACTACTTATAGCAATAGTTCTTATTATAGCAAAATTTTGGAACCAAAGTAAACAGGAGATAGGTGAACAAATGATGGCATATGGATATAATTGTGCCATAAGAAATGATGAAAGGAACAGATTTGGGGAAATCTGGTAGGGCTTGCACAAACTGATGCAGAATGAAATTAATAGAACCAATAAGAACAATTTATACAATAACCACACTAGTAAAGAAACACAACTATGAAAGAGTTAAGAACTATTACCAACTGAGTGATCAGTAATGACTACAGAAAACATGACAATGTGTTGTTCATCTCTTGACAACTGGTGATGGACTAGAAGTGTGGAAAGACGTATATTCTCTGAAATGGCTGGTAGGTAAATTGACTACACATATTTATCATAAGGGAGGGGTTTTATTTATTTATTTTTGATGGAGGAAAGATTGAAGGTTATTGAGAGATGAGAGAGAGAGAGAGAGAGAGACAGAGAGAGAGAGAGAGAATGAGAATGTTTACGAAACATTTTTTAAAATACACAGAAAAAAGCAGAAGGAGGTTCAGGAGGGGACACAGACAGACAGAGCAATGCTGGAACAGTGTTGAATTGAATACCTACTTAAAAAGAACTAAGCCAAATATAATGGAGTTTCATGGTATCATGTAGAATCCTCTTTTCCTTTTTTGTGTAAGAAAGTGTTCATGTTTTTTGATATTTGTCAAATTCATAATAATGATGAAAAATAAAAAAGGCCACGACATATTACAAAGTTATTATCATCAAAATTATGTGATTCTATTAAATTTAAAACAACTTTTAAAATAGAAAAATAGAGCAATCAACAAATAGATAGCAAATATTTAACCAAAAGAATTAATATTTTATAAATCTGTAGAAAATAAAAATTGGAGAAGTTGTTCATTGTTCAACAAATGTTCTTGGGGAGAATTGGTTAGCAATTTATCAAGTCATAGATATATAAAGTCTTTTCCTATATGACATATTTCAATGAATTACTGCTGGATGACAAACTTAAAAACTAAAAATGATGAAAGGCAGAACAGTATACTTATTTCAGTTGTGGAAAGGGAGACAACTTCTGTTAAAATTATTAATGACAAGATAAATGGGCTTGATTGCATTAAATGTAAGATACCAATACAAGAAAAATATAAACAAAAGAAAAAATAACAAATTGGGGAAAATGGGGCAAAAATGACAAAGTAAGACATCTAAAATAAGTAAGAAACTTAATTTTCAGGAATCACAAAGTGCTAATAATTGCTGAAAAATGTGTTTAATCTCACTAGTAATCAAAGAGATGCAAATTAAAATAACCTTGAAATATCACCTTACACCTATTAAATTAAATGATACCATCATTTAAATTAATGGTAGAATTTCAAATTTTCAAAATCTTTTTGAAGAGCTAACAGACAATATACTTAAGTTAGGATTAGGGTTCAGTTAAAGTTAGGGTTTTGGAGTCAATAATAAAATAGTACTGTGAAAGATTACTAACTGTGTTTTTAGACAACATCAGAGACATCGTCGGAGACAATTTAGTAATACCCAAACATTCCTGCTTAGGAAGAGAAATCCAAATACGTAACATTTCCCCTAATATACTGAAAAATATTTCTAATCCAATGCATTTCTTGTATTTTATAGTATGCATGAAATAAAAGACAAACTTCTTTTAGCAAAATTAAACAAAGCTACAGAGTTTAAGTTTAGGATTTCTCATTTATTAAATAGAACTTTAATGATTGATGTACACCCTAGAAAATTATCTGTCTTTCTGGAAAACGAAGGACAGATCCAGGGTAAACAAAAGGGTTACCTCCCTTGAACTGGTTTGTGATAAACTAAGAAACACTTTCTTTCTTTAACAAAGAGATATTCCCCTTTATCTAATACTAATTTCAGGGAATTCCTGAACTTGTGTTTTATTACAAAAAAACTGATTAGATAGTTGATTCAAGTGAAAGCAAGAACTTAAGACCTGGATGCTGTCACAATATTATTTCTTAATATTTTACAACATAATTGAGGCCTCAGTGGATATTGTTTCAAAGTCCAATGCATATAAAATCAGCAACTATGAAGAATATAAAGAAAAGTGGAAAGATCTCTTTGCAAAAATGCAGAACTAAAAAGCAGAATGTGAAGAGAAGGATATAAATGAGTGAGAATGATTGGACAAATAATTTTGATAGAAATGTATAGGGTAAAATTGCAACATTTTATACATCAAAATTTCCTGGTTTAAATATAAATAGTTGCAAAGCAGGTCTAATTAGTTGTGTAGATGTTTAATGCTACATTGATAATATAATTTAATTTATAAAAAATATATAACTCATCTGAGGAAATACAAGGATCCATAGCTGAGAAGACTTTTGAGTAAAAGGAACAGAGGCAGAAACAGAAGGAATGTTATCATCACAGTACACTATAGACCAGAGATCTCAAACATTCAGCTAGTAGGCCTCATTGGGCCCACAACACTCCTGAGTGCAGACTGAGACAGATTAAAATAAAATTGGGAAATATTTAACAAAATAAATGCAAACATAATAAAACATAGATAATATTACATTTAAAAATTGTCAATATGCAACACACAAGGATTCTTATGCATGGTTTAGTGACCCCCAATTTGTATTTGAATTTGAATTTGTATATAGAATGTTTGGCCCCAAGGAGAAAAGATACAGAGTTTAAGAAACAAATCACAAGCCTTCAATGAAAGTATGATATAGTCAGAATGAAGGCCTTCAGTGTACAAGACATCTGTTGGTGACCTCTGTCTAAAGCAGAAAAACTTAAGATATGTTGGTTTCCCTTGTCTTATCTTATACAAATTATAGGAAGCTGTGAGAACTCCTTTCTTTTTTTTTTCTAATATTTATTAATACATTTTGTTTCAAACCTTTTTTGGAAGTTTTTGGAAGAAGCATTGTGTGCCAGATGAGACTGTGGGAAAACCCAGATGTTGGTATTTCCCTCTCTGGTAACTATGTATGCATATAATGGTCAGACAGTTGGATCTTTTTGTTGATATATGATGTATGCATTTCTTATGTCAGACAGTTGGAGGCATGTCTGTTGATTTAGATTTCTCTGTATTTTCTCTAAAGTTCAGTGTGCTGACTTTTTCCCCTGAACTAAGTGAATGATAGACGTGCTTGATTAAAGTGATTGTTTATAACTCAAAAAAAAAAACACAAAACCAAAACTTCATACACACCTCCAGCAACCTCCAAATTGAATGTCCTATGAAGTTGTTAAGCAAAACAAAATATACAAATGATTGTGTACATGTCTTACTCAAGGGAAAACTCCCTGCCTTCTCTGGTGTAGCAAGGTGGGAATAGGGACCTGATAGAGACTGCCAGCTCCAATCCTGTCTTCCCAGAATCCCTTTTGCAACCTAAAGTTGTGCTAGTCTCTTCTATCTTCCCTCACAAAACTGGAAGCCAAGAATTCCTTGATGCTGGAAAAGTCCTGAAGAGGACTCAGAAAGGTTGGAGCTCCCCTGCCCTTGCCAACTTTGCCCCACTCCTCACTCAGGACATCTTTACCAATAAGGAGAAAGTCTCATACTAATGGACTTTGGGATAGGGGTGGTACATGAAACTTTAATAATTTTCTACTCATTAAAATCTAGGTTTATATTTTGTAAGTTAGCACCAACAATAACCAGTTCTTTTTTTTTAATTCTGAATTTTTCTTGCCATTTAAAGTTATCTTTATTTACAAAGTTTCAGAATCTGTGTGCATTGTTCTTTTGGTTTTGGTTAAATCTGCTTTACATGTCTTCCTACATTGCTTTGAATTCATCATGGTCATTATTTTTTAATGGCACACTAATAGGTAGTGCAATAGATTGAGCACTGGGCTTGGAATCATTAGTAGATTCATGTTTATGAGTTCAAATCCAATCTCAGACATTAGCTGTGTGACCTTGGAGAAGTCACTTAACCATGTTTGCCTCAGTTCCTCATTTATAAAATGAGCTGGAGAAGGAAATGGCAAACCACTGCGGTATCTTTGCCAAGAAAACCCCAAATGGAGTCCCAGAGAATGGATAAAACTCAACAACAAATTCACATAGCACAATTTGTTTAGTCACTGGACAGTTTCTTTAAAAATATTTTTGTTATTGTAAATATAAGTCCTTTTTTTTGCTGTCAATAGCCTTCTTGGGGGCATAAACCCAATAGTGAAAATACTATATCAAAGAATATGAACAATTTGCTCATTTTCCTTGCATAATTCCAATTTTTTCCTAAAAATGGATAATGTATCTATTTTTCAACAGGTCCACTCACCTTGAATTTTTCCCTTTTATTCTTTGTTGATAGGTGTTATGCTGTGTTATTTTACTTTTCTGTAATTGTTAGTGATTTTCAGATATTTTTAAGATGGCTGTTGATATTTGTTCTTCTGAGAGCTGTTTTGTCCTATCTTTTGATCTCTTGTCTATGAGAGTATGTCTCACATAGTATTGATTTATGTCAATTGCCTGTAGATTTTGGCTTATCAGTCTTTCATTAGAGATTTTTTTTGTGCGAAGATGTTTCCACAATATGTAACTTTTCTTCTTACCTTAGCTGCATTTGTATTATGTGTGTAGGTTTTTTCTTTTTATATAATCCAAGTAGCCTGGGTTGTCTTTTAATATTCCCTTTGTTATTGTTGGTTACAAATTCAGCACTTGGTTCTACTCTAAGACAGCTGAATTTAGGAGCACTTCTAATAGAGTGCATTAAAGGAAGAAGGGGATTTCTCTTTCTCCCCTTTCACCCACTGACAGTGGCATCTTGCCACTGAAACATACATGGCCATGGTGGAGATAGGTATTTGCATGCCACTTGAGAGGAAAACTCAAGGATGTTGCTTCCTGAACCCAAACTCCTAAGAAGAGAGGTTCAAGAAGAAAGCCAACACCTGGTCAGGGGATCCTGCTGCTTGGGAGATGCAGGAATAGAACTAGAACTAGAACAGAACAGAACTGGTCCTAGGGCAAGAGCTCCAGTTCTTTCTGAATAAAACCTAGCAACTCCCTAGCTAAGAGCTTCAGCTTAGCCAGAAGTGGTAAGTTTCAAAAACTATGGCTTTCCAGCAGAGGAATGGACCCTGCAAAGACGAGGTCAAGTGAGCCCAGGGGAGCTACATGCCCTGCAGAGAGCAGGCCCAATGAGCCTGACAGAACAACATGTGGAGTCAGTGTATCTTGCCCACTGAGGAGGACTCTGGGATCATCACCAGAAAATACCAAAGGCCTGGAAGCATTGGTGTGCAAGTTGTTTATCCTCAAATTTTAATCCCTTGTGGCCCACTTGTTGAGGTTCAGGGCTGCTGGGGACCCCAAAATACCAACAAGCTGGGTCCTGCTCAAATGAATTCAACTCAAGCCTTCTTAAAGCCAAAGAAAAACAAAGTATATTAAAGATTCACCACCTTGAGTTGACTCTTAAGGAGCCTACGCATTTGTAATACTTCTGTTAACAAGTGGGCCAGATACCATCTCAGCTAGACAGAGTCTGAGCTGGATTGAATCTGCGTACCGTTATGGAGACAAGATGGAACTTAAATGCAGAAAAGACTATAGGAGGGATCTGGGGGTGGTCTGGTAGTCTAGGGTGATGGGAAGAGGGGTTTAGGGAGGGTCTTGGGGAGATGCCCAAGGAGCACCTCAATGGGACTGGGGTGACTAGTTAAGGATTGGAAACACCTGGAGGCAATCAGGAGCTATCAGACAATGGAGGGTTTGGGTCAGAAGCAGGTGGGGCAATCCAGAGGTCTTGATGAGAATGACCAGTACCCTGGGGTGAATACAGATAGACTCTAGGGAGGATCTTCCGGGGAGTGGCTAGTAATAGGAACAAAGGGAAGGATATCAAAAGAATGCTAAATAGAAGACAGGGAGTATCCGGCCTGGGAGAAAAGAAGAGGAATCCAAGGAGCAGTGCTCCTCCCACCCCCAACAAGACCAGACTTTCCGGGGAACCTTCAGACTAATGGGGCAAAAGCCCTCTCGATCCAAGGGAAAAAGGTCTCGGCTTGGGCTTGTATCTCATCACACTCATGAATGATCTCATTCATCCCAGTGATGCTATGTTCCCAGAAGTGTATAATCCTAGGGTGAAGAATGCTCCATTGTTATTCTAGTAAATGTCCTAATACCTTCAGGACCAAATATAAAAACATCTATTAGGCTTTTAAAGACCTTTTCAACCTTCCCTCTTCCCACCTTTCCAGTCTTATACTTTACTGTCCTTACAATTGCATCTTTGGACTGCAAGGTTTTTATCAAGTTGGCATCATAGGTGTTATGTTCTCCGTCTTCATCTCTACTTCTTGCCTTCCTTCAAAGCTCAGCTCAAATTCTACCTTCTGCAAGAATCCTTTAACAGTTTCACCCACTGCTAGTACTTGGTCAAAGATTAAATATCATTTATGTTGAGGTCTGTAAACCATATGAAGTTTGGGATGCTCAGGACCCCAAAATATCTACACACTGAAGGAATTTGACTCGACTTCTTCCAGCCAAAGTAAAACGAAGTTTATTTTGGGTTGACTCTTAAGAAGCCTCACCATTTGTGATGCTTGTATTAACAAGTGAGCCCGATAGAATCTCAGCTAGACCAAGTCAGAGCTGGATTAAATCTGAGTGACATCATGGAGGCAAGATGGAATTTATATAAAGAGGAGCCCTGGGAAAGATCTAGAGGTGCTCTAGTAGTCTGGGAGAAGGGTCTAAGGAAGATCTTGATAAGACTTTTCTATTCCTCTTTCCCTTCCCCACCGCCTCAAATATTTTACTTTTCCACCACCTCTTCTCATCAGCTGTCAGAGGCCCGGTTTGTCCTTTTCCTTTCCAAGGAGTTCTTTTTTCAAATTCCAAACCTTTGTTATTAGGTTCACCTCTATTACATTATTATACCAGATGGTGAGATATAAGATATACCTCAGAAGCCAATATTCTTAATCACTTCCTTACAGTTAGCTAACTGATTTATCTTTTATACCTTCATTGCATTTGATTTTGATTACCTTTAAAAATATTTTAATGGGCTTGACTTATTTGCATGTTTACATTTCTTTAGAAAGTTTCTGACTTCCTTGGAGAAGCTCATTTTTTTCATTAAAAAAAGCCATTTTGCAAGATAGATTAGGGGTACTACCCAATTTCCCTTTGCTGTTCAGCATATTTCATTAAAGTATCTTTTTCAGTAGAAGTTAGAGTTCTAAATCTTTCCATACTGTCTCTAATTTAGTAGCTATCTGACACTAAGCAAGTCACTTGCTCTCTTAGAGTCTCATTTCTTCATTTGTAGAAGAGGGATAACAACAGAACTGTGAGGATCAAGTCACTTAATGTTAAGTTTCTTCTCGAAAGTAGTCTTACTCAACTTGCGGGGGAGGGGTGTGGGGTTGAAGTAATGTCTTTGTCCTCAGGGAACTCACATTACAGCCTGGGTGTGGGTTACACTGTAACACAGCGCTTTCGTAAGTTACAGTAGGACGTCACAGGATCACAGATTTAGAGCTGATGAAGAAGTAAGTTTGCCTAAGACCACAAAAATACGACAATAATATTCAGCTCCTATTCCGCGCAAGGCACAACTCGGAAAATGAACAATCTAATTAGCGGTCGAGTCAAATCCATATCCTCTGACGCATGAGGCATTTGATTTGAACTTTTCCCAGACGCTGGAGATGTATCTTTATCTCATTTTATCGCCAGTCAGCAAGAGCCAGGGGCTGGGTTCTCCCCGTTCTCCCCTCTGGTGTTTCCGAGGTCCGGAGATGCCACGTTCCTACCGCACTCAGACAAGTTTCCTGTTCCTCACAAGCTAGGTTTTCAAGGATGACGTGTCGTTATTGCAAAAGGTCGGCGACCAGGCCGAGGAGGCCCCTAGATCGGGGCCCCGTCACCTCGTCCGGTGGGCTCCCCGAGCAGATCTGGGCCACCTGAAACAGACGGACTACCCCCTCAGGCTGGCCCCGATGCGAATACTACCTAGGCACCTGCCCCCGACTCACCCCCCGCGCCTGACGGGAAGGGGTGGGACCACGAGCACGGAGTGACGGGCCCCCGCCCAATGGGCTACGGGAGGCCTTGCTAGAGCGCGCCGGGACGTGACTGAGAGGCACCAACCGGGAGCGAGGGAAGGCGGGGTGTGAGATGGAGGGCAGGGACGTTTGCCTGCCGTGTCACAATCTACGCCGCTAAGCTGGAAGCCAGCTGCCACCTGCGCTGCTCCGCCGGCAGCTAGGAGAGGGGGCTGCGCGACGATGAGCGCGGAAGGCGGACAGGCGGGCTCGGGCTTGGGCAGGACAGCGGGGCGAGGGTACTGAAGCTGCGGCACGCTCCCTGCGCACCCTGGGTGCTGAATGGCGACAGCGCGGGGCACCGAGAGCCGGGTCTCCTAGCGGCCGGGAAGCCGCCGCTGCCGCTGGAGAGGAGAATGGGCCGCGCCAGGGCGGCGTGGGGCCGCTGAGCGCTGCCGCGGCTCCGCTGCCTCCGGGCCTCGGGACGGCCCCAGCCCCCACTTCCCGCCGGGCCAGGGATGAGCTAGCCCGGGGGACTGCGGGGGGCTTGGCTGCTGCTGCGGGCGGGGACCACGGCGGTCTAGCGCGCCTGCCGAAGCCGAGGCTCCGCGCGGCCGGACGCCGCTAGCTAGCCCGCTCCCTCCTCCCCGACCCGCGGCCCCGGAGACCATGAGGTTCCGCATCTACAAGCGGAAGGTGCTGATTCTGACGCTGGTGGTGGCCGCCTGCGGATTCGTCTTCTGGAACAGCAACGGGCGGCAGCGGAAGAATGAGGCCTTCGCCGGCTCGGCGCCCGCCCCGGCGCGAGCTGCAGGCCCCGGCGACCTCCGCAGGTTCCCCAACGGCACGGCCGCCCCGCCGCCCGAGGTGGACAACATGACGCTCGTCTACCGGTCGCTGGTGTACCAGGTGAACTTTGACCAGACGCTGAGAAACGCGGCGCCCGGGGCAGCGGGAGCGGCGGCCGCCGGCGGCGAGAAGGCCGGCGGCGGAGGAGGAGGCCCGGCGCCGCCGGAGCCCGAGCTGGTGCTGGTGGTCCAGGTGCACAACCGGCCCGACTACCTCAAGCTGCTGCTGGACTCGCTTCGCAGGGTGCAAGGCGTCGGTAGCCTCCTGGTCATCTTCAGCCACGATTTTTGGTCGGCCGAGATCAATCAGCTGATCGCCGGGGTCGATTTCTGCCCGGTGCTGCAGGTCTTCTTCCCCTTCAGCATCCAGCTGTACCCGAACGAGTTCCCCGGCAACGACCCCAAAGACTGCCCCCGGGACCTGCAGAAGAAGGCGGCCTTGAAGCTGGGCTGCATTAACGCGGAGTACCCGGACTCGTTCGGCCATTACCGGGAGGCCAAGTTCTCTCAGACCAAGCACCACTGGTGGTGGAAGCTGCACTTCGTGTGGGAGCGGGTCAAGGTTCTGCGGGACTACGCGGGCCTCATGGTGTTTGTGGAGGAGGATCACTACCTGGCCCCGGACTTCTTCCACGTGCTCAGAAAGATGTGGAAGCTGAAGCTGCAGGAGTGCCCCGAGTGTGACGTGCTCTCCCTGGGCTCCTACTCTGTCAGCCGGAGTTTCGTGGGCAAAGCGGACAAGGTGGAGGTGAAGACTTGGAAGTCTACGGAGCACAACATGGGCCTCGTGTTGACTCGAGACACGTACCACAAACTGATGGAGTGTACGGACACCTTCTGTACTTACGACGATTATAACTGGGACTGGACTCTTCAGTATTTGACTACAACTTGTCTTAAAAATTTCTGGAAAGTCATGGTTCCTGAAATTCCTAGGATTTATCATGCTGGAGACTGTGGGATGCACCACAAGGATCCCTGTAGACCATCCACCCAGAGTGCCCAAATTGAATTACTCTTGAACAAAAACAAACAGTATCTGTTTCCTAAGACTCTAAGTATCTCTAAAAAGTATGCTATGACTCCTCTCCTTCCACACGGGAAAAATGGAGGGTGGGGAGATATTAGGGACCATGAACTCTGTAAAAGTTATAGAAGACTGCAGTGAAAACTGCACCAATAAAACTGAGAGTTTTTAAAATTTGGATCGTATTGGTCTAAAGGACACCAAACTGTATAAAATGATTTAGGAACTGGTTTCTGCTTTAATACAAATAAACATTCTTGTCGAAAGTGTTAAAAATAAAATAGTAATCTTTTTTAAAATCCCAACTGCAAAAGGTAACATTCATTGAAAATTGGAAGGGCTGAGGAATAGAGAACACATTATTAAAATTCATCTTATTACAAATTTATCTGGATCTTTGCATACTTTTTCCACTTTGAAAACATCTTTTAAATACTGAAATTCATTTTTTTTAATTATAAGAAAATAACTAAAATTATTGCTGGGCACTGCTTCACTGGCTTTATAATTCAAACATCATGTGGTATTTATTAAGGTATTTATTAAATAACCTTTTCAAGAACAGCAATTTTTAGAATGGCAGATATCTGTACCTAATGTTAGATGAAGACCTGCTTCACAGAACATCCTTTCTTTCGGTATGTATTTGATATGAAAAGCTTAAATCTACATCAGTGTAGAAATATCTGAGGTTTGTTTTTAATACTGCCAAAATAAAAATCCACATTTTTGCAGATAAAAATCCTTAACCATTTTAGGTCAGTTTTATTATAATTCCAATGCCAAAATTTAGTTGACAAATGTTTTTTGAAAGATTTTTTTATTTTAAAAATCTGATGTTAATTAGTTCTTTAGAAAACATGGGAGTACTAGAAAGAATACTAGACTTGGAATTAGAGGACCTGGATGTGTGTGGCCTGGCTACATCTAACCTCTCTGAACCTCAATATCCTCTCCTGTAAAATGAGAAAAAAGTGTATTACCTACCTCTTAGGGTGGTTGTGAAGCTCAAATGAGCATGCGCATGTGAGTTTGACTTGTTAGCTACTAAGAAAGTGTAATTTAAAAATTCTAAATTTCAAATAATGCCTCTCTCCAACAAGAGTACCAATGAATTAGTTACCTCTCAGAAGAAAACATTTAGCTTTCAAATTACCCAACCACAGAAAAGGAAAAGTAAAAAAGAGTTTAATGGAAATTTAAATTTGATCATAAAGCCATGCGACAACAGTACTGACATTTGTTAGATGAAATATTTACTCTGTTGGTTTTTCAAAACTGGAATTAACATTTTTTAAAAAGGCAAATTACAAAGACTAGGAAACAGAAGCTTACTTAAAATATTCATATACAGAGTAGTTAGTAGAAAGTTTCAATCTTATACAACTGCAGTTGAATTAAAAAATTACAGATTCTTTACAGATAAAATGCTAGCATATTAAATAAATTACATGGATTTTCAGTGTTACCACATTCCATTCAGTTGAGAAACTTTTGCCTCTCATCCCACACCTCATCACGCCTAGAGATCACACCAGCTATTTCAGGTCTGGCCTAGAATTCTTACTCAAAAATGTTTTGAGTAGCCCAGATTGGTTTTCTGGGTTTTCAGCTACTCAAGGGGTCAACCACTAAGGTTAGTCCAAAAAGTAGCAACCCCATCTCTGGACTGGGGTTAACCAGCAAATGCTTTCCTTTCTAACTTTTGTTGTAACATTAATTTTTTATTGAGAGGGTCCCATGCTTCTGAGACTCAATGTGAATTAATTATGTTTGGTGAAAGTTTTACTTGTCCTTTTAACTATTGCAGGGGATTAAATACTCTTTTCATTTCTGACTTTTCTCCTGTTTCAGGAAGCATGAAGAAATAAAATTATTAAATAGGAAAATGCAAAATGAATTTTTTTTTATAGTTAGGGGTTCTTTTTATCCCTTCTGAGCTTCTAGAACAAAATTCTGCAATATATAATGCAAGTCTAGAATAATTATATAAAATCTGGTTTAAAACATCACAGTTTTAGCATTCTGCCCTAAGTATTCTTAAGAATTCTTTAATGAAGAACAAACATACCAATTTTATGAGTACTTCAAGACAAAATAATGGTCAACAGGTACAATATGAGGAAAAAATATATAGTGTTAAACTTTACTTTTAAAATTCAGAAAACTCAATAATTTAGAAAAAAATTAGGGGAATTGGTAAGTCCATTTCCTTTATGTTTATCAGTATAAAATATTAATTGCAAAATTAATATGATGTAGCTAAAGGTTTGAACTGCTCAGGTATATATAATTAGTTTAAAATTTTATCTCTGAAAGTAATCAGATAAATTATTTACTATTTACTGGTTTCTGCTAGACCCTGAATTTGATGTGAATTTAGACATGAGCTAATTGTTACAGGAACACAAAATTCTAATGATTTTAACTGAATTTGAGTTTGACTTGAATCTGATAAAATCTGCAAATTAATCCAAGTCATATAACAAAGAATTTTGAAAAGTGAATGCACAATTAGTCACATGTTCTTTAATAATCTGTACACTTCCATCCTTCATATCGGTTTCTTTTATACTTTGAAGTATGTGATCTTCATCCAGTTCTTTCTCTTCCATCAATGCTGGTTGTTTTATAGTTTGTTTTTCATTATTTGAATAAACAGCAATTTTTTCTTTTGTGAAAGCCAGTTTGGACACTGAATCAGATTGTTGAGATTTTTCAATAACCTCTGTAGAAGTACTAGGAGGTTCATGTTGCAGGCACGGGGCTGACCCACAACTGCTCTTTTTTAGTGCTCTATCCGCTGTATAAGGATCAGGAGGTTTAGTGTTTCCTTTTGTATGTTCTTTTTCAACATCAGTTGTATTCTTGCTGTTTTTTGTATTTGTTCCAAGTATATTTTCTTTTTCAGTCTGATGGCTTATATTAAATCTTTGTTCCTTTTCATTAAGCTGATCTTGGCCATCTACTACTTCTTCTGACTGTCAAGAGAAATAAATGAATTGCTTTTTGAAACAAAACAATTAAATGGTAGGGCTTTGTTAAAATGACTAAAAACATGTTATCTCTAAAAGAATACATTCATTACTATAAATTCTGTATGTTAAAGAAATCAGAAGATTTTGACCTGGATTGGTAGTAAGTTATTTCTCTATTAGATGTGTAATCTAATTGCCTCCAACTATGAAGATGCCAACCCATCATGCCTTGCACTTCTGACTATGTCTTCTCATAACTTTGCAGTAAGGGGTATGCTAATGTGCTGGGGACTTTTCTTGAATTTTCTTGTCGATACAATACCAAAGGGAGCACAAAGGCAAAAACAAACAAACATCTTCCTATTTCTTCCCTTTTTTTGGAAGTTGTAATGATGAAAAAAAGGATACACCAAGTACTTCAGTATAGGGAATAGTTTACTTATATGACTTCACTTAAACATTTTTAAAGAGGTTAGTTAATTTTACTAAGAAATTAAGAACAAAGAAAGCAAGAAAAATACAAGAAACTTACAATGTGAGATGAATTAAGTTACAAGCAACTCAAGCTTTAATACATACATTTCTAATTTGGTTTGGATCCTAAACAGATATCCAGAATTCTAGCATAAGGTAGATTTTGGTTGCATCAATTCCAAGATAAGTAAAATCTTGAAACTTTCCCAGAACCTGCCCCCTAGTATTATTTCCAAATGTAAGGTCAGATTATTATCTCTAAGCCCTCATAATGTTGCACTTACATTCTTTGACCCTTGGCCTTGATAAGTCAGTGTTTTTGTTCTTAGAAACCTGGATGAAACAACCTTTAGAGGCGCTTTCCTATATGGCTTCTAAAAGTTTCTTCCTCTGGCAACAGATGAAAATTCCATCATCATTCTGGAAATGCCTATGGACTTAGATCCCAGAATCCTTACCTTTACCCATTTTCTTTTGGCCATGTTTGCATATTTTCTCTGGTGGCCATGTGGCTTAGATAAGCAAATACTATTTCTCCAAAGTCTATTTGTCACAATAAAAAGAAACCAACAATCCATGTTCCCTTTTGTGCTTCTGACTGCTTGCCGTCTGAGGGACACTTCTGGCTCTCTCTCAGCTAATTTGCAGAAATGTCTGACATGTCCTGAAATCTCAAAATGTCCTGAGCTCAATGAATGAAAGATAAAGCTAGCTCAGGTTACCAGCCTCATCCACTTCAATCAGTTCTCCTTCTTTTTTTGGAACCTTTATGACATAATTTTGCAATATCAAAAATACTTTTAACAAATATTAGAAGTGATAGCAGACATAACTCAAATGAGTTAAAGAGTTGCAGTATTCCAACTAAAATGTTACTCCATTTTTCTGTGATTAATCAGAGGCCAAATCAAAAACGAGATTTCATTCATAATTCTTGAAATAGGCACTAAATAATCACCAAATGGTTTAACTGTCTAATCCTGAAAACAAAAATAGTAAAATATAACAATTGTCTAAATGATTACTTTCATTTCACAATGCCCAGCCTACTTATTCAAGACCTCATTGGTACCGACACACTTATTTGGTGAGGAGTAGTCTGTTATTTTTTCTTTATATCTAGATGGCATTTTGTTGTTGTGAACCTGTATTTGAGCAGGATTTTAATAAATTACTACCCTAAAGGGATAACTCAGCAGCCTGGTTATAAGAAAGTATGCTGGAACAGAGAAAGATGTCAGTTGCCTACTGACCCTGGAAGTGCCTGTCATCTCAGTCCTGCTGACAAGTTAGGAATAAGTATCAGAGATTTACAACTGGATTGGGGTGGGGGGTTGAGGTATTTAGGAAAGCTTAGGCTAGAGTGAGGAGAATCCACTTTGGGAACAGTATAGGGGCTTGAAGCTCAGGGTAGCTAGAATCCTAAAGACAACATTTCTTCCTCTTAGATCACAAGCTCTCTGAAGAAGAGAAGAAATCATTATAGCTAAGTCAGTTAAGAGAAAAAGTTGAAGAAGCCAACACTTTGCTTTTAGGATGTCTTTATATGTCAGACAATGCATTTACTCCAAGCAAACCATTTAGGAGAGAGATCCTAAGTCAATGTAAGAGAAAGACTTCAGAACCTGGAGGCATTGAGATCTCTAGTGCAAGAAAGCCTAAAGAACAGAGGAGTAATTTTTCAAGGACAAATAGGGAAGGCTCTTTGCCATTCAGACAGCAAAGGAAAAGGGACAGAGACCTTCCACAGCTGATCATCAGTGACATTAAGGTTGAGAGAGGTGACTAAAAAATCTTTTTAAGTTTGGAAGCCCAGGAAAGGAAGTGGGAGAGCAAGGAAATAAGTACATCATAAACCTGAGAGGGGACAGAAATTCTAGAAGGACTAATACTAGAATACAAAAAGAATGTCTTGTCCAAACTTTGTTTCCCCTCCAGGGTCTATACATGGCAGGCATGTTTATTGTATTTTATTAGACTATATGACCAAAATGAAAGCTACCCTGACCGAAAAGCTAAAGCTTGATATAATAAAAAGTCCAGATAGTATTAACTCTAATAACAAAATCTAGAAAGGAAAGAGAAAGAAAGCTTAGAAATTTAAGTTTAATTATCTTTTAGACTTAGCTCTTGTCAGAAATACAATGATCCAAGACAATTTCAAAAGACTCAAGATGGAAAATGATAACCACTTTCAGAGAAAGAACTATGGAGTCTGAATGCGGATCAAAGCATGCTATCTTCACTTTTTTTTCTTTCTTGTGGTTTGTCCCTTTTATTCCAATCCTTCTTTCACAACAATGACTAATGTGGATATATGTTTAACATTACTGTACATGTATAACCTATATCTAATTGTTTGCTAGGTTGGGGAGAGGGCAGGGAGAAAAATTTGGAGCTCAAAATTTTACAAAAATGAATATTGAAAATGATTTTTACATGTAATTGGGAAAAAATAAAAATACTGATTAAAAAAAGTTTAATTATCTTTGCTTTGGGCATGAAAGCCCATCAAACTAAGTATTAAGATCTATGTGGAGATCATAGGATTTTGACTAATTTGTTTAGCATCAATTAAACACATCACCTTGTCTCCTGGTCTCCCTGGTATGAATAGCTAGAATGGGTCTACATAGCATGTGTAAAGTTCTGCCTCTCCCACTCACTGCGAAGGAAACCCATTTAATCTCTCCTAGCCACAGTTTTCCTCTTCAGTAAAATGGAGATAACTGTAGCCCCCATCTCACAATGGTGTTCTGAGGTTTAAATGAGAAAATATATGTAAAGTTCTTTGCAAACTGACATACATGTAAATTATAATATAATTTGTGGATTATTATAAGAAACTTATTTATCACCTGTCACAAATGAAGTGTTTTCCCTGGAGAAAACTATCAGTAAGATACTCTACTTAACTGTTTCTTAACACTGGGAGTCAACATAGTATAGAGTGGAATAAGAAACTGGACTGAAAGTTAAGAGCCCTAGTTTGGGGCCTAACACTAATTTACTGTATAGGACTTCCTACTCCTGTGTCTCAGTTTCTTAATCTGCAAAATAAAGGAATTATACTAGATAATCAAACGTCTCTTTAAACTCCAAAATTTTATAACCTGGGGACCTAAATTCTAGGTGAAGTTCTAGCTTCTATTGTACACCAATGCGAAATTCTTTAGACAGGCTTAAGTTGTATGAAACTCATGAAAATTTTCCACTTCAAGATCAGCAATCCATCAACAAGCGTTTATTACAGGTTCTCTATGCTAAGCAAGTTTCTCATAAAATAAGTATTAATAAATAATTATTAAAATAACTAAAGAACTGTACAACTTAGTAGTACATGTTTCAGATTTGAATGTTCCAGGATCAGAAAATAAGATCTAGACAGCACTGTTGCTGTAGTTTGTCCTTCATTCTGGTCTCCCACTGCCTCAGGGCCATCTCCAGATAGCATTATTTTATAGCTATAGCATCAATGATGATGCATTTTTCTTTTAAGTGAAATTTAAGTGTACTTTTCATGTGTTTAGTTATTGTTTAAATGATGAATACATTAAAAGACACTGAAAGGGCAAGAGTGGGATTGTTACACTTTAAATATTTCACAAATCTCTCTTCTACAGAGTTCACCAAAATTTTACCTTTAACTGAATTTGGGTCTTCTTATCACTAACTTCAAGTACTTCAATTAATGGCTGGGTCTGGGGAGCTGACTTATTGGAATTCAAGATGCCTTCAAGAAATTCATCAACATTTTCTTCGATGACAAAAAACCTTTCCTGAAAAAAGAAAAGTGATATTGTGTTTAAGTTCCTTTAGTGTTATACATGAACCATCATTTAACTTGTTTACCTTAGGTTCCTCATCTGTGAAATAAGGATAATAAAAGCACTTATCTCCCAGAACTCTTATGAAGATAAAATGAAGTAATACAAATTAAGTACTTTGCAAACTTTAAAAGTATTACCTAAAACGTTAGCTATTATTGTCCTGTTACACCTGAAACACCTGTACCTAAAAGTTCAAGGAGACACAAATTTGAGATTCAGAATTGGAGGGCAACTTAAAAATGTATAGTTTTGAAAAATAAGTTTTCTTTTTACATCATATAAAAATCTCAATGTATCTGTCTCCCTCCTCCTTCCAGAGGGTCATCCCTTATAACAAGGAATGAAAAAGAGAAAGGATTATTCAGTAGGGGTCTAGGTTTTAATTCAGGGTCTTCTCCCTGCTTTTTCTTCAATCATCATTCAGATATCATCTCCCAATATCCTCTCTTTAACCAATCCTCCTTTGATCCAACCACCCCCATTAGCTATCATTTAACTGCCTAAGCATCTAGATGTCCAAGTGGATACAGTACCAGGCTTGGAGTCAGGAAGATTTAAATTCAAATCTGGCCTCAGACACTTCCTAGTTGTGTAGTCACTTAACCCTGTTTGCCTCAATTCCTCAACTGTAAAATAAGCCAGAAGAAAATGGCAAACCACTCTAGTATCTCTTCCAAGAAAACCTCAAATGGGGGCACAGAGAGTCAGACAACTAAAATGCCTCAACAACAATTGCCTGGAACATAGTAGGCACTTAAAAAATGTTTATCAACTATTGATTTTTTGAAGGGGCCAAGTTATGAAGAACTTTAAATGCCTCTAAACTGAAAATTTTTTATGTGGTCCTGGAAATAACAGGGAGTCACTAGTTATTCACTATCTGGGGGAGGTTGACAGGGTCAGAACAATACTTTAGGAAAAAGAAAAACCGTCCCTGCCTTCCAGGAGCTTACAATCTAATATAGAAAGACAAATCAAAAAAGAAAGTTGAAAAAGGAGAGTGGAAACCAAGCAAGGTAATAGAGTAACAGATGGTAAATGAAGGAAGCTGGAAAAGTTTCAGGCCTCTATAATGGCCTTGGGAGGAGGGACTGCACTCCAGGCCGCCAATCAGAAGGGAGAGACAACTGGCAGCTAATGGACTGATCCTTAGGTCTGGAGTCAAGAAGACCTCAGTTCAAATCCAGTTTCAGATACTCACTAGCTATGGGAAATGACTTAACCTGGGCTTGCCTCAGTTTTCTTATCTGTAAAATGGGAATACTTGCACCTACCTCAAATGGTTGTTGTCAAGTTCAAAGATGCTAATAATTGAAAGTTATTTTTAAATGTAATTGGGGGAAAATAAAATACTAAATTTAAAAAAAGAAAAATGAGCTAATAATTGTAAAGAGCTTAGCACAGGGCTTAGCACACAGTAAGGCTATAAATGTTAGCTATTATCATTATTAACTGAGGGTGTTAAGTATCAAAGCTGAATCAATCTCCAAGATGATGAGATTTCAGGTGAAGAGTTTATCCTGGGAAAGGTCCTTTCTGATCTTTCCCAGCTTTTTATTTTACTTCCTTACCATAAACACTAATCCAGATATTGAACCATTAACATCTCAACTATTCAAAGCAAGCCACACAATAATCAAAGTTCACAATCAACCATTTGATTGTATTATATAATCCATATCTCCACATTTTCTCCATAAAAATAGTATCAAAAATTTTGTTAAATTCTAAGTAAACTTTACTTTTTCAACTAGTTCAGTAATCCTGTCAAGAAAGACAATGAGTTTGGTCTATCAAGGTCTTTTCTATGTGTTCTTCAACCACTTGTTTAATGACATTCTAGACTTTTTTCCAAGTATCAAAGGCAAATTCTCAGGCCTGTAGGTGACAGCCTTTGTTCTCCTTTCTATACCCTTTTCTATTCATGTGATATGCCCCTTCTGTTTTCTCCCCTCCAGACCCACTGATAAATCCACTTAAATCACCACTTGAATGTCATTGCCATATGAAACTCAACATGTCTAGAACTGAATTCTCTTTTCCCAAACCTGCTAGTCCTCCTAACTTCACTCTGTCCATGGTACCACTACCTTCCCAGTGTTCCATGATTCAACTTTTTCCCTTCTCTAAGGTTTTTCACACATACCCTATTCAACTCCCCTATCCAACATTTACTAAGTTCTGCTTCAGTTATCCTCTTTTTCATTCCCACCGCCACTACCCTAACATAGACAGTCCTCTTTATCACCAGTCTGGACTATTATTACAATTCAGCCATCCCACTTCTACTCCCCAATTTTTATTACTCTTTCATAGAGATATCAGAACAACCTTTCTATCTCTAATGCACAGATGTAGTCATGTTACTCCTTGGCTCAAAAACATACAGTAGCTTTCTACTTGTCTATCAAATAAAGTTAATGAAAGTTCACATATAGATGGTGATTTTTAAGGTCACAAAGTGCTTTTACAAACATTAGATCCCACTGGGACTTTTTCAACTGACATCCAGAGGCACAGCCCTTGTCACAGACTAATTTAAATGTAGAAGACATCTCTAGTGACTCCAAATCCATTACATTATGCTCTCTTAAGGACCTCCATTATATGGTACCACTCCATTTTCCAGACTTTCCTGCATTATTCTCCACCATTATCAAGTTGGACTAGACTACTCTCTAGGCCATTCAACCACTTCCATGCCTTTGTTCCTTCATGTTTGAAATGTCCTTCCTTTCCTTTCCTTTTTCTGAATTCCTGTTCATCCTTTAAAATCAAATTCAAATGCTATCTCCTCACAAAGCTTCACCCAGATCCTCCAGTCAGCAATAAACGCAAACCTTAAAAGTTTGATATAAATGTAGGCCAGGTGTTTTATATACTTTATTTTATTTGATGCTCACAAAAATCCTCATGGTGGACCTTTTTTTGATACTTTGATGGATTTCTGACCTCAACCTAGGCTCGCTCTCCTAAAGTACAGATTACAACTCATATCTTCCCGTACACTTCTTGTCCATGTTCTCCTGACAACCTTCCCCAGGAGGTCCACCCGACATTCTGGGGGCTTTCTCTAGAGCCTTTACAACGAACTGACATCAGTGGAGCTCTTGTTTCATAACCAGGCAATCTCCTTTCCAGTCATAACTTTCCAATGGGATCCTTTACCATCCTTCTCTTGCACAGTTCTTCACCTAGAGCCAGTCAGTGTCACTTGAACTTCTAAACTTGACTCTCATGTTCATTCACCGCCTAAGTCCAAGTCTGGTTTCTACCCTCACATCTCTGAGAGAAATGCCTCTCTCTCCATGACTCCAGCTCATTCACGCACTCATCATTTCTTACTTGAAGTATTCTTACAACAGCCTTCCAATAGGTCTCCTGACTCAATTCTCTCTTCATTCTAAATCCACCCCACAGCTGTCAAAAGGATCCTTCTAAAGCCTGGGTCTGATGATGTCACCTCCCTAATTCAGTAAATTCCAGTGGCTCCCTATTATCTTCAGATCCAAATATAAAGTTTTCTCTTTGGAATTTAAAACTCTTCAAAACCAGGCTCCTTCCTAATTTTTGGGTCTTCTTACACCTTTGTTCCCCTTCATAGACTCTATGATTAAGCTTCACTGACCTAATTGCTGTTCCTTAACTAGAATACTACAGGGAACCTAGGTGGCACGGTGGCTAGAATGCAAGACCTGGAGTTAGGAAGACTCCTCTTCCCAAGTTCAAATCTGGCCTCAGACACTTACTAGTTGTGTGATCCTGGGCAAATCATTTAACCTTGTTTGCCTCAGTTTCCTCATCTGTAAAATGAGCTGGAGAAGAAAATGGCAAACCACTTTAGTGTCTTTGCCAAGAAAACCTCCAAAAGGGGTCACAAAGAATCAGATGACTGAAAAATGACTAAACAACAAAAAAACAGACCACTTCATGTTCTTCTAATTCTACACTAAGAGTACTCGTGCCTCGGAAGAGTGAAGTCTAATATGTGCCAGGCATTCTGCTTCTGAGCTGGCATGGAAGACCAGACTCAGATCACAGCTTCCGCAGAAACCCTTTCTCAGATCCAAGGTTACCTTCCATCCGCTCCTTGTAGATCTTGTATGCCCCTAGGTATTTGCAAGCTGTCTCCCCCATTAAAATGTTAGTTCCTCAAGGGCAGAGGATATTTTTACCCTTCCTATGTATCCCCACATCTTAAGCACTGTGGCTACCACATAGCAAGTACTTAATCAATGCTTATTCAATAACTGGTCATATATTGCAGCCTACTTATGCCTACCGTTATTTTAATTATTTAGACACTATTCACTTTCTGTCACTGACATCTGCTCTGGCTTTTAAAGGTCTTTATAACCTGACCCTACCTACTTTTCCAATTTTCTAAGACATTACAAACTCTCTCCCCTCCTTATTTCTACTTCCTGGCTTCCTTCAAGTCCCAGCTAAAGCCCCACCTTCTAGGAAAGGATCTCCTTAATGCTTGTCCCTTTTCTCTGCTGATTATTTCAAATTTATCCTGTATATATCGTGTTTGAAAATAATGGTTTTCATCCTGTTTCCCCCACCGAGGCAGTTAGGTGGTGAAGTGGATAGAGCTCTGGAGCTGAGTTCAAGACCTGAGGTCAAATACAACCTCAGACACTATAGCGCCAACCCGATATTCACAGTGCCTACAGTAGCTATGAAAATGACCCTGCAACTCTGAATCACAAAATATAACAGACTCTCCACATGGCAGATGGAGCCAAAACATTTACTGAAACATCAGAAAGCCAAATCCCAACCCAAAAAAGCCAAACTCATCACAGCAACAAGGAAATCTATACACAATAACAATGCAGGGGGCATCACCATTCTCAAGCCTTCCCCCTGCTAGGGCCTTCCCACAAAGGAACAGTTTGAAGCTTGCTTCCTCTCCCCTTCAGCTCTAATGGCTGTGTCCAACTTCTTCTCAGATCTGTTCCACCTGTTCAGCAAGCTCCTCCCACCTCAGACTCATGTGACTCAGGCAGGTCACATGGGCCTATTAATGGAGGGGAAAGATCTTTACATTATGCAAAAATACATTAACAATACAGACACTTACTAGCTGTGAGACTCTGGGCAAGTCACTTAACTTCTGCCTCAGTGTCCTCAACTGTAAAATGGAGTGAATAACAGTAGCACCTACTTTACAAGGTTATGAGGATCAAATGAGACATATGTAAAGTGATTGGTACATAGTAGGCACTTAAAAATGCTTATTCTCTTCCCTTTCCCATTAGGGAATAGGGAAAATTTTAACAGGAGTGAGGCAAATATGGCCCTCTAGGTCCTCAACTGCAACCCTTTGATTGAATCCAAACCCACAAGTGGCCTTGAGGCTGAAGGTTCCCCATTCCTGTGACCCTATGAGATCTTAGAGGGGAGGGGAGGAGGAAGGAGAGACTGTTCTTTTGTTTCTTTATTAGCTTTTGCCTTTCTTTATATCCCCAGTGCTTAGCAGAGTGCCTGGAACATATTAGACTTCACTCTACTGAGGCATGGGGCCTCTCAGTTAGAATTAGGTTTACTTGTTAAATTTATTGAATAGTTTTATGTTATTAATTATAAAAGTAGATAAATGGATTGTTTCATAATTCTCTCTAAAAATATTAAAGTTGATTTCTACTTACTGTAATGGAAAAAACTCTAGACTTGGCATCAGATGACCTGACTTTGAACCCCACTGTTGGTTACTAATCTATATTACCTTGGACAAGGGCAAATCAGACTTCCTGGGCCTCTGTTTCCTCATTTGTAAGTTCTAGGCCCTGGACTAGATTTATAAATTCTGACTCCAGAAGAGAGTGAGGCAAATGACTATAAAAACTTTGCCTCACTTAAATCCAATTGACATGCAAGTCAAGATTGATCCTTTTGGAAAAAAAGGTCTAAGAACAACCAACGACAGTTAACTTATCTCCAGAAAAAAGTCATTTATGTACTTAACATCTAAGATTCAAAGACTCCAAACTAGAAGGTTTATGCTTAAAAAACTAAAATCCTTTGCCCTTAATTAACCCTGAAGATGAGTTTCAAAAACTGGGTACAATGAAACTCAAACAAAATAATTCAATTTTTCCCCTCCTGCTTTAGGGGATATATTCTTTGCTTTCAGCTCTCTGTTTAGTTCAGTTTTTGTTCATGCTGGATAGACAGTTAAATAAACTATGTAAACCACCAAAAATTTGTATTTTACATCCCCCATAATTTGTATTTTACAGATTTGACTCTACATCATTAAAAAATATTTCAGAAAGCACTTACGGTACAATGGGAATGTATGCTAATTTTGAAAAATGAGTTTATTTTAAAAGTTATAAAGTAGAAAGGAGAACTGTTACCTGCAAACAACTGTTGCTCAAACCAAAATACCACTTTTTCCAGTGCCCATAACTCTCTGGAGATTTGGCCAATTCTATCACTGTGTTGAAGGAAGAAATGTTAACTTTCCCTTCTTTGGTGCTCAACTTATTTTCAGGAGCAAACTGCAAAATGAATGAATAAGAAACAAAATCTTGTGTGGAGAAGCTAAGTTTGTATTGATGAGGACTCAAATCACTCTGAAGGCTTTGTGGCTGGACTTGAGGTACTTGGATTAACAAAGTAAGAGATTTTTCATCTTGATTACAGTGCAAAGGAGGGCACAAGGGTTTCCCTCCATTAGTCTCTGAAATGTTGACGGTTTCTCTAGATTGAACTTTATTTGTATTCTCTGGAAGGCTTCCACTTCCAACAGTTGTTGGGTTCTCTTTGGCTTCTCCTGGTAAACCTGTATTCTCCGGAACGCTCAGTATCCCAGAGGACGGAACCTCATGACTGCCTCCAGACAAGGCAGGCTTCTCTCCTTCAGTGCCATTTGATAGATTTCCTTTACTAATAAATGGCTGCGCTGAAGTACCTAGCTGACCTGCACTGCCTGGTAAACTCAGTGCCCCGGAGGGTGGCATTTCATCACTGCTCTCAGGCAAGGCCACAGTCTCTGAAGAAAGATCCCCTTCCTCGGTGCAACGTGGTGAATCTGCTTTAACAACAAGTGCCAGCCCCTTAGTATCTGGTGGAATGGTCACCACCCCAGGAGCCTGGTCCTGCGTGGTGCCCTCCTGAGGGTCTGTCATTTCTTCCCCGGTCAAAGCCCGGGAATTCTCAGGCTGAGACTGGAAAGGAATGAGGGCATGAGAAGAGACTCCTCGGCTCCAGTCCGTAAACATCCTAGCATCCTTTAAGAGCTCGTCAGACTGGCTTCCCAAGCCCTCGGACGTGCAAACCACGGACCCAGAGCCATCCGTTTCCGGCATGCCTTGGCACACTAAAGGCTCCACCAGCTCTCCCGCCCCTTCTGGCTTCAGAAGCGCGTTTACCGAAGCAGAGACCCGGCCAGCTCCCTCCACATTTTTCTCCTCCTCCTCCTCCGCCCCTTTTCCTGTCTCCTCTTTCTCGTCTTCCTCCTCCTCCCCCTCGTCTTCCTGCGGGCTCAGGTGTTCCATGCTGTGCTTCGGGGGCACTACGGGCAAGGTAACGATCAGCTGCCGCTTGGCCTTGTTGAACTGGGCACTGCCTTGGCTCTCGTTTACCGGGTACGGGAGCGGGAGGCGAAGGCGGTAGTCGGGTTTGCGGGAGTCGAGCGACAGCTGCTTCTCGGTCACCTCCAAGAGCGCTTGTCCGGCGGAGCGCAGCAGCGGCAGCTCGATGGTCACGACCAGCTCCCGGGGCACCGTACTCGGGCAGGAGTCCCGGGAGCAGCGGTAGTCCTGCAGGTCCACGTGGTGCCGCTGCACCAGGCTGTGACGCGGCACGGTGGGGGCCGGGTCCGGAGGCTCCTCCCGGGAAGGCGTGGGGCCCGGGGGCTGCGGGGCGGGAGGCCTCGGGGCCGCGCCGGGATAGGGGTAAGGACAGGGGAAGGCGGCCAGAGGGTCGTCCCCCTCCCCCTCCGGCGCCCGCGGCGGGCCCCCGGGCAGGGGCGTGCGCAGCACGGCGGCCTCGGGCGTGCCTTTGTACTTGATCTTCAGGGTCCTGGCGTTGCGCTTATCCAGCCTCACGCCGAACTGCTTCTCCACCGCCTCCAGGGCCGTGGAGTCTATCATGCTCCGGAACCGCTCGTGGCGCCTGCTCAGCGCCAGCGAGTCCGGGTGGAAGATGACGTCGTAGACCTTGTAGCGGGCGCCCTGGCGGCCCAGGTACTCGCGGCCCGGCGCCAGGCTGTAGGGCAGCGACCAGAGCTGGCCCCGCGGGCCGCCGCCGGGCTGGCCGCCGGGCTGGCTGCGGGGCCGGCCGAGCAGCGGGTTGCTGCAGATGTTGACGAAGCACCGCCGGGCCCCGTCGAGGCTGGTGCGCAGCACGTGGCCGGGCTCCGGGTGCAGGAACTGCACCTGCACGCCGCGCTCCCGCTCCAGCGCGGTAATCTCCTCCTCGTAGCGCCTGCGGTTCTCCGGGTCCGACAGCTCCGCCGCGTACTCGCCGAAGAGCCGCCGGAACTCCGGGTCCTCGAAGGCGCTGGTGAGCTTCCTGACCTCCTCGGCGCTCAGGTCCAGGTCCTGGAGCAGCGAGGCCGGGTTCTCCGAAGCCATGTTTGTAGGGGAAGGGGGAGGAAGCCTCCCCTCGCCTGCGGAACGGCGGGGCTCGGCGCAGGCCGCCAGGAGTCCAGCCCGCCCGGCGGAGAGGCGGCCTAACGGGGTTACCGGGGAGACCGCTGCTTGGAAACGCGGAGGGAGGGGACGCGGGCGCGAGGCCGCCGTTGTCATGGGGATGGCTGACTTCCGGGCCTAAACGTTACAGGTGGGCAGGGCCGGCGGCGGGGCCCGGGTTTGAGTCTGGAGGGCCCAGAAGTTAAGAGATCCCTGCCCCGCCGCTCTTTCTGTCCAGACACTTACTGTGATTCCAGAAAATATCACCTTTCGGCTCTATTGGAGAGTCTCCATTAAATCGCCTATTTATTTTTTAATTCTAAAAATAAAATGTCTAGAAAACGTAGCCAGCCTAAGAATTACCATTGTGCAGGGAAAAAAATATCTGTCACTTTTTCATTTTGGGGGCCCTGCCCCATACATTCACATAACAGTCCAGTCCCTCAAACATTAAGCACATGCTAGGCACGGTGTCATGCGCTGGGAGAACCAAGAAAGTCGAAATAATGGGGAAAAGACAGCATTAAAAAGAAGCTGAAAAAGGGGATGGTGCCCGGAGGAGGGGCACAAGGAAGCCCAGCAGGCCAGGCCGGTGGGCAATGAGGAGATAGCTGTTCTGGGTCGACTCCTCAAATGAAACGTCTTGGAAGGAACTTTCTGACTTCCACCTTCTCCAGTTAGAAGGGAGGGTCTGCAGGGGCTGGGGCTACTGTGGAGCTGTCAGTTTCAGAGTTAGGTATCATCTTCCAAGGAAGATCAGTCTTTCTAGACAATAGTGAAATACTAGAGAGCAGCCAGGGGAATCCCATTCGTTTTCCCAAAATGCCAAAGTATAATGTAACCTAGATTCAGATTTCACCTGAGTTCTAGCAGATACCCCGTTGTCACTTTTGTAGCTTAAGAAATGCAAAATATCTTAGCAGAAAGGGATCTTAGATAAAATCTGGTTCACTCCTTATTTTTTTCTTTTTTTTATCAATCTGCCCCTCCACAAACCTTCCCTACCTCCAAATTGATCCAATTAAAAAAAATAATAATAACATTCTTTAAGGTCCTCAATATCCAGCTTTACCGAAACAAATTTCCACATTGGTCAAGTCTTAAAATGTATTTCTGTGCATTTTAAGTTCATCACCCCTCTTTATTTTGTATTAGTGATTTACTGCTGTGTTGATCAGAGCGACTTTTCTCTATAATGTTTTTGTATAACATTCTCATACACCCTCTAATTTTTACTACTTCAGGTTTGTGCAAAAATTTAAATTCCCCTTTACCTCCAATATCCTATTATTGGACAAGTCTTGTTGACTCAACCCACAAAACATCTCAAACATCTAGCTCTTTCACTAACAAATCTACCACTCTTATTATTTCATTTTCTTAAATTGGAAAACATTAATCTATATTTTTATTCACAGCTTGAAATGAACACAGTATTGCCTGATTTAAAAAAAACAGATAAAACAACAAAAAAAAACACCTTTCCTAAATATTCAAAACCTCATTGGACATTTGGTTTGGTTTCCTGGCATTGCACTTAGCCTTCCCATCCCTTGGGAAGAAAGAGGTATCAGCTGGTCTGATTAGGTCAGGCCTGGTTAGGCCAGGAGCACAGTCACTTCAGTCTTCTTGGGCAGTTTGGAGAAGTGTTTGAAGGGAGGGATATGAAGAAGAAAGAAAAGGAGTTTTTAAAAAATGATTAGCTTAAAGTTTTTCCTCATCCCAAATACTGAGAGAAACTTGTTGACAAGGCTGTCCATTGGAAAGGGGAACAAGCTTGGTGTTGGTGAGAAGGGGAATGGGAAGAGGAAGAAGATGTTTAGCAAAGACTACCTACGTAAGGAAGGTGAAGGCAAGCAACAACTTCAGGATACTGTAAAAAAGCATTATGTGTTAAAAGAGGAGATCAGAGATTTTTCTGTCGTCCCCTCCTTTAGTTTCATCTACATGTTTCTTATTTCAAGTGTAGTCAGTTAATTAGACCATCCACCCCACTCCTCATCCCCCAAGTTATGTGTGGATTATATTCATACCTGCTTACTATGTATAAAACACTGTGTTAAGATCATCCCTGTTCTCAAGGAGTCTACATTCTAATAGGGGAAGTATTACCAAGAGAACATCCTATGGGGAAGTGGTCAGGAAGGAGAAGGGTTGGGATAGTGGAATGAGATAGTAGCACCAAATGTTTACAAAACAGCTCAAGAGATTGCTTTAGGAAAAAATTATTTAAAAAAGAAAATGTGGATGGTTATTTTGTCCTTCATTCTCCAAGAGGACTGATAACATCAGGAAGGTGATGCCACAACTTGCAAGTTGTATTGCCAAGACAATACTCACAGCCCTGTTGGTGACTGAATATGGCAGCGTAGTTCTCAGTCATAAAGTATAACAGACTTCCCATATAGAAGGCAGAAAAACAAAACATTTATTCAGACACCAGAAAGCCAAATCAGTCATAGTAACCGAGAAGTTAATAAACATTATCACCGTAGGGGGCAAAGCCATTCCCAAGCAAGGTTCCTCCCCATCCGAGCCTTCCCACACTTCCTAGCCTAAGCTTTGCTAGCCTGCCTGTGTCCTTTCCAGCTCTGACTCATCTGATCAACTTCCTTCCAGCTCTGCTCCACCCTTCCTCTTCCACCAGTTCAGCAAGCTCTCACCACTACATGTATCTTAGGCTTCCATGTGATTTAAGCAGGTCACATGGGCCTGTTAATGAAAGGGAAAGATTTTTCCCATTTATATAACCATTACCCAAGTAAATTGGATTTAAGTGAGGCAGGGCTGTGTAAAGTCACCAGCCTCACTTGGTCCAGTAGCAAAATACAAATCGGAACTGGAGATGGCCCCAGATGCAGGGGGCATTTATAATTTATACAGGGTAGTAAATAAGTAAGGATTCTTTCTCTTTCCCTTCCCTCTGCTTCCATTGGGTTCAGACATCTGGACCACATCACTGTTCCCAATTCAATCCTTACCAAACAGGGAAATAGCTACCTTGAGTCCTACAACCTGCTCCTCAGTCATCTGGTAGAATTTGATGGACACCTGAGGAAGAGGAAAGGTGACTGTAGGGCTTCTACAGCAAAAAATGAGCCTCCTCGAGCAGCAGGAAACTGGACTCAGGCCCAATCTGGTTTTGCCTCAAGGACCCACAAACTGCTATGGGCGTAGTTGATCCCTTCTTTTCTGCCCTATTGCAGTAGCCTCCTAACTAAGGTTCTTGTTTTCAAACTCTTCCCTCTCCAGTTTAAAATTACCAAAGTGATATTCCTGAAGCACAGATTTGACTACGTCACTTTCTTCAAAAACTACTGTCTCCAACATCAGACAAATCATATTATTTTCAGGATTTTATTGGTAACTTTATTGTTATTCTGAGCTTGACAAACAACAAATATTAATAAGCACTTTATAATACTATACTGTTATATATTAATAACAATATTTGTGCAAGTCACTGTGCTAAGTATTTACAAATATCAGTGTAACATCTTTGGGAGGTAGGTGCTATTATGTAATACTCCACTTTACAGTTGAGGAAATTGAGGCAAATCCAGGTTCCTGAACTTAAGAGCTCTGAGGGTAATGACTTTAAAGATGAGATATTACCCTGTTTTACTCTAAGGACTTTTCTGACTAAAACCTTCCATATGTTTTGTCTCTTCAGTTAGAACCAGAGGTTCCCAAACTTATTGGTCTACCACACCCTTTTAAAAAATATATTATTCAACACCACCTTGGAAATCTACTTTAACCCTTTAGCTTTTAAAAATTTACATCATTAAATTTTTTTTAAAATAATACATCTTAAATTTAATAATTTGTTGTAAATTTGTGGATTTTTTCCTGCATTGAAATTTTGATGACATATTTCAGCATGTAAACATATAAAATCGTATTGTAAACAAGTCATATTCCTGCTGATGAATTCTGGACTTCCTGACAATGTAAGATACGCTCACCTTGCTTGTTAATACCTATTGGTGGATTTGACTATTGGTTAGTTATAACTTGCATTTTGTGTGTTTATTGGAAAAATAATGTAATCATTATAACTTTAACTGTTAACAGATTAAACATGTACTATATAAATGGTTTTTCAAAATTTTCTTCTCTTCTTTCCTTATGCTTCTACACTGCCTTATTTTTATTCAGCGCCTTGCAACCGCCCCTGAGACTACTACTGCTCCCCTGAATGGTTCCATCACCCCTGCCCTCTCCGCATAGGAGGTGGAACTGCCCATTCTGTGAAACTGAATTAGAACATGAGCTCCTTGAGAGCAGGGATCATGTTACTTTTGTGTTTGTATCCCCAGCACCATGCACATAGTAAGTACTAAATGTCTTTCATTCATTCATTACTGAGTATCTAGTCTTTGCCACAATCAATTTTTTTAAATTTCATAGCTAGTATGAAGTAATTTCTCTTTCTTTCCACTTTTTTCATGACTTCCCTTAAGATTCTTGATCTTTTGCTTCACCAGATGGATTTTGTTATTTTTTATTCTAGTTCTATAAACTATTCTTTGGTATTCTGGTATGGCTCTGAATCTGGTAGTCAGTTTGAGTAGTATCCTTTCTCATTACCTTACCCTGGTATGATCATGAACAGTGAATCCCTCCAATTTTTGACAGTCTTTGTTTCAGAGTAATATTTGCAGTTGTGCTTATTATTTTTGTGTATTTCATAGTAACTGTATTCCCAGATGTTTTATATATAGTGTAGTTATTTTGAAAACATTTATTTTTCTATCTTTATGCTAAATTTTCAAGGTAATATCCAGAGAGTCTGATTTTGTGTTTATTTTATATTCTGCTACTGTACTGATGTTATTCTTTCAGTTAATTTTTGGTTGATTCATTAGTGCATGTGATCTATAAAAAGTGCTGTTTCCTTCTCACAAATGCTTATTTCTCCAGATTCTTTTTCTTGTTTTATTGCTGTAGCTACTGCTTAAACTCTTCATAACTTGCCTTCTTCCTACCTTTCCCATCTTCTTTTTCTTTATTCTCATTCATGTACCTTGTGATCCAGGTAGACTGGCCTTCTTGCAGTTCTTCATACACACCAATCCATCTTTTGCCTTAGTGTATCTGCACTCACTCATTTGTCTCCCATGCCTGGAATGCTGCACCCTATCCCTCTTAGTTTGCTTGACTTCTTTCAAGAGTCAGTTCAAATTCCACTTACCCTGGGAAGCTTTTCCCAGGTGCCCCCTAGTACTGCACCAGGAACTTAATTAGCCTTTCCCTTTCAGAGTACTTTCTGTATAATGTGTATATGCAGTTTTTTGCATGCTATCTCATCCTTACAATGAGAGCTGTTTGTGAACAAGGATAGTGTTTTGGTCCCTTTTTTAAAAAATTAATTCATTAATTTTTAGTTTTTAATATTCACTTTCTTAAGATTTTGAGTTTTGAATTTTCTCCCCTACCCTCTTTTCCTCACTCCCTAAGATGGCATGCAATCTGATGTAGGCTGTACTTATGCATTCATATTAAATGTATTTTCACATTAGTCATGATGTAAATGACTTAGAACTAATGGGAGGAACCACTAGAAAGAAGAAACAAAACGAAACAACAAAAGAAAAGGAGAGTAAATGGTATGGTTCCATCTGCATTCAAACTCATAAGTTCTTTGTCTGGATGTGGATAGCATTTACCATCATCAGTGTTGGAGTTCTCTTAGATCCTGGCATTGCTGAGAAGAGCTAAGTCTGTCAAGGTCAGTCACTGAATAATTTGACTGTTACTATGTTTAATGTTCTCCTGATTCTGCTCATTTCTGCATACTCTGCATCAGTTGCATGTAAGTCCAGATTTATCTGAAGTTCATCTGCTCATCATTTCTTATAGCACAATGGTATTCCATTACATTCATATACCACAACTTGTTCAGCCACTCCCCTATTGATGGGTGTCCCCATGATTTCCAGTTTTTGGCCACCACAAAGAGAGCTGCTATATTTTTGTACATGTGGGACCCTTTTACATTTTTATGATCTCTTTGGGATATGGTCCTAGCAGTGATATTGCTGGGTCAAAGGGTATGCACATTTCTGTAGCCCTTTGGGTATAGTTCCAAATTGCTTTCCAGAATGATTGGATCAGCTCACAACTCCACCAATAATGAATTAGTGTTCCACCTCTCCCACATGTTCTCCAATATTGATCATCCTGTTTTGTCATGTTAGCCAATCTGATAGGTGTGATGTGGTACCTTAGAGTTGTTTTGATTAATATCTCTCTAATCAATAGTGACTTAGAGCATTTTTTCATGTGACTATAGATAACTTTAATTTCTTCCTCTGAAAACTGCCTGTTCATATCCGTTGACCATTTATCAACTGGGGAATTACTTGTATTCTTGTACATTTGACTCAGTTCTCTATAATATATATTTTAGAAATGAGGCCTTCATCACAGACACTAGTTGCAAAAATTCTTTCCCAGTTTTCTCCTTTCCTTCTAATCTTGGTTGCATTGGGTTTGTTTGTGCAAAAACTTTTCAATTTAATGTCTCACTTTCCACTGGGCCAATTTTACTTTTTTAGGATTTGTTTTCTACAGTCAGTTTTTGTCCTTCCTTTTCCAAGCTGTTGACTCTCACTTGAATATCTCTCATTTCCTTTCCCAATTTTTCTTCTACCTCTCTCATTTGATTTTTAAAATCCTTATTGAGCTCTTCCAAGGGAGCTTTTTGGACTTGGTACCAGTTCATATTCCCCTTTGAGGTTTCAGATGTGGGTATATTGACAATGTTGTCCTCTTCTTAATTTGTGCCTTGATCTTTCCTGTCCTCATAATAAGAATCTATGGTCATTGTTTCTGCTTTTCGTTCATGGTATTTGCTTAATTCCTAGTTTTTAGAGTTCAGCTCTCCTGCTGGAGTGCAGGAGCGACTGACTCAAGCTTCTTGTGCTGGGGGCCCAGGACCTGGTCACTGGCTTTGTGTGCTGGGGCCTCAGGTGCTGGAAGGTTTGGCAGCTTACCTGGTACTGAGCTGGGGTCTGCAACACTGGAGTTCTCAGAATGGGAGTGGGGAATCTGGCCCCTGGAAAACACCTGTTCACTCTGACTGGCTTGCACTGGCTCCTATTCACCTGGGCTTTGTACTCAAATATTTGGCTGCTGGAGAATGTCTGCCAGCCTGGAGCTGTGTCTCCTGGAGTTGTGCTGAAGCCCCAGATTTAGCTGCTGGAGAAAGACAACTCATGTGGTTTTCTGAATTGGTGTCTGCCAGTTTCCCTGCCTATGCTGAGGCATTGTGTGTATGGGATTTCTGGTGTTGGTTGCTCCACTACCCTGGGTCCCAGGATATCCCCCTGGTTTGCTGAGTTGAGGCTTGCTGGGATGCCCCATCATGTTGTTTTTTCCCTTCTCTAGAGCGAGAGGGGCCTTTCCTATTAGTTCCCAAGCTTCCTGGGCTATAAGACTGCTATACCCAATCTTTCTGCTGGCTTAACTGTTCTAGGGTTTTTCCTGCGGCAATATTTTCTAGGATTCTTAAGGTCAATAGAGAAGGGTGAGAACGATTTACTTTTTTTTACTCCATCTTGGTTCCTGGAAGTGGACCCATCCTTTTTTAAAAATCCTTAGTATTTAATGCAATGCCTAGTACACACACTCTCAGCACTTAATAAAATGCTGGTTGACTTAACTAGTGACAGTGGATATCTTCTTTATCCCTATTCTTATTGGAACGGTTCCTTTCAGCTATAACTATTATAAGTGAATTGAAATTGCATTAAGAAAACCCTTTTATTGCTCTAATTTTTAGTGGTTTTAACATCAAAGGTATTGCATTTTGTCCAAAGTTTTTTCTGAATCTATTGATAGAATGATGATTTTTTATTTTTTCTTATATAAGTGTTGTTTCTAGTTTTTCCAGATATTCCTTGCTATATAAGTGCAACTTGGCACTTACTTTTTTTGATATGTTGCTATATATGGCCTCTATTAATATTCTCTTCAATATTTCTGTATTGGTATTGGATGTGGAAATATTTTGTATGATTTCATGTGTAATCAGTATATTGCTTGTCTTCTCATTGGGTGAGGGAGTGCCAGAAGGGAGAGAATTTGGAATTCAAAATTTAAAAAAATATTAAAATGATAACCTTTAGAGATAGTCTACAGTCTCTTATGTCTATATGGTTTAGGTATCAGAATCTCAGATCACCTTTCTTTATTTTTGCAGATACTTTATATTCTTTGAATTCACTTATAAATTTCTATAGTTCTGGTTTTTCCCACATCGGAAAGTCCCTTCATGGATGCTGTTTCTTGTTCTGTTAATCCAAATGTCTTATATTTTTTGTAAATATTTATTTATCAGCTCCACTAGCACATACTTGGGCAAAATATTTTATAAAAATTTGTTGTGAATGATCATTTTTCTTATTAGCAATTTGGGGTTTTTTTGGTCAGATTAGTCATTTTATCTTTTTTATGCCCCCAAACAGATGCCAGTTTCATTTACAGATTTTAGTCGTGTGGTTGTTGTAATCTCAGCTATTGAAAAAAACTAATGCTGGTGGATCTTTTTCTTTCTTTTCTTTTTTTGAGACAGTCAGGGTTAAGTGACTTGCCCAGAGTCACACACAGCTAGTGTCTTGAGGCTGAATTTCAACTTAGGACCTGACTCCAGAGCTGGTGCTGTATTCACTGTGCCACCTGGTTGACCCAGTACATCTCTTAAGCTTGGAAGTTCTGAGCTGCAATGGGCTCTGCTGATCAGGTATCTGCACTAAATTTCATATTAATATAATAAGCTCCTTAAAGCAGGGGCCAGAATGTTGCTAAAGGAGGGGTAAACTAGCCTTAGGTTGGAAGTGGAACAGGTCAAAGCTTATGTGTTGATTAGTGGGATGAGACCCACGACCTAGGGTGAGACCCTTGCCTTTCTAGCCTGAGTTAGCCAGTCCTAAAATAAAATCTATAAATTTTAAAAATTACTTTCAATTTTCATTAATCTCTTCTTTGATTTTTATCATTTCTATTTTGATTTTTTTTATTCTTTTAATAGGTTTTGTTTTTTTTTAAGATACATGCCCAACTTACCACTTTTGTGATAAGTATGTTAGTGAAATTTTCCCTAAAATCCCAAACATTTTGGTATGGTCTGTGTTGTCATTTTCTCTTATGAAACTACCCATTGTTTCTGTAATTTCTTCTTTGACTCACCAATTCTGTAAAATTTTATTTCTATCTAAATTTAAATACTTCCTTTGGATACCTTTTATTGCTATAATTCTTTTAATTGTTCTCAGTTGCATTATATGTTAAAATTTAGCTTAGGACCATAAATGTGCTTATTTTCCTTTTGGCACTCTGTCCTAATTTAACCAACTTTAACTATAGAGGGCAATGCAAAGAATAAATCTCAGGTGATAAATGAAAAGCTGATTGCCTACTAGGGTTTTGGTTTCTCCCTCAAGCTTAAACTTCCTATTCACTGAACAAATCAAATCAGTATTATGTTTAGAAGGAAAGTTTTTGAAAAAATCATGGTGAGGTAAATCCCTATAAGACGTTTTAAATGTTCATTTTAAAAAATTGAGATTGGCATTCCACTATTGAGTATACATAGCTGCTGCTCCAGAACCTGGCAGTTTCTGGTCCACAGTAACAGAAGTGACATTAGAAAAGGATAATCCTACTGCCAGTGGGGATGTGAAATGTTTCAGAATTGAAGGTTGTTGTTACCTGGCTTATACCAGCAGTTTCTCCGTTTTGTCATCCATGTTGATTGACTCAAATGAGTTAATGAGATAAGCTAGGTTCATGGAAAATGACTCACATGCATCTGGAATTGGCTATAAATTAGAGGAAGCTTAATTAAAAAAAAAAAAAAAAAAAAAAAAAGGCCCTCATGGCTAGCCAGAAAAAACCTCAGAATTAAGTTGTGGTAGCTATGAATATCTTGAGTGATTGTGGTAGGCTAAATGTTTATTATTTTAGAGTCTGTTGTTAAGATAGTTCATGATATAAGAGGATATAGAGACTTTAAGTGAGCAGTTTTTCTAGTCTTTAGAACTTTTTTGTGGAAAATCCCTGCAATCCTTGATTCTGCTGATTAGTCTTATACTATACATAAACACACAGATTGATTATTTAAACTGGTCCTGTTATATATTTAATACTTGTATAGTGATGCCAGCCTGTGCTGTGTGCTTCATTATTCATATTTTAACTTGGTTCAGATAGTCTTTTTAAACGGTGGCAGAACATGCCAGTTTATTTTATTGGCACTTTGAGTGGCTTCTTTACAATCATTGTGGAATCTATTTAATTGCCTGCCTTAAAAGACACCAATTTTAATTTACCTAGGAAAACTGTCTGTATCTTTTCAAAAAGATGGAAAAAGTAGTATGATGTCTTTAATAATAAAGAAATGACCTTAAGACTATAGAAGTGAGAAACAAACTAGTGAAGACATCTTTAAAAAGAAATGGTAATCTCATGGCTTCTTTAAAATGGAACTAATTTTGAAGGGATTATTCTGTAATTTTGTTTTTTGCTATTAAATGGGCTCATATATGTAAAGTATAATTATGAATACTGTCTGGAGACAACAAATCCATTTAAACCACTCAGAAATTATTTCATTAATTTAGACCAAGAACAATAATTACTTTATATTCTTAAATATAAAATACAAGACAACTCACTAAAACAACTTCAGTATAGTTGGTTTTAGTTTCTATTAACACTATATACATACAATGGTATACTTATTTCAAATGTTTCATGAAAAACATTGCATTAACAATTTTAACTATAAAATTAAAATGCTTTATTTTGTCACTGTTGATAAAAGGGCTCAGAATTTTCAAGGTCACTCCATTCCGCAGCAGCTGCTCTACTTGGTTTCAACTCCACAGAACAACATGGTACTCCCCTTCCTTGTTACCTTTCAGCTTCCTGTTGTGTGCTGTCTTCCCCAATCAGACTGACAATAGGGACTTTCTTATTTGCATCCCCAGAGTTTATTACGGTGCCTGACACAGAGTAGGCCCTTAAAGAATGTATACTGGATTAGAACATGCTGAAAGCTTTTCTCCTATAAAAATTCCTTTTAAAGGTTAACATAATTTTTATTGCATTTTAAATTAAATTAAACAAAATTCCAAGTAAATTTGGTTTCTTCTTAGAGAATCCCACAAGTCTTTTAAAGTTTGCTGAAAAACAGAGAAAAAAGTCACTTCATTTAATAAAATTAGATATTTAATAATGGATTCAAACTTTATGTTTTGTATGTGTAATCCTGACTATGATGTTTTCCTTCCTTCCAGATGTCCAATTCTTAATCCTAGGGTCAGTGCATTTTCCTAGTTTTCTAAATGGGGGAGGTGAGTGGGAGAAGATTAGAAGGCTGATCTCAGAAAATACAGGTCAAGCTCCACCTCCTCCAGGAGGCCCTTCCTGGTCTGCGAGTGCCTTCCTTTCAAAGCATCTTTCATATTCTCTATATTTGGTATGAATATATGTGTGTATATGTCATCTCCTCCTCTTAGGATGTAAACTTCTTGAAGAAAGCAACTGTTTTTTGCCTTTCTTTGTATTTCTAGTACTTTGCATACAGGGTCTGGCACAGAGTAGATAATAAATACCTTTTTTCTTCTACTTATTTCTGTTCTTTATAATCTCTTTTAAAATTCAACTTTATTTTATTTTCAGTTCTGCATTCTCTCCCTCCCTCCCCTCATTCACTGAAAAGGCAAGAAAAATAAAACCTGTCACAAATTTTAAAAATACTATGTTGACTGACTCAACAAATATTAAGGACTACTTGTAAGGCACTACATGTAGACTATGTATAAGATACTATGTGTGGAAGACCCTAAACCAAAACAATTTCTGCCCCATTCTGAAAGCCCTCCTCCATCCTAAGAGTGTAGAACAATGTACAGTTCAAAGATAACTGGATTTGGAGCCAGAGGACCTGGGTTCTGAGGAACCTCGGGCAAGCAGTTTCGTCTCTTGACCTCTATCTCCTTATCTGTAAAATGAGGGGGCTAGACTCAGTAGCTTCTCTGGCCCCTTCCAGCTCCATACTTATGACACTACGAATATGTACACAAATAAGTATAATATAAACTAAAGAGAAAAAGGAAGAAGAAAAATGAGGCAAAAGCTTCTAAGCAGACCTCTGAAGCAAGACAAGGGTTCCCGGAAGCGGAGATGAGGAAGTAGTGTATTGTAGATAGAGGACAGTTTGTGTGAATGCAAACAGCTGGGAATGTGGTGTTAAGCAGGGAAACAGGGTGAAATGTAGATTTTACAAAGAATAGTAGAATGACTGAAACAAAGTAAGAGAAGGTTGAGTTGAGAAGCAAAACATCAAGAAAATAAAAGGAATTAATGAAAAAACGGAAAAGGTGTACTTAGTAATAAGCATCACAAAAAGTGAAATTCAGAGCTAAAAAAGCTTAGAGATAGTTAATTATAGCTAGACAGAATCTCAAAAACTACTGAGTCCAACCTCTTCATTTCACAAGTGAGGAAAACAAAGCTCTGGGAAGGTTAGGTGACAGTCCAAAGGTTCACGGCTAGGGTCAGAAGCAGGATCTGAACTTTTGGGTTTTCTCACTGGACTCCATGGCCCATGCCCTATCCACAACACCATACAGGTGGAAATACATCGTTTGATTGAAGTTACTTTTCCATTTTAAAATGATTACTATTATATAAGCCAAAGAAAGCCGATGGCCTAAAACAATTGTTAAAAGAATAGTGAGTACACTCACCTGTCTTCTACTGTCTTATTAGAAGGATAGAAAACCTTGAATGAAAATCCACTTCTTGGGAAAGAGCCCTTAAAAAAATTTAAGTGAACATCATTACATTCAATTAATAACAACAAGCTTCAATTTGCAAAAGATGTAGTTTTAAGGTCAAATAGTTAGGCTTGTGCTAGCAGTCACTGCGAAGAAAAATCTATATTATTTCATGTCAGCATAAAGATAAGGGGCCATTATTTAGGGGAAATATCAGATTTTATGTGAGATTAAACAGCTCTGCAAGTGAGACACTTGGTATTTTAAATGAAATGAAAGAAGTAATAAAGAACAAAAATTTCTGACTGGTACAAGAGGTCTAAAGGAAGGGACACTTTATGATGAATGAAGTAGATTTTTTCCCCTATACTATAATAAAAATGTGGAACATCTTAAAAATTTGGTTCATTGAAGAAGAATTAATTGTAGGGGGAAAACAGATAACAGATACAGAATTTATTGCTTATTATATGCTAGGCACTGTAACTTTTGGAGATACAAGCAAGCCTCCCTTTAAGAAGTTTACATTCTAATGAGGAAGATGACAAAAAAGCACAGCTATTAGTAAAAAGTTAATTTGATTGTATATTCATTCTGAAAAATAAATCTGAAGACAAGAAAAGTTTTTCAAAGACTGCTACTTATTTAGGGGACAAGCAACCAAAAAAAAATTTTTTTTTAAAGACAAGCATTTATAATTCTCTTTCAAGGGAAACTGAACAAAAAGAATTTATGATTTTTTTTTTTGGTTATATGACCCGGAAAGAAAACCTCAAAATCCGTAATAGAAAAAAACATCTCAGAGATTTAGGGAAGTACACATGTCAAAATCACAAATGACTTTGCTGACTGACTTATTTCTTTGACATTAAGGACAATGCTTATTTGATTTTAATCCCCTGAAGTCAGAGTCAATTTTCTTACACAGAAAATATGAAGCATTTGTGAGATTCTGTGCTATAGAGGAAAATCAGTTCAATATGTTACCCTATGATTGACTCACATTTCATTTTCTAGATTATTATCTGCCCAACTTATTTCCAGATGATTTTTGGCAATTTAAAAAAATTAAATGTACTCTGCAAGGTTTGAGAATACTTTTTTTAAGTGCCGAAAATCCTACAATCATTTCCAAATAAGAAGATTTAAAAAAAACATTTTCAGCCAATCCTAAGTCATAGCAGTGATTGGACAATGACTTTCATGTCAAAGTTCTGCTATGTTTGTACAAATGTGGAGGTGGATGGCATTATTTACTAGCCACATCTGAAAGACGGTGAACTTAACAGATTTCTGTGTTAAAACAAAACAACCCATTGCTGTTATTAGATACATTCTGAACTGAACTTCTGAAGTTAAAGATTTTTAAAAATCTTTCTAATGGTAGCAAATAATATAATGTTAAATGAATTCTTACAGGGTTTATGCAAAGACAGTCTGTATTGGTAATAGTAAAAGGGTCATATTTGTCTGCGATGACAAGTAGATCAGGTACAGGATACACTCTCAAAGTATGATCATATGCCCAATACACGGGACAGACGTAAAGCGGTAAAGGAGTCAGATGTCCTTGTGATAAGAGAGTCTTTACAAACTACAAAAGAAATAGAAAAAAGTATAATATTAGAAAAAAAGGACTCCAGTTTTTTGCTTGAATAATCTGATCTAATCAAGCTACTTTACATCAGATAAGAAACAAGTAACATAAAGAATAAAGGAACCAGCACTATTAAAACACTGCTGAAGAAACAAGACACTCAGACTCCTTATGTCTGGTAAGTAGTATAGTCCTCTAAACAAAAACCACAACTGCCTAAAAACTGAAAATATACTAGCAGCTTTAAATATGGATGTACTTAAATTTCTCATTTTACACCTGAAGATATAGCAATAAAAAATATAATTCTTTAAATCAGTGCTAAGTAACCCATGGTTTAATATGTGACAAAGAAGCATTAAAAGAAAAAAGGTTAAATATCATATAACTGCGGTACAAACAATTTTTATTTAATTCAATATGACAATATGGTTAGGAAAAAATGGTAACTTACATGATGAGGAATATCCAGATTGCTGCTAGGAAAACGGACGCAATTTCTGCACATCTTATTCACTAAGTCTTCACGAAAGATAATGATTTCTTGTGTGCAATACTGAATTCTAGGATGAAAACATGGGTTGAATTTTGAATATGTAAGAGGAATTTTTAAAGATTATTTTTATTTAGGGATAGGAAATTTCATTCGTTTAGGGAACTCCAAGTGAAGAAATACTTTCTACCACTGTAGATCATCACCTTCATATCTTGCAGCCTTTAAAAGTTTGCAAGAATATGTCAAAAGGAGGGGACTGAGAGGAGCGGAGTCAAGATGGCAGAGTAAAAGGAGGGACTTGCATGAGATCTCCCTCAAAGCCCTCCAAACACCTATAAAAAAAATGACTAAACAAATTATAGAGCTATAGAACCCACAAAATGACAGAGTGAAACAAATTTACAGCCTAACACAGCCTGAATGATCAACAAGAAGGGTATATCACACTGGGCTGGGAGTGAAGCACAGTCCAGTGTGGGCTACGCCGACACAGACAGGGCCAGAGAGTACTCAGGGGACTGAATCACTGGCAGCTGTGGTGGTTTGCAGACTTTTCCACCCACAAATGCCAAAGACAGCAGAAGGTAAGTGGGAAAACTCTGTCAGACCTGGGTGAGGAAGGGGTACAGCCTAGCTCTAGTCCCATAGCAACAGCAGCAGTGACTATGGCTGCTTCTGGAGGTCTGGGCTCACAGAAAGGGGGGATGGAGCACTTGATACAAAAACCCTGAAGCCTAGAACAGTATACCCACCCCCATCCCCCCTGGAAGCACAGAGTTAGAAAGTCAAGTAATTGGCTGGAAAGATGGACAAACAGTAGAGAAAACTTCAGACTACAGAATCTTACTTTGAATATGTCTATGAAAATATATTTTATATCATTATAAATTAGAAGCTTTTGCCTCATTTTTCTTCTTCCTTTTTCTCTTTAGTTTATGTTATACTTATTTATCTACGTATTCATAGTGTCATAAGTATGGAGCTGAAAGGGGCCAGAGAAGCTACTGAGTCTAGCCCCCTCATTTTCATATTTTTATGAAAAAATAATATAAATAATAATAATTATTAATATTATTAACAATTATATGTTACATTTCATATATTTTCATATTTATACTTCATATATTTCATATACCAGATATTCTTACAAAGAATATCAAAACACAACTAGAAGAAGACAACAAAGTCAAAGCTCCTACATCCAAAACCTCCAAGAAAAATACGAATTGGTTGAAGGCCATGGAAGAGCTTAAAAAGGATTTTGAAAATCAACTAAAAGAAGTAGAGGAAAAATTGGGAAGAGAAATGACAGTGATGCAAGAAAATCATGAAAAATGAATCAACAACTTGCTAAAGTAGACCCCAAAAAATACTGAAGAAAATAACACTTTAAAAAATAGACTAACCCAAATGGGAAAAGAGGTCCAAAAAAATCAATGAGGAGAAGAATGCCTTAAAAAACACAACAGGCCAACTAGAAAAGAAGGTCCAAAAATTCACTGAAGAAAACAGTTCTTTAAAAATTAAAATGGAGCAAATGGAAGCCAATGATTCTATGAGAAATCAAGAAATTATAAAAGAGAACTAAAAGAATGAAAAAAAAAACCAGAAAACAATGTGGAAATATCTCATTGGAAAAACCACTGACCTGGACAATAGATGCAGGAGAGATAATTGTAAAAGTATTGGACTACCAGAAAGCCATGATCAAAAAAGAGTCTAGAAATGGGAGTAGAAGCAAGATGTGCTCTAGTTCTCCCTCCAAACCCCTTAAAATACCCCTTAAATTTGTAAAAAAAAAAAAAATTGTAAACAAATTTTAGAGCAGCAGAAGTCATAAAATTGCAGAGTGAAACAGATTTCCAGCCCAAGACAATGTGGAAGGCCAACAGGAAGGGTCTATTGCACCAGGCTCAGAGAAGAGCCCAGTCGCGCGTGGGCCATGCAGCACAGACAGGAATGGAACAGGCTTCAGGGTGCTGAATCACAGGCAACTGTTGCAGTTTTCAGATTTCTCAACCCACAAATGTCAAAGACAGCTTCAAAGGTCAGTGAGAAAACTCTTTCACCTGCATGAGAGGAGAGTGTGGTCAGGCCCCAACCCCAGTTACAGGGTACCGGCAGCCACTGGGACAGTAGCAGCCACTTTTGGAGCTCTCAGACAGACCCTGGAGGAATTGAGCAGCTGGCCTGGGGCTCAGTTCTTAGAAGTGATCCAGGGGTGAGGAAGAGCACTGGCGTGGCTGAGGTGGTGGCTGCTGTGGAGAGGGAATCCTACTCGCAGTTCCAGGGCAGAAAAGAGTGCTTTTGGTTGCTCACAAACCAGAGAACAGGGCAGGAGAGGTATAAATACCTCTCCCTTGACTATGTCATTTTGGAGGAACTGAAAACTTCACAGGTTCCTAGAGATATCTTAGAGAACAGCTGCACAAAACCTCTGAAGCCTGGGGAAGTACACCCTCCACTTAACAAAACCTCAAAAGTCAAGTAATTGGCTGAGAAAATGCCCCAAAAGGGGAAAAAAAAATAAGACTATAGGTTACTTTCCGGTTAAAAGTTATTTCTTCCATCTTTTCTGAGGAAAAAGAGCAAAGCATACAATCAAAGGAAGACCAAAGCATACAACTGGAGGAAGACAACAAGGTCAAGGCCTATATCCAAAGCCTAAAAAAAAAAAAAATAGGCAATGGTCTCAGGTCATGGAAGAGCTCAAAAAGGATTTTGAAAATCAAGTGAGAGAGGTGGAGGAAAAATTGGGAAGAGAAATGAGAGCAATGCAAGAAAATTATGAAAAACAAGTCAACAGCTTGCTAAAGAAGACCCAAAAAAATAGACTAACCAAAATGTCAAGAGGTCCAAAAAGCCAATGACAAGAATGCCTTAAGAAGCAGAATTGGCCAAATGGAAAAGGAGATCCAAAAGCTCACTGAAGGAAAACAGTTCTTTAAAAATTAGAATGGAGCAGATGGAAGCTAATGACTCTATAAGAAATCAAGAAATTATAAAACAAAACCAAAAGAATGAAAAACAGAAGACAATGTGAAGTGTCTCATTGGAAGAACAACTGACCTGGAAAAGAGATTCAAGAGAGATAATTTTAAAATTGTTGTTTTTGTCCTTCATTTTCAAAGAAGATCATGACATCAGAGAAATGATGACATGACTTGCACTTGGCTTGTTTTGAGGGAGGGAGGTGCTGTGCAAGGTCACCAGTCTCACTTTCTCCTCCTGAGCCACCTGAATCCAGTGACCAGATATTCATCAGGATGACTGGAGACAGCCCAGGATGCACTGAGAGACCTTGGCCTTTTTAGGCTAGGTCTTTTCAGGTACTCAATCAGAGGGAGGTAATGCCCTTTCAGTAAATAGGCCTCTTTGAGAAGTAGTCGGGGAATGGCCCCTTTAATGAGCAGAAAAAAATAAATCAAGCTGGGAGGAAAAGAAAAACTGTTACTACTGATAATCACTCTAAGCCAGCCATTAAGTGGAGCTTGGGAAGGAACATATTGTTGTCCAATCCATGGGCTTTAGATAGAGTGTATTGTCTTTATTTCCCTCTGTCTTTCCCAAGTTTCTCATAATAGAGAAAGCCAACAATACTAAGATTTTTATCAGAGGCTTTTACACATTTTTTAAAAAAAAATAAAAAACAAATTGTAAAATTCAGTTAACACTTGCACCAGTGTTTTAATATACTATGCAAATAATTTATGTACATTACACACTAATACATATCCTCCGTTTTGTTTTTAGTTTCTATAAATAGAAAAACAAGGGATTTACCTTGTTCTCCTTGAAGAATTTCAAGTCACACTGTTACATAGTTCAACAGGTTTTCCACAATTTAAATTTACTCTCACATTTCTACTTAATCTATCTTTAAGCCACGGATTATCCTTTGTATGTGGCACACTAACTTAATACATACTAAAATGAAAACAATTTACCTGGATAGGCACACTGTAGAAGAGCTGCTGATTTACCACTAGGAGCAGCACACATATACAAAATTCTTTCCCCATTTTGTAATTCCAGAGCCAACACTGGGAGAAGGGAGGCAGCATTTAGAAGGTAATATCCTTTTAAGTTATGAAATTGATGTCTTTCTAAAGGTATTCGTCAAGGAATTCTACTAATTTAGTGATTTAGGACAGCAGGGAAAAATCCTTGAAGAAGTGTGTGATGTCTCTTCAGGTATAAATCCCTCTCCAGTTGAAAAGTACAGTTGACTCTATTAAAAAGGACTGCATGTTGCCAGCATGCTGCAGATGGTAGTTATTGGTTTACCTGAAAACCATGATCAAAAAAAGAGCCTAGTCATCACCCAAAAAATGATCAAAGGAAACTGCCCTGATATTCTAGAACCAGAGGGTAAAACAGAAATGGAAAGAATCCACTGATTGTCTCTTGAAAGAGGAAAAAGAAGGACAACTCCTGGGAATATTGTAACCAAATTCTAGAGTTTCCATGTTAAGGAGAAAATAATGGATTCTCAGTTTAGGGTAGCTGGAGGAAATATAGATAAGCTAGAGGGCACAGGGTAAGTTGAATGTGAAGGGATGATAATCTAAAAAATAAAATTAAGGGGTAAGAGAGGAATATATTGGGAGAAGGAAAAAGGGAGAAATAGAATGGGGTAAATTATCTCTCACCTAAAAAAGGCAAGAAAATGGTTTCACAATGGAAGGGAAGAGAAGGGAGGTGAGAAGGAATGAGTGAACCTTATTCTCATTGGATTTAGCTTAAAAGAGGGAATAAGATACACACTCAATTTGGTATTTTACCCTAAAGAAAGTAAGGGGGAGGAGTAAGGGTGGGGACAGAAGACAGGGAAGATTTGAGGAGAGAGTAGTCAGAAGCAAACACTTTTGAAAATGGACAGGGTGAAAGGAGAAAATAGAGTATTTGGCGGGGTGGGATAGGATGGAGGGAAATATAATTAGTTTTTCACAACATGACTATTGGGGGTGTTTTGCATAACTACACATGTACTGATATATTGAATTGCTTGCCTTCTCAATGAGGGTGGGTGGGGAGGAAAGAAGGGAAAGAGTTTGGAACTCAAAGTTTTAAAAACAAATTTTAAAAATTGTTTTTAAGTGCAACAGGGAAATAAGATATACAGGCAATGGGGTATAGAAATCTATCTTGCCCTACAAGAAAGTAAGGGGGAATGGGATGGTGATGGTGATAGAAGGGAGGACAGACTGGGGGAAAGGGTAATGAAGAATGCATGACATCTCTGGGTAGGGGGAGGGAAAAGAAGGGGAGAAAATTTGGAACTCAAAATCTTATGGAAATGAATATTGAAAACTAAAGATTAATTAATTAATACTAGGGGGAAAAAAAGGAGGGCATGAACCTAGGTCATCCTGGCTTCAAATCTATTATGCCATGCTATTTTTCTTTGATTTTTTTAAAATTCAAAATAAACTTCATCTTGTAACAGCAAGCTACCTCTCCCATTAGTTTTATAGAAAATTATACTACAAACCACAATTATAATCAGTGATGTAGACAGCAAATGTTTCGTAATGTTTCCATTGTTCCATAAGTTTTCTTAAAGGGAAGTTATAAGGACAATTTGTACACACCTAGGCAATAATATACATTTTCAGAAATTTATATCATATGTAAAATATTACTCATCACAGAACAGTTTTAGAGCTAGAATAAATCTTAGAAATCAACAAATTTAGTCTCCACATCATACAGATGAAGAAACAAAGGCTTACAAAGATTACAAGTAACTTAGCCAAGGTCACACATTTAATCAATGTCAGAGCTGTAATTTGAGCCCAGGTTCTATAACTCTAATTCCTGCTCTTTCCACTTTTACTATATTGCATCTCACCACTGCTTTGAATTCTATTAGTATCTTTAATTCTTCCTTTATGATGAAATAATCTTGATTCATCCACTAATAAACAGTAAATATATGGAAAACATTTTTAATGAGTTCATGTATTTCAACAAAAGAAAAAAAAATTTATTACCACAAAATACACAATAGTAAAATTTACCTGCAGGGATTAGTAGTGAAAACTGAAAATGGTACCCGTTGCCTAAAGTCATTAGTGATGCTTTCAGCAAGTGGTGGCCTATAAAAACAATTTACATGGCACAGATTACTTGTTAAAAGTTCCTCAAATTTCCTTAAAGTTGTTAAAAATATGGCTCTAACTTACCTTGGTAAAATAGAACCAGGCCCAGGATCCTCTGGCCCAGGTACAAACACAAAACGACTGCTGTAAATATAATACATCATTTGTTATTTTTACAATTATTAACAATATTAATAATATAAAGATAAGCAATTAAACTACTTTGTATCAAGAATGATTTAAATTTAGATTTACAGTTTAATAATGGAAAACATTTCCCTTAATGTGTAGAGATCAATTTATAAATTCTTGGATACAAATAATCAAATAAGATGTTTTGGGGGATTTTTACTAAGCTAACACATTTAAATTAAGTTCACATACCTGTGACAGTCATGTGAAGCACTCTGGAAAAACCAGCACCCTCAGTAAATGGCTGTCAGAACTAAAGAAATGGGCCCTTTTGCTATTAATCTCCAAATGAATGAATGAAAAAGCATTTCTTTGCTCACCGTATGCAAAGCATTGGGGATACAAATGAAAAAATAAAACATGACCTGCTCACAAGGAGCTTTTCACCTAGTTCATTAAATGAGTGAATCCTTCAAGAATGAATGAATTTCAAAGACTCTTCTTATTTGCTACTGCATCTGCAGTTATATACATTTGTTCAACATCAGAAACTGATAGAATTTTATGAGTAGAGAGAGCACTAAAGAAGTATTATCATTTGCTTTGCAGATGCACCCAAAGGACTATGGGACCTTTTCCATCTGACTTTCTAACCTTCCGTACAGCTTGACTTGCTCTTTAGAATGTGAGATCCTTGAGAGCAGAGACTGGATGCTTTGCTTTTTGTGCTTTGTGTAAATAGTGAGTGTTTAGTAAATGCTTAATTCATTCATTCATTTATCCCAGTTGCACTATGGATGTTCTCCAACTTATGAATGTTCTTTCTAAAATGTAATATCCAGGATAGATTTCAACACTCTAGATGTGGTCTCACCAGGATAAAGTAACTTCGGACAATTACCTCCTTATTCCTGACTATGTCTTTCTTAATGCAGTTTAAGATTGCACCATTTTTTTGGATTGCCATCTCACACTACTGATCCATGTTAAGCATACAGTCCACCACGCTGTTCAGATCTTTTTCATGAGTTGATGACTTAGGCTGTATGTAAGGCTTTATCCAGAGGTTCCCAAACTTATTTGGCTTGCTGCCCCCTTTCCAAAATAAAAAATTACTCAGCACCCCCCTGGAAATTTACTTTCTTTATCCCTTGAATGGTTTTTTTTAAATTTGCATCTTTTCCAAAAAAATACATAAAATATATTTTTTAAATGACACATTTCAAATTTAATAATTTATTATAAATTTGTGGGGTTTTTCCTGCATTGAAATTTTTATGATTCAATATGTAATCATATAGTATCATACTGTAAACCACTCATTACACACACATATTCCTGCCAATGCATGCTGGACTCCCCAACAATACATGACATGCTCCCCTGCCAACATCTGATTATTAAGACCTGTTAGCAGACTTGACCACTGCTGGGTTATAACTTTCATTTTGTGTGTTTATTTGGAAGATAATGTAATCACTTTAATTGTTACAACAGATGAAACATGTATGAATGGTTTTTCAAGATTTTCTTCTCTTTTCTTATGCTTCCATCACCTCCTTATTTTTATTCAGAGACCCCAAATACATCTAAGGCTACTACCACCCCACAGGATAGTTCCACCACCTCTCAGAAGGTGGTATCGCCCACTTTGAGAACCTATGGCTTTATCAGGACAAAGTACTACACATTTTATCTCATTGGATCCTTATAACAACCCAATGAGTTACAAAAGTTTTATCACCGCTATTTATATAGATACGGAAACTGACATTCAGAAAAGTTAAGTGACTTGTCCAATGTAAGACAGCCAGTCATGTTAGAAACAAATCTCAGTCTTTTCCCACCCAATTCAAATTATGGTGGTTATAGTATTCAGATCCTTCAGTCATTATTCCTTTCTCAAGAAGTTCAGCATCTGGCTCACTTTCCTTCTCTAAACCTCAACTTCTGCCCTTATACTAGGAGACCTTAATAGTCACATAGATGCTCCCTAATTTCCTTAAATCCCATGACATACTTCTTCACTTAACCTTAGGCACACACAGGGATTTGTCATACACTAGATCTCATCTATTAACTTTAAATGTTCCAATTTCCTAATCAGAAACTCTTGACATTCCCCTATCTTATCATAACCTGTCAGTTCCTCTCCTCTATGTCCTCAGCTCATCCTTTGCCTTCATCAAAACTTGTAACCTCTCTCTACTCAGTAACTTCTCAGACTGTAACTTCTGCTCTGACTCCCCTCCTTTTCCAATCACTACCTTTTAACCACTAGACTGTCTTCTGCTTTTGAATCTCTTGCCAAACCTCAGCCCTGGACAGCTAAATGGGAAGTTAGGTGGTACAATGGACAGAATGTCAGACCTAGAGTAAAGAAGACCTGAATTCAAATCTGGCCTCAGAAATTTCCTAGCTGTGTAACCCTGGGCAAGTCACTTAACCGTATTCACCTCAGTTCCTCATTTGTAAAATGAGCTGGAGAAGGAAAAAAAAAAAACAAGAATGGAGTCAGAGTTGGACATAACTGAAACAACCAAACAATAAAAAGTTGCTTTTGCATATATTATCTCATTTGTTCCTCATAACTGCCTTGTGAGGGAGAGACAAGGAATAGCAATGTTACCTCTATTTTATTGATGTGAAAACAGTATTAAATTAAATGACACACCTGAAATAGCTGAACAACAACATATAGCTAAGTGGCAGAGCAGGGATGATGGACTATAGGTTCAAAATGAGACATACATTTCCAGATCCACCATTAACATGTAATGACTACATTTTGTTAGAAGGGAAGGTTTTTATTTGTCAGGGGAAAAAAGGGAGAGATTTTTAGGTGGTGGGAAGAGGGGAGTAGCAATAGTGATTAAAGAAAAGCACATTAATTAAACTATATATATATACCATTTCTTTTTTCTTAATATATTTTCATTAGTTTTTAAATAGTCACTAATAGAATTCTATTTTTCTGAAAAAGAAGAAAGACTACAGAAGTGTAGAGCATGGTAAAGTACGTCATTACCTTTGGTGAATATTAGGGTATTCACATATTATGTCTGCGAGAGCCTTCAGGGAATCTAAAATTTTTAAAGGATATTAAAATCAATTTTGTATGCTTCTAGATATGAAATGAAATCAAATCAAAATAGTGTAATGGCCTAAAACTTTTAAATTAATGACTCAAATTATAGTAATTTATAACTAAAACTCAAAAATGGCTTTGTCGGTTAACTTTAGAATCTGGAATTTATTTTCCCAAGTTACAAAATTGATGGTTAGATGCTCAAACTAGTTCACAAAAATCTATTTCACTCATAACTGAGCTCAAGTGTGATACTCTCCTAATAATGATACCGAACTTAGCCATTATCTGCCAATAATTTTTTTCTATGGAAAAGTTCCCAAGTTCAAAATTACAACATAAGAGACCAAGAACATATTTTCCTTTAATATTGGAAAATAAGGACTCCGACTCTTGCCTCAGGGATTTATAGATTGCTCTAGCTTCCAAGCAGTTTGAAAGCAGGGTGGACAAAGGTCAAGGCAAAGATGAAGGTTTGATGAGCTAAGGTACTACCAAAGTAAACCTCCTTTATTGGCAGCTCATTAATAACTGGCTAGATCACCTCCCTTTCCTCTGGCACAACCAATGCTTCAGATTAGGATTTCTCTTCTTCTCTGGCCTACAGATTATTATATTCAAGCTCCTATCTTTAAACAAAAACCACAATAACACTTTTTAATGGGTTTTAGGTATATTAACAAAGAGGAAAGAGACAAGAAATAAAATACAAGGGCAAAGTGAAAGTCCTGTATGTTAAAATATTATAGCGAGGGTGATAATTAGCATTTTTATGATGCATTAAGATTTGGAAAGCACTTTACCTGTTATCTCATTTGTTCACAACAACAACCACCTTAAGAGGTAGGTGCTACTAAGATTCACATCAGAAAACTGAGGCAGGAAGTGGTTACTGCCCAAGATGAAACAGATTTTAAAATATATGAGTCAGGATTTGAACTTGGGTCTTCCTGATTCCAAGTCTAACACTCAATCCACTGTACCACCTAGCTGTTCAAGGTACCCAAATTGTTTTGATTTTGTATTCCATCAGTAAAGTAAGTATGAGCATATTTATAAAATGTACATTTATTTTTAAAATATGTAGCATTATACTAATATTTATTACTTTATAAACTGTACGTATGATAAAAAGAAATTAAAAGATGAAGTAAAGAGTGAGTAGGGAGCCACTGAAGTTTATTGAGTAAGGGGAAGAAATGATTAAATCTACTCTTTTGGAAAACCACTCTGGCAGCTCTGTGGAGAACAGGCTTGGAGGTAAAAGGCTACAAGCAAGGGGATCAAAGAGGAGGCTGCTGTAATAGTCCAGGTCAGAGATAATGCTGGCTTGAAATAGGGTAATCTAAGTATAGCAAAGGGGACATATGCAAATAGTATGGAAGAGATAAGAAAGCCAGGATTTGGCAACTGATTGGACATACAGGAAGACTAAGAGAAGGAACTGAGGATGACAATGTAGTTGCAAACCCGGATGGTGTCATGATAATTATAAAGGAAATTCAGTTGGGGAAAAGGTAGTAAGTCTGTGATAGGCTACAAAACATCCATATCTACTCATCCTGTAAGACTCTATCACATGGAAATCAAGAAGGGGAGTTGAAAAGTCCTCTAATTGACTGACCATTGCCCAGAGGATGAAGATGCCTGTCACAGCCACAAGGTGATTTGAGGATCAGGGAGCAGAAAGTGGTTAGAGGTGGGGGGCACAGGGATTCAATGATAACAAAGTTTTCCAGATGGTACCTTCATAGCTGCTGCTCTGGATACTTTCATAGATTAATTGCCCTGATACATGCATGCCTCAAAATGAATGAGGAGTTTAGGAACTTTAGGATGGGGCAGAATGGGGGTATAAATGTATGTGGTTGTATAAGGTCATGATCCTCCTTGCATTTAAGCTATGGCTCCCACTTTTTGGAAACCACTGTTTGTCCTTTGTTCTCAAAGAGGATCAATGACATCAGGAAGGTGATGACATGATTTGTAAGTGAACTGGATTTAAGTGAGGCAGGGCTGTGTGAAATCACCAGCATCACTCTTTCCTCTGAAGTTATCTGGGTGCAGTGGCAAGATACAGATCAGGAGAATTGGAGATGGCCCCCAGAGGGAAAGAAAGGGGGTTAAGAACGGTGATGATGAAGAATAATGTTAGCAGAAATTTATTATTCTTGTCTACACCAAAACCAGTCTTGATACCACAAACTATATGTGAGATCCTAGATAGCTATCTGAAGGGGAAAGATGGAAATGCCAGGAATTGCAGTGGGAAATGAAGAATTTCTATAGCATCAGCCATCCTTAGGTTCATAAAAAGCACAGTTACAGAGCTGAAAGAGACCTTTATTATCAGCTGTTCTATTCCCCTCATTTTGCAGGTGAGGAAACTCCGGTCAAGGGAGACAGTAAGGGAGGAAAGGACTGTGTCCTTATGTAGTTGCTACCCCTTACCCTCAACATTTTCTAGCACATAATAGGTGCTTAATACTTGTTAACTGTTTTATGCACAAGGTAAAAAAAGATGGTTAAGTAGCAGGACTGGGATTTGAAACTAAGAACTCTGACTTCAAATCTTGGGTTTTTTCCATTATACAATATAAGGAGAGCTGGAAGTCAGGGACTAGTTACCATGTTTTACATCAATTTCATTCATAAAAACATTAAAGTATTTCTTATTTGTGTCTTGTCTTTAGAAAACTCTTCAATACCTTTCAATGACTGAACATGATTTTTTCCATATGGTGCAGATGAAAAATTTCCACAGAAGATAAAACATGTTGGAGGTACAGAAGAATAGCCTAAGGAGTATAAGAACAGATAAACATTACTTTTCAATGCAAGAAGTCTATTTACAAATAAATTAGCATGAGGCTACTTATGATGTTAGGTAAGGATATTTTTCAAAGTCCAATAAAATTAATAAATTAAAATATGAAAAAATTATCCAAACTTATTCCTAAGGACATTAACAACTATACTTTAAATAAAGTATTAATACTTCAATACAATAATCCATTATTACACCAATGGCACTAGACACTTCATTTGTCCAACAGATATTGACCCTTCTACACTTTGTAAATGGCTTTCATGATCTGCTAAAGTTAATAAAAATCTCCACCTGGTGGCCAACCTGAGGCTACTGAATCTCTGTGACCCTAGGAAGGTCAGTACTTAGAGAAGTGATATATATCACCAACCTGTCCCTTTCCAGAATCTGCTTGAACTCTGCTGTAAAAACCCATATTGCCTCCACACTATGATGAAGCATTGCTACACAACTTTAGTAGAAATTTCTATTCTTATTAGTCTCAAAAATAAAATCTCTTAAAAATGTTTTATTGTTAAAGTTACTATAAAAATTAAATGCTCAAAGGATGTAGTTTCTAAGGGTTTAGACTTAAGATATGAAATATCAAGCTAAGGATTCAGGAATTCAAAACAATGAAAAAAAAAAAAACTTACCAGAAAACATAATGTGAAGCTTTTCTAATACTTCTACTTGGTCCAACCAAACATCAGATACCAATACAAACATGGTATCTTCATTCTCTTCCTCCAGTTGTTTTAGTTTTGCAGAAGCTTTTACAGATGTAGAAGTTGGTCCACCAAAAAAGTTCACATTTCCATAGTATGCCCTATTTTAATAGAAATAGCATCATCGTTTTCTTTTTCTTTCCTACTGCACTCTAGATCTGAGTAATTTCCCCCCTCATTTTATACTGCAGCCTTGTTCTAATTGGGGGCTTTCCCAACAAGGTATTTCAAAAACTATATATAACCTGTGGCAATTCAAAATTAAACTAACCTATAGCTTATACAATTAAAGGTGCAGAGAGAGGGAAGAAGGAAGAGTGTGGAAGTGATGAATGGTTAGCAAAAATAGTTGAACATCAAAAATATGCTATTTGCCTTGCTATAATGGTGTCCGTTTTAAACAGTCCACGACACTACTTTTTGCTTCTTTATGCAGCTTTTACTTTGTTGTTAGCCTTTGCTAGCTTCAAAAGGAAGATAATTTTGAAATTATAAGAGGAAGGCAGTGAATAAATATAACTGTACAACATGCACTTATGTTGGCAGATAACACAGAATAAGAATATTATGTGAAAGTGACATCCATGAGTTTTGTCTCTTCCTCTATTATGTATTGCAAAACTTCTCTATATTATCCCCTATCCTTTCCTCCTGTCTCAGAAGGATGAGGCAAACTTTTTCCTTACCAAGGCCACCACTCTACTTGGACCCTTGATTCCAACAACTTATTTAGCACCTTGATTAATCTCACCCTTCTTTTTTTACATGTTCAGTTTCTCATTTTCTCCTGGCTCCTTCCCTGATGCTGAAAAACACAATCAGGCTTCTCCTCTTTTTTAAAAATCTTCTTTTGACTCTGCTCTTCCCTTAAGTTATTTTTCCTCCTTTTCATGATTAAGGGGAGAACACATGCACTGCCTCTAATCTTTTATTTTTATTTTTTTATTTATTTTTAACATAGTTTATAACAGATAAAGCAATTCAAACTTTTGGTCAGGCGATACTTCTTTTTAAAGCATTTACAATATGGACCACAATCCAATCTTTCACTGGTTATTTATCTTCAACTTTTTGCAATCTAGCTTCTGTCCACCATTCTAATGAAATCTGGTTCTCTTTTAATCACCAAATCTGATAGCTTTTTCTTAGCTCACATAATAATATATATATGTATATATATATATATATGTATGTGTATACACACACACACACACATGTATATAAAATACAATACATAGCATAGCACTTCAAAAATTACAAAGCACTTTCCTCACTATGATCCTTCCATTTTGCAGAGGAGGAAAGTGAGTATGTGAAGGTGACTTACCCTGAGTCACAGAGATAGTAAATATCTGACAGGCTACGAACCAAAGCCTTTTGACAATTTTTTTCCAACAACCGGGGTTGGGGAACCGGCAACCTCTAGATTCTCAGATTGTGACTCTTTGACTGAAATCCAAACTTCACAGAAAAAATCCCCTCAATAAAAGGATTTGTTCTGTAAAACTTGGACTCAGTCAAAAGGCTGTACCCAAGGACCTAGAAGACCTCATGAGTGGTCTTGAGGCCACAGGTCCCCTACCCCATACTGCCTTTCAATCTCCTTTAGTAGTTATCATTTCTCTTCACCCCAATGTAACTTTCAGTAGTTGCCCACAGTCTCCTCTTCCTCCTCAATACTTTCTCTTCATGTGACTTCTCTGATACTATTACCCACTGATTCTCCATCTCTCACTATTCTTTGTTAAGTCTCCTTCATTGGTTCACTGAAAAAGTCTCCCACCCTTGGAATGCACTCCATCCTCCTTTCAAAGTTTTTCTCAGCGCAGGTACCAACTATTCCATGAAGCCTTCCCAGGTGTGTCCTCTGTCCCTTCGCCTGCTCAAATTTTCACAGCTCATTTTGTCTGAATGTCTCCATTGACCCATTATTCTCTACTTTGTATTTATCTATGCTTTTCATAGTCTTTTCCCCTAATACCTAAGACAGGTGTTTAATAAACGTTTCCTGAATACATAGTATTCTCCCTAATGCAAGAACTTTCTTTTTAAATGTTTCTGTACCTACTCTAACCACTAAAACCCTGCAAGATACCTCCGACAAAGGTTGCATATGATTTCCTAAGAGTAAAACGAGGGCTTTGGCATTCAGGCTTTACTACTCTTACTTTGGAATCTTACCCCCTTTTGTTTGTTCTGCAATAATAACAATGATTACAAGAATAATTACAATGATGTCAATACAGACTTTTCTATAGCACTTTAAGGTCAGTAAAGCACTCTGTAATGGTTTCTCATTTTATCCTCACAACTGCCCTCAGAAGTAAATGCAAACACACTAATGCTACCACCCCACCTTTACACAGAAATTTATATTTTTCAAACTACATTCACATTTATTCCCTTATCTGATCTTCTCAACAGCACCATAATGTATGCAGGGTAAACATTTCTATGTCCCTTTTCCAAATGACAAAATTGGGCCCCCGAAAAGGTTATAGGAATTAGTGCCGAAAGAGATCCAAAGATGCAGAAATAGGCCCAAAGACATTAAATGACTTGTCCAAAGTGACACATCTAGATAGAGGCAGAAATAACACTAGAATCTGGGTCCAAAGGTTTTTGTATGGGGCTACAATTTCTCAGGTGCTACTTTTACATGTCTGTTACAAAGGTAATGCTAATATCATATCTGATACCATGTCTCACATTTGCTACTGCCAAATTTACAAAATCCACACTTGTAGATGGGTCAAAAAATAAATTTTTACCTTGTAGTGCTGGAAGGTTCAATGGGAGGAAATCCAAAAGCATTAACATGAAAAACCTGATCTTCAAACCAACCTGAAAAATGTTATATTAAGCAGACACAATCAGCTATATTCAAATTGGGAAAAAATAAAATTAACATAAAGCTAATCTACATGCTTATCCAACGTAGTGTAACAAGATCTGAGGCAACTAGGTCTTCCTTCCTCTCCAGGCTGTACTTCCCACTCTAGACTGTGGGAGAACCCAGAGAACCTGGTGCTCAGTACCTCTCCCTTCCTCATTTTAGGTTCCTTTTCATTATTTTCCCCTACTAGAATGCAAGCTCTTCGAGGGAAGGGTTTTTATTTCTTTCTGCTTGTAATTGTATTCCCAGGGCTTAGAGCTGCGCCTGACACATAGGAAGTGTCAGAAAAACAAACGTAAAGATTTGTTGGCTTGACTTCTTTGTCACAAAGTAGGATTTGGGCATCTGGGTGGCACAATAGATAGAATGCTGAGCCTGAAGTCAGGAAGACCTCAATTCAAATCCAGTCTCAAATACTAGCTGTCAGATCCTGGGCAAGTCATTTAACCTCTGTTTGCTTCAGTTTCATCATCTGTAAAATGAGGCTAATAATAGCACCATCTTCCAAGGTGGCTGTGAAGATCAAATGAGACAGATTTGTAGAGGACTTACAGTGATTGGCATATGGTAAATGCTGTGTTAACTATCATTATTATTTTCCTCTAGAAATATGATGAAAATACAAAAGGCATCAATACAACGTTTTTAAAGAGGAAAACAAAAACTACATTTGACCCTTCTATCTCTTCAAGTTATCCTTTTCATAGACACACTTCTAAAAAACCGACCTGCACTCACTGCATCTACTTTCTCAACTCAACTACTACCTTGGAATTTGCTTTCACATCCCATGCCTCATTTGAAATTGCTCTATCAAGGATTACTGAGAGTCTCAAATGCTAAATTTGACAGTTTATTTCTCAGTTCTCATCCTGCTTAACTTCTCTCCTTTTATCCCTGCTGACCACCCTCTCTTTTGGACGCTCTTCTCTTAACTTTTGTGACAATGATTTTTCCTGGTTCTCCTACAATTTGTTTGACAGTTCCTACTTAGTCTCTTTGCTCAATCAATCAGTGTATAAGCATTATTGAGAACCTACTGTGTCAGTCACTGGGAATACAAAAAAATGAAACAATCTCTAAAAGAGTTTGGATTCTATTGAGGGAAAAACATGTACATACATAAAGACAGACATATATATATATACACACATAATCAATAAAAATTAATAAATAATGGAGATCAAATGCAAAATAATTACAAAAGGCACTAGCAGTTGGGAAGATCAAGGAAGGTAGTAGGAAAGTAGAAGGCAGTGCTTAAAATATATCCTGAAGAAAGTCAAGAATTCTGTGAGGGGGAGGTGAGAAATGAGTACATTCCAGGCATGAATGGCCACTGCAAAGCCACTAAAATGCGTGGGCCTTCTTTTCTCTCTCTTCGTCCTTTCTCCATGATCTCATAGTCTCCCGTCAGTTCCATGATCATTTTTATGCAGATGACCCCCAGATCTACACATTCAGCTCGAATGTCTCTGCTGAGCTCCAATCCCACATCACCAACTACCTGCTGAATTCCACCTGAATATCTCAACAACATTTCAAATACACTGTGTTCAAACCCATCTTGTCTTCTTTCCCTCAAGCTCATCCCTCTTCCAAATCTATTTCTTTACAGGGTACCTTTCTGGTCACCTGAAAAACAATCTCAAAAAAAGTTATCCTCACCTCTTTTCTCTCCCTCACTGCTCGTAACAAATCAATTGCCAAAATACTGTCAATTCTATTTCTACAATGTGTCTCAGAAATCTTGCATCAGGCCACCATTCTAGTTGAGGTACCCATTACATCCCATATGAACTGCTGCAACTGCAGAACTGACTTTCTACTTTTCATTCTCATCCGTTCTCCATACAGCTGCCAGAATAATCTTCCTAAAGCACTATGTTTTGCTCCCTGACTAAAGAATCTTACATTTATTTAAATTTCACTCAGACAGTTTGCTGACTCAAAAGACTTTTCTGATCTATTTGTTAGTGTTCTTTTCCTCTTCAAATCATCTGTTACTGATTTATCTGGGTACCCTGGTATCCTTCTCCTGCCCATAACTTCCAATCAAGTCTAAGGTTCTTCAGGACTTAATCAAGATTATCTTTCCTTTGTTTTTGCAGCTGACACCTAGCACAGTGACTTGTATATACTCTGTATTTAAATGCCAACTGTCCAGATAATGGAACAGAGTTCACTGAGCTAATATCAATATAAATGATGGGCAATGAGTAAGCCTTGAATGTACCAGGAGGACGAGAGTGAGCTGGAATATATTAACACAACAAAGAACCGTGAATTCATAGGTTTGGGAATATCCTCCCCTCCACCAAAGCAGATGACTTAATAGTAATTTTTCAAGAGATTAACTGAGACTTAGAAGTCAGATGACTGGCCCATGTTCAGATGGAACTGAAGAGGTAGAATTTGCTTGAAAATATATCTGGTCCTAGGGTTTTCTTCTTTGGGAGTTCATTTACAGCTTGTTCAATTTCTTTTTCTTAAACTGTTATTTAAATTCTCTTTCTTATTCTGATAATCTGGTAATTTCAGATTTTTGCAATGATTTACCCATTTCCCTTAAGTTGATAGTTTTATTGGCATACAGTTGGGGTAAAGTAGTTTCTAATAACTTCCTTTATTCTTTCTCCATTTGTTGTGAATTCTTTTTCATTTTTGATAGTGGCACTTTCCTTTTCCTATTTAAAAATCAAATTAGCTAATGGTTTATATATTTCATTGATTTCCAAAAAAAGTGGTTTTATTTATTTAGTAGGATTTTTTTTGTTTTCAACTATATTAATCTCTTCTTTGTTCGCAGAATGACTTCTAATCCTGCGAACAAAGAAGAGTACTATTTTTATAGTACTATGGTCAGTAATGGAGGTGTTTAATATTTTTGCTTTTCTACATTTGTTTGTGAGATTTTTATGTCCTAATGGTCAGTTTATGTGTACCCTATTAAATTTCTTGTTATAACAATAACATTAGGGTTCTAAAGGGACAGCTGTTTCTTTGCCCCTTATTAGAAACTTCATCCTTGTACACTCCCTTCCAATTACTCAAACATATTTACCTTTTCTGCTTCTTTTGAATTCTTCAAAGTTTTTATTCAGTTCTGACTTTTTTTTATCAGGAGTGCTTAGAAGTCCTACATTCTATGAAAAACCCATTTTCCCCTCATAGGATTATACTGAGTTTTGCTGGGTAAATTCCACCTAGCCGACAAAGGTCAGGCATAGGAGTAGTTTACTGGAACTTCAACCAGGCCAAGCCTGCACTTCTATTACCCAAGCCTAAACCAGGGTTCGGAGCTGGCAGCAAAGGTAGCAACCAAAAGTCACACTAAATCCAACTTCTCAGGGCATGCTGAATATTTACAAGAGAGAAAACTGCAACATGGCAGAGAATGAGATCCAATCAATCTTTCTTTCCTTTGCTCTTTCCAGATTTTAAAACTTAACCCCTTTCTTTAAAAACAACCCTCTCAAAGGCTGGGTTGATGTTTGAATGTTAATCTGCATTGATAATAAATTACATGCCCATTAACAATAATTTCACCTAAGTTCATGGTTTAATACTTTAAGAGGAGATGTTAACCTATGTGAGCAGAGATTCTCTCAGTTTTATTCTGGGGTCAGGCTGAACCAAATAGAGAGTGCTTGAGCAATATAAGTAATTTCTGAAAATGTTACAGAAAATATCCACTAAACTGCCTCTGAATTTAGAAGGAGAATTAATAAAGAGTTGAATCAGTAGCAGAGGGAGTGAGGATTCCCATGGCTATTTCCAAGTTCACTGGAGAGGAGGAGCAAAACAGACCAACACCCTACAAGAGCTATACTGTCACAGTCATTTGCTTATTAATGGTATGTTACAGACTCCCACTCACATTTGTATTAGTTAAATTTTGGAGGAAAGCGATAGCTTGGTGACACAGTGTATAAAGTACTAGCCCTGGAGTCCAGGAGGACCCAAGTTCAAATTCAGCCTCAAACATTTGACACTTGCTAGCTATGTCACTTAACCCCTATTACGTCTTCACGACCACCACCCCAAACAAGAGAAAAAAAATAACACTTATAGGGGGAGGAGCCAAGATGGCGTAGTAGAAAGACTCACATATGCTAGCTCCGAATCCACAGCCCATAAATTTCCTGTAAAAAGAACTTGCCACAAATTCTGGAGCACTGCAAGCTACGCAGAAACACAGTGGAAGAGATTGCCATTCCAGAGAGCCCTGGAAAGCCATCCCCAGGGGTCCATCGCGCTCCGGACGGTGGAGCCCACCCCCTGCGCTGCCCTGGCCTCGCGGCCCCAGAGCAGCAGATCTGAGCAGGCTTCAGGGATGGAATCTCCAGCAGCCGCGAAGGTCCCTCCACCCACAAGCACTACAGGTCGGTGAGAGAGATGTCTGGGCTGGCTGAGAGGGGAGCGGGGTGTCTCTGTGGCTCGGGCCCCCTCGGGAGGCAGCGGCAGAGGCAGCAGCAGAGGCAGTGGTGGCCCAGTACTCCTGGAGCTTTGCTGCATTACTGAAGGTCTCTGCATAAACCCCCTGAGGGAACTGAGCCTGGGAGGCAGCCCTTCCCCCACCCCAGCACCAGAACTTAAGCTCACATTGAATAGCAGCTGCTCCTGCTGCTGAAAGCCCTGAGGCTGGGAAGCAGCATTTGAATCTCAGACCCCAAGTACCACCTGGGCAGATCTAGGCTGCGGTGGAGAGGAATCTCAGAAGTCAAGTAACTGGCTGGGAAAATGCCTAGAAAAAGGAAGAAAAATAAGACCATAGAGAGCTACTTTCTTGGGGAAGAGATGTTGATTCCTCCTTTCATTTCTGATGAAGAAATACAATGCTTGCCATCAGGGTAAGATGTGGAGGTTGGGGCCTCTGTATCCCAGACATCCCAGGTGGATGTTCGGTGGGCTCAGGCCATGGAAGAGCTCAAAAAGGATTTTGAAAATCAAGTTAGACATGTGGAGGAAAAACTGGGAAGAGAAATGAGAGAGATGCAAGAAAAGCATGAAAAGCAGGTCAATACCTTGCTAAAGGAGACCCAAAAAAATGCTGAAGAAAATAACACCTTGAAAAATAGGCTAACTCAATTGGCAAAAGGGGTTTAAAAAGCCAATGAGGAGAAGAATGCTTTCAAAAGCAAAATTAGCCAAATGGAAAAAGAGGTTCAAAAGCTCACCGAAGAAAATAGTTCTCTCAAGATTAGAATGGAACAGATGGAGTCTAATGACTTTATGAGAAACCAAGAAATCACCAAACAAAACCAAAAGAATGAAAAAATGGAAGAGAATGTGAAATATCTCATGGGAAAAACAACTGACCTGGAAAATAGATCCAGGAGAGACAATTTAAAAATTATGGGACTACCTGAAAGCCATGATCAAAAAAAGAGCCTAGACATCATCTTTCATGAAATTATCAAGGAAAACTGCCCTGACATTCTAGAACCAGAGGGCAAAATAAGTATTGAAGGAATCCATCGATCACCGCCTGAAAGAGATCCAAAAAGAGAAACTCCTAGGAACATTGTGGCCAAATTCCAGAATTCCCAGGTCAAGGAGAAAATATTGCAAGCAGCTAGAAAGAAACAATTCCAGTATTGTGGAAATACAATCAGGATAACACAAGATCTAGCAGCTTCTACATTAAGGGATCGAAGGGTGTGGAATAGGATATTCCAGAAGTCAAAGGAACTAGGACTCAAACCAAGAATCACCTACCCAGCAAAACTGAATATAATACTTCAGGGGAAAATATGGTCTTTCAATGAAACAGAGGACTTTCAAGCATTCTTGATGAAAAGACCAGAGCTGAAAAGAAAATTTGACTTTCAAACACAAGAATGAGAAGAAGCATGAAAAAGTAAACAGCAAAGAGAAGTCATAAGGGACTTACCAAAAGTGAACTGTTTACATTCCCACATGGAAAGACAATATTTGTAACTCTTAAAACTTTTCAGTATCTGGGTAGTTGGGACCACACACACACACACACGTACACGCGTGCAACACACACACACACATGCATGCACACACAGAGACAGAGAGCACAGAGTGAATTGAATAGGATGGGACCATATCTTAAAAGAAATTAAGGTAAATGGTGAGAGAGAAATGTAGTGGGAGGAGAGAGGGTGAAATGGAATGGGGTAAATTATATCTCATTCAAGAGGCAAGCAGGAGACTTTTTAGTGGAGGGAAAAAGAGGAGAGCTGAGAAAAAAACATGAAGTTTACTCTCATCACATTCGACTAAAGGAAGGAGTAAAATGCACACTCATTTTGGTATGAAAACCTATCTTACAGTACAGGAAAGTGGGGGAGAAGGAGATAAGCAGGGAGGGAGGGATGATGGAAGGGAGGGCAATGGAAGAAGGGAGCAATTTGAGGTCCACACTCTTGGGGAGGGACAGGATCAAAAGACAGAATAGAAACAATGGGGGGCAGAATAGGTTGGAGGGAAATACAGTTAGTCTTACACAACACGACTATTATCGAAGTCATTTGCATAACTACACAGATATGGCCTATATTGAATTGCCTGCCTTCCCAAAGGGAATGGGGGGGGAGGGAGGGATGGGGAGAATTTGGAACTCAAAGTTTTAGGAACAACTGTTGAATATTGTTCTTGCTACTAGGAAATAAGAAATACAGTTAATGGGGAATAGAAAGTCATCTGGCCCTACAGGACAAAAGAGAAGATGGAGACAAGAGAAGGGAGGGATGATAGAAGAGAGGGCAGATTGGTGATAGGGAAAATTAGAATACTCAGTGTATTGGGGTGGGGGAAGGGGATAAATGGGGAGAAAATTTGGAACCCAAAATTTTGTGAAAATGAATGTAAAAAGTTAAATAAATAAACTTATATATTTTTAAAAAGTGAATTCTTCCCTAAAAAAAAATAACACATATTCAGACCAACAAAGTATTATCAACTAAATATTTTATGATGTGATCCTAAGTGAAATTAAATTTTAAACATTATTTACATGAATTCACGTTCCCTGGATAGTTACTTTTTTTCCTTACTCAAACTATTTTATAATGCTTTCTTATTTCAATCTGCCTATAACATATAGAATGGTCAGGAGGAAAAAAAGTACATTTTTTAACTTACCTTCTGCTAAGACAAAGCATGACTCTGTATATAAACCACTATGAAACTGGTATTCATTAGTTCAGGAAAATAATGAAATGTCTCTTTGGCAGGGGCAGGGTGGAGGCAGAGGATCAGAACCTATTATTGTGCCAGGGAATTCCTGATTTGCAAAACTGCCTTCAGAGATACAGACGAAATCTATTTTACAGTGATATCTTGGGGAGTGAGGTAAAAGTGATTTGCCCTTGATCATATAGCTAGATATATATCAATGTCTATTAGAAAAAAAATTGAACCCATGTCTCCCTTGCTTCATGTTTTCTCTCAACTAATAAGATATCTTTAATGGAAATACAATAATGGTCTCAACATAACGCTACAGCCAAACTCTAATTTTCAGATATATTTAACATTTATAACTGTGGATATATCATAGCCAAAGAAAATTGATGATTTATCATGATTAATCCCAAGGAGGTGTGCCTTATCAGAATGGTAAAAAGAATTTTTAACATCACTAGAAATCTTCATTTCAGAGTGTCTCATTTGGACTCCCAAGGAAATTTCCTAGTGGATAGAGAATAAGGTTATATAGCATATAATACTATTATCTGTGGACAAAACTATTTTATTCTCTTTCTCTACAGAACTCATACTGATAATCCACGCAGGTCATTCTGTAGAAGAGATGTAATTAATTTTTTCAATTCGCCAATAACTTTCTCTGAAAAAAATTATTGCTTCTTGATACAAAAAGGATATGGCTTTACTAAGATTCAGTTGCACTGTTCCTGTAGGATCTTCCAAGAAATATTTCCCCTAAAAATATTAAAAGAAAAAAGTAAAAGTCTGTACAAAAATTAACTACTTCCTAATCAAAAGTAATAATTATCAGAATGTAATATAGTGGAAATGGCACTGGACTAGCAATCTGAACAACTGAGTTAAAATTCTAGATCTGCTATTTTATTACACATGGGATTATAGGAAATTTACTTAATTTGATACCCAGTTTCCACAACAATAAAAGAGATGACTCTATATGCCCTGTCTCTACCTCACAAGGCACTTTTGAAGAACAAATGGGATAATATATGCACAAGCAACTTCTTGTTGTTGGGTTGTTTCAGTCATGTCCAACTCCTGGTCACCCCCATTTGGGGTTTTCATGGTATAGAGATAATAGTGCAGTTTGCCATTTCCTTCTTCAGCTCATTTTACATATGAAAAACTGAGGCAAACAGGATTAACCCTGATTTGTCCATGGTCAAACACCTAAGTAAGTGTCTGATGCTGAATTTGAACTCAGAAAGATGAGTTTTCCTGACTCCAGGATGGGCATTCTATCTGCTGTGCCACTTAAAGCAACTACATGGGATTAAGTGGAACATAGTATTATTTTTGTTATAAATAATCAAACAAAAGTAGTATGCAAAAGGTATTCAGTAACTCATGCATCTTTTCTAAATAGAGTTCTTTCCTTTATTATTATTCAGCCTACTTTTTATTCTTTCTGCCATGTCCATTCCCTCTACCCCTTTCAGGCCATCACCCAAGCTCTGACTTCACCTTTTTCCTTTCCCAATCCTTATCCTGTGGTTAACAAATTCAATTCAATTGTGTCCTCTACTCTCAAATCCCTTGGCTCTTGTCAAAATTCAAATATGGATTACTTTCACCAGTGACTACTTGCTGAGCTAGGCAGTCACCCAAGCAAGTCAAATGAGTCCACTAAAAACGTGCATTATCCACAATGACTAAACACAACTGAAGAGGATGAAAGGTTAAGCCTTTCACACCACCTGACAGAGAAAAGTGCTGACTCAGGGTACAGAATGAAGCACACATATACAGAGAGTGAGAGAAAGGGAGAGAAAGTCACCCAACAAAGCTAACTGGATCCACTAAAAATGTCCATTATGACCACACAAAATTCCAGAGTTAATTGTGATCCTGGAAACTCTCTCTTCTCTGGACTTTTATGATAACACCTTCTCCTGATTCTCCTCCTTTTCATCTGAGCAGACCTATCATCTCCTTTGTGGGTTAATGATCCACATATCACACTTTCTAACTGGATATATCTGTAAGACTAGGCCCTTTCTCTATTCTGTGTCTCTTGATAACTTCACCAATTAGTTAAAAAGCATTTATTATAACTATGTGAGCATACAAAGAGCTCCCATTGGTTTAATTATCACCCCTATGAAGATGACTCTCAGATCTGTTTCTCACCTGAAACCTAATCTCATCTGAGCTCCAGTTCCCTATTTCCAACTGGCTATTGAGTATTTTCAAAATGCATGTTCCATAGGCATATCAAACTTAATGTGTCTAAAACTGAATTCATTATCTTCTCCACTCTCAACTCAACCTACTCCTCTTCTTCCAAACTTTCCCATTTCTGTTGAAGGCACTACCATCCTTCCAGTTTCTCAAGTTCATAACTTTTTCATTATCCTTGACTCCTCACTACACATCTCCAAATGCTATTCTTAACTCAACACTCTCTCACATCTGACCTCTTATTATTACTCACACTACTGTCTGAGCTTGTATCTCTCACTTGAACTGCACCTCACCTATTGCAATAGCCTCCTGCTTGGTCTCTCTGCCTCAAGTCTCTCACTACTCCAATCAATCATCCACCAAAAGCCTAAGTAATTTTCCTTGCCAATTAAGTGCAAATTTGACCGTGTCATGTCACAACTCAAAAAGTCATGTTTACTGCTACCTTACTGCCTTTGGGATTAAATATAAACTTCTCCACTTGGCATTTAATGCCCTGCATAACACAGTCTCATCATACTTCTCACAGTCTATGGTCCTGCAAAACTGGCCTTCTTGCATTCCTCACGGACCACACCCACCACCCATCGTGCTTCTGTATTCACCCTCCCCAGGCTTAGAGTGTGTTCTCTTCTCACCTCTGCTTCGCTGAATCTCTTCTTTCTTTTAAAACTCAGCTCAAGCACTGCCTTATATATGAAGTTGCTCTGTCCCTCTACCTTTGCTGCCACTACCCTCCCTCTTCAAACCAGCTTTTATTTTAAAAATAGATTTCTATATACTTAAATATGTGCATTTTTGTCTTTCCTAATCGAATATAAACTCCTTCAGAGCAGGGACCATTTCATTTTTGTCTTTATATTTTCAGTGCCTGGAAGTGTGTCAATTATCAATAATTTCAAGGAAGCCTAGAGGACCTTACCCTATTTATGGACGGCATGAAGCTGGATTGGATAATTAATAGATATGGTTACAATTAGGATAAAAAAATCATACCCTTTGAACCAGCAATGCTGCTTCCTCAGCTGTATCTCAAAGAGAGCATAAAAATGGTAAGGGCCCACATGTACAAAAATATTTATAGCAGCTCTTTTTGTGGTGGCCAAGAACTAGAAACTGAGGGGATGCCCATCAATTGGGGAATTGCTGAACAATTTGTGGTACACGAATATAATGGAATACTATATTGTGCTATAAGAAATGACAAACAAATGGATTTCAGAAAAACCTGGAAAGACTTATATGAACTGATGCTGAGTGAAGTGAGGAGAACCAGGAAAACATTACACACAGTAACAGCCACAGTGTGCGAGGACTGTTTTTAATACACTTAGCCCTTTACAGCAATGCAGGGACCTAAAACATTTCCAAAAGACTCATGATACAAAATGCCATCCACATCCAGAGAAAGAACAATGGAGTCGGAACACAGAATGAAGCAGACTATTTTCTCTTTTGTTATGTTGTTTTTCTCATGGTTTCTTCCATTCGTTTTATGACGAATATGCAACATGACTAATATGAAAATGTGCTTAATAGCAATGTATGTGTAGAGCCCATATAAGACTGCATGCTGTCTTGGGGAGGGAGTGGGGAGAAAGCTTAAAACTTATGGAACTGATTGTTGAAAACTGAAAACAAATAAATTAATAAATTTTGGGGGAAAAATCATAATCTTGCTGGAATGATGGGACAAATAATATTATGAACTGTAGAAGCATAACTCCCAACTACAGTTTCTTGAGCTATAAAATGGGGATAATGTGTATAATATCTAATTCATAGCATTGTTATGAGAATTAAACAGATGACAAATCAAAGTGTTCTGTAAATCCTAAAAAGCAATAAATGTTAACTAATATGTAGAGCCATCTTGGTATAGTAGAAAGAATGGTAAATTTAAGAGTCAGGAAGGACTTATGTTAAATCCTACCTCTGACACTTATTAGTTAAGCGACCATGGGCAAATCACCTAATTTACCTGAGCCTCAGGAAACAATACTTGTAATGCCAACTTCACAAGGCTATTGGAAGGGTCAAGTGAGGTTCACAGAATCACTGATCTAGAGCCAGAAGGGATCTCAGAAAGTAAAGTATTATTTAGCTATCAGTAACTATTATAGACTATAAGCTCCATAAATTCAATGACCATGTTTTATCTAAGTTTAATATGTTGAAAAATATCTGTAGAATTATGTGAGATGAAATTGAATAGGAACAAATATAAAATCCTACATTTCCCTTTTAAAAAATCAACCGTGTAAGTACAGAATGGGGAAGAGGCAGTCAGAGAGTAGTTTATATGAAAAAGGCTTGGTTTTTTGGTGAACTACAGGTTAAAATATCGATCAAAATAATCACTAAAACCTCATGCACTCTTAGGCTGCTCTGATAGAAATATAATAATTCAAACTTAAAGCAAAAGAAGTGATAATTCCACCAAACTCTGCCTTGACCAAACGACATCTGAAATGTTTTGTTCGAGACAACAAATTTTTGGAACAATTTCAAGTCAAAGCACACAAAACTTGTGGCATATGAAAATAAGTTAAAGGAGATATTTAAATGATTGTAACTTGTAGAACAATTAATCTTGTTCTGCTTGACCCCAGGGGACAAAATAAAAAACAAGTAGAAGTATCAGAAAGGCACATTTCAGCTCAACATAAGAAAAACCATTTTAGTAATTTCAAAAATAGAATGGATTGCCATATTAAGTAGTGACAAACCATCACTGAAGGTTTTCAAGCCTGGATGACAGCTTTTTGAGGATGTTATAAAGGGGATTAATACTTCAACTAGTAATTGGACTAGATGATCTCTCAGGTTCTTTTCAACTCTAAGATCCTACGATATGAAACTTCAAGTATCATGCATGGTTATTAAGAAAATTCCTGTTATATTTTTCTTAGATAATACCTTGCACATTTCATTTTCTCCTCAAAGCCACTCTGGGAGAAAAGTACCATTTGTTACTCAGTTTTACAGTTGAAGGAACAGAGGGTCAGATCCATAGTCACACAGCTAGTAAAGTATTTGTAAATACTATCTTTTTTATATCAGAGGTGTCAAACTCACAGCCACCAAACTCCCTAGTGCTGTCCTAACCACATTAAATGTAACTGGGAAATGTTTAACAAAATACACAAAAATGCAATAAAACACACAATAAAAAGTTAATTTGTGGTTTTCTAAGTCAACATGCAGCCCACAGGGATTCTATTCTATTTGAGTTTACTTTACATTGCTTAATACAAACTACTTTTCTCCAGACAGACAACAGTGAGTGTACAACTAGAGCTGACTCCTATGTGTTTCCTGGATTCAAGCACATGCTATTTTTGCTTTTCATAATTTAAACGGCATGGACTACATAGGGGAAAAGACAAAGTTCTACATGTCTAATAAGCATGGTTCAACACTTTTGATATGTCATTTAACATCACTGGGCCTCCTTTTCCTTATAAGTAAATTGAAGGAATTGGTCCAGATCTCTCTGGTTCCTTCTTTCCTTGACATACTATAACTCTAGTTTCTGCTTCTTAAGATTCTGGTCATGCTTCTCAATGTGAGAAAAGTGAGATAGTTTAAAGCCTTAGGATTTATAGTACACATCTATTTGGTGGCTAATTCTAACAAAATTAAAGATTACTTTTCCATACCAGTGATTTGCTCAGTTAGGATCTTGAAGTATTTCAGTTATGGATACTTTACAATCAATTTTAAGAAGAAAAGGTTAAGTAACAAACATGTGAGACAAAGAAAAGAAGAAATTATGAGCTACATAGAAGTGCTTTGTACAAATGACAATTAAAAAAAAAAGTTTCCCTAAATCAGAATGTAAAGTAATTTAAGTTTAACCTACCTCTTTCATTTGGGTTATCATCCCAAGAACAATCACTTCTCCAATTTTGGCTGTACTGCCCAATAAGGTTTCTATTGTTTTAAGCTAAAAGACAAAACAATTTCTCAGATTTACAAATGCACATTCCAGAAATTTACTTCTAAAAGCTAAATATTTTGTACAAATGATTATCAAAATTATACGATAAGCTACTTTTAAAAAATCCTACACATTCACTATGACTTTTTAGGACACTGTATATAATTCATGTCTGTTTTAAAATTTTTATGTGTGATCCAATGCCCTCAAAAAAAGTTTAGTCCAATGTCTCAACATCATGTGAAGGTGATCTTGGATTCTCAAAGACTACTGCTGCCATTTGTCCTTTGTTTTCAAGTGGAAAGACTTCAATTATAGACTCAGCAATAGAATGTGTTTGATTTTTGAGTACCCCCATAGTTGGTATAAAGAATCTTATCACAAGCAGGCTGGTCATTGGTGAAAAATGCTTTGGCTACAAAATGTTGCTCAACTTCGTGCTTCTTTACTAATGTTGGCAGTAGAAGAAAAGATGTTGCAAAGAATAATAGAGATCATCTATAAACATTAACTTACCTAAATGTGAAATCTTTACCCAGTGATCAATGAATGGATATGCTATTGAAAGAATTTAACTGAATCAATCTTGACATTATTGCTATAAATAAAATATGAAGACAAAAATAGGTTGCAGCTTAATGGACGGATAGGTTCTTCTTTGGAAGGCAAATAAAAGAATTGCGGAAGTTAGTTTTATCTTGTGCCAAAGACACAATAAATTCTTGGGACATTTGGTCCCAGGCTACAGAGCTCATCATGTGAATTTGCAAAAAAGATGAACATGAAAAAATTACTGCATGTGTCTTATAATACTTGTTGAACTAGACAAAGAGGAACATAAATTCTATGAGGAATTTGATAAGACTCTCCAAGTTAAATTAACATATACTTTAATACTCAGTAAATCTTATGTAAAGGTGATAATAAATTAATATGACTAAAAATGTTGGAAAATACAATTCAAGTAAGGAATGAGTGAAATCAAAGACTTTTGGCTACGTATAAGCCTCCTGACTCTGATTTTGGAATAGTTAAAAAATAAAAAGGTGCCAAACCAAATTATATCACAATAAATGAAATTGGTAACATTTTCACAGACATGAAATGACTATGATAAATGAAACTGACACCAAAAATTAGGAAGTAGATTGAAGAAAGAACATCAATAATTACACACATGCTGTCATCTAATTTGCACAAGTTGATTTATAAATCAACTGCCACAATGAGGAAGCCAAAAGAGGCTAAAAACCATCTTACATCAGCAAACACACTTGACTTCTTTGCCCAGGAGAAAGAAACAGCTTAGAACATGAACTCATTTGTAAAATCTTATGAAAAGAATAAAAAGATAAATTGTGGTACCACCTGTTAAAGTTTAAAAGTTGTATTAACACTGTATAAGAGGGTCCTTGAAATGATAGCTATATAGCATAACAGAAGAGAACAAAATTCCAGGTATAGATTTTAGTAAAGAGTAAACAAAACTATCCTTATTAGCAGACAATATAATGGTATGTTAGAAAACCGTAGGACATCAGCAAAGAAACTAAGATAATAGTTACAAAAAGGCTACACAGGGGGTAGAGCCAAGATGGCGGAATAACAGAACGGATTCTCTACAGTGTTCCCATCAAGCCCCGCCAAATACCTGTAAAAAATGGCTCTAAACAAATTCTGGAGCTGCAGAACCCACAGAATGACAGAGTGAAGCAAAATCTCCAGCCCAAGACAGCCTGCAAGGTCGCAGGGAAGTGTCTATCATGCTAGGAGCATAGCACAGTCCAGGACCACACAGGCACAGACAGGACATGAGCAGGCCTTGGGGATTGAATCTCTCACATCTGTGGTGGTTTCCAGGCTTCATGACCCCAAAACGCTGAGGGTAAATTGGAAGGTCAATGGGAAAAGCCTGTGGGACTGGTGCTTGGAGAGTGGAGTGGTCTGGAACCAGCCCCAAAGAGCCAGAGTAGGGAGGGATCAGAGGAACCTGCAGCAGCCACAGCAGTAGAGGCAGCTGTAGCCACTGTTTCTGGAGCTCTAGGCCCACAGATTGTGGGGGGACTGAGTGGCTGACAGTACAACTCCAACCTCCACCAGAAGCAAAGAACTACCTTAACAAAGAGCTCAAAAGTCAAGTAAATGGCTGGGGAAATGAGCAAAAACCAGAAAAAAGAATCATATTTCAGAATCTTCCTTTGTTGACAAGGAAGGCCAAAGCATGCAAAAAAGAAGGCAACAAAGTCAAAGCTCCTCCATCCGAAGACTCCAAGAAAAATATGAACTGGTCTCAGGCCATGGAAGAGCTCAAAAAGGATTTTGAAAGTCAAGTAAGAGAAGTAGAGCAAAAATTGGGAAGAGAAATGAGAGTGATGCAAGAAAATCATGAAAAACAAGTCAACTGCTTGCTAAGGGGGAACCCCCCCACAATAAAATGCTGAGGAAAATAACACTTTAAAAAATAGACTAACCCAAATGGTAAAAGAGATCCAAAAAGCCAATGAGGAAAAGAATGCCCTAAAAAGCAGAATTGGTCAGATGGAAAAGGAGATCCAAAAGTTCACTGAAGAAAATAATTCCTTAAAGATTAGAATGGAGCAAATGAAAGCTAATGACTTTATGGAAAATGAAACTATAAAACAAAACCAAAGGAATGAAAAAATAGCAGACAATGTGAAATACCTCATTGGAAAAATAACTGATCTGGAAAATAGATCCAGGAGAGACAATTTAAAAATTATGGAACTACTTGAAAGACATGATCAAAAAAAGAGCCTAGACATCATCTTTCATGAAATTATTAAGGAAAACTGCCCTGATATTCTAGAACCAGAGGGCAAAATAAATATTGAAAGAATCTACCAGCCACCTCCTGAAAGAGATCTGAAAAGAAAAACTCCTAGGAATATAATAGCTAAATTCCAGAGTTCCCAGGTCAAAGAGAAAATATTGCAAGCAGCCAGAAAGAAACAATTCAAATATTGTGGAAATGCAATCAGGATAACACAAGATCTGGCAGCTTTTACATTAAAGGATCGAAGGGCTTGGAATATGATATTCCAGAAGTCAAAGGAGCTAAGAACCAAGAATCACCTACCCATCAAAACTGAGTACAATACTTTAGGGGAAAAAGAGGTCATTCAATGAAACAGAGGACTTTCAAACATTCTTGATGAAAAGACCACAGATGAATAGAAACTCTGACTTTCAAACACAAGAATCAAAAGAAGCATGAAAAGGTAAAGGGTGGGGGGCAGAGCCAAGATGGCAGAGTAGAAAGACACACATATGCTGGCTCTCCCCACACGGCACTAGGACCACATCACATTATGCCTGCACTAATGAAATAGCCTGCTGGAGGGTTGCCCTGCCACAAGTGTCTCTCTATTCAGTTTCATCATGTGTCAAAGTGATCAAACACCACTCCAACTTCTCTAACTCCCACATTCAAAAATCTTCAGTGCCCTCCCCATACCCTCCAGGATTAAATATATTTTATATTTGTCTGTTTGGCCTTCAAAGCCTTCATAACATGGCTCCTTTTCCAGTTTTTTTACACTTTATTCCCCTCTATGTATTCAGTGATTAAGTAACATTCGTATCCTTGTGGTTCTCTGCACAAGATAGTTCATTTTCCAACTTCAGGAATTTTCACTGGCTGTCCCCATGGCTGGGAGTCTCTCCATCTTCTGAGTCTTGGCTTCTCTGGCTTTCTCCAAGTCTCAGTTAAAATCCCATCTGCTTCAAGAAGTCTTTCCTGATCCCCTTTAATGCTAGTACCATCCCTCTGTTGATTATCCCCAATTTATCCTGACGCTAGATTGTTTTTATATTGTCTCCTCCATTAGACTGTGAGCTTCTTTAATTAATTAATTTTATTTATTTTATTTATTTTCAGTGTTCTACAATAACTACCATATAACTTAGATTATTATTTTCCCTTCCCTCCCCCAGACAGCATACAATTTTGTATAGGCTCTACACATGCATTCCTATTAAATACATTTTCACCATAGTCATGCTGTGTTGAAGAATTAAAATGAGAGGGAAAAATCATCTAACAAACCAAAACACAACACACACACACACACACACACACACACACACACACACAAACATGATCTGCTACAATCTGCAATTGAATTCCATAGTTCTTTCTCTGCATGTGGAAGGTATTTTGCCTTAGAAGACCATTGGGAATTTTTTTTTAAGTCGTATTGCAATGAAGTTTCAAGTCTACCAGAAAAAACTCTCACACATTGTGGTCATTGCTGGTACAAAGTTCTCCTGGTTCTGCTCCTTTCCCTCAGCATCAGATCATTTGTCTTGCCAGGCCTCTCTGAAGTCTTCCTGTTCATCATTTCTTATAGAACAATAGTATTCTATTACATTCATATACCATAATTTATTCAGTCATTCCCCAATTGATGGGCATCCCCTTGATTTCCAGTTTTGGGCCACCACAAAGAGTACTGCTATAAATATTTTTGTACATGTGGGACCCTTTCCCATTTTTATGATCTCTTGGGGATACAAGACTCTGAGCTTCTTGAGGGTGGGGCGTAGCAGGGTGTGTGTGTGTGTGTGTGTGTGTGTGTGTGTGTGTGTGTGTGTGTGTCTACAAACAATAAATTGAGCCTACAATTAAATGAAAGGAGAGTAGGCTGGATCACTTTTAGGAAACTGCAATATTCTTTTTAATGAGGTGCAGTTTCTTTTGCCTGAAACAAGGGCCCATCTTTTTAATACCAATCTTCTTCTTATTGTATGGATGCAAGTCATAGAACAATGTCTCCAAAGAGTTAAAATTGAAATAGAGAACACAACAGTAGACATAAATAAACTAAAATACGTCATGAAGGAGAAATAATATAAAGAATATGATCAAAAATATGCAAACAAATCAACATCTTACATCACATACTACAATGTGTGTTCGTCCTTTGTTGCTGAAGAAGACCATGGCATCAGAGAAATAATGATATGACTTGTACTTGACTTTGTTTTTGAGTGAGGGAGGGCTGTGCAGGTCACCAGCCTCACTTCTCCTCCAGAGTCATCTGAATCCAGTGACCAGATAGTCATCAGGTTGACTGGAGATGATCCAGGATGAGGCAATTGAGGTTAAGTGACTTGCCCAAGGTCACACAGCTAGTGAGTGTCAAGTATTTGAGGTGAGATTTGAACTCAGGTCCTCCTGCACTGGTGCTCTATCCACTGTACCACTTAGCTGACATACTACAATGAGATAAAAAATGAATAAGTAACCTGAATACAAAAAGTCACACCATAAAAAATTAGAGAACCGGAGCAGGTGCTTTTTACAATTACAACAAAAGGGAATATTCTTAAACAAATACAGGAGAGTCATAAGCACAAAATATAAAAGAAATAATCTCAATTGCATGAAAGTGAAAAACTTTTGTACAATGCAATTCAGTGAAGAAGGGATATGGTCAACTGGAAAAAATATTATGAACCATCTCTGATAAGGGTCTGATGTTTTACACACACACACACACACACACACACACACACACACACACACACACCAATAGATAGCTAAAACACAAATAAATATATAAGATCGAGTTACTCCTCAATGGGTAAGTGGTTCAAAGATATCAACATAGAGATCTCAAAAGAACTGCAAATTATTAACCCTATGAAAAACTTTCCACTGTAAGAAAAATAAAATTGAAACAATCCTGAGGTTTCACCTTACATCCAACAAACTGGCAAGGTTTAAAAGAAAGGTGAACTAAAATAGTCAATATGACTTGGTCTCACCATTATGGAAAGCACTTTACAATCATGCTTTTAAAAGTGACTATGATGGCCATACTCTTTGACTCAGAAATCCCTATGCTGAGCATACATCTGATAAAGTCAAATATAGAAAAAAAGCAAAGAACTGTGTGTGTTCATCCTTCATTCCCGAAGAAGACCATGCCATCGGAGAAATAATATGACTTGAACTTGACTTTGTTGTGAGTGAGGGAGTGCTGTGCAGGTCACCAGCCTCACTTCTCCTCCAGAGCCATCTCGATGCAGTGACCAGATATTCATCAGGATGACTGGAGATGACCCAGGATGAGATAACTGGGGTTAAGTGACTTGCCTAAGATCACACAGCTAGTGAGTGTCAAGTGTCTGAGGTGAGACTTGAACTCAGGTCCTCCTGACTCCTGCACTGGTGCTCTATCCACTGTACCATCTAGCTTCCCCAAAAGCAAAGAACTGATGCTGGCTGAATGAGCAGAACCAGGAGAATATTACACACAGTAACAACCACATTGTCTGATGACTAACTTTGATAGGCTTGGCTCTTCTCACAATGCAAGGTTCAAAGACAACATCAAAAGGCTCATGATGGAAAATGATATCCACATCCAGAGAAAGAATTATATAATCAGAACACAGAATGAAGCAGACTATTTTCTCTTTTGTTATGTTGTTTCTTTTTTTCTCATGGTTTCTCCCATTTGTTTTAATTCTTCTATAAAACATGACTAATGTGAAAATGTGTTTAATAAGAATGTATGTGTTGAACCCATATAAGACTGCAAGCCAACTTGGGGAGAGGGGCAGGGAGGGAAAGAAAATTTAAAACATATGGAAGTGATTGTTGAAAACAGAAAACAAATAATTTAATAAAAAATGCAAGTTTAAAAAAATAATGAATTAAGCAACATTTTATAAAATTATTTATTAAACATAAAGAAGTAATAAATCAACTAGAAGTCAACCTATCTGTGGAATAATCTTACCCATTCACAGCCTTGCAAATAACCTCGTTATGAATTACTAGGAGCAACAGGTATATTGTAAAAGTAATTTATTTTAGTACCTACATACTTACTGGATGTGGATGGGTTATTAAAAATAAACATGTGTTGAGTTTTTTATATTTTGCTATGGTAGTTTCATAGTTATATATAAGTGAAATCATATATCATCATATTTCAATGAGGATAAGTGTGGAGTGGTATTTTCTAAATCCCATTCTTTTTTTTCACTTTTCTAAAATCTGACACAGAAAGAGCACAATTCTAGGCTACCACTTTTGAGCAACAAGGTTTGGCAATCACATAAACTGACTGCCCACTTCAGTTAGATAACAGAGTCAGAAATACAGAGGAAAACTTAATAAGACTGAAGAGAGGCAACAAATACAATATAATTTCATTTAAATTAATTTTAAATTACCATACAATGTTTTAGACAAGGCAAACAGAGGACTCCAAAGTGTTTCAGGATTCAGCATTCAAGTTCCACGATATACTCAACGTAAGAGTACACATTAGCGAGTAAGGGATATCATTTTCCAAAACTCCCACAAATGAATTTGGTCTCTAGTGAACGCTTCTAATATACCTTAAAGCTCTAATATGAACTTTTATAATTATAATTCTGCCTTCTCTTCATCTGAATAAACAGGGCAACATGACAGTAGTTAATAAAAAAATGGGATGTCATTCAATTTTTCTTAGAATTCAAGAAACAAACCAAAAATACATCAATAAGTAGAACGACTGTTCATTCACCCCAAATTTCTAGTAAAATATTCTAACCTGGAATTTGCTTCTTCTTTCATCAGGATGAGCACCTGTTGCTAGAGGAGTAAACAATTCATGTCTTTGGGTTCTCTATGAAAAAAGATTTACTTGGGTTAATAGGGCAGACATTTTTTAATCCTTAAGATTCATCAAAGTAATTTTCTTAAAAATTATTTTATAATTGGTACTATTCACAATAACTACAGCAATTCTAAAGGTGTAAACATGGGAAGGAAAAACTCTGGTATAATACAACAGTAAATCTTATTACCATAACTGTTCAATTTAAAGGATTAAGGGAACATCTATCACTTCTTTCAATTAACAACTGTTAAATTTTTTCAAGGAATGTACTTTGTGAGTTTGTTTAGAAACTTCTATTGCATCAAAACAAAATTAATCAAAACTGATTTTAAATAAAATTGGTAATACTTAGCATTGATGAGAGCTTACTATATTTGCAATTCCAAATATCTAAGTTTAAAGAACTCAAGAGAATGAATTGCATGGTTTATCTGACCTATACTAATACTCAGTTCTCTAAAGCTGACTGAAAATATGCTAAATGCTTAGCTATTACAGAAGAAATTATTACCTCTAACTTTGTTTTTTAAAGCTTCTATTTCTCTAAAACAAAGGCTTATCATCCCTTGCTCCTTGTAATATTCAGTCATGGAGTATGGGCCTGACAGATTTGTTTTGGTCCAATTTGGCCTTGAGTTGAATAAAGAATTGTGAAAGAAATGTGGAGTGTGAGAAGAATGAGTTAGAGAGAAGAAATGCGGGAATATCTGTAGAGAAACTAAAAAACATGAGATAAAGGAGGTGAGAAGGGCCTAAGGACAAAAAAAGCAAAAGACTCCAGTTAAAAAAGAAAATGAACTGAAGTAATTACAAAAATCATCACATTCTATTGCCCAATAATTCCATCATTGGGAATGTACCCTTAAAGTATTATAGAACAACAAAGAGCTACTCCTGAAGCAGGGTTAATAGAATTGGAAGGTAAGGGGATACCCATTAGTTGCTGTTTGTTCTTCATTCTCAAAGAGGGCCATTGATATCAGAAAGGGGATGTCCTGACTTGCAAGTGAATTGGGTTTAAGAGAGGAAGGCTTATGCAAAGTCACCATCTTCACTCTCTCCTCCAGAGCATCGAGATCCAGTGACAAGATCTTAGGTCTCAGTTTGACTGAGGCAGTGCCCATTCAGTGATTAAGGAGAGGATTCTCATGGCAAATGGACTAAATTTTCTTACTAAAGTAAGAGATGAAATCCTCACCTGAGAGAGTTGGGACAAGTAGAGATGTGGGAGGCTTGAAATAGCTTTTGACATATGGAACCAATGAGGAAATAATAAAAAGAATGCCTTGTTGTAGTGAGGGCCCAGTCAAAGCTGAATTTATAACATACCCAGTCAGTAGACTTGTATGACTTCCTTCACTTCCATTCATCAGCAGGAATAGGGTGAGAGGAGGTGGAGGAAAGAGAGGAAACATTTATTAAGTGCCTACTATGTGCCAGGCACTATGCTAAGTGCTTTACCAACATTATGTCATTTGATCCTCATAAGAATGATCCTCATTTTGTAGTTGAGAAAACTGAGGCAGGCAGAAGTTAACAGACTTGCCCAGGGTCACACAGTAAGTATCTGTAGATAAATTTGAACTCAGGTCTTCCTGATTCCAGATTCAGTGCTCTATGGTATCACCAAGATGCAGGGAGTCATCCAGGGCTAAAGTTTGGCAGGGCAATAAGATAAGGAGGTAAGAAATTTAAAAGAAAACAGTATAGAATTCAACTGACTGACTAGTTAGGGTCAAGATTGTAAAGGGAGGAAAGTAAATGTAAAATCAAAAATAATGGTTCATTACAGAACTAGAATCCACAAGGCATAGTGAAAGGGATGGGCAAGTTTGAAGAGGGAAATGGGTGAGTTAGAGTTGAGGAGAGTAAGGTTAATAGTCTGGGAGGTAGGGCTGGCGATAATGGCTAGGGGATAGTCTGCTCCTCTGTAGTTGGAGAGAAAAAGGGCAAGAAAACATAATTCTACTGGGGACTTGGAGGGCATGACTGAAAGGCTGTGATGATACTTTATACATCAAAATTAATTAATTTAAATGTAAATGGCTACTAAGCAAGGGTAATTGGTTTACTAATATTTAATATTAGGTTTTTCCATTAAGCAACTAATTTTTAAAAAGAAATACAGAAAATGGATCCAAAGGGCAGGTAACAGACAGTTAATACAAGCATACTATCAGAAATACTAAAACTATTTAATATATTGTTGTTATCATGTTTGTCCTTCGTTGCCAAAGAAGACCATGCCTTCACAGAAATGATAACATGACTTGTACTTGGACTTTGTTTTGAGGGAAGGAGGGCTGTGCAAGGTCACCAGCTTCACTTCTCCTCCGGAGCTATCTGGATCCAGTGACCAGATACTCCACTATGCTACCTTGATGCCTCTAACTGTTTCAGTTAGGAAATATGTCCCAAAAGTCTTAGTAAAATTTCAAGTTATTGAAGCTTAAATAGCTACTTAAGCTATTTTAAGATATTGAGATCCATACAGGAACACTCTATATAGATCTTGGAGATATCTTCATAGAAATGATAATTAAACTCATGGAAAGTGACGACACGGCAAACTGAGAAAGCACAAAGAAAAGAGGTACAAGACAGAGCCTTAGGACACATCCACTGTTAGGAGATATGGTGAGAATGATGATCCCGCAAAGAAAACCATGAAGTATTCAGGAAAGTAGGAAGAGATCTAAAGTAGAACGGTATCATGAAAACCCAGAGAAGACTGGGAGGAGGGAATGGTCAAAAGTATCTAAAGCTGCAAAGATTAAGAAGGATGAGGAGAGAGATAAAGACATTATATTTGGCAATTAAGAGATCATTAGGAACTTTAGGAAGAGAAGAAGCAGTTGAATGATGGAATTCGAAGTCAGATTGAAGAAGTAAAGAGAAAGTTCATGGCAAATAGACTTAATTTTCTTGGCAAGTATAAAGTAGAGGAAGAAAAGCTAGTAACATTTTATAAAGGACATGAAATGGACTTGAAATCAAGAGGCTTAGGTTCTTCTTCTATTACTAATTAGTCTGTAACCAAAGAAAAATCACTTAAACTTTCTGGACCTCAGTTTCATATGTAGAACAAGGCTGACTGGACTAGAAAATCTCCAGGGTTCATTTCAGTTTTCAATCATATGATCCTATGATATATACCATAGTAATTTATATAGGTAAAGGGATTAACTATTTTCTGGAGAATAAGAAAAGATGTTCAGATTGCTAAAGTTATAAGGCATTGGGTTTTGTATGTAATATATAAAAGGAACATGCTAATCCTATTTTTAAAAAATCAACTTGTCCTACTTCTCCAATAAACTATAAAATTTTTAAAGTAGAATTTAATGCCATGAATAAAACATTTTCTGGGACAACACTTGAGCAGGGTTTGCAATAAAATTTCAGTTTTGTAACAATTTGATACAACATAATGAATACTCTAGTACTTCAAGGATCTAATCTATGATTTCACCTGCTATTTTTCCCCTCAGGTGATATAGCTCAAAACCCTCTCCATAACTAAGTATGAGTTGTCATGACCAAAAAAGATTCATCACCTCACTGTGATGAGTATCTCCAAATTTAACCGGTCCTTAGGTGACAGATATACAGTGTGTCCCCAGAATTTTATACTATGGATGCCATAGAATTATGCTTTCATAATTTTAAAAATTCCTTAATTCAAATATGCACAGTTGCAAAGCATGAAAGTAAAAGGGATGAAAGGTACAATCAATGTAATCGATTATTAGGTTTACAATTTATAATAGCAAGTCTTCAAATAAATAACCAACTATCTATAAAAAGATATAAAAAGGTACCCCTATCACAGCACTACAGAATGTTAAGGCAGGAAGGGACCTTATAGTTAATTGTAAGAAAACTGAGATCTAAAAGGGTTAAGTGATTTTCCTAAATGTCAGACAGAAAATCTCCTCTAAAACACAAAATATTAAATGAACACTGGCCCATATGATACATTATTATCTCTATTACTGGAAACCTTAAAATCTTGAAATATACTTCCTCAAATTTACCTTTTCAAACATATAATGAAAATTCTCAAGTCAAATTGTAAATACCAACTAACCAAAGCTTCCCTGTGGGTTTTTCTAAACTTACCTGCTGTAAAATGGTATAACGTTCACGAAATACCTCTGCTTTGTCTCTTGCTTTCCCAAATAAATTCGGCAAAGGGTGACTGGTCATTGATAATCTGGAAAAAGAGGAATGTCTTTACTCTTTTCAAAGTGACTGTCTTGTTTAAATGAGCACACATAAAGGGACATTTCACAATGCGTGAAAGGCAATGTGGTACAGGAAAAAAGCACAGGGCTCAAAAGCAGGAGGCATGAGTTCAAGTACTGACTTCCATGGGGAAATCACTTCACATCTGTGAGCCTTAGTTTCTTCATCTGCAAAATGGGGACAGGGTACTACCTAACTTATAGGGTTGATTTCTGCTGAAAAAACAAAGCTTTTAATAAGCCCTCTAGTCTTCAGGTAGGAATTGTATTATAATTAGAAGGCTTATAGTTACTAGCATCAGACACTGGCCCTTTGAAGAATTCCTATAAGTCACAGTTTGCCTGACACATACTCAACCCCACCCTCCCCCACCTCTCCACACCCCCCCATCGTTTTTTCTGGTTTTGGTTTACAACGAGGGCATGAAACAAAGTACACTACAGGGTTGCTGAGAAGAAAAGGTTTATTTTTTTTTTTAATTTTCAAGCTATAGAAATGTGAGGCAACATTCTTTACATGAAAATTAATACTTAAGAAAACTTACGGTAGAAATTTCTTTCTTTCCAGATTATACACAAAGTGTGGAACATCAAATGCTCCGATTATATTAAGAATATGTTCTCTGGGGAAAAAATAAAACACAAAATATATAAGACCTTATTAATAAGATTCTACTTCAAAATGGCAAATTGTACCATGAAAAATACTCTTAGATGTTAACCTTCTTGTTTATTTATTTATATGTTTCAACATTTCAACAAGCATTTATGAAGCACTAATTATGTGCCATATACCACATTAGGATCTGAAGATAAAAAGACAAATTAAATATTCCCGGTCTTCAAGGAATGTTCTGAGGGAAAGATCATGTACATATTTTAATGTAAACAAAATAAATGCGAAGTAAAGGGGGAACTAGAAAAGCTAATTAGCAGCTGGAAGAATTAAGAAAACTTTCATATAAGTGGTGTTTGAGGTGAATTTGAAGGAAACAAGGGGCTATAAGAAGAGGAAGTGCATTCCAGATGTGAAAGACAGCCTTTTCAAAGACATGAAAATGGGAGATGACATATGTGTGGGGTCAATAAGAAGATCAGTGTAGGCAGAATGAAGAATACATGATGGGGACTTAATACTTAGTAAAATTAAAAATGGTTAAATTGGAACAAGATTGTAAAACTGTATTTGAAGCCAAATTGAGAAGTTTCAACTTGCAATTTGAGGTAAAATCGAGCCACTGGAGCTACAATGAAAGGGAAAACTTGGTCAGAGCTGTGCTTCAGGAAAATCACTTTGGTAGCTGTGTGGAGGAAAGATTAGAGAAGGGTGAGACTAGAGACAGAGGCAAATTAGGAGGATACTGCAATATTCCAAGTTGGGGGTGATGAGAGCACAACTATGGTTGTGAGTAAAGAAAAGGGGATAGGATGTGACAGATGTGAATATGAGTTGATGAGAGTTAACAAATAATTAAATATGTGAGGCCTGAGTAAGAAGTCAAGAGAATGACTCTGAATTTTCAAATGTGAAAGATGGCAGGGACCTCAACAGAAATCAGAAGTTCAGAAGAGGAGTGGTTTTGGGGAAAAAATAAGTTCATTTGGACATTCCAAGTCTGATATTCAGGACGTAAATATCCAATGGATTGGTGGTAATGTGGGAATGGAACTCAGGACATTAGGGCTATATAGAGAGCTGCATAGAAATGATTAAATCCATGAAAGCTAATGAGATAACCAAGTGAAAGACGAGCTCGAGAGAGACTTGTGTCACACAAGAGGGTGTGATATAGATTAGATGATGTTTTGCAGACACTGGGAAAAGCAGTAACTCTGATATTTCGTTTTGTGATTGCAATAGTCATGTTTTTAGTAACACTTGCTGACTCTCACCTTGATCAGGTAAAACTAGAGTAAGCTAGTCTCTCCACTTAACTGCTATATTTCATTACTTGTGTGTATTTTATTGCTCTCTTTTGTTGCTTTTTAATTCTGTGGTTTTTAAGAATGGCTCATTATACTATGACTAACATGGAAATGTTTTACACCATGGGGTCATAAAATCTATATCATATTGCTTGCCGTCATGGGGGAAAGGAAGGGACAAAAATTTAGAATTCAAAATTTTTCAAAATGAATGTTGAAAATTGTCTTTTCATGTAACTAAAAAAAATAAAATACTATTAAAAAAAAAAAAAAGAATGACTGGTTATTACTCCAAGGAAAAGTGCAATGCCTGGGTCTCACAAAAGGGTAAAAAGTTACTAATTGTCTATATCCATTGACCCAATGACCCCAATACTGAGCACATACCCCAAAAGAAGTCAAAAACAGAAAGTAAGACAAAAAGAAGCCATAGCAATATTTCTTGTGGTAGCAAAGAACCAGAAACAAAATGAGAGGCCGCAGATTGAGAAATGATTGAAAAAAAAGTATGGCTTATTAATATAATGGAATATTGTTACTGAGTAAAAAAAATGACAAATATAAGGAATTTAGAAAAATTACAAAGATTTACATGAACTTAGACTAAGAACCAAACTAAGTAGAACCAAAAGAATAATACATGTAATGAGTATAACAATGTAAATGAAAATATCATTTACAGGAAGCTTAACTTTGACTACTGAAAATCCTCAGGACAAATAAATGAGGAAACTAGTTAGTAGGAAAGGATGCTCTTAAACACTTATTAGATATGGTCAAGATATCAGATATTTTTATTTGTGTTTTTGTTACAAAAGAATATTCAATCAGGAGCAGGAAGTTTGGGGGTGTTTTTTCTGTTTCAGAAAGACCCTTTTAAAGCTAAAAGGCTTTGGCTGTAGAGTTTTGTTTCATTTTTAAAGTAAGGAGGGTGGAGTATGGTTGTCCAGTTGAATTGTTTGATTATCTGAAAGAAAGTTTCTGTTCTTAATTTTATTTCCCAAATTGATTCCCTTATTTGATTTTCCCAAGGAGCATTTTTCACTGTAAATTATTAAATTGCCTTTACCTCTTAATTTGGGTTAATTGAAACAGTTTTCTCAAAGCCTAGCCACTGGAAAAACTGCCCAGATTAATAGAGCACAGGAGAAAAAAGGCTTGGAATACAAAGATTCCCACAAGTAACACTGCTGAGGTTAGATTTGGGGTGTGTGGTTCAGGTGTTTAAAGAATTTACTTAGATCTCCTCTGTAGCCACTGGGCTACATGTAAGCAAACATGGGTCTCCTTAGCAAGAAAGCTAAATGAGATCCTGATATTATGCTTACATTCAGAATGATGATGTAGTTTTAGAGGTTTAATGTGGATTAAAGATTAAAGATGGGACAGGAAGACATAGGATGAGAGAGAGGGAATTTTTTATGGTTTAAGGATTTAAGGACAGGGCAGGAGGACACTGGTTAAAAAAGAAAGGACAGGGGAAACACAGGATAAGAGACACAAAAGCAATTCTTTTGGTACAGGTTCAAGATAAGAAGGAAAGGACTTCAGGATGCCTTCAAGTTAACAGAATAAGCTACAGGGCTTCAAAAAGTATTAGAAAAGCAACCGTTAATATTCTTTTTAACCATTAGGGCTACACATCAACGCAACGAGGTTCTAATTCAAAATTACCAACCTAACAGATAATTTTAAGAACAAATTAGCTTTTTGCATGTCTAAACCAACTAACACACAAAAATGGGTTACCATAAATCAATATAAAAATGTACCTTCTATTTCAAAATGCATATTATATATTAAGATATTAAAAACCTTAAAAACCAAGACAAATAACAGATGAACAGAATAAAGTACATCATTTGAATGAAAATGTCTAGAAATAATTGAACCTTCTATTACAGACATTGTTGAGCACCACTTCTTTCCCTAAGGACATCAATGAAAATTAATTTTCAACAATTAATAAAATGATACTTATGTCAACCTACACAGTTTCATCTACTGATTGACTGCATTCCTGGACTGCTGCTTCCACTACAGATCGTTCAATCATATTTGATGACACTGCAAAGACAATTTAAAAGTTAAACTCTTTAAAAACTTTTCAATGTTTAAATTTTTAAATATAATTAGCAAAATATTTTTTCTGAAAAATATTATTAACAAAAAATTATTTTAATTTTCAAGAAAAATGTTTTAAGGCAGGAGTTCTTAACCTGGACTCTGTGAGTTTGGTTCTTATTAAAAAATATTCTGATCACCACATTTTAATGTAATTGGTTTCCTTTGTAATGTTGTTTTATTTTATGCATTTAAAAAGCATTTTTCTGAGAATTCCTTCAGCTTCAACAGATTTCCAAATGAGTCAGTGAAACAAAAAAGGTTAAAAGTCCACATCCCTCTTCAATCATAACAGTTTGCTGATTAGTAAAAAGTACCTAGAGTCATTTTACTCCTGTATTATATCTTTAATACTTGGTAATATGAGAAAAAGTGGCTCCATTAAAATTCTCAATGGTCCCTTAAGGCAAAATGCCTTCCACGTCCAGAGTAAGAACTATGGAATTCAAATGCAGAATATAGCAGATATTTTCTTTTGTGTTACTTCTTGGTTTGTTTTATGATTTTTCCCATTCATTTTAATTCTTCTACGCAACATGATTAAGGTGAAAATGTATTTAACAGGAATGTACGTATAGAACCTATATAAAATTGTATGCTGACTCGGGGAGGGAGGCAGTGACTGTAGAACACTGAAAACAAATAAAATAATTTTTTTAAAAAGTGGCTCCATTATATCTATAGATTTTAAAATGAGATATAGGAACTTTTTCCACCTGCGTTGTAACAGTATGTTTCTGTCACAGATTTGATTCTCTCAGCAAGAGGAATAGATGAGAGAGCAGAATCACTGAAGACCATGGCCAGGGACTAACTACAGATTTGTGCCTGTTGTGATAACAGTTGATGTCCATTTAAAAGGGCCAAGATGACTAGCAAAAACTCCTCTGTTACTGTCTGCATTTGGGGGGGAGATCAGCTTTTTTTAATCAAATGAGCATCGACAGATGTCTGAGAGGTGCTCCCTAACATGATGACGCCTTTCTAGAAAATCTGGTGTCATACTGCAATTACTTCTCTTAGTGCTAACAAAATTAAAAGTCAAGGGAAGATGAGAAAAGAGAGCAGTAACAGCATCAGCTACGACTTAACAAAAATAAAAGGAAGCGGGCCCAAGCTCAGGTGTAAGACCTTGACTCCTGTCAAACTAGGGAAAGGCGACATCATGGTATGTCCGATGGGAAAGTACTTTATGCTAAAGCAAACATGTCACCAGATTTAAGGGTCAAATGATATTTGTAACTGTAAACAATTTAAGAAGTACTTACAAGGCTGCTTTTCAACTGCATCAATGACATTTTCCAAAGCATCTTCAAGCTCTAATTCAGAGACAATCTCCAGAGCTTCAGTGAGGTATTTAGTGGCTTCACTAATAACAGGAATAAAAAATAGGAAATTGACTTTAAAAAACAGGTAATCTATACTTAAGAGCAAAGTACTTTTTAATATTAAAAAATGACATTAATTACTAGACTAAAATCACCAGTCTATTACTGAAATTTAATCTTGCTCTCCTGAAGAAATCTTATACATCTGTGTGACTTTTGCTCATGCTAAAGCAATGGGGCGAGAGAGGAGACAGCATGTCAAGCAAGTCACCTGACCACCACTAGCTTGACCACAATTTCCCCCTAAGACCCTGAAGGGGAAAGCCAAGGACCCTGAACCAAAGAGTCTTGGGAACAGCAGTGCCCACCAAACAACCAGACCTGCTTCCAGCACAAACCTCACTGCCATTATCTGGGGAAGCAAGTGCTGTGAAGGAGGTGCTGCGCCTCTGTACCTTCCCAACAACTCCACCCACAGGGTAGGCAAGCCACCTGAGCTGAAGCAGGAAAGGTACCCTGAAGGAGAGATGGGAAGGGATATTTGCCAGGCTGGTTGGTTGGTTGACCTTTGTCCTCGAATAGAACCAAAATGATATCACTATGATAAAGTCAAGTTTCAATGTGCCCGACTGCGGCTGATCAGACCAATATGAGCTTGGAATGCTCTACTACAGATTGGGCACAGAGAGTCTGTGTGAACATCTGTGGGGGACACTCTAAATTTGCACATACTATGTTTCCTTTGTGCTGTCTTAATTCTGCTTTGCTCATAGAGCACAGCACCTTCTCTGATGTGGGTACACCATGAGGAGCAGTCCTGTGCCAGTGTCTCCCATATCACACAATCAATTCCAAAGTTCTTAAGAGAGACCTTGAGAGTGTCCTTGGATCACTTCTTTGATTGCAAAATCTATGCCAGCTTCACAGTGCTCCCCTTCACTGCAGTCACTCCAGAAAAATGTGTATCCAGCTCTGACTTCACATAAAATACCAATCCCACCACATCACCCTGATCACCATCTCCCCTCAGTCCCTGATGGGGAAAGTCCAGGACCCTGAACCCAAAAACCTAGGAACCAATGACATTAAAGAAGAGGCATTAACATCTGTTTTTGCCACTGCACTCTAAGGTATACAAGATTTTCCCATCTAATTTGCAACTGAAACTTTCCATGTGCTGTGTCCTCCATTAGATTGTGAGCTTATCCCTAGTGCACACAGTAAGCACTAAATAAATGCTTTATTCATTTGTTCTATATAGAACTGAAACTGGGGATCACCCAAAGGGGAATGAAATGGTAGATGATGAGCCTATTATAGCCTGTAATAGATTACAAACAAAAAACAAAAAAGGAGCAGTATAAAATGTATCATCAAAGAAATGTATGACCAGAAAAAAAAATGGCTGGATTCCTTTCCTAATGACTAGGAGGAATAACCAAAAGGCAACCCATGTGCTCCACTAGAATCCATGTAATATCAAGAGAATAAAGTAAGGGTTCCTACCACACTGGATGGACTACCTACAGTGAATATAGGAGTAGCATGTGATGAACAGACGTGGATGAGATTCAGTTGGCATCACTGGATCACCCATGTCCCTGGTATTATATATACAATGGAAAATCAAAGCAGTTGAAAAAATGACTTACTTAGATCAAATAAGTTTATAATAACAAATTTTTCAAATGAGTTGAAAATAAAACACCTCACCTTTTTAAACATTTTGCATTTAAGATGAATTTCTTATGACTGGGAATTTTAAAGGCAGATAAATCAAAATTAAAAGTCAAAAGAAATTCTTTTAAAAAGAAAGAATTCTAGAAGCAGTTTCTACTCAGACTAGGGGGCAGAGAACTATTTGGTAATTCTGCACAAAAATGAAAACTGGATGTAAAATTATTTTTAAACTTCACTTCACCCAACCTCTCTGGATCTTTTTTTTAATCTGTAAACACAACCTGCCAGACAAATGATCCTATTCCTACAATATGTCATATGTTTTCATATATGCTTACATTTTATCTCACTGCTTCTTCCTCTTAGAATCCCTTCCCCACAATCTACCCATCCTTTTAAGGCACAGCTCAGATACCTGCATAAGGTTTCCCCTAATCCCAACAGGAAAGATCATTTCCCTACTCTGAATTCCCACAGTACTTTTTACCTTTTATGATACTTTATCATATTCTACTTAAAACAATTATGAATTACAATACCGTGCATCTGTATAGCACTCTACAGTTTTAAAGCACTTTTCATAAATACTTTGCAGTCAATATGTTGTACTTTTTATTTGCTGAAAAGAACGGAACCTCCCTTACCAACAAGACTGTTCCTCATGAGCAGGAGCTATTTTAGAGTATTTTTCTTAACCCATTGCACCTAAGAGTGCTAGGAATAGTCAGAATTCAAATAAACACTTGTTGACTTATTTCACAAATTTAAATGCCTACACAACTCTTTAGTTATTTGCACAGATAAAGTGAGTTCACAGTAAAATAATTTAATGCTCCATTTTCTTGGCTTAGCCAAGGTTTTTTTTTTAAAAATTAGCATATATATGTATATATAGCATATATAAATTTGCATATATATGCCCCAAAAGGTCTATAAAAAAATGCAATACCACTTCTCTGTATCCCGAAGACATCATACAAATGGGAAAAGGACCCACACGTACACAAATATTTATAGCAGCTCTCTTTGTGGTGGCCAAGAAATGGAAATCGAGGGGACGCCCATCAGCTGGCGAATGACTGAACAAGTTGTGGTATGTAAATGTGATGGGATCCTCTCGTGCTATAAGAAATGCTGAGCAGGTAACCTAAACGCTGACACATTGTACACAGCTGCAGCCAGGTTGTGTGATGACTGATAGACCTGACTCTTTTCACAATGCCAGGTTCTAAGACAACTCCAAATGGCTCCCGACGGAAAATGCTATCCACGTCCAGAGAAAGAATTAAGGAGTCTGAATGGAGATCGAGGCACACTATTTGCTCTCTTTTTTGTTTGTTTCTTCTTTCTCGTGGCTCATTCCATTGGTTACAATTCTTCTTTACAACATGACAAATGTGAAAATATGTTGCATATGAATGTGTATGTAAAGTCTATATCAAATTGCACGTTGTCTTGGGGGGGAACTGAACACTCAAAAGCTTTGTGGAACTGAATGTTGTAAACTAAAAATAAATATTTTTTTTTTAAAAATGGAATATGGTTGGCCACTTGATCCTCTTACAACTCAACGACTCCGGTGACTTCCTGACCTATACAATCCTCTGTTTGGCTTTCAGAGTCCTTCACAAGCTGGCCCGTCTTACCTGTCGGCGTCACTGGCTTCTCTCCGTCTCCGGAGTCCGCGCCTTTGCGCAGTCTGTGCTCTACGCCTCCTCACCTCTATCAAGCCTCAGCTCAAACCCCAGCGCTGCAGACGGCCCCGGCACTCCCTCAGCCCTGCACATCACCTCCGTTTATCCCGTACTGGGTCTTGTTTCTGCCGAGCTGTTTGCCTGTCGCTTACTATCATCAGATTGGAAGACCTAGGAGAGCAGGCCTGGTCATCTGCCTCGCTTTGTACGGTGGGCACCGGTAACAGTGGGCGCTTAATAAATGCTTCCATCTCTCACCTTCCTCGGGAGACCTGACTCAGATTTCCCCAGCCCGCGCTGGGACGCGCCGAGCTCAGGTGGGGGGGCCCGGGCGTTCTCCCGACCCGCCTCCTTCCCACACCGCCCCCTTCATGAAACGTGCCCCGCGAGAACTCACCCCCGGAGCAGATAGCCCCGCAGTTTAAAGGCAGAGACCACTTTGCTCCGCAACCGATCCGGCGCCATTTTCGGATTTTGGCGCCAAGGCCGCCCCGCCCCCGCCTCCTCCGCCTTCGTCTTCTCCTCCCCTTCCGCAGGACCCGCCCCCAGCCCCGCACGTGACTAAAGGAGGGCTCTTCCCCGCCCCGGAAGTTGCGTCAGCACCGTGGCCTCGAGCGGAGCGCTCCGTGCGCTGCCTGGTAGCCCCTTGGAGTAGTTTGGGCCCGCGATCTTCCGGGAAGCGCTTACTTTCCCCCTCTAAAAGAAAAGTCCTCTGCAATGTTTAAAGGCCTGCGTTTGGAATGGGCTGGTTTCAGGGTCAGCGACTAAGCAAACCTTTGTTTTCAAAGGAAAGCTCGTCCTGGACTTGAGTGAGACGAGGCACTACGTTGTTTGTACCTGGAATGCGCTATCATGTCCTCACCTTTGCGATTTAGAATAGCTGTTTTGTTCTAAATTCAGTTCCAGCGTCACCTTAAACGTGATGACTTTCGGGGCGCGACCCCCGTCTGCCAGGGCTTAGACCCCTTCCGCCTGAGGAGCTGGTATCCTAACTATAGCTGTGACATATTTGGTGACAGCGGTGGTCAGAAACGTGCTTCTAACAGCAGGCCGATAACCCCCCTCGCTACAGAAATGACGAGGCATCAGAAGTCAAGTGGGGTCCAGGCCAATTTCCCAGACTAATGTTTAAGGGAACAGCAGGTTTACTTCGGTCTGGTTCCCTCCCTCCCTGACGCTTCAGCTGAGCTTTGGATATCTTGTAATATGTTAGTTTCATTGCTCTCTTTTGGTGTATTTTTAACTTTTCGTGCAGGAAAACATGGAAAAGTTGTAGCTCTTAAAGAGTTCACTTCAATAATTGGTAGTTACTGCAGTAGCTGTTGGTGTGAAGAAGTAAAGGATCATTCAGGCTTACAATGAACCAGGCTCAGATGAACAGAAATACAAAGGGAAACCACTAACCACTGCTATTAAGGAAAAAATGCTTGTCACAAGCAAGCCTGGGGTACTAAAGATTGAAAAAAAAACTTTTTAACTGGTGAAATTTGCTTTTTCATTCAAAAGAAGTCTGGGTAAGCTTCTAGCAAGCAGGGATTGTTTCATTCATTGTATTTTTATCATCAATAGCTAACACAGAGCCTGGTACATAATAGACCCCTAATAAATACTTGTTAATTGATCTTCATTAGATTGTAAGACATACAACCAAAAATGTTTTGGGGATTTTTTTTTTAACTTCTAGAGAAACTGGAAATCTTGTCCCTGTTAATTATGAACCATAATAGATTGGTATTCTTAAAAAGTAGAATTGTTCCAGAATTACAGTTCTTCAATGGAGATAAGATACTGCAACATACAATGTAACACATCAAGAAATTTGTCTAAGAGATGTAAATAAACATTAAAGTCAATGAGCTAGGAACTCACGTCATTTAAACTCCATTGAAAACATATGGATTATAATCAAGTCTAGACTTTAAAAAATGAATTATACACTTACTATAAAAAAGGATGAAAAATTTAAAAGTCCATGCCTTCAAGGAGCTTAAAATCTATTTGTGGAGGGAGGGAGACAACATGAAAACAACTACGTACAAACCATGTAAATTTACAAGTGTAAATCCTCTCAGTAGCTAAGTGGCATGGTGCTGAGCTACAATGAATATCAATGTATATCCTTGAATGAAAAAGGAGTGCTGATCTTGAAGTCAGTAAGACTCATCTTTCTGAGTTCATACCTCGCCTCAGATACTTATTAGCTATTAGCTGTATGATCCTGGGCAAGTCACTTAACCCTGTTTGCCTCAGTTCCCCACCTGTAAGAATGAGCTGGAAAAGGAAATGGCAAACCATTCCATTATCTTTGCCAAGAAAACTCCAAATGGGGTCACAAAGAGTTGGACATAACTGAATTGACAACAAGCAAGAAACCCCTGTCCCAAAGATCATTGATAAGGGACACTCGCCTTATTCATGGAGATCCATGCCCTGCCCTGTGTGGACTTTACCAGTCCTCCTTTAGGATTCTTCAGAGATTCTTCAGGTGAAAGCCCTCTATCAAGCTTCTGGTCTTCAAGCTTTGAGTCATTGTGGGTGATTCTGGCACTCAGAAATGAAAAATGGGAGAGGCAGTTCACAACTCAGGCTGCTGAAGGAAAAGACTGAGAAGACATGAATGGAAATGGCAGTCTTCATCGTGTCCCTGTCTCCAGCTTGCTACACTAGAGACTACAGGGAGTTTCTCCTTGGATGAGATCAAGGACAGTCTTGGTGGAGCTGAGTTACCTCACTCTCAGTGGAAGAGTTCCTTTACTCTTTATTGTTATGTATTCACCTATTTCTCTGATTTCTGTTTTGCTACGATTTAGATAAATGAGTTTCTTTGCTATTTTTTATGTGTTCACATACTCCTTAGTAAACCTTAAAACACACACACACACGCATACACACATATTTACAAGTATGCATATATATATATATGAATATATAGACAGATACATATACACATAGATATAAGTAAAGAGAGTGATGAGCAGGGTGTAAGGGGTTGTCCTTCCACTCTCTCTTCCAGTGACTGATCTGTGACTGGCTATACTCCCCCAAAAGGAGAGGGGTATGCTTACTGTGAGGCAAGCCAGGTAAGACTGTGGAACCAGAATGTTGGGTGTACAGGATTAGTTCTTTCCTTCCATTTGTCTTTCAGATTTGAAGGTTTCTTCCTTTGTAAGGGCAATAATAATAATTAGCATTTATTTGTACTTTAAGGTTTGCAAATCATTTTCAAAGATCTCATTTTATCTTCATAACACCTGGGAGGTAAGTGCAATTATTGTCCCTTTCTGAGACCAATTGCAATTTGATAAGGATAACTTATTTGCATTTTGATAAGGAAACTGAAGCAGATAGAGCTTAATTGATTTGCCCAAGATTATTCAGTGAATAAGTGCTTGAGGCCAAATCTAAACTCAGGTTTTCATGACTCCAGACCCAGAGTTCTATCCATACCTTCTAGATCATCTGTACTAAGGTAGCTAAGTATTACCTCTTATAGGCAACCTATCCCAAGGCCAAAGTTGATATAGAGTTTTGCTTTATATCACAGTCCACACAGTGATCCTGGGCCCACTTGCCAGGACCTCTCTCTCCCTAGGAGCACCATGGGGGAGAAGGGCAGTCCTGAATCTTTGCCCCTTTAGAGGATTCTTCTGAGGGGCTGTGTTCTTCTTTCACAGAGAGTGGGAAAAGACTTTTCCTCACTTTCATCTAGAAACACAATATTGTTACCAAGTCAACTAAGGGATTCACTTTCTCCTATGTAAGTTCACATTAACTGTAATTAAGTAGAGGTGGTTTTCCCCAGGAATGAGCAAATAAAAAAGGATTTGTGAAATGCTTACTATGTGACAAGCACTGTGCTAAGGTTTAGGGTTATAGATATTAAAAGTAATCCAGTTCCTGTTCTCAAGACCTTACATTGTAATAAGAGGAGACAACACAAAAGAAAGTTCAGCTACAAGGCATATAGAAAGGCCCAGAAGTTCTCAGAGTGATGAGACAGATGAAAAGAACCAGGGATCCTTAGGTAACGTAGATGGGACAGATAACAGTACTGGAGACCTTAGGTGGCAATGACAGAGAAGATGGAAGGCCTGTTGGTCTTGGCATTGGAATGGAAGGCACCCCTCAACATCTGTAACCCTTGGTCCTCCAAATTCCTTTCTGAGGAGGCATTGTCCAAACATGCTATGAAACAATTTTCCAAGTGAAGACAACCTGAACCATTGGGATCGCAAACTCTTAGCAACTTCATGCTTGGCATAGAAAAGGTAAACAATGTAACCATGTCCAAAAACAGTTCATCTTTACTGGTTAAGTATTATTAAAGGCCAGGGCCAAAAAACTTCAGGACTGAAAAACTTACCCTCTTTCCTAAGATAGAATCAATTTGCCAAGGATATGGCTTCTGAGAGTAAGGACACCAATTCTGCTATTCAGAATTATAATGATAAAGCTGCTATTTCAAGATTATACTTTGGAGGCAGAGCCACAATGGTAAAGTAAAGGCAAGAATTCACCTGAACTCTCCAAAATTCCCCTCCAAACAATTTCAAAATGATGCCTCAAAACAAATTCTGAAGTAGCAGGACCAACAAAAGAAAGGGGAGAAACAATTGACCAACCCAGGACAACTCAGAATGTTGACAGGAAAGATCTGTCTCACTGGTCTAAGAGCAGAGAAAAGTCTAGCATAGGCCATACCCCAACAAGTCAGGAGCAGGTCTTGAGGGCTGTAGCTTCCAGAGTTCTTAGTCCACAGATGGTAAGCGTTTTCAGATAGTTGGTCAAAAGGAAATTTCAGGGCACCCTTTGTTGGCACTAGAGGAGGCCTCTGTTGCATTGCCCCTACATGGTTCTGGGTCATAGTCCCAGGATTGGGAGGTGCACTAGCAGAAGCAGGAACCCTGGATACAGTTCCAGAGTGTAAAAGAGGGCTTGTGGTCACTTACAGAAAACAGGCCAGGAGAGCGCATCACACCACTTCTTAAAACATACCACCTTGAAGAACTGAAAACTTGTCAGCCCCCAGAACTAGCTCTGAAAACAAGAGTACAAAAAATCTGAAGTTTGGAAGTGTTCTCTCTGTGCTGGGAACCCAACCCAACTTTAACATAAAGCTAAAAGTCAAGAAAGAGACTAGAAAAGTGAGTAAACAACAAGGAAGAACCTGACCTTAGAAAGTTACTATCATGGCAGGGAAAATCAAAAGGAAAAAACTCAGAAGACAACAATGTCTAAACAGTGACATTCAAAGTCTCAAAGAAAAATATGAATTGATCTCTGCCCTTTCACCCTCCAAATTCCTGTAATAGCTCAAAAAGAATTTTCAAAATCAAATAAGAGAGGTAAAAAAAAAACTGGGAAAAATAAATGAAAGTGAGGCAAAAAAAATCATGAAAAAGGAGTCAACAGCTTGGCAAAGGAGGCACAAAAGAATACCAAAGAAAAAATGCCTTAAAAAAACCAGAATAGCCTAAATAATGTAAAAAACAAAACAAAACAAAAAAAACAAATATCTACTGAAGAAAAGAACTTCTACTTAAAAAGCAGAATTGACCAAGTGGAAAAAGAGGTACAGAAGTTCACTGAAGAAAATAATTCCTTTAAAATTAGAACTGAATAAGTGGAAACTAATGATTTCATGAAATATCAAAAAAAAAACCCAATAAAATAAAATCAAAAATGAAAAAATAAAAGAAAATGTGTTATCTCATTGGAAAAATAACTGACTGAGAAAATGGCTTGGGGAGAAATAACTTAAGAATTATTAGACTACCTGAAACCATGATTAAAAAACATGAAGTTGTTTAAAATTATCCAGGAAAACTGCCCTGATATCCTAGAAGTAGAGGGTAAAATAAATTGAAGTAATGAACTGATCACATTGCTATATATTTGAGAAAAAAGGCCTTTATCAGAAACCCTGGCTGTATACATTGTTTCTCTACTTTCTACTTCCCTTCTAATCTTGTTTCATTAGTTTTGTTTGTGCAAAACCTTTTTAATGTAATATAATCAAAACTATCCATTTTGCATCTCATAATGTTCTCTGTCTCTGGTTTGGTCATAAATTCTTCTGTTCTCTATAAATCTGATGGGCAAACTATTCCTTGCTCTCCTAATTTGCTCATGGTATCATCCCTTATGTCTAAATCATGTATCCCTTTTGACTTTATCTTGGTATAGGTTTATGCCTAGTTTCTGCCATACTTTTCCAGTTTTCCTGGCTGTTTTTGTCAAATATTGAGTTCTTATCCCAGAAACTGAAGTCTTTGGGTTTATCAAACAGTAGATCATTATAGTCACTGATTATTGCTTGTGTACCTAATCTATTCCACTGAACCACCATTCTATTTCTTACCCAGTAACAAATAGTTTTGATGATCACTGCTTTATAATATAGTTTTAGATCTGGTATGACTAGGCCACCTTCCTCTGCCTTTCCCCCACCTTAATTCCTTGATATCCTTGAGCTTTTGTTCTTCCAGATGAATTTTGTTATTTTTTTCTAGCTCTATAAAATAATTTTTGGTAGTTTGGTTGGTATGATACTCAATAAGTAAATTAATTTAGGTAGAATTGTTATTTTTATTATATTAGCTCAGCCTACCCAAGAGGAACCAATGTTTTCCCAGTTACTTAGATCTGACTTTATTTGTGTAAAAAGTGTTTTGTAATTGTGCTCATATAGTTCTGTGTTTGTCATGGCAGGTAGACTCCCAAATATTTTATATTGTGTACAGTTATTTTAAATGGAATTTCTCTTACTATTTCTTTCTGCTGCACTTTGTTGGTAATATATAGAAATAATGATAATTTATGTGGGCTTATTTTATATCCTGCAACTTTGCTAAAGTTGTTGTTTCAAATAGTTTTTTAAGTGATTCTCTAGCATTCTGTAAATATGCCAACCTATCATCTGCAAGGAGTGATAGTTTTGTTTCCTCATTACTTATTCTAATTCCTTCAATTTCTTTTTCTTCTCTATTAGAGGTAGCATTTCCATTACAATATTTAATAATAGTGGTGATAATAGACATCTTTGTTTCATCTCTAATCTTATTGAGAATGCTTCTAACTTATCCTCATTACATTTAATTGCATCAGTATTCATTAAGGAAATTGGTCTATAGTTTTCTTTCTCTGTCTTGACTCTCTGGTTTAGGTATCAAGATCAAATTTGTGTCATAGAAGGAATTTGATATGACCCCTTCTTTACCTATTTTTTCCAAATAGGTTATATAGTATTGGAATTAATTATTCTTTAAATGTTTGGTAAAGTTCACTTGTAAATCCATCTAGTCCTAGGATTTTGAGGAGGTGGTGGGGGAGAGTTCATTTATGACTTGTTCAGCTTGTTTTTCTAAGATAGAGTTATTTAATATTTTATTTCTTGTTCCGTTAATCTGGACAATTAATATTTTTGTAAATATTCATTCATTTCATTAAGATTGTCAATTTAGTTGGCATATACTTAGGCAAAATAGCTCCTAATAATTTCTTTGATTACTTCTTATTTAGTTGTGAATTCATCTTTTTTCATTTTTTTATACTTGAAATTTTTTTCTTAAATTAGCTAACAGCATATCTATTTTATTATTTTTTAAAATCACTTCTAATTTTATTTATTAAGTTAATTTTTTTAACTTCCAATTTTGTTCATCTTTCATTTGATTTTCAGGATTCCTATTTGGGTATTTAATTGGAGTTTTAAAATTTGGTGGTTTTCTAGTTGTATTAGCTGCATGCCCAATTTCTTGATCCCTTCTTTCTCTCTTACTGATGAGAGTTTAAAGTTATAAAATTTCCCCTTATTACTGCTTTTGCTACATCTCACCCATTTTGGTTTATTGTCTAATGGTTATCATCTTTTTTTTTTGTAATAAAAATTTATTTATTTAACTTTTTACATTCATTTTCACAAAATTTTGGGTTCCAAATTTTCTCTCCTTTTATCCCCTCCCCTCACCCCAATACACCGAGCAATCTAATTTTCCCTATCTCCAATCTGCCCTCTCTTCTGTCATCCCTCCCTTCTCTTGTCCCCATCTTCTCTTTTGTCCTGTAGGGCCAGATGACTTTCTATTCCTCATTAACTGTATGTCTTATTTCCTAGTAGCAACAACAATACTAAACAGTTGTTCCTAAAACTTTGAGTTCCAACTTCTCCCCATCCCTCCCTCCCCACCCATTCCCTTTGGGAAGGCAGGCAATTCAATATAGGCCATATCTGTGTAGTTTTGCAAATGACTTCGATAATAGTCGTGTTGTGTAAGACTAACTGTATTTCCCTCCATCCTATCCTGCCCCCCATTGTTTCTATTCTGTCTTTTGATCCTGTCCCTCCCCAAGTGTTGACTTCAAACTGCTCCTTCCTCCCATTGCCCTCCCTACCATCATCTCCTCCCCCATTGCTTATCTCCTTCTCCCCCACTTTCCTGTACTGTAAGATAGGTTTTCATACCAAAATGAGTGTGCATTTTATTCCTTCCTTTAGTCGAATGTGATCAGGGTAAACTTCTTGTTTTTTTTCTCAGCTCTCATCTTTTTCCCTCCACTAAAAAGTCTCCTACTTGCCTCTTGAATGAGATATAATTTACCCCATTCCATTTCACCCTCTTTCCTCCCACTACATTTCTCTCTCACCATTTACCTTAATTTCTTTTAAGATATGGTCCCATCCTATTCAATTCACTCTGTGCTCTCTGTCTCTGTATGTGTGTGCATGTGTGTATGTGTGTGTGCACGCGTGTATGTGTGGTCCCAACTACCCATATACTGAAAAGTTTTAAGAGTTACAAATATTGTCTTTCCATGTAGGAATGTAAACAGTTGACCTTTGGTAAGTCCCTTCTGACTTCTCTTTGCTGTTTACTTTTTCATGCTTCTTCTCATTCTTGTGTTTGAAAGTCAAATTTTCTTTTCAGCTCTGGTCTTTTCATCAAGAATGCTTGAAAGTCCTCTGTTTCATTGAAAGACCATATTTTCCCCTGAAGTATTATACTCAGTTTTGCTGGGTAGGTGATTCTTGGTTTGAGTCCTAGTTCCTTTGACTTCTGGAATATCCTATTCCATGCCCTTAGCCTGTAACTCTGCTAAAGTTAATTATTTCAGGTAGTTTTTTAGTTTCATTTCCCCTTTTTGCTAATTTACTTCTTGAATATGAACTTAATGTTAGTGCTAGGCTCTGCATACTGCTAGAGGTGGTAGGAATATCTGACCTGAGCTCATGTCCTCTCATGTCCTTCTATTGCTTTCCCAGCTCAATCTAGGGACTAGTTTAGGCTCCTAAAATAGTGTGATCTCAAGAGAACATCTGTTTACTTCTTCCTTGGTCTGATTTCTAGTTTCTGATCTAGGTTTGGTTCTATTACCTTATTTTTGGTTGGGAGTTTCATCAGACTGCTGTTTCAGTTACTATTGGTCTAGTGGATGTTCAATGGGTTCAAAGTGACTGAACTGCAGGCTGTTCTTTCACATGGAATATTGTGCTGTGATCCATGGATCAGAGCCACAGAATTACTGTTTTTTCCCTAGTACTGGTTCCATGCTCAGTTAGGGCCAAACCATTCCTCTCCACCCTGGATTAATCACTTGGTCCTAAGTGGTAGGCAACAGAGCTGTCAGATGGCACCAGTTCCTATATTCAGTGCCTGCTGAGAGAAACCTTGGGTTCTCTAATACTCTGTCTCAGCCCTCTGTTAGTCTCTGGGGATTGGAATGCTCCCTACCACAGATAACTTTATGATCTTGCCAGTCTTGTCTCCTGCATCTACAGACTTGTCCAATTCACTAAATCAGAATTCAATCTGGTGCATTTTCTAGTGTGGGGGCAGAACTAGATTCCAATGCTTCCTCTGACTCTGCCATCGTGATTCTCCCCTGGGGGCCGATTTATTTGACTGGGGTTATCTCCATATAGCTATGTATCGGAAGCTGTATGTCTGCTGAACATAATTTCCATGGTATTGTGTAGACTTCCATTTGTTAAACGTAATACGGTCTACAAGTGTCTTATTTAATTTCTATCTTGGATGAATGAGTCAGTCAGGCCTGGCCCAGAATAGACAAGCAAGAGTCTACTTTATAATAGCTAGGTGACAAACATTATGCTATGTTTTTCCAATGTGAATAAGCTGATTAGTTACGCCTACCTTTAAGATCTGTTCCATACTAAAATTTTGATCTCTTTAAAACAAAAAAAATACCATCCATATTTTTTCATTGATCTTTACAAGGGTACACATTTTACAACTAGTCATTCAAAGTGGGTGAGATATGGTTGTGTCTTTGGTCCTCTAATATGTACATCTTTGGTTCCCCAGGTGCATGTCTCATATGTCTGTAGTTTCATTCAATATATGATACCAAATCCATAGTATTTACCAAGTAAGCACTTAAATAATTGTTGATTGAGGTATTTCTTCATTGCTAGGTACTTCGTTGAGGTAGTTCTTATTGCTGATGGTATTATGTGAATATCAAGTACGTTTGTTAAGCAAAAATGTCGAATAGTATCTTTCTAAATCACTGGACTACAAAATGACATCTAGTCATTAAGTAGTCTAAGACAGTGCAAGTGAGGATCCAAAGTCTTCTCTTGATCATGTATTAGAATTCATATGTTTTAAGTTTCAGAGCAGTGCATTAAGACCTTAACTACTTTCCCAGTCACTAAATCTCCAAATTGCCAATGTTAGAAAAGCTAATGAAAGTGCTCCAGCCTGATATCTTGCGGGGCAAGACATTCTCAAGTAAGAAAAAAATGTGAAATTCCAGAACTTTGGGGCATGGTTAATAGAAGAGAACTTCAGAGTCATGAAGTTCAAATTCTGCCTGATACGCTTACTGGCCAGATTTGTTACACTTCTGGATAAATCTATTTAACCTCTTTCAGTCTGTGCCCTCATATGCAAAAACAACAGTCCATAAGCACCTGGCTACCTTAAAATACACAGAAATAACAAAGAAAGGCAGCGTTACCAAGCACATCCAAACAAGACACATACGGGACAAAGGGACAAATTGGAGACAGTCAACAGAAGAGGGAAGTTTTTCCTAAAAGTTGGGATTTTTGCGAAGAGCGTGGGGGCAGGGGGAGCCGGCGAAAACGCTCTTGGCGCGGCTGCCCGCACAGCGCAGCTATCGCTACTCCACAACCAGCGGCGCCCATCCCGCCCGCAAGCAGCCCCAGCCCAGCCGGGAAGCAGGTGCGGAGGAAGGACGGTGGCCGTGGCGTCCCAGTCTCCGCAGGCGCTAAGCCTTCCAGCGCGGAGGCTGCCGCCAGGGTCACGGTGCAGTCGCTTCCAAAAGCTGCCCGCCGCTTCGCGGGAGCGGCGTGGGGAAGCGGACGAATCACTTCCGCCTCCCCCAGGTTAGACCCTTTCCGCTTTCCGTCCTTCCCTGTGCGGACAAGGGTGCCTCCAAACAGGTCGATCCCGGTGGAGGGGCGTGAGGTGCTCCGCAGCGCCGCCTCCCAGGCCAGGTCCGGGGAAGGATGGCGGCGGCGACGGCAGCGGCCGAACGGTACTGCGTGGCGGAGGAGCGAAGTGGACACTGCGCCGTAGTGGACGGAAACTTCCTCTACGTCTGGGGGGGATATGTGGTAAGGGGACGAGAGCTGCCGGAACCCTGACCTTCCGAGACTACTGGGTGGGCGGGGCGGGGAGAGAGCCCTGGGCCAGCCCGGGCTCGGCGGGCGGGGCGGGGATTGAGGGGGGAAGGGGGGGCGGGGAAGTGCGCAGGACCGGTCCAGGACTCGGATTGGAGCGGGGTTGTGGGGGGAGGGGGGTTGCCGCTCAGGCCTGCCCTGAAGGAGGGGGAGGGGTGGGGATTAGAAAGGGGCGGGGGAGTATAAGACCAGCCCTGGGATCGGTAGGAGGGGCGGGGGGAGAGCACGCTCGGCCCGCTCCAGGAGGGCGCGGGGTGGGGGGGGGGGGGTTGTGAAGGAGCACGCACGGCCCGCTCCTGGAGGGCGCGGGGCAAGAGCATGCTTGCCTCTCTGGGTCCGGGGGACCGAGAGGGGGGCGTGGCGGGGCCCCGGAGGGCGCGGAGGCGGGGCAGGGAAGGAGGAGGCGAGAGCACGCCGAACTCACTGGGCGGGGTGGTAGCGGTGGAGCGCGCCCGGCCCCCTCCTGGAGAGCGCGGAGAGGCGGAGGAGGGAGCGCGCACGGCCCGCTCCTGACGGAGGGGGAGGGGCGGGGCACGCAGGACGCGCCGAGGTGGTGGCGGGGAGCCCCGGAGTATTCTACACACTGCTGGCGTGGAGGGGGCACGTGGCACGGGCGGCGTAAGCCTGGCCGCTCGTTCTCGATGCTGGATGCTCCATGGAGGGTCTATGGCATGAGGCCCTCCCCATCGACCTCCCCAGCCGAGCTAGGCACACCCAGTCACTCAGTCGTAGAGCAGGGCTGGAAGGGACCTTGGAGCTACACTTACTTACACCTCGTGTTACAGATGAGAAAACGGAGGCTCGGAAAGGCGACGTCACGTGCCCCAGGGAGTCCTAGAGTCCTAGGACCACTGCTGCATGTTCACTCCTTTGTCTCCACGGGGACCTGGCCACCTTCCCCCACCCATCCCCTGACTCTTCCCTCACCCTCCGTTCTCCTTCCTTTCTCTTCATACAGTGTTGGTTCTCCTCTCTGCTCCCCCTTCAGAGCAGTAACTGCTCCGCGTCAGACACTGACTCGGCCCTAAGGTGCTCCCCGAGGACCACGCTGTCGCACTGCTGTTGCCTGGTCCGCAGCCTCTTGGAAATGTGATGGAAATCGACAAGTTGTCAACATTTCTAGGCCCCACGTAGTTTCTGGTGTTTTACCAGATGGTTTTATGCTGGGTGTTTTTCTTGTCGGTATATTTTATCATTTTGAGAATCCCAAGAGAACTGTTTTATTTTGTAGAATTCATGTTAAAAGCCCGCATGCCAACAATTCATACAGCTTAAAAATGTAATCTGACGTCAGTCTTTCTGTTTCATAGAAACACATTACATAGTTATCCATTTAAAATCAACTATTTGAAATAGATTACATCCATACAGAGTATTAAGATGGCAGATGGCCAAATCAAAATGTCTTTCAAACATAATTTGATATTCTACCCTTTACAAAACATGTTTCTTCCTGTATAGAGGTGGGATTTTGATTGGCCTCTCTGGCAAGTGCCATTACCTGAATAAATGCTATTACTGCCTTATTTCCTTATTAAGGCTCTTCAGGTTCAAAGAAGTCTGGGTTATGAATAGCTACTGATATTACAGAAATTCTCTAATTGGCTAATCCTCCATCTCAGTTTAAACTGAGACAAGTCTCCTCTCCTGTTTGGTTTTCAACCAAATCACCAAGGTCATTCACTCTAATAGGAAATTCAAACAGTGTGGTAGTGCAAGTAAGCGTTTACAGAAGCTGGTTGTAATAGCTGCTATGAGGGTGTGTGGATTTCCTGCATTCCTACCCCACCAGAGGAAGAGAACAGTCCTGTGGCCTGCATTCTGGTAGATTTACCAAATCCAGTTGGTATGCCCAGTTGTCTCTCTTCCCCTTCTTCCGTGTTCTACCTTGCTACCAGTCTTAGATCCGTTTGCTTTTCCTGGTTTTTGTCAGAAGGGTAGCACCTAGTGCCTCTATTCCATGCTGACTTGGCAGAAGCCGCATGGAGGAATCAATGCAGGTCACAGTCCTTTGCTTGTCTGGCTTTTTGGCAGAAGTAAATTGTTTCAGAAATTAAAAGCCCTGGAATCCTGGGGATCTTTGGGTAACATTTGTGTGTTGGCATTCCTATTCCACTAACTTTCTGTGGCAGCTCCCCTGGGGAAGGGATTCCATTCTTGAAGGTAGTCAGGCCTCATTTGTTAAGAAATATTTTGAGGCTATGAGGCTCTATCATTCTGAATCAAGGGGAAGTAAACCTTAATTTGGTTTTTGATATTTTAGTAGTCAAACTGAGAAAGAAGTTTTCTCTTGAAATTCCTTTGGTAGTAGATACCCCAAGCTAATAATAAAAGATTTCTCTATCTCCACATTGTTTCCTAAATGATAAGGATTTGAAACTCATGTGAAAGGTTGTGTTAGCTACTGCCTCCTTCATATGGCCTGTTTGAGTTCAGAAGTCACTTGGTATATAAGCCAAATTCGGGAATCCAGGTCCTATCAGAATAGCCTCTGCTTAGATCATGAATCTATAGTTTTTGTAGGGCTAAGGAATGCCTATAGATGTTAGCTGGGACTAAGGTATAAGCAGAAGAGGTAAGAAACAAGTAATAATAACAGGGAAAAAAGAAAGAAAAGTACGTAGAAGGAAAATTAAGAATGTCAACCAGAGTTATCTTCAGTGCCACTGGAGCAACATAAGTTGCCTAGAGCTGTTCTAGGTCAGCAGTTTTCAAACTATGGTCTGGGGAACCTCTGAGACCCTTTCAGAGGTCCTCGAGGTCAAAACTTTTCATAACTAAGTTGTTTTAATTTCTAATGCAGTAAATATTGATACATATAACCCACATAGACAAAAACATTGGGGGATCCTCAATAATTTATAAGAATGTAAAGGTATCCTTAGACCAGAATTTGAGAACATCATTGCTTAAAGGATTCTTGAGTTGCTCCAGTTACTTCGTTTTTGTTTTTTTTCTAGAATAAGTCATAGGAAGGCTGTAGGTGTCTTGGACTAAATTAGATTCACCTCTATCCTTGAATATCTCCTCTCAAAGGTAATCTTTAAACAGGGAACAGCACAGGACTAAGCTAGTTCTCTAGGTCACCGTGCTTCAAAACTTCAGTGCCTTCTACAGGTAAGGGAAAGGTACTGTACAAAGCAAATTATAGTGGTTATCAATCAGCCAATCAGTACAAGCACTAATTAAGCACTCATTGCCTGTGCCACATTGTTAGGTGCTGGGAATTCAAAAATGAAAGTCAAACATTACAAGTATGCCTTGTTCTTTATGATTCTTTATGGAAGTTGGTAAGAACTGTACTGCTAGCACAACTCTGGGGAAAAGGTATATATAATTCAATATACTTTGCAAATTCTGTACATCACTGAATTGATATAACTTCTGTCAATCATGACATTCAGGAAGAGTTTTTCTTGATAAAGATTTTCTAACACTTTTGTATAGAAAATATTGTGCATAAACATGCATATCTTTGTATATTGTTGAATTGTGGATTTAAACATAAATTAGGTAATACTTGAAGGGAATTTTTAAAAGTTAATATGTATTCTATGGTGTCTTGATTTATATTCTAAATTACAGTATAAAACTGCTGTTCCTGAGTCAGTGATACTGCAATTTTGGAGCAAGTAATTGATCTTTTTTTTTTTTTTAAAGCAAATACTTCCCTACAAAAGATACTCCACAGTTTAAGATTTCTTAGCTCAATTTCTGTACCACTCGTAAACATCTTGCTACAAGTTCAAAATACAGTTTTTCTTACAACTAGCAAAGAAATAAGAGACTTAAATATCAGAAAAGTAGTCTTAGAATTTTTTATGTCATCTTGCAGTTTTTTAAGATATCTTAGAAATCAAAACCAACAATTTTGCACTTAGTTCCGCATACTATTCAATATACATTTTGTCCCCTGGAAATTGCCTGATGTATTTTTTTTATGCTGAATTTTAAAAATGCAACCAGAATTTCTTTGCTGTTTAATTTTGTTGAGAGATGTGTGAATTTGAATATAAACTATGTAATGTGATGAAGTCATAAAATGTGGTTTACTTGTGGGGCAGGGCAAGGACGTGAGTATATAATGAGAAGCCATGCTCTAGCATCTTAATGTGAAATCTTAATTTATATGCTGTGTGACAAGGCAAGCTAAAACACGTTGATGCAAGTTTAGCCATGCATCAAAATTCTAAATATGTAGCAGAATATTTTTAGAACTTCAAGTTATAAAATCATAGATCCAGAGCTTGAAGGAACCTCATAGACCATTTAGTCTAAATTCTCATTTAAAAAAAATTTTTTTTTTATTCCTCCAGAGTCACTGCATAGATCAGAGTTTTCATGTCTTTCAAAGCTGCCCTTTCAGTGTTGATGTTATTGTTCTCCTGACAGTTCAGTTCACTTTGTATCAGTTCATACAAGTTTTTCTGAAACATCACTTTTATCAGTTATTATGGCAGAGTAGTATTCCATAACATTCATATGCTATAATTTGTTTAGTTATTTCTTAATAGATAGGTACCCCCCTAAGTTTCTAGATCTTTGCCAGTACAAAAAGGGCTGCTATAAATATTTTTGTACATCTTAGTCCTTTTCCTTTTTTTTTTTTTTTTTAATCTCTGTTCCCTCATTTTACAGATGAGGAAGCTAAGGTCCAATTACATTAAGTGACTTGTCTAAAACCACTCAGATACTAAGCTTTAGGGTTCAGAGTCAGGGTTCTTTTCACTGTATCATATCTTGCTTGACACTTGTGTGCCAGGCATTATTTGCTAAACATCGTTATTGTTTGTTTCTCATCCTCTTTTCTCAAGTGTTTTGTAGGTATTGGCATTAGCCTTGCATCCAGTGACCTAATAAATCTTAGAGATGAAATTTTATTCCTTCAATTGAGAAAGCTTATGAACTATATTTTGGTTGTAAAATAGTTATTAGGAAAGGGCTTTAGTCTCACTTGGCTTTATCACTCTTGTTAGAATAATAACTGGCAGGATGCATGGTTCCTGGTACATGCCATTTGTGGTTCCCTTCGTTTGGAAAGAACAAAAAAACCATTCAACATATTGCTCTTTTGTTTAACACATGAGCATATTATACATGTTCTACCATCAGCATGAAGACCTCTTTTATTCAATGAAGGAGTTTGTACTAAAGCTTCCAGTAACTTAGTATTTGGGTGAAGATGAACCTGAGGGTTCCAACAGTAATAATGAGGCTCAGCGTTATAATGTGGGTAATCATCATGGTGGTGATTGCCCACTTGAAGTATCCTTTCTGTTCTCAGAACCTCATCTAATAACTTAAGCAGACCTAAATTATTTTGTTGATGGTCAATCACTTGTTGATGTTGAAGTGCGTGTACTGATGTAGACACATGTTCTGATCTTAACTTATTCCAAAATGAAGCTTTTAGACTTAATGGAATCTCCTACAGAAGTGTACCAAAATATGTTTAAAATAGGAAACTTCTCTTGAGAAACATCAACTATGAAAAATAGTCTTGAGACATCTGTAGGGTGCTAAAAATGATTGTTACAATCCGGATATATAAAATATTACTGCTTTATTTATAAATGAGACAGTGTAGACATTAAAAAATCCTGGAAAGAACTGATTCCAAGGGGGAAAATGTAGTCAAAAGCTTTGGTTTAACCGGAAAGTTTATCAAGGTAGTAGATCAAAATAGTGTAGAGTTTCATTATCTGAAAAATAAATTAGGAATTAGTGAAGCTAAAGTCAGAGAGGAGATACATATGAAGGTCCTTAAATAAGAAAAGTGATGAAAGATAAAACTATAAGAAAGAAAAATGACCAAGAAATTGTCAGTTTTCTCTAAGTTTATAAAGTTGCAGCATGTAACATAATCAGTGTCTATTATTTGGATTCATATTTGTACTTATTCCTAGAAAATCTAGTTGCTAATAGTCATGAATATAGGAAATGCTTCCATTTAAAAAATTACCATAATGAAAAAGCAAACTAGGGCAGGTTAAGTCCAAATATTCTGAATAACTGCGGTTGGACGTTGTAGAGGGATATTCCGCAGGTGAAATGTAACAAGAAAGCATCAGTAACTAGATTTAAGGTGAGTTAAGTGAGCACTATTTTTCATAGCAAAAAAGGATTTTAAAAAATTTAGAATTTTGATCCTCTTGATTACTGTGTGATAGTCAAAATCTGAGACTGTATTTGAAATCAGCACAAAAAATACTCTTAAGCTTCATCTATTTTTGTGGTTATGGCAGCAAAAACTTCATTGTCATTGTCCAGTATAATTTTTCATATTGATTTTAATGTAACTTTTCTTAAATATGCAAATTAAATGAAACGTTAGAATCCTACTTAATGCTAATAATTTTTTTCATGTTTCATGTTATCTGCTTCTTTAAAGGGTTCTTGATTGCCCTCTAGGAAAAAGTTATAAACTTCTTCAGATTATTGTTTGTTTTGTATTATATATCTTTCAGAATAATTATGTATCTTTCGGAATAAATGTTTGAATGAATAAAGTAGTTCATGCATGTCCCCTCTTGGACCATAATATTCTTAATTATATCTTTACTGCCTTTCCTTTCATAGTTACTTCCTTTAGGTCAGAATTACTACACTCTTTTTAGCCATTAGTTTCATACTGACTTTTTGATTCCTTGCTCTAAATAGCATCTCCAGCTCAAATTTCTCTTTTGAGATCACTTCTCAGATTTACTTTCCCAGAAGCTTTTCTTATATGAGACCACTTGACTTTCTACACACTCCAAACTACCAGTCTATCCACTATCCCTTAAAGAACAACTCATCCTTTCTCTTTTCTTTCTTGAATTGTTTTATGTTTAAAACCACTCATGATGATTTTTATATTGGATTCTATTTTGTATTTTGCCCATCACAGTTTTCATGCCCAATAACATTAATAATGTGTTGTACTTAATTGACAAATATGTCTTTTATATATCTTATGTTTTCAGTCTATTGAAGACAATGAAGTGTATTTGCCTAATGATGAAATTTGGATCTATGAAATTGACAATGGTCTGTGGTAAGCTATATATGTTTTAAGTCATGCAGTATGCCAGCTATTGTAGTAACTATTGTAGAATTTGATTAAATGCTGTCAGACTGTATCTGTACTGTTTTTGCAAATATTCAATTTCTTTTCCTTTTTCTCAGGTCTCTATTTTTATAATTTCTCAACTCTTTTTTGTCTTTTCTTTAATTCCATTAATTCTTAGTTCTGGTAGTATATGCGAGAACATTGTATATTTTGGCATATGTCTGATTTGCTGTGGACTTTATGGTATTTTACAAAGTAAGATTTTGATAAAATGATTGATGGAGTTTAAGGGATATTTTTGTTTGTCTTTCTGGAAAATTATGGAATTCCATGTTGTTTTACTGCAGGACAATGCACCTCATGGAAGGAGAACTCCCTACATCCATGTCAGGAAGTTGTGGTGCTTGCATTAATGGAAAACTATACATTTTTGGAGGATATGATGACAAAGGATACAGCAATCGAGTAATGCGTTGCTTAATTCAGGAAGTGTATCAATGGAATATATAATGTTGAAACCATCTCATAAAATTGCAGATATTTTAAACTTTAAGATAAAGTAAATGCTTAACTGTGTAACTATGGTTCATTAAAAATAAGCACTTAAAATATTCTTTTACTAGGATTTTACTCAATGTCTTTTGGAAAGTTATCTCCATAGGACAAGGATGGAGGAAAAGATTCTATGCCATGTGTTTCATTTATGATCATTATTTTGTTTCTTTTTAATTAGTCTTAGTATTTTTAAGTTTTCTGTTTTATTGAAAAGGGTAGCAATGTAACTGTATTACCATTTGCTATTTTGATTGCAAATCCTATATGGTGTATATTCAATTGTACCAATAGTGTTCTCCTTTTTTAAAAGCTCTATTTTGTTAATTTACGAACAAGAGATGGAACATTCCAGTGGGAAAAAATCATCGACTTTAAAGGACAGCCCCCTACACCACGAGACAAACTTTCTTGCTGGGTATATAAAGACAGGTAATTCTCAAAAGTTTTGTCTAATTCTACTATTGATTGTATTTCTATAATAAGAATTTTAACACATGGCAAAAAAAAAACCCCAAAACAACGAAACTAAGAATCTTTAGGCTTGTGATTGGAATTAAAATTTATATTAAAGATAGGACATATTTGAACAATTATCAAAGTAGGCATGGTAGTAGTAGCTACTTGGTTTTAAATAATTTGGTGTAGTGGTATTTAAATCTAGTTGATTGAAATTAATCATTAAAAAATACATACTTATATATTCATCATAAAACAAGGCTAGTTTATAGATTTTGTTTTAGAAGAAAAATACTGTTAAGATAGCAACATATGGATGCTACATCCAGAGACCCAGTAATCCTGTAATGTTCTGCTTATAGGGTTTCTAGTTTGTTTTTTATCATACCTAATTCCTTTAAATCAGAGGAGCCTTTTTTTATCTTATGAATTCCTTTGGCAGTCAGATGAAGCCTATGGATACCTTCTTAGAGTAATGTTTTTAAATGCATAAAATGAAATATATAGAATTGTGAAGGAAACCAATTATATTGAAATGCAGTTATCAAAATATTTTAAGTTCATGGGCCCTGTGTTAAGAACTCCTGCTTTAAATTGTCTCCAGATTCCATCCTAAGAGTCTTTTGTTCATTTATTTTCTGTCCACACTTGGGAAAGATAAGAGAGCTGATCTGAGTATAATTTTACTCATCTCTACGTACATCTCTATGTACTATCATTAATAACTTTTATTGTCTCTGAAAACAAAAGCCACAATTAGAATACCTAGCCTAAGGATCTCTTTGCTACTGAATGGAACCTTCAAGAATAAGCATTATTTACAATTGGTTAGGATGATTTTTTTCCTCTTCAAACTTTGTAAAAGGTAGATAAAAGAGTCTTTGTGAACGCTCTTAGTGTTATGTCTGGGAGTACTGTGATAACCAGCTAACCTTGGTGTTCTAGGCTAGGCCTGTAGCTTAGGCTCAGGATTGGAATGAAATGAGACACTCAAATGGCCACATAACATTTTGTAAAAGGAACATTACTTAATATGGAAAGACTATTCAGCAAAAAAAAAAAGATAAAGCTTTGGTTTCACTGAACACAAAACCCTTTATTTCACTACAAAGTTGTGCTTAGTTAGGGGTATTGACTTGAATGATAGCTGGGAGTCCATCAAGAATGAGGAGTACAGATGCTCTTGGATTGAACTTTTTATGTCCTATACATCTTGGAAATGCCAACAGTGGTTTGAGCTTTACTCTCCTGAATTAATTAAGTTCAGAATTGTTGCAGTACTTTTTTTAGGGAAAGACTTGCCCAGCCTAAATGTCAGGGACTTTCAGGCCTTAGTAACTATTGCTCCTACTATGTCTCATCTTTGGTGGCAAGGTCCTAAAGATTTCTTAGGAATAATCTTCCACTACTAAATGGCCTTAGGACCATTTCTGGACAACCTTGACTTTAGAGATTTGTAAAGCTTGTTGTAGGCAACACTGAAAGAAGAGGCAAAATTGAAAGATAACTAAAAAGACCACAATCAGTGTAACATCTTTATAAAGGAATGCAGTTCTTGTGGTGAAAGTGATGTGAGACATAGTTCATGGTGTACCTTCTGATGTAAAGCAGTGATAACGAACCAAAACATCACTAGAAACATCAGAATGACATGGTAGATGTTGACACAGTTGCCAGTCCTTATCATGGGTCAAGGTCCCAGGGCCTAGGTTGTTTCTGAAATTTACTCTGTACCACTATCGGTTCAGTGCTCTCTAGCCCAGTAGCCTTGAATTCCCTTTACTCTGCACCATATGAGAGAAGTATCATGTATCTGCCCCCTTTAGAAGCTCTTGTGGGGCAGTGTAATACTTAGATTGGTTAGGTCTCTTCCAGCTCTAAATTTGTGATGGTATGATCCTACCACTGTCCCTTTTTCTGTAGAGACTGGTATTTATGCAGTGATAGTTGTACGTCTTGTCTGTATTTAGGAAGCAAGACATCTTCCAGCAATCCCTTTGGTCTCCTAAGTCTTGCTTGGGAAGTAGTTGTCCATTGACTATAAGCACTATACTGGCAACAGTATGGAAGGATCTTATTTCAGATTATAATAATCAGATGGCTGTAATGAGCCTGCTTATGATGCTGCCTATATCAGTACCCTTCTTACTAACTACTATTCTACTGGGGCCTGTACCAAAGCCCATTTCACTAGGATCCAGCTATAGCCCACTCTACTGGGACCCATGTTATGCCCACTATTCCAGTGCCTGTATGCTGTTGCTGCTTCCCTTGACCCGAGAAAGGACTGCTGTTACACAATACAATAGCCCCCGAGACAAGAGCCTGAATGCTTCTGCTGTCCCCTGTATTCTGGTGTCCCCATGCTGTTACTGCCCATTGTGAGCCTTCATTCTCCTCTCAGCCACATTTTATTCTCCCAGACTTTCCCACCATTATTCAGCTGCCTTCTTATTCTAGAACTAACACTTGGGGCCTTCTCCTCGTGGAATGTGTTCCACCATGTTAGCTTACGTTTCTCATTGATGAGTTCATTCTATGGGCCTCCGTTTTGTGGATGGCCATACTTCATTCCTGTCTTTCCTATGCTGTTGACTCTCTTTTCTTCACCACTGTTCACACTCTTCTTCCTCCCACCCCTTTCATCTCTCTCTTATGTGTTGTCTTACCCATTAGAATGTAAACTCCTTGAGGGGAGGGACTGTCTTCTTTTTATTGTATTTATATCCCCAGTGTTTTGCATAGTACCTGGCACATAATAAACTCTTAAAAAAAACCCAGCCTACCTCTTTGCAAGGTGCCCTTCACCATTCTCACTGGCTATATAGCATCTCTGTAGTTTATGGATAGCTCTCTTAAAGCCTTTGTCGTCTGGTAAGAAAGACCAGGGGTTGTATTCCTTCTCTTGTCAATATGTTCACCAAGAAGTGTTGTAGCCACTGTAGGGGAACTTCTTATTCATAGCACTGCCAGGACTAATTGAAGATAAAAAGTTCCTAAGCTAGCTACTCCTAAAACGGCCAACTCTGGACTTGATGTTTGGTCACTTGTGTTCAGTCAACGAAATACAAAAGAGAAGAGGCAGACAGAGGTCATAGCTCAATTTTGCCCAAGCTGAACACATATTTGAAGTCACTGTATTTTCTAGGAGTGGACAATAATACTTCATCCTTACCCTTTATGAGAAGTCCCAGAAAAGAGAACATTACAGTATGCCACATGTTCAGGAGAAAGGAAGGGAGAGAACAATTCTCTCCTGGCAGAAATGACAGTCACTCCTTTTAAGTGATACTGAGCTGGTCCTGCTGCCATCATTCCAGAGTGTACAGTCTTTCAGCACTGAGCTAGCATGCATGGCTTACCAGAAGAGAGAAAGGCAAATGTGTCACTGTAAGGTACCCAGCTCCAGGCAGACCCTGTAGTATAATTCCAGCTAGAACACATCAAGAGAGCTTCCTTGGTTTATACCTATTATCCTTTTCCCCCATCTTCCATAAATTTGTTTGTACTCAGCAAATCAATTTACATTAATTTGACATGTCTGTCCATATTCTAAATTCTGAAAAATCTTCTTACGATCCTGGAGAGGCTCAAGCATCATCCTTTAAAGAATTCAGTGCCCTGCACTAAAGATTTTTTTATCAATTAATAACTATTTAAGTGTGTAATATGTCCCAGGCACTGCTAAATATTGGAAAAATATGTTTAAAAAACAAAAATAGAAAAAAGTCTCAACAAAGGCCCCAAACAGTTCATTCAGCTCTATTTTTAGATAATCCCCAAATTATATAGCCTTTAAGAAGGACCTAGGCTTACCATGGCTACTGGACCTAGAGATTACAATTACTCCAAAAGGCAAAGTTATTAAAATTCAAAGAATGACATTTTACATTTATATCTATGAACTATCAAAGCAATTAAAAAAAATCCTCCGAATGATCCATAAGTGGTACCTCTGCTCTCGCAAAATGGTTTTTACAGACCTAGAGCATATACATATCCATCTCTAATTGTTGAATCTCCAGGCAACTTTAATTTTTGTTATGTTAGTAATCTAGATTTTCTTTTTTTTCATAAAATAATATGTAGTATTTATTATATAGGTTTTCTTGAAATGGAATTTTTTTTTTTATTGTGTGTGTGTCTGAGTCAGGATTTGAACCCAGGCATCCTGACTTTTTTTTTGTATGTAGTATTTAATTTTTCCCCAGTTACATGTACGCAACAATTTTTAACATTTTTTTAAAACTTTGAGTTCCCAATTCTCTCCCTTCTTCCCTCTCCACCCCGCCCCATACACATTGAGAAAGCAAGTAATTCCATATAGGTTATATATGTGTAGTCATTCCAAACATATCCATAATAGTCCTCTCCTCTCCTCCCTTCCCCTCTCCTGCCCTCCCCTCCCCAGCTCTCCTTTCCCCACCCAGCCTGATGTCTTTCTTTTTCTTGGCCTCATTAAAAGGGGCCATGGCATAGCTCCTTCTTTAACAGGCCTATTCAATGAATGGGCGTGGCCTCATCCTAAGTGAGTACCTGCAAAGACCTTGGCCTAAAGGGCCCAAGGTCTCCCAGTGCATCCTGGGTCATCTCCAGTGATCTTGATGAATATCTGGTCACTGGATCCAGATGACTCTGAAGGAGAAGTGAGATTGGTGACCTGTACAGCCCTCTTTCACTCAAAACAAAGTCAAGTGCAAGTCATATCATCATTTCTCTGATGGCATGGTCTTCTTTGGCAATGAAGGACGAACACAATCCATAATAGTCATGTTGTAAAAGAAAAAATAGATTAAAGAAAACTCAAGAAAAATATAGTCAAAACAGAACAAAAGTTGGGGTGGAGTCAAGATGGCGGAGGAGAAAGACTCACGTATGCTAGCTCCGAACCCACAGCCCATGGATTTAATGTAAGAAGAGCTCCCCACAAGTTCTGGATCACTGCAGGGTGTGCAGAAACACAGTGGAAGAGATTTCTGTTCCAGAGAGCCCTGGAGAGCGGTCCCCAGGGTCCATTGCGCCCCGGAAAGCGGAGCCCACCCCTGCCCTGCTCTGGCCCAGCAGCCCCAGAGGAGCAGATCCGAGCAGGCTTCAGGGACGGAATCTCCGGCGGCCGGGAAGGTCCCTCCGCCCACAAACGCTACAGGTCAGTGAGAGAGACGTCTGGACTGGCTGAGAGGGGAGCAGGGTGTCTCCATGACTCGGGCCCCCTCGGGAGGAAGTGGCGGAGGCAGCTGTGGCAGCCCGGGACTCCCCGAGCAGGCAGGCAGAGTTCAGGTCTCTGCATAAACCCCCTGAGGGAGCGGAGCCTAGAAGACAGCCCTGCCCCCACCCGCTCCATTACTGAAGGTCTCCGCATAAAGCCCCTGAGGGAACTGAGCCTGGGAGGCGGCCCTGCCCCCACCCGCTCCATTACTGAAGATCTCTGCATAAACCCCCTGAGGGAGCAGAGCCTGGGAGGCGGCCCTGCCCCCACCCCAGCACCAGAACTTAAGCTCACATTGAATAGCAGCTACGCCTGCCGCGGAAAGCCCATTTGAATTTCAGACCCCAAGCACGAGCTGGGCGGATCTAGGCGGGGGTGGACAGGAATCTCAGAAGTCAAGTAACTGGCTGGGAAAATGCCCAGAAAAGGGAAGAAAAATAAGACTATAGAGAGCTTCTTTGAGCAGGTGCAAATGTTCCCGACTTTCGGATCTGATGACGAGGACATATTCTTGCCATCAGCGAAAGACGTGGAGGGCGGGGCCTCAGTACCCCAGACATCCCAGGGGGATGTCAAGTGGGCTCAGGCCTTGGAAGAGCTCAAAAAGGATTGTGAAAAGCAAGTTAGACAGGTGGAGGAAAAACTTGGAAGAGAAATGTCAGAGATGCAAGAAAAGCATGAAAAATGGGTCAATACCTTGGTAAAGGAGACCCAAAAAATGCTGAAGAAAATAATACCTTGAAAAATAGGCTAACTCAATTGGCAAAAGAGGTTCAAAAAGCCAATGAGGAGAAGAATGCTTTCAAAAGCAGAATGAGCCAAATGGAAAAAGAGGTTCAAAAGCTCACTGAAGATAATAGTTCTCAAAATTAGAATGGAACAGATGAAGTCTAATGACTTACTGAGAAACCAAGAAATCACAAAACAAAACCAAAAGAATGAAAAAATGGAAGAGAATGTGAATATCTCATGGGAAAAACAACTGACCTGGAAAATAGATCCAGGAGAGACAATTTAAAAATTATGGGACTACCTGAAAGCCATGATCAAAAAAAGAGCCTAGACATCATCTTTCATGAAATTATCGAGGAAAACTGCCCTGAGATTCTACAACCAGAGGGCAAAATAAGTATTGAAGGAATCCATCGATCACCACCTGAAAGAGATCCAAAAAGAGAAACTCCTAGGAACATTGTGGCCAAATTCCAGAACTCCCAGCTCAAGGAGAAAATCTTGCAAGCAGCTAGAAAGAAACAATTCCAGTATTGTGGAAATAAAATCAGGATAACTTAAGATCTAGCAGCTTCTACATTAAGGGATAGAAAGGAGTGGAATAGGATATTCCAGAATTCAAAGGAACTAGGACTTAAACCAAGAATCACCTACCCAGCAAAACTGAGTATAATACTTCAGGGGAAAATATGGTCTTTCAATGAAACAGAGGACTTTCAAGCATTCTTGATGAAAAGACCAGAGCTGAAAAGAAAATTTGACTTTCAAACACAAGAATGAGAAGTAGCATGAAAAGGTAAACAGCAAAGAGAAGTCATAAGGGACTTACCCAAAGTGAACTGTTTACATTCCTGCATGGAAAGACAATATTTGTAACTCTTAAAACTTTTCAGTATCTGGGTAGTTGGTGGGACCACACACACGCACACACACGTACACGCATGCACATACACACATGCACACACATACAGAGACAGAGAGCACAGAGTGAAGTGAATAGGATGGGACCATATCTTAAAAGAAATTAAGGTAAATGGTGAGAGAGAAAGGTAGGGGGAGGAAAGAGGGTGAAATGGAATGGGGTAAATTATATGTCATTTAAGAGGCAAGCAGGAAACTTTTTAGTAGAGGGAAAAAGAGGAGAGCTGAGAAAAAAAACAAGAAGTTTACCCTCATCACATTTGACTAAAGGAAGGAATAAAATGCACACTCATTACAGTACAGGAAAGTGGGGGAGATGGAGATAAGCAAGCGGGGGAATGATGGAAGGGAGGGCAATGGGAGGAGGGAGCAATTTGAAGTCAACACTCTTGGGGAGGGACAGGATCAAAAGACAGAATAGAAACAATGGGGGTCAGGATAGGATGGAGGGAAATACAGTTAGTGTTACACAACATGACTGTTATCGAAGTCATTTGCAAAACTACACAGATAGGGCCTATATTGAATTGCCTGCCTTCCCAAAGGGAATGGGTGGGGAGGGAGGGATGGGGAGAATTTGGAACTCAAAGTTTTAGGAACAACTGTTTAGTATTGTTGTTGCTACTAGGAAATAAGACATACAGTTAGTGAGGAATAGAAAGTCATCTGGCCCTACAGGAGAACAGAGAAGATGGGGACAGGAGAAGGGAGGGATGACAGAAGAGAGGGCAGATTGGAGATAGGGAAAATTAGATTGCTCGGTGTATTGGGGTGGGGGGAGGGGATAAAAGGGGAGAAAATTTAGAACCCAAAATTTTGTGAAAATGAATGTAAAAAGTTAAATAAATAAATGAATTAGAAAAAAAATGAATATATACAGACTATTAAAAAAAAAAAAAAAGGGAAGGAGCCAAGGGAGACACAACCATCTCAGTGGAAGAAGTAGAGAGATCTAAGGAGACATCACCCTCCACCCCCACGGAGTAAAACAGTAAAACAACCGACAGACACACCCATCAAAAGAGGCTAGGATTAGCATCTGAGAGATACAGAGGCAACCCAGATGGCATGGATTCTCAGCATATACTCACACACACTTCCCCAGGGAGAGAAGGAGCCATGACTTGGAAGGCTAGCCATTCAGACCTGTCCCTTTGCTGGTTCTGTGAGCCATGTGAATCATTTAATTAAAGGAGATGGGGTGGTAGTGGTTAAGGTAGGCACTCTAAAAAGTAAGAGTTGGTTGGCCAATTTGGACTTGAGTATTCCTTTGTGTTTTCTATTATGTTAAATAAAATCTTCCCTCTAAAAAAAAACAAAAAAGAAAAAAAAAACAGAACAAAAGTTGTTTCAATCTGTATTCAGACACCATCATGTTTTTGGAATGGATAACATTTTTCATCCTAAGTCCTTCAGAACTGTTGTAGATTGTTGTATTGCTGAGAATTGCTAAGTCATTGACAGCAGATCATCCCACCATATTGCTGTTTCTTTGTACTCATTATATTTCACTTTGCATCAACCCATTTAAGTCTTTCTACAAGCTTTTTTTGTTTCAGAATTTTTTTTTCACAGTTACTATTGCTTCCTGTATTTCCCTCTATTCTGTTCCTCCACCCCTATTTATTCTGTTCTCTTTCCTTTCACCCTGCCCCTCCTCAAGTGTTTTGCTTCTGATTACTCCTTCCTCCAATCTTCCCTCCCTTCTGTCATCCTTCCCCCCTTCTCTTATCTCCTTCCCTTTTTATTTCCCTGTTGGGTAAGATAGAGTTCTATACCCCATTGCCTATGTATCTTATTTCCTATTTACTTGTAAAACAATTTTTAACTTTTGTTTTTTAAAACTTTGAGTTCCAAGTTCTGTCCCTTCCTCCCTCCTTCCTCCCCCTCATTGAGAAGACAAGCAATTTGATATAAGACTACTTGTGTAGTCTTGCAAAACATTTCCATAATGGTCACATTGTGAAAGACTCCATCATATCCCCCCCTCATTTATTCTATTTTCCCCTTCACCCTGTCCCTCCTCAAAAGTTTTTGCTTTTGATTACCCTTTCCCCCAATCTTCCCTTCCTCCTATCATCCCCCCTTTACCCTGTTACCCCCTACTTTCCTATAGGGTAAGAAAGATTTCCATACTCAATTGAATGTGTATGTTATTCCCTCCTTAAGTCAATTCTGAGTAAGTTTCACTCATTCCCTCTTACCTCCCCCCTCTTTCCCTTCACTGTAAAAGCTTTTCCTTGCCTCTTTTTTGTGAGATAATTTACCCCATAGTCTACCTCTCCTTTTTTCCTTTTCCCAGTACATTCCTCTCACCCCTTAATTTTATTTTTTAGATGTCATCCCTTCGTATTCAACTCACCCAGTGCCTTCTGTCTATATATATTCCCTCCAACTACCCTAATAGTGAGAAAGGTCTCATGAGTTACAGATATCATCTTTCCATGTAGGAATGTAAACACTTCAATGAGTCCCTTATGATTTTTCCTTTTTGTTTGCCTTTTCATGCTTCTCTTACATTTACTGGATTTTTTTTCCCTCAAGAATGCATTAAATTCCTCTACATCATTGAATATCACTTTCTTCCCTTTATAGGTTATACTCAGTTTTGCTGGGTAGGTGATTCTTTGTTTTGATTCTGGCTCCTTTGCCCTCCAGAATATCATATTCCAAGGCTTCCAGTCCCTTAATATAGACACTGCTAAATAAAGTCAGATCTAAATATTGGAAAAATATCAATTGCTCATGGGTAGGCCAAGCTAATGTAATAAAAATGACAGTTCTACCTAAATTAATTTTTATTCAGTGCCATACCAAATTACCAAAAAATTATTTTATAGAGCTAGAAAAAATAATAGCAAAATTCATCTGGAAGAACAAAAGGCCCAGAATATCAAGGGCATTAATGAAAGAAATGCAAGGGAAGGTAGCCTAGCCATACTAGATCTAAAACTATATTATAAAGCAGTAATCATAAACAGTACTTGGGACTGGCTAAGAAGTAGAGTAGTGGATCAGTGGAATAGGTGAGGTGTACATGACATTGTAATCATTGACTAGAGTAATCTTATTGTTTAATAAACCTGAAGAATCCAGCTTCTGGGATAAGAACTCACTATTTGACAAAAACTGCTGGGAAAACTGAAAAATAGTATGGCAGAAACTAGGCATAGACCAACATCTTATATCCTATACCAAATTAAAGTCAAAATGGGTACATGACTTAGATATAAAGATTAATGCTATTAGTAAAATGGGAGAGCACGCAGTAGTTTGCCTATCAGATTTGTGGAAAACAGGAGTTTATGACCAAACAAGAGATAGAGAACATTATGAAATACAAAATGAATAATTTTAATTAGATTAAATTGAAAAGTTTTTGGACAAAGTCAATACAACCAAGATTAGAAGGGAAGCAGAAAACCAGGAAAGAATGTGTCTTTGATAAGGCCTCATTTCTAAAATATATGGAGAACTGAGTCAAATTTATAAGAATACAAGTCATTCCCTAATTGATAAATAGTCAAAGGTTATGAACCGGCAATTTTAAAATGAAGAAATTAAAGCTCTGTCCAGTCATGTGAAAAAATGCTCTAAATCAGTATTGATTAGAGAAATTATAAACAACTTTGAGGAACCACAGCACACCTGTCAGATTGGGTAGCATATCAGGAAAATGATAAATACTGGAGAAGATGTGAGAAAATTGGAACACTAATGCATTCTTGGCGTTGTTAACCTTTCCAGCCCTTCAGGAGAGCAATTTGGAACTATGCCCAAAGGGCTATAAAACTGTATGTACTCTTTGATACAGCAATACCACCTCTAGGTCTTTATCCCCAAAAAAAGATCACATAAATGGGAAAAGGACCCACATGTATAAAGATGTTTATGGCAGCTCTTTTTGTGGTGACAAAGAAATGGAAATTGAGGGGATGCTCATCAGTTGGGGAATGATTGGGCAAGTTGTGGTATATAATTATAATGGAATACTATGGTGATATAAGAAACAATAAGCAAATGGACTTCAGAAAAACTGGAAAGACTTATATGAATTGAAGCTGAATGAAGTGAGCGGAGTCAGGAGAACCTTGTATATAGTAATAGTCAACATTGTGCGATAACTAACTTTGATAGACATCTCTTTTTAGCAAGGTAAGAATCTAAGACAACTCCAAGGGATTTATGATGGAAAATGCTGTCCATATCCAGAAAAAGAGCTATGGAGTCTGAATGCATAGTGAAGCATATTATTTTCTCTCTCTTTTTTTCTTTTTGTTTTTTTCTTTTCTTGTGGTTTCTCCCATTTGTTCTACTTTTTTATAACATGACTCGTAAAAATTGGTTTCATATGAGTGTGTATGTAGAGCCTGTATCAAATTTCATAGAATCTTGGGATGGTGGGAGGGGAGAGATGTGGAGAAAATTTGGAACTCAAAATCTTATGGAAGTCAAGTTGAAAATGAAAAATTAATTTAAAAAAAAGCTGCCAAAGAAAAGAAAAAGAAGCTGCTAAATCTTGTTTTATCCTGATTGTGGTTCCACAGTGCTTGAATTGATTCTTTCTGGCTGCTTGTGATATTTTCTCCTTGAACTGGGAACTCTGGAATTTGGCTAGAATATTCCTGGCAGTTTTCATTTTTGGATCTCTTTCTGGAGGTGATTGGTGGATTCTTTCATTTCTATTTTACCCTCTGCTTCTAGAATATCAGGGCAGTTTTCCTTGATAATTTCTTGAAAGATGATATGTAGGTTCTTTTTCTTTATTATAGCTTTCAAGTAGTTCAATAATTTTAAAATTCTCTCTTGCGGATTTATTTTCCAGGACAGTCAGTTACTTTTTCACTGAGATAGTTCACATTATGTTCTGCTTTTTCATTCTTTTAGTTTTGCTTTATAATTTCTTGATTTCTCATAGAGTCATTAGCTTCCATTTGTTCCATTCCAATTTTTAAGGAATTATTTTCTTCAGTGAGCTTTTGGACTTCCTTTTCCAGTTGGTCCATTCTGCTTTTAAAGAAATTCTTCCCCTCATTAATTTTTTGAACCTCTTTTGGCATTTGGTCTAGTCTATTTTTTAAGACTGTTGGTCTGTTTTTTTCTTCAGTATTTTTTGGGGTCTCCTTTAGCAAGCTGTTGACTCATTTTTCATGATTTTCTTGCTTCACTCTTATTTCTCTTCCCAGTTTTTCCTCTTCTTCTCTTACTTGATTTTCAAAATCCTTTTTGAGCTCCTCCATGACCTGAGATCAATTCATATTTTTCTTGGAGGCTTTGGACATAAGAAATTTGATTTTGTTGTCTTTTTCTGAGTGTATGTTTTGGTCTTCCTTGTCACCAAAGTAAGTTTCTATAGTCTGAGTTTTTGTCCACTGTCTATTCATTTTCCCAGTCAATTACTTGACTTTTTAACTCTTTGTTAAGTTAGGGCTCTGCTTCCAGTGTGGATGGCATACTGTCCCAAGTGTCAGGGGGTTTGCACAGTTGTTTTCAGAAATACTTCTAGGGACCTTTAGGTTTTTAGTTCTTCCAAGGTAGTATCATCTAAGGAGAGGTGTTTACTCGTCTCCTGGCCTATGAGTGACTCTCTCCACTGCTTCTACAACCTCTGCTATGCCAGCAGCCATTGCTGCTGCCCTGGGGCTGTGCTGGGTCTGGGGTTGGACTGTATTACTCTCTCACCCAGGTCTAACAGACTTTTCCTGCTGACCTAAGTTGTCTTTGGTGTTTGTGGGTTGAGAAGTGTGGAAACCGCCACAGCTGCCAGTGATTCAGTCCTTTGAGGCCTGTGCCTGGTTTGCTGGTATCTGGTCTGTGGTGGCACAGCCTGTACTAGACTATGTTCCTCTCTCAGCCTGGTGTAGTAGACCTTTCCTGTCTACCTTCCAGGTTGTCTTGGGCTGGAAATTTGTTTCACTCTATCTTTTTGTGAGTTCTGGTGAACTAGAATTTGCTAGAGTCATTTTTTACAGGTATTTGAAGGGGTTTGAGGAGGACTCAAGTGAATCCCTGCCTTTATTCCATCATTTTAGCTCTTATTCCAACTTTTCTAGGGCTGTTAGCAACAGGTAGGAAAGCTAGCTTTGGCTGTACCTTTATTCTCTGTCAGCCTGTCTGTATTCTCACTGTGCTAATCCCACCTGGTGGGTGTCTCCTTGTCCAATTGAGAGGATTTGTGGTGTACCTCCAAAAGCATGGCAACCACAGTGTACAGATTTCTGGGATCACCTAGAATCTCTTTACTCTCTTGTCCTTCTTCTCTATTTCTGGGCCAGGCCTGACTCAGAGTCCTATAGTTCATGTTTAAGATTGGAACAAAATGAGACACACATAGACTATATAATTTTTTTAAAGGAAATTTAATTAGCTTGTATGGGAAGGATATTCCGCACATATACATCTTCAGTTCATAGCTGACAGCTCCATATGGAGACATATCTTGTCAGGTGTTTTGACTTGCAAATAAGAAGGGAGGCCATTATAACAGAAGAGCTGATTGCTTTTGCATGGGGCATTTTATGCCCTGGAAGACCAAGAAGATATATTAATAACTTGAACTTTAGTGCCCTGGGCCAATTAAGTCTTGTGGATGGTTTAGTTTCCTTTTTAAGGAAAAACTAGTCTACATAGTAGTGACTTTCCAGTTCTAGATATTGATCCCGCTACACTTGACAATTGCAAAAGGGAAGATACTCCATTTATTTTAGTGGACTCCAGCTACATGACGCATAACTTTAAGTTTTATCATGTAATATAAGGTTGTAATAGTAAAGCAGAGCTGTTAAGTTCTATGTTCTACATGAAGATTTTCTAGGCACTGAAGGCTTATTAAAAAAATAACTAAGGTTTCCTCTTGGATGTCACAAAAATGTTCTGGCTTCATATTTCTATGGCTTAACCTGCCTTAATCCTTAAAAAGCATATATCAATCCTATAGGATTTCATTAAATCAGTCAATAAACATTAACTCTGTGCTAAGTTCTGGAGATACGAATAGAAAAATAAACAGTTCCTGACCTCAAGGAGTTCATATCCTTTTGGGGGATATAACATGTTAAAGGATAAGAAAATACAAAGTATTATGTTCTTTGGGTGTAAAACATTTGCTGCTGTGATGTTCAGTATGTATGTCATATGGGGGTGACATGAGTTGAGCTTTGATGGAAACATACTACAGCAAAAAACATTGAATTTGTAATAAATAGATAAGAAAAGAGTGTATTTCAAGCATGGGATTCAGCTTATGCAGAAGCAGAAATGAAAAGTGGAATGCTATATGTGGATCAGCTAGAAAACCAGTTTGGTTGAATTGAGGACTGCTCAAAAGGGAATAATATATGTATAATTTTGAAAAGGGACTTTGGAGCCAGGTTATGAATGGTTTTATATTCCAAACAGAGAAGTTCTTATTTATTCCTAATGCAATAGTTCTGGTGAGAAATGATGAGATCCTGAACTAGGATATTTGTGGTTTAAGTGAAAGGAAGGGAAGACATGTCAGAGATGTGGAGGTAGAATTGACAGGACTTGGTGACTGTCAGTGCAGAGTGAGGTAGAGTGAAAAGTTGAGGATAACTCTGAAGTTGTGAATTTCAGTGACTGGGAAGATGATAGTAAACACAACAGAAAAGAAGTCAGAAAGAAGATAGGCTTGGGGGAAAGAAGATAATTTCAGTTTTGCATCTGTTGGGTCTGAGATTTCTCTGGGATGTCTAGTTGTTATCAGGCATTTGGTGACATGGGACTGAAGTTCAGGAGGAAAGTGAAGGCTAATTATTTAATAGGCTGTAATTTCCCATAATCTTAATTCCTTACTAATAACCTCTATTTTTTGAGGAGTTTGGTTAACTTTCATCCATTTCCCTCCTACCCATATTTTTCTTTTTAGGTTAATATATTTTGGTGGTTATGGATGTAGGAAACACAGCGAACTCCAAGACTGTTTTGATGTTCATGATGCATCTTGGGTAAGAAATCTTACTATTTTTTTTACCTGTTTTAAGAGGAGGCTTAATGTATTCAGAAACAGTGGACCTTCTTTTCATTCCTGGGAACTAACAATATGCATTCTAGACAATAAAAGTTTTGCCTGGAAGCTAGATTTAAATCTATTGAAGGCCGATTTACACCTGCCTGCAAAGCACGTTTGTTTTTCTTGCTTCAAAAACCATTCAAAGACATTGCTGCTGAGCAGAGAGATGGTAGCAATATCACAACTAAAAGAATTTACTCACATATAATCATTAAAGAGATGTACACTTGTTTAGCCATTAGATTTACTCATGAGCCAGAATGACTCTTTACTGTCTGAGGAATTTGAAGATGCAAGAGTAATCATCCCCTTCTCTTGGAGCAAGGGAATCATTTTAAATACATTAAATACATCATTATTTATAAGACAAATTTTTAGGGTTTGTTGATTTTAAAAATTAATATTATAGTTTTAAATTTGTTTGAATCTAAATATATTTTTCTTCAGTAAAATCACTAGAGTTTTTTTTTCTCACTCAGTAGAACTAGTGAATATCTCCTAAAGTTTTTGAAGCCAGAGTGTTTCCTTAGATATTCACTTTTCCTTAATTTGTTTGTAATTTTCAGAGTATGGAGTTGACTTCTCTGTCCATTAATCTAAGGGCCTGTGCAACACAAAGGCTTTGTGTATTGTTAGTAGGATACAATGGCTAAAAATACTAATGTAATATTGAGTTGCATTAAGAGATGTCCAGGACCAGGCTGATAATATTTGTGTAGTAGTGATCAGACTCTAACTGGAGTACTGTGTTCTGTTTTGGGCACCACATTTTGCTTTATTAAAGTTTTATTAATACTTCGTTGTTCTGCATCACAATTCTTTCCTGATTACTGTCCCCAGCCCCAAGTGACCCATCAAGAAACCATGCCTACAGTAGATACAAGGTTTTGTATTCCTATTCTCCCTGCCCTGCCCAGGCCCCCTCCTTCCCCATTTCTTCTGAGGGAGGGGAATTATGTTTCATCATTTATTCTTTGGGACCAAGGTTGGTCATTGCAATTAGTTAGAATTAACCTCTTTTTAGTGTTGTTTTCATTTACATTATTGTAATCATTGTATGTTTTCCTGGTCTTGTTTTCTGAATCTTATCATATTTCTCCAAATTCTCTATATCCACCATGTCTTACGGCATAATAATATTGCATTACCTTTTTATACAATAACAGTTTGTTCAGCCATTTTTCAGTTGATAGGTTCCCACTTTGTTTCCAGTTTTTTGCTTCCAAAAAGAATGAGGCTATGAATATTTAGTATATGGCCGCAGAGTGTGAACAGTTTTGTGACTTTTTTCGCATAATTCCAAATTGTTTTCCAGAACGGTTGGACCAATTCATAGCTCCACCAACAGTGTATTAGTGTGTCTGAGTCCCCAGGCTGTGGGAAGACTTTTTAGGAAGGACATTGATAAGCTGGAGGGTGTCCAGAGGAGGGCGACCAGGATGGTGAAGGGCCTCAAGATCATGCCCTTTGAGGAGCAGGATCAGTTGAAGGAACTGGGGATATTTAGCCTGGAGAAGAGACGACTTAGGGGGGGGCACATAATAGCTGACAGCATGGGGTAGTGGAGAGAGTTCTAGATTTGGAAGTTAGAGCACCCGGGTTCAAATCCCAGCTGGGATACTTACTGCCTGTCTGGCTTTGGGCAAGTCACTTACTTTCTCTGGGCCTGAATTTCCTCATCTGTAAAATAAGGAAGGTGGACCATATGATCTCTAAGGTCACTTCCAGCTCTAAACCCAACAATCCTGTAACTATCTGGAGGATCATCTCATGTGGAAAGAAGACTTGTTCTGCTTGTCTACTAGGAAGAAGAGGTGGACATGGAAAAGAGTTGTTTAGTTTAGTCATGATGTTTTTAAAAAAAAAAAAACAGGCCCAAACTTCCTAAAGTTTAGAGCTATCCAAAAGTAGAATGTTTGGATTTGCGAGGTAGTGGGCTTTCCCTCACTATGTCTCTGACCAAGGACTGGATGATCATTTGGGTGTATTGTAGAGGGTATTCTTGATTAGATACAGGTCATAGTAGATGGCCTTTGAAGTCCCTTCCTACTGAGATTTTATGATTCTGTTCTTATTCAGGCTAAATTTATCAGAAAAATTTTAGATTCTCTACATCCCTTTCTTAGGGAAACTTGATCCAAACAGTTGGCTTAGTAGCCTCTTCCAAACTGAAAAAAAAAAAAGGTAGTTGAATAAATAAGATATTTAAAAGTTCATTTTTATATAGTGCCTATTTTAAGTTTGAAAATTTATATAGTTATTAGTTTTATGACCATAATAATAATAATTTGATTATTTATTTAGTCTTATATATTCATAAATTTAAGGGTATTATAAGAAGTAAATTCTTATTTACTTTTTTTTTGTTTAGGAAGGACAGATATTCTGGGGTTGGCATAACGATGTCCATGTTTTTGATACAAACACACAGACTTGGTTTCAACCAGAAATTAAAGTGAGTAAAATCAACTTTAATTTTATATTCTTTCTCTTTATTTATTTTTCTATTTAGTAGTAACAGTTCATCAAATTTCATTTTCTAATGGATAATTTAGATCTTAAATTATGGAGTTGTCGTTAGTACAAAGTAGTTCACCTAAGTACCTTTGTCGGTATTGTGGAACAAATCCTTTCACAAACGAGGTTGTTTTTTTGAAGGAAAGATCTTTTGCCCTTTGATTATAGTGGTACTTCATTTTAACAGAATTCTAGAAACTCATGTTTCTTTATATGATAAAGTCCATTAAAAAAATAACAAATCATGCGAAGCAGATCTGTAAACATTCATTGTAAGAAGTGACCATAGTACTTTTCAGCATAACTTCCATTTGTCTTTCCCAATTGAGGGTGAAACAGTCTTTACACTTTGCCTTTTCCCATATTGTGGTTTATTCTAGGTGAGATTCTCAGTGCCCTTTGTACTTTATTTTCTTGACTACCCAAAATGAGAGAAAATTCATCAGTCTTCATGTTTTTAATGAATTACTATTTAGTGTGAATTCCCTTCAGCATGTTGCCTCAACCAGTACTTTTATTGAAAGACTTATTTTAATTATGGAATGAAAAGTCCAATTTCAGGCATTAGAGAGCAGATAAAGGGAAATTTGGGGAAGTAAGGAGTGCTTGAAAGCGGTATGAAGCTAACGTTCTCTTCTTAGGAGTTGTTGGAGATGGAGGGGTCTGTGTAAGCCAGTCTGTTACTGACTTTTGGGACCTGGCAACCAACCCACCTTAGCATAGATCAGGAGATTTCTTTCCTTGAGGCCAATTCTTTCCTTCCCTACCTAAACACAGGTTAGAATTTCTCAATTAAATTTAGTGCATTTCCTCCCCAGACTTTGCCCTGGTACTTTCAGGTGCATATTTAAATGTAACTTTAGTTTAATGTTTAATGGTGATTTTGTGCCATTATTTATCTTCTTTGATGCTGGACTTCTATACTACCTGTATTATTCCTGTCTCTGGCAACAAAGTATATAATCTCTTAGAATAATATGTTACTAGAACACATCTTTTTCATTAATAGAGGTATTATTCTATTAACACCACAATTTTAAAATAAAATCACAAGTATCATCTCAAAAAGCATCTGAATTAGTAATTGCTTAACTTACAACCACTTGAACAGAAGAATGAAAAATCCTGAAATTCCTGTAGGATTGAAAAGCTTAGAGTTGTGATAATGAATGTAATGAACATAAATCACCCATCCCAGGGGTAGTCTACCTCTCAGCCAAAGAACTAGTTGTTACTAAAACTTTCAGGTCACTGTATAACTAAAAAAAAATCTATGTTTGTTTTTTCTAGTGGTAGGCAAAATTGTAAAGCAGGAAAATTTTCTATTAGTTTTTCTTCCTGTTACCCTCATTTCCTCTGATAAGTCCTAACTCGTTCACATCAATGTATACATGGTTTACAAGTATCAGGGTATTAATTAGCCTTTCCTGGTGGTATTGTACTTTTCATCAAAGACATATCTTCTCTTGGACTAAGCCAGAGGACTTTCAGTCACCCTTCCTTTCCTAAGGATAGCTATTTATAATTTATTTGGCTCTGAAAATCCTCATATATCTTGAATGAAACTAGTTAGTAATGATTTTGCCATTCATAAGCCAAAATGACTGATAAGGACAAATAAATCTTTAATATATGAGGAGAAAAGACAGACTACAGAGATAGTAATTGTTAAATAATGGCCTTTATGTATAATTAGTACTTTTTAGAATGTGTTTTTTAACTACTCATTTACGTAAATGATTTTTATCAGTCTTTTTTATGATGTATAAAGTAGTTGTGTTGTCTGTTGTAAGTTTTGTAGCACATTTCAAAATTTTGTATACATTCAAGGCTAAAATTTCAGATATGATGTTCTGTTTATATACTTTACAGAATGGAATTCCACCACAACCTCGAGCAGCTCACACATGTGCAGTACTTGGAAATAAAGGATATATTTTTGGAGGACGAGTATTGGTTAGTGTATTTTCAATGAAAAAGGTGGTTTTGCTTTATGAAGATCTTTGTACTGTCCTCTAGCCAAATGGTGATGAAAATTATATATTTTTTAAAAATTTAGGTATAAAAGTGACCTATAGTTTATCCCTCTCCTTCCACATAACACTTTATATAAATATAAAGAGTCTCAGATATATGTATACATTCCTATTTTTTAAAGGGAGGGAAATTTTATTTTCATATTTAAAACCCTTGTCAGTGTTCTTTCTCAAATCTTAATCCTTAATACTTCAAGTACAGTTTTTTTCTGTCTTAAGTTACCTGCATCTTATATTTAATATTACTAATGTAAGCTCTATTTCCACTTTTATATGTTCCATTGCTGTGGAATTTAACTGTATCCCATTTTTAATCATCTGATTCTTTCATAGAATCTAAAAAGAAATCACTGATTATATATGTGATCTTAAACACATAAACATATATCTTTATACACATGTACTCATATATATCACACTTTAAAGTTTGTAATGCTTTCCTTATAATGATGTGAGGATTTGCAGTATAAATACTTAGAAAATACATGATGTAGTTCACCACCTGATTTAATTTAATTTAATTTGATTTTAGCAAACTAGGATGAATGATTTGCACTGTCTGAACTTAGATACTTGGACTTGGTCTGGAAGGTAAGTTTGAAATAGCAACACGATGGTTTGAAATTTTTTATTTCTACTTCTGAGAAAAACAATAGGGAGGATTTCACTGGAGGTGAAGGGGAATGGTTGGAGTTTATTGTCCAGTTTAAACTGATAACAAAATGGAACAGAATAGAAAAGTATTTATTAAGCTCTTACTATGTGACAAGCATTGGGGGTACAAATAGAAAATTGAGATGATTCCGGCTGTCAAGTAGCTCCCATTTTAATTGAGTGTGAAAATACATAAAAGAGGGATTTAATGGAAAAAAGAAAATATTTAGTTTCTGGCAGACAAAGTAAGACTTAGAAGACAAAGTCCTGAGGACGTTTAGGGAGTAATAACAGCTGAGATGATCTCTAGCTCTAGAATATAGTGGGTCCAAGAGTCAGAGTAGAGGGAGTTCTGGAATACTTCCAGAAGAGGCAGATTTGGGGTTCCCAATATCCAACTGGGAGTTAGATTGGGGAAAGATCAGTGGTTCCAGTTGCCAATTGGGAAAGATTAAGGAAATATAAAATTTAGAAGGCTAGGTTTTATGCATAGTGAATAACATGTTAAAAAATGTTGAGATATATTTAATTGCCCATGTGCATATAATTTAAAAATGCATATAAATAACTCCCCAAATCACTTTTATATTTGATTTGGCTTTAGTTCCATTAATATGTGTGTATGTGTGTGTATACATATATGTATGCATATGTATATTTATGTATTTATAATATATGAATAGGGATAAGTATTCAGCCTGTGATTTTAATTATATAGTTACTAGCTATACAGGCAACCAACTGAATCTGCCTTCCAGAGGTGAACCTAGCTAAGACCAATCGCCTATATAGGTTAGTGGTTACAAGATGACAGATTCTTTGACTGTGGGGTAAGGTCTGGAATTCCTCCACCTAGGGAATCCTGCCTCTCCCCCCACAAACATGGGACAAGTTCTATACCAAAGGAAGAAACCAGGGAGCTCCTATTGATTTTAGATAGGAGTTTAATCAATTGGGTTACTTATATTGGATGCCAGTATGATGGATCCCTGCTAAGAGTTCACATAATCATCAGTCTGGGATGGCAGCCAGACCAATGGTGAGTCTCTGCAAAAAAAACCCAAAAATCCCTGTGGTAAAATATAGAAAACAGGAAAAGAGAGGAGGAGCCAGAGGGCACAGCACTACTGATTGGTGGATATTTTTGGTTTTCTGCTTAGTAATGAGCTTGGGCATTGAGCCAATGTTATGCTCAAACATAAGTTTATGTATTGATCATATAACAGTCCTATATGGGTCATGGTATTCTTGTTATCATAGGTCATAGTATCTAAGTTTTGACTCAGTGTCTAAATTATGAATCAGTATCTGAATTATGCTGCCTACAATAATTATTCTCCTCCATCCTTAAAAAAAACTCTCATTTGATCCTACCATTCTCACTAGCAGTCATCCTGTATTTCTCTTCCGTGGGAATGGTATGCTAAGTATCTCTATTGTCTCTCCTTTCATTCTTTTCTAAACTCATATATTCATCAGTTTTGCCAATCCTTCCCCTTTTTTTTTTCTTAAAACTTTTTGTTATATGGGATGGCTGTCTGGAATTGGGGATGGAAAGGATACTGAGAAAAATTGTGGTGAGGTAAAAAAATAACAAAGATCAATAACAATTTATTTTGAAAAGGAATATGGTACAGTTAACCTTAGGAAAATATACTAGGAACAATAGGCCATTTTATACCAGCGAACACTTAGAGAAGCAGAAATGATTATATGAATAGACAAACGTGAGTTTGAAATGTTTTGACTCCTATTTCTGTGATGTATGAAGAGGTAATAGAGATTATTTTGAATATTTTCATATCTAGTTGGATTTTTCAAAGAAATAGTGACTTTAAAAAAATTACAAGATAATTCAAGCCCTTTCTTTAGGTCAATATGATTACAGCACTGTCCTTAATTTTTTCCCTTTCAATGCAGAATTCATACTAATGGAGAAAAACCAAAACATCGGTCTTGGCATACTTTAACACCAATTGCTGATGATCAGCTTTTTCTGTTTGGTGGATTAAGTGCAGAGAATATTCCTCTAAGTGAGTAAAAATGCAATTTAGTTCCCAGTTGGTATCTTACTATTTCCCCTTTAACTTCTAGTTGTCACTAGTTCTTCTTTTTCTCTTTTGTACCTATTCTTTATGATCTCTTCCCAGTTTTTTTTTCACCTGTGTAATTATTTTTCCCCACACACATGATGGCCATTAAATTTAGATGTAGAAGGCATTTGTAGTAATACACAGATTGTCATATGCGGAACAGGAATTTAACTTTAGACTTTTTCCCCCTGCTTCCAAAATGGAAATTGACATCCTTTGATTGAAGTAGGGATTGGAAGAGGATTAGAAACTTGGTGTGTTTTCCAGGAGACTCAGTGAAGGAGATTTTAATGAGCCAGTTTTCTATTTATGCTTCAAAAACCTTTTTAAAATTCCATTTTTATTATGAACTTAGTAATCAATAAACATGGACATTTTGGTGTATAAGTAAGAATAAAAGAGGATTGTATTTGAAACCATGAACTTCTGATAGTTTGTTTTTTAAAAATGTATCTTAAGTTTAAGTTTAGTAATAAAATTGCCCTGTTCATGTCCCCTTCTGAATTTCCTTAAGTGTCCTTTTTTAATTTAAATATTTTGTTACTATGAACTTGACAGGTGCCAACAAACATGAACATTTCCTTAGAGAACAAACAATTGCATATGAAACTAAGAATCTCTGTCATGTCCACCCTTTTTCTTTTATAAATACATAATAATTTCAGTATGTTAGTCTTAAAGCAGCTCTGTTTATCTGTATTTCTCTTTGAACCTTCTTCTGTTCTCTTTTTACCTTTCCAGTCTTTTTAAACCTTACACAATACTTCCTTTCCTCTGTCTCCTGATACACATAGATGCTGTTTGATCTAGTGACATTTAATTTCTTGTACTTCTTGAACAAGACACTCTAGCTCTAGGATCTGAACATTTTCATTGGCAGTCCCAAATGTTCTTCCTCCTTATCCCTACCTCCTGACTTTTCCTGGCTTCCTTGAGGTCCCCACTAAAATCCCACCTTCTACAGGAAGACTTTCCTAATCCTTTGTAATTCTAATGCTTTCCCTCTGTTGATTATTTTCTTTTTATCAGACATATAACTTATTTGTACATAGCTGTTTTCATGTTGTCTTCCCCATTAGATTAGAAATTCCTTGAGGGCAGGAACTGTCTTTTTCTTTTTTCTTTTTATTTCCACAGCACTTAGAAATAGTAGGCTCTTAATAAGAACCCTTTGACTGCCTGACAGTGCAGCATGGCAGTGCTTAGTCTGGAACAACAATGGCACCCAAAGACTCTAAGGACCCTAGCACCTTGTCCTGAGATGCCATTGAGACCTCTGAAGATCCACTGTTCAAATTCTCAAAAATTCAGGGGGTGTTTAGAACTCCAAATCTTTTAAAAGTGAATGTTGAAAATTATCTTTACATGTAATTGGAAAAAATAAAATATTATTAAGTGGGGAAAATTTTTTTTACATTAAAAAAAGACAAATAGAATCTTGGAGGTGTTAGAGATTCATTGGAATAGAAAGTAGTAAACCTTACCCAAGTAACAAGAGTCCTTGAAAAGTAGAGTAGATCAAATAGAAATGAATTGCTCCATGAGATAGCAAGAAATATTAAAACAATATTTTAATGTTTTAAATATTAAAATAAAACAAAAAACCTGAAAAATAGAAGAAAGTGTAAAATATTTGATGGGAAAGAAGTTAAGGAGACATGGTTTGTGAGTCATTAAACTCCCCAGAAATCATAATAAAGCTTAAACATTACATGTTAAAAAATAATTTAAAACTACATAGATCTTTTGGAACCAGATGGCAAAGTAAAGGTAGAAAGAATTCCAACGATCACCTCCTGAAGGAAACCCCAAAAGGAGAGGTCCCAGAAATTTTGTAGCCAAATCCAGAGTTTCCACATCAAATAAAAGTACTGCATTCATACAGAAACAGTTCAAGTAACAAAAAACATCACAGTCAGGAGCATGTATTTGAGAAATTTGGAAGGGGATATATGATGACACAGTGTTAGCATCCTAATGAGGTAAAAGAATCAAGTGACTCTTCAGAACCTTAATGTCTGCAAAGAATACTGAGAACTAAATTTAAAAAGAAATAACAGGAGACCTGTGGGTATGTTGGCTCTGTTCTGATAGGGGAAAGAGATGGGAAGGTAAAAGGAATATAGTAGTATAAAAAGGAGGAAGGAGCAGAGCTTTCTGTGAGCATCTCTCTCTTTCTCTGTCTGAGTTTGGTGTAGAAATATGTCAAACTGAAAAGCAAAAAAACATAGGTCAGGGAGGGAGAATAAATTACCCAGGAGGAAACTGCAGCAAAACAAATTCATGATCCTGAAGAAAGGATTAAGTTTGGAGGGAAGAATAGCAAAGAACTAGAATTCTGTGATAGAATTCGATCAACTGGGGAATGGCTGATGAAATTGTAGTATATAAATGAATGGAATGCTATTGTGCAATAAAAACAACAGAAGAGACTACTGTAGAGAATCCTGGTTAATACGCCTTGAGGGAGAGTGAAATGAGCAGAACCCACACAAAAATTTGTAGCAACAATTTAGTGAACTACATTGTAAAAAAAAACCCAACTCTGATCAATGCAGTGTCCAACCGTGTCTCTAGAGAACCTGCGATGAAGCATTTAGCCACCCTTTGCCAGAGGATTCCAGGTGCAGAGACATTCACTTTTGGATGTGGCTGCTGTGTGAATTCCTTTGGCTTGCTTATGCTGTCACAAAGGTTTCTTTTTTTCTTCTATTTTTTAATTGAGATTTTTTTTAGGGGGGGAAAGAGGGGTAAAGGGGTAAGGGGTAATGGCAGTTTTTATGCTAAGAAAAAGGAGGATCATTGGAAACATTTTTAAAATAGAGAAGACAGCAGAAGGAAGTTAGAAGAGAAGCTCAGACAAGCAGGATAATTTAAAAAAGCAATTTGTGGAATTTATTACATACTTTTTAAGCACGTGGTATGAAATGGAGATTCAGTTTGATTTAGACTTCACTTTTATTTTCTACTGGGTATATAGAAATATTATTTTTTTGATATTTAACTTTGATTAGGAAATATTAAATTCAAAAATAAAAGCTAATACAAACGTAGATATACATTATTCTTTAGTGATATACTTTTTAGTTCTTGAGGATAATAGAGTAGTGATTTACTGATATGTCAACAGTTATGGAAATTTAGAAAATGCCAAATTATTAAATCATAGCATTTCAGCAAGGATTATTTGTAACGTCACCTGTTCTTCTAAATCAGTCTTTCCATTCCTGGTCACTGATCTGTGAATTAAGCAGAATGAATTTTTAGTACTTTGTAAATTGTAAAGAGCCATTGCATTATTGTATGAGCTATTTTGGTCCAGTCCAGTCCAGTTTAGTCCAGCTAAGTATACTTAGCATACTATATGTTCATATATGTATGTCCTGGCAAGTTGATAGACAAATTTAGAGAAAAATAAAAACTATGCAAGAGATTTAAGCTTTATTCTAATATGTCACAATATTACAGGTGATGGGTGGATTCACAATGTGATAACAAATGGTTGGAGACAGCTTACACATTTACCTAAGACAAGACCTAGGTAAGTCTAACAAGTTAGCACATGATGGAATAATTTAATGTTTTGAAAAGTTTTAAAGGATAGCATGGAATCAGAATTTTTGTTAATTTAAAAACAAAATATAGAATGTTTTCTAATTAATTTGAAGTTATCTGAAGAATTCATTTGATAGTTAAATTATAGTCCATTATTAGAATATTTTGACCCACGTTTCATTTATGTTGCATAGTTGAGTATGTTATTCTTTTAGATTAAGTGGATAATCCTATCTGATAAAAGCAATAAACAGTAAGATGCTGAAAATTATTGCTATTTTTAGTATTTATATTTAAAGTATTCTCTATAGGTTAGGGTGGTGGCAGTAGGAATTTACTTTTTGAAAAGTTTTAAAGTTAATCAGTTGAAAAATTTGCATCTAGGTTAATTTGATGGGATGCTTGGGCCCCAGCCCTAAGATCATGTCTGTGGAAGCCTCCTAATTTCTCAGTAGGCCCATGTCCAGTGAGAAAATTTTCTCTCATTGAAGAACACATTGTCATATCAGAAGAGACAGAGGGTTGCCTGGCCTAAGAATTTTTGTCCCTGGTTGGCCCAAGGACTCTTCCACCTGCCAGATCCCCAAGGTCCATTCCTCTGACAACTCCCTCAATATCTGGTAAACTCCCACAATTTCTCATCTGTTGCTCCCACAGACACCCTTAGATTGCCTGATTAATATCCCTGGCATTCCTTTCCTATGCTCCTTTTTCATATAAACCCCTATACCATTCTAATCTCTCACAGGGTTCCCATAAAGATTCTTGCCTGCTTTTGCTAGAGTGTTACAATAAACCTTTTGCCTTTTGACTAAGAGAAGGCTTGAGTGTGAATTCATACCAGGCAACTCTTCCTTAGCATTCTCAGGGTCCCAGCACCCCCAAAACTTTCAAATTCAGATTGTGGAAAAGCATATTACTTATGTATCATTCCTACTTAATTGTGTGACCTATTTAATCCTTCCAAATTACTTGAATAGAAAATTTGAAGTACATTAGAAATCATAAAATCTTGAAAATAATGTTAGACTACAAAAGCATTTTGAGGTTATATTATTTTATGTTTTTCTAGTATAATTAGTAGTAAATTATGTTAACTTAAATCTATAAAAGAAATTGTCAATTAAGTACAATATGAGAATTGTTGTTAATAATGGATTTTGGTTTAGATTTTTCATGTCATATCTTTGAGAAAATTTTTTCTATAAGTTATTCATATTGAAGCAAAGTAAATATTATAATCATTTTTCTAGTATTTTTTTATATAATGAACTGAGGTTTAACTAACCTCTTTGACAGAAGGGGCTGAAAATCTTTAACATGAACTAATGATATGCCAAGTGCAGAAGCACAATGAAAATTTATGATGTTTTCTTTTCCTATAGAAATGTGATTCCTGCATTGTTTTTCTTTTATATTAATTGGTCAGGATGTACTCTTAACATATCTAGAAAAATCAATCTTTTTTTATTCCTTAATTTATGTTGTTAATTACAGGATTGGTAGTAGAAATAAATGTATTTTTTAAAAAGTTAATTTTTTTGGATGTTGTATTTCAGCCCTTGTTAAGAACTTATTAAGAGATTAACTAGAGCAACAACAGTATTATCAATATAATTCTAGGTAGAAGAGCTATTCTGTGTAAAAAGATTTCTTTTAATTCAGCTGATATGTCATGTAAATAATATGCTTTATTAGAATGTTTAGGTGATAAGTTAGAGCAGCTGTGAAAGGACATAAACTATCTGAGTCTGTAGAAAAAAACATCAGGTTGCAAGCTAGACTGTCACCAAAATGAAGGCAGGAAAGGCTTTCCAGTGTTCTTCGAAGACCAAGTCCAGGCCAGAATTTTCCTAAGGCAGATAAGACAGAGGCAGATCTATCTTCAGGTATGAGGTGAGGAAGAGAAAAGGTGGGATACAGTTTAGTGTAAGGAGAACAGTGAATATTTACTGAAAAATTTCTTTGAATGAAAAAAGAGAGAATTTAGTTTGTCTAAATTCAGTTTGTGCTAACTTTTTCCAAGTGGTTCAAAATATAATCTGCCCAATTCTCCCCTTGTGGCTTTACAAAGCAGAAAATACAATATGAAGAAATCTCTTTTGTCTCCTCCCCAAAATTTTCTTGAACCAGAGTTTATGTTTGATTTGAGTAGACATGGCTGAACAATGGTTAACACTATTGACCCTCTGAGGTTTTCCTTTGTGTCCCTAAGAGATATTCAATAAAATATTGGAGTAGGTACCTTAGGAATTATTGTTCTACCCCAAAGATTGTTCCCAAGGTACATTTTCTTCTCCATGATAATTACACCCTCTTTATGAGCAGATTTTTTTTTTCCATTTTATCTTTCTCCCTTGTACCTCAAAAACCTTGGGATAGCTGGGGTGGTGGTAGTTGTTGGGGCTGGGAATGGGAAGTTACTCTTGTGTCAAAACAAAATGTATCAATTAAGAAAAAAGATTTGTGGTGAGTTTTTACTGAAGACTTATCTGAATAATGATTTATGAATTGGAGAATTGGGCAGAATATTCCTTAAAGTAAACTCTCATGACCTAGTTCTGATCTATGGTCTCAAGTACACACTGGCCATTGAATTCGTGCTTCAGTGTTTGAAAAAATTATTTGGTCTGAGCTGCAAATTTTATACATACATATATTTACACATATAATATATATAATATATACATATATACATATATTTTTAAAATTGTGTACAACTGTGAAAGCCAAACTGAAAAACCTAATCTACTCAAGTTATATGGTAACAAAAATAAAAAATTATATTATTATTTTAAGGATTGTTGCCATAGTATTTTGATTAATTAGTAAGTAAATAATAAGTCTTCTCAAAGACTCTCTGCTGTCAAGAAGCACTTTCAGTGGCTTTATCAAACAGTTTTAAATATTCCTTGAAATTGGAGAATAAGTTTTTAAATTTTGCATGCATTCTTTTTTTCTGAGAGTTGGAACTTGCTGAAATATAATGTTGCTGTAAAACTATGAAATTGGTTCTTGGTGAGTCATGTGAAACAAGTAAAAAACACATTTTAGTTCTTAAGTGTACTGTTTGAAATTAGAGATGCATATAAGCTATGAGTCCCATACCCCTTTCAAGATATAAAATGTTCCACTCCTTTATGCAGGGATTTGTAGAAAGAATTTCCTTATTTAAGGCACTGAATAAACTAAATGATGCTAGTCTTTTTGGGGAGGTTGCTTTTGTTGTCAGTAACATTTATTAAATACCCAAAATATGTACATGCAGGGAAATGAAAAAACTTAGAAGACATGTTTTATTCTTCCAGAAGTAAATCAGTTAGCCAGCAAGCACATATTAAGCTTCTGCTATGTGTTAGGCACCAGGAATACAAATGTAAAGAATAAAGCAATCTCTAATCACAAGGACTTACTTTCTAATAGGGGAGAGAAGTACATGTATGTGTGCATACGTATGTGTGTGTACATATATGTACATATGTATATATATCACATAATATTAAATGAATATAAAGTAGTTAAATACAAGGTAGTTTGGGGGGGGGGGGGCAGAAATAAAGAAAAGTTTCATGTAAAACCCAGTGCTTGAGATGTGCCTTAAAGAAGGAGCTTGACTCTTAGGAGGTCGAAAGGAAGTGCATTCCACACAATGGAATATGACCAAAACAAGGGTATTTTGGTGGTGAGGTGTCATATGTGAGGTGCAGAGAAGTCCAGTTTGTCTGGATTGCTGAGTATAATCTAAAATCCAGTGAATATGGAAAGACAGTTTGGAGACAGGTTCTGAAGGGCTTCCAAAGTTAAAAAAGAGCAGTTTACATTTTATCCTAGAGACAAGAGGAAGCTATTAGAATTGATTGATTTAGGGAGTGATAGAGTTAGATCTCAGCTTAAATAAAAGCACTTTGGTAGTTGGAGGATGAAGTATTGAGGTAAAGAGATGAATTAGAAGTCTATTTGAATAATTTAGGGGAGAGGTAAGGAACTTAAACTAAGATATTAGCTGTATGAGTTGACTGAAAGGGTCAGATTCAAGATATGTTGTAACAGTGGAACCAGCAAAATTTGACAACTGTTTGATTAGATGGGGTGAAGGAGATTGAAGAGTTGAAGAAAATTCCGGGATAACGAACCCAGGAGACTGGAAGGATGGTGGGGCCGAGAGAGGAACATGTTTATGGAGCCTCAAACCAAAAATGTAAATTGATATAGTACAAAAATGCTGAAAGGTGCCAGGTAGAGGAGTGAATAGAGAAATCAGGTTTAGGTAAAGGACAGACTTCTTTTTGGGGTGACTGAGCAAATTTTTAAGGCAGTAGGGGACACAGATTGGTGAAAAAACTATTGGACATTTCAGATAGAATGATGAATAAGTCATTTGGGGGACAGCAAGTAGGTAAACTTGACTAGAGTGGAAAGTCCGTGTAGGGGAATAACAAGAAGTAAGTTTGGTAAGAGGAGGAAAGGTAACAGCTGATTGAATCTTAAGTACTAAAGATACTAGGGATACTAGGGATACTGAAGGTTCTTGAGCAGCCAGTGGCTTCTCAAAAGTATTTCAAGAAGATTATTTTAGCATCTCTTTATTGGAACTATGAGAAGGGAGAAGGATAAAAGGTGAAACTTATAAGTTATAGTAGTGCAGACTTGAAATGAAGAGGTCTTAAACTATAGGTGGAGGTGGAAATGGAAAGGAAGGAGAGAAAATTAGAATCTACAAAGAAAATGTGGTCATGACTTGGAGCTGGACTGTGTCTGGCAGGGAATGAAAATGTTAAAAATGACAAAGAGATGTCAAGCCTGGGAATCAATCAGGAGAAAGATAGTGTTGTTGATAGGGAAATTGGGAAGTATGTATTTTTATTTTCTTGGATAAAAGATGATGAGTTCATTTTTCAAAATGTTAAGCTACAGTTGAAACAGTCACAAAATAATAAAAGAAAAAAAAAGTGAGGCAGAGCTAGGGGTGTTAACAGTAACCCATTTTGAAAGCACTTTTACAATATATTTTCCTCATCATAATCTTGGGAATTAGTAGCTAAATATTATGTCCCCTTCCCTCCATCTTTTAATAAATGAAGAAACTGGGACTCATAGAGATTATGTAGCTTCCCTGTTATTACACAGCTAGTAAATGTCAGAGCATAAATTTGAATCAGGTTTCCTGATTTCAGGTCTAAAGTTCTTTCCAGGTCAGCAAAGTGCCATTAGTGAGTCATCTACATCTAGGGGTTATAGTTTAAATCATTTGAGCAAATTAATGTTAGAGGGAATATGTCAATCTAATCCCTTTGAGGACATGTCAAAATAAACATTCTGCTTTATTGAAATAGAGAGTTTGTTACTTTGTGACATTGTGAATCCTTTTTTTTTGGGGGGGGGGGCAGTAATTCATTCTTTATAATTTTCACTCATAGGTTATGGCATACTGCCTGTCTGGGAAAAGAAAATGAAGTAATGGTATTTGGTGGGAGCAAAGATGATTTACTTTTTATGGATACAGTAAGTGACTTACATCTAAATATTTCCTTTGACTATTTTATTATTAAAATAAAAAGCCTGCATAGTGAGACATTGAAAAATGTAGTATTATAAAACTGGTAAAAAATTAGATGAAATAATCCTTTTAATGAATTGCTTACTTCCAGAGGTAACAGTTTTTATTGAAGTATTTCATATCAAGCTGTGTCTGTAAAATAATAAAAAATCAAAGTAGGTCTGTTATCCTCTAATATGTATTATCTCTATATATTATCCTCATTATCAGTCATAAGGTTTATCAAGCTATCCTTGCTGTTAACTGGACCCAAAGAAGAGTGATTAGTGAATAGATATAAACTTAGAGTGAGGCCTCTGGTGCAGCGTTTGACTCTTTGACTCTTTGTTGTTCAACATAACAATTTGGTGATGGTGGTCAGTATGTGTATTGTATTATAAACAAACTCATCCTGCTTCCAGAAAGCTCCAACTGAGGAGCCAAATGCTCCTGACTTCTGAACTTAGAAGGCTTTCCCCATATCTGGACATATCCATCACAGTAGTTCAATTACCTATGCCCAGGGAGGGAAATAAAAAGTAGAGAAGATTGTCCCAAGGTCCATGTTCAAGTCATATAGCTAGCCCCTATTTTAGCTGCTACATGTAAGTAGATAGCCATTTTTTTATGAATAGTAGAAGGGTACATAGTAGCCTCATGGAATCCCAGTCTTCCTTCCGGATACAGCCCAGGCATCACCTTCTAACATGGAACTTTTCCAGATTCCTTTCCTTGTCAACTAGATTGAACTGGCCTCTAATCTGTGTATGATTGGAGCTGAACAGAACAGGCTAGAGACAGGAGAGTCAGGAATCAAACAAAAGCTTAATTTCAAAGTGAGAGAAATGACTTGCAGGAAAGGAGGCAAACTAGACACATGTTCTGAGGCCCTGCCCCTAGTCGGGGGGAGGGGTACTTTAGTGTGACCAAATCTCAGTAGCTATACCAGTGACTGTGCAGTGAGCTGTAACCCTGACAAGGAGGGGGTAACAGCAACAATGAGACAAGTTTGATTCATAGCAGGGATTCATGACTGGAACATGGATATAGTAGGTGTTTGAGCTCAGAGAATACCTGTTGCTGGTTAAAGCAATACAATAATTATATGAAACAGTTCTGGGATTTTGCTGTGGCTGAGATCATCCAGAGAATTAGTGCAAAGAATTACTGTTATACCAAGCTTGGCATAACAGGGCACAGCTTGCTTGCTGGGTCTTAGCTCTGGAAAAAAGGGTGTATCTTAATATCTAGACATTTCCCCCTTTTAGTCAAAGGGTGCAGGGCTGAAAGAACTCCTGCCCTTCTGGCCAATGAAGGAGATGTAAGTATAAGCCAAGATGCCACGAGAGGCCAGTTGGACTAGGATGAAATGTTTAGTTGCTAGCTGTTGTTTCCTTTGCAAACATAAAAGAGAGGGAGACCAAGAGTGTAGAGGGAGAAAATGCCAACACATGCTTGAATCAGGATCTTTGTAGTTGGGCACATAACAAAATGGAAGAGGACAGTTTTCTTGGCCCTTATACAGAATCTTGGGACAGCTCTCTCATCTGGGTGTCAGCTACTTCTGGGTCCATACTAGATGAACCTTGAGGTCCCCAGAGGGTTCTGCCATCCACTCAGGAGTGGAGGCTTCTTTCAGATTATTCAGTAGTCCACATCCACAGGTTTGGCAGCTGTGGGAATAGTGAGAAGGACCTGGTAGGGATCTTTAGAATTTGAGATGTACAGTTGTGAGAAAGCACCTTACATCAGTCTTTGGATCTGAGTTTCTGGTCAGCATAACATAGGTTCTTGGTTAAGAGCTCTAAACAGCACATACAGATGACCCAGGTTCTCAGCCAGATTGGGTTAGTTTCAAACAATACAATAAGGTTTTTCATAAATTCATTATCATAACTAAATTAAATCAGGTCACATTAATGTCATGTTACAGATCAAACTACTTAGTGGGCTCACAATGGATTATTTTTGAGAAAGGAGATTTACATATCACCAAAGTAACCAAGAAAACTTAAACATAAATCAGGATCTCAAAGCTGAGTTAAGAAACCAGAGTCTCAAAAGCTGAGACTAGAGAACTAATATCAACTCTTTTTGTACCCTAGTAACCCATTCTCAGTGTCCATTTAATCAGCACATTTCATGTCCCAGATGTCTCATGTAGTCACTGGTCCTTAGATATCTTTTCTTGGACAACAGGCTTTATTTTCAGGGCAGCTCTAAAGGGGCTCTGCTTCTCTGTTCCGAATCAAGAGATTCGTAGGTAATTTGGACTTAATGTAATTTCGTAAATTTGGTTCTCTAATCTTGAAACTTCAAAGGATTTCAGTTTATTTATATACCATTTACTATTTCTATTTCTTAATCCTGTACCTGACAGAAGACTCTTTTAAAAAAAATTATGAGGGTCCAACCCCATAAAATGATCTCTTCCACCCTTTAAAATTATCAGACAGATACTTTAAAAAAGAGAAAATAATTTCACCTTCTTTACCATTATCAATACACTTTATATGTACTGTATTACAAAACTTCTTGATTATAGAGATTTTCTATAAAAGGAAAAGGAGGGACATAGATATAACAGTGTCATATACCATAACAGTGGGAAAACTCCCTTAACTCTGTTTGATTCCAGGAATGAGTCATATCTGAGAGCCAGTCATATAGTCACAGGGTATCAAAAGCAAGACTCAGGATTTCCTTTTCAGAAAAGAAATCGTGTTCGTCCTTCATTTGCGAAGAAGACCATGCCATTGGAGAAATGATGACATGACTTGCACTTGACTTTGTTTTGAATAAAGGAGACTGTGCAGGTTGCCAGCCTCATTTCCCCAGTGACTTGATAATCCTCAGGATGACTGGAGATGGCTCAGGATGCACTGGGAGACCTTGGGCCCTTTAGGCCAAGGTCTTTGCAGGTACTTACTTAAGGTGAGGCAACACTAGGGTGGAGCCAAGATGGCAGGGTAGAAAGACACACATACACTAGCTCTTCCACCACAGCCCATAAAATACCTGTAAAGAAAGACGCTCAACAAATTCTAGAGCAGCAGAAGCCACAGAACAAGGGAATGGAGGAGATTTCCAGCCCAGGGTGCCCTGAAAGGCCAACGGGAAAAGTCTGTTGCACTGGATTCAGAGCAGAGCCCAGCCCAGCTTTGGAGGAGGACCTGAGCAGGCCTCAGGGGCAGAATCCCCAGCAGTAGTAGACGCTGTTTGCAGATCCCTCAACCCACAGGTGCCAAAGGTCATTGAGAGTGATTTTTCAGCTGGCCCAGAAGAGAGCAGGGTCTTCCCATAGCTCCGGCATCAGGCAGCAGAGGCAGAGGCCTCATTGGGTGGCAACAGCTCCCACAGAAGCCCCCACAGCAGCCTGCATCGCACATTTTTGGATAGTAAAAGCCCAGGGAGCACTGAGCAGCTGATCCTTACCTCAGCCCTATGTGGAGGCCCTGCTCCCACCTAATACTCCTGGAGGAATTGAGCAGCTGATCTTTATCTCACACTGAATGGCAACCCTGCCCCCTCCCAAAGGCCCTAGGGGAATTGAGCAGCTTATCTGATTCTTAGCCCCCCAGTGCTGGCTTGGTGGAACTGGAGGCCAGGTGGTTGTGGAGAGGAAACTACTACTCACAGATTCTAGGCACAAAAGTTTCTTGTTGCTTCCAGACCAGTGTACATGGTTGATTGTGTCACCTGGGAGGAACTGAGATCTTAAAGATCCTCAGAGTATGCCCTACTCTTGACAAAGGACCCAAAAGTCAAGTAACTGATTGGGAAAATGTCCAAAAAAGGGGAAAAAAGTAAGACTATAGAAGGTTATTTTCTTGGTGAACAAATATCTTCTCCCATTCTTTTGGATGAGGAAGAACAATGCTTATCACCAGGGAAAGACGTAAAAGTCAAGGCTTCTGTATCCCAAACATCCAAAATAAATATTCAGTGGTCTCAGGTCATGGAAGAGCTCAAAAGGAATTTTGAAAATCAAGTAAGAGAGGTGGAGAAAAAATTGGGAAGAGAAATGGGAGAGATGCAAGGAAATCATGAAAAGCGGGTCAACAACTTGCTGAAGAAAATAACAACTTGCTGCTTTAAAAATAGGCTAACTTAACTGGCAAAAGAGGTGCAAAAAGCCAGTGAGGAGAAGAATGCTTTAAAAAGCAGAATTAGCTAAATGGAAAAGGAGGTCCAAAAGCTCACTGAAGAAAACAGTTCTTTAAAAATTAGAATGGAACAGGTGGAGGCTAATGACTTTATGAGAAACCAAGAAATCACAAAACAAAACCAAAAGAATGAAAAAATGGAAGAGAATGTGAAATATCTCATTGGAAAAACAACTGATCTGGAAAATAGATCCAGGAGAGACAATTTAAAAATTATGGGACTACCTGAAAACTGTGACCAAAACCAGAGCCTAGACATCATCTCTCATGAAATTATCAAGGAAAACTGCCTTGAGATTCTAAAACCAGATTGAAAGAATCCACCCATCAATCACCTCCTGAAAGAGATCCAATAAGAGAAACTCCTAGGAACATTGTAGCCAAATTCCAGAGTTACCAGTTCAAGGAGAAAATATTGCAAGCAGCTAGAAGGAAACAATTCAAGTATTGTGGAAATACAATCAGGATAACACAAGATCTAGCAGCTTCTACATTAAGGGATTGAAAGGCTTGGAATATGATATTCCAGAAGTCAAAGGAACTAGGACTAAAACCAAGAATCACCTACCCAGCAAAACTGAGTATAATATTTCAGGGGAAAAAGTGGTCTTTCAATGAAATAGAGAACTTTCAAACATTCTTGATGAAAAGATCAGAGCTAAAAAGAAAATCTTTCTTTCAAACACAAGAATCATAGAGAAGCATGAAAAGGTAAACAGGAAAGAGAAATCATAAGGGACTTGCTAAAGTTGAACTGTTTACATTCCTACATGGAAAGACAATATTTGTAACTCTTGAAACTTTTTTCAGTATCTGAGTAGTTGGTGGGATTATACATACACACACACACACACACACACACACACACACACACACATGCATAGAGAGAGACAGAGCACAAGGGATCATATCTAAAAAAAATGAAATTAAGGGATGAGAGAGGAATATATTGGGAGGAGAAAGGGAGAAATGGAATGGGGCAAATTAGCTCTCATAAAAGAGGCAAGAAAAAGACTTTTCAATGGAGGAAAAAAGTGGGGAGGTGAGAAGGAAAACGTGAAACTTACTCTCATCACATTCGACTAAAGGAAGGAATAAAATGCACACTTATTTTGGTATGAAAACCTATCTTACAATACAAGAAAGTGGGGGAGAAGGGAATAAGCAGGGTGGGGGGGAGGATGGAAGGGAGGGCAATGGGAGGAGGGAGCAATTAGAAGTCAACACTCTTGGGCAGGGACAAGGTCAAAAGAGAGAATAGAATAAATGGAGGGCAGGATCAGATGGAGGGAAATATAGGTAGTTAATACAACATGACTGTTATGGAAGTCATTTGCAAAACTACACATATATGGCCTATATTGAATTGCTTGCCCTCCCAAAGGATGGAGGAAGGAAGAGAAGTTGGAACTCACAGTTTTAGGAACAACTGTTCAGTATTGTTCTTGCAAACGACTAGGAAATAAGAAATACAGGTAATGGGGTATAGAAATTCATCTTGCCCTACAGGACAAAAGAGAAGATGGGGATAAGGGAAGGGAGAGATGTTAGAAGGGAGGGAAGATTGGTGGTAGGAGTAATTAGAATGCTCAGCATTTTGGAGTGGGGGAGGGGGAGATGGGAAGAAAATTTGGAACTCAAAATTTTGTGGAAATGAATATTGAAAACATAAAATAAATAAATTTTTTTTAAAAAGATGAGGCAACGCCCATTCATTGAATAGGCCTGTGTAAGAAGTAGCCAGGGCATGGCCCCTTTAATGAGGTCAAGAAAAACAAAGACATCAGGCTGGGTGGGAAACAGCAGCAGTTACTATTAATAAGCACTCTAAAGCTAGGGGGGTCCAGGAGCCCTTGGCAGGGGCCCCTGGGAGTCCCAGTTTCAGAGTATAGTTGGTTTAAGGTTTTAGGAGAGGACAGAGGACAGGGGAGAGGAGAGGAGAGGAGAAAGGAAAGGAGACAGAAAAACCCAGGTCAACTGGGCAACTTTTGGCCATCCAAATTTACCTTCCTTTGGAGAGAAGGAAGGGGAGGGAGAGGCAGACAGGAGAGGAGGAGGTGAGGTACCCAGCTAGCATTCAGCCAGCTGCATCTACTCACAGGATTATGTTCATCCTTCGTTGCCAAAGAAGACCGTGCCATTAGAGAAATGATGACATGATTTGCACTTGACTTTGTATTGAGTGAGGGAGGGCTGTGCAGGTCACCAGCCTCACTTCTCCTCCGGAGCCATCTGAATCCAGTGACCAGATATTCCTCAGGATGACTGGCAGAAAAGAAATAACACAATGTAGAAATAAAGTCAAGAAGATCCTACTGTAGGCTGTGCAAAAGTTGTCCTCAAAACTTTTCTCAGGTACAGATATCCATATTTAGCAGACTGCAGCATATCCCATTTTCTGCTACTGGATTCATGACAATTCAGACAACTATCTCTGTAATCAAAGCTCAAAACAATAGATTACAATCCCAGGAATTTTTACCTTAAAGAATAAAATTTCATTAACCACAATTTAGGGCTTGAATATCTTTCCTGATGTTTCCCCAAACAGTTAATATTTCATTAATCCTTTACTTATAAATTTAAGCTAACCATATTCTGGGACCTCAGACATACAGCAAATACCTGATAGTTTACTAATCATTAATATATTTAAGGTACATCTTTAAACTGCCATATACTTTCATTACAGCCAAAAATATTATCATCTGCTTTATAACAAAATACTCCTCATTAAATGTTGAACAGTTTTCATGTATTTATTTTCTACCACATCCTTTTAAAAGCCCAATTCATATGTAACAGCATCCAGTTTAAAAACTTGTTCTCTCTAACCACATTTCTTTTTACAATGGTGTCTCAAATTTCACAATATGAGAAAATTTAGAAATATAATAACAAAAACAATATTATGTATTTAAATCATGAAGCGAAACTTCAGATGACATCAATCACATTTCCAAATTATCACATATAAAAATAATTGATCTTATTGCCTTTCTCATTTTAAAAGCACTTTAGATTTATCAAAGATAGAACAGTTACATTCAGCTAAAGAAATAATAATAACGTAGTACTTAGCCTGTGCCAGTCACCATGTTAAGCACTTTACAATCCTTACATCTTTTTGATCCTTACGACAGCTTTTGGGAGGTGGGTACCATTACTATATTTCTCTGTAGACCAGGAAAACTGGGGCAAACAGATAACTTGCCTAAGATTACATAGCTACTAAATTTCTGCAAGTAGAACATAATTCATGTTTTCCTACATTTTCCCAGCATTTTTTCCAACAAATGTATTTGGAAATCTGAACTGAGGAGTTATGAGGGATCTCTGATTTGAATACTTGTTCAAATAAGAGTTAACAAAAGGTGGCTATAAGGTGCAAACTGTTTACATATATTTTTTTTTTCACTTTGGGATTACTTTCTAAATAGCTGCCTTCCTTCATTGCACTAGAACAATGAAGCTATTAATTTTGCCATCTACTTTTAACTTTTGTAAAAATCTAATCCTTATTTTTCCTTAAAACAAATTCTACAGATTGGCACCCCAAAACTTACTAAGATATTTTGGAAGAGAGTGAGTTAGTGGAATTATTCCAAATCCCAAAAATTTTCCCCTGCAATTTTAAAACTGATACATCTTCAAACTCTTTAATCTGCTTAGACAGGCCTGCACAACATACAGCCCACAGCCAAAGGATTTTGGGTGGCCCACAACAAATGTAGGGTTCCCACTGTGCACGCTCCTGTTTGTCACTTGATCCATGGCAACCAATCATTGTCAGTCTGTCTCTACTGTAACCTATCTGTGACTCAAAGAGGGTTTGCAAGTTCTGCAGATCTGTGCTAAGATGTGTTTAGCAATTCCACAAACTGGAATTTTGTCATCTGACTTTACTTCTGTAATTCTAACTTGATCAATGTTGAAATGACAGAGAAAAAGTGTGTTGTAGGTTTGTGTTTTTTTCCCTAGTCCTAATTTTCCTTGAAAAGCCTAAAGTGGGAGTTAGTCCTGCTTACTGAGACAATTGCTTTAAGTATGAAAATCCATTAATTTTCCTCAGTGTTCTAAATTCTCTATGACTTTTAGAAAATTTTCTAACTGGCTGTATTTTAAATCTTTTAAGATAACAGAATCTACAATCATTTTACATGACACAGACATTTTACATTTTACAAAGCCACACAGAATGTCAAGATAGATGGAAACAGACACAAATAATTCTAACAAAGTACACAGTTACAACCCATAGCTAGGCATGCACTTACCAGTTTAACAGAGGCATGGAGCTAACCAGTCTCTTAGCCTGTGGGGGAGGGGAGGCCAAAGCTGGAACAGAGCAGGTAAGAGCCTACTGGCCTACAGAAGCCAGAGCCAAACAGAGCAGGCAGGAACAGTTGGTTAGGGGAACAGAGAATGGAAGAAAGGCTATTCTTACCACTGTGTCTGAGATGTCAGGTCATTGGAAGACTGGCGTTTTCCTCACAAAAAATGCTCTACCAAGGCAGAAGCTCAGAGACTGGAGAAGGGACAAGGGCAGAGGACTCACCAGATGAGGAGGTTCAGACTCTGGAGAAGTAAATCTCTGGTGTCACCTGCTGGTGACATTACTGCTGGTACTGGAGAGTCCAGAGGCCTGATTCAGTTCCCATTCCTACTTCTGACACCAATTAATGTTAACTAGACCAAACTGGCCTGTAACCTGTGGATGGCCAGAGCCAAACAGAGCAGGTTAGAGACAGGAGAGTCAGGAATCAAATAGAAGTTTAATTTCAAAGTGAGGGAAATGGCTTGCAAACAAGGAGGTAAACTAGACCCATTTGCTGAGGCTCTGCCCCTAGAGGGGGGACCCACTTTAGTGTGGTCAAATTGCAATACTTATACCAGTGGCTATGCTGTGATGTGTAGCCCTGACAATAAGGGGTAACGGCAACAATGAGACAAGTTTGATTTATAGCAGGAATCTATTACTTGAACACGGACACAACAGGTGCTTGTCTGAGCTCAGAGGACACCTGTTGCTGGCTAAAGCAATACAATAATTATATGAAACAATTCTGGGATTTTGCTGTGGCTGAGATCATCCAGAGAATGAGTGCAAAGAATTATTGTTATGCCAAGCTTGGCATATGAGGGCACAGCTTGCTTTCTGGACCTGAGCTCTGGAAAAGAGGGTGTCTTCTACTATCTTGACATCCTCTAGTTCCTAGCATGCTACCCCTCACCTATTCGGTAACTCCTGAAGTACATAATTCATGTGTTTCCCCCTTGCCTTCCCCATTTCATTCTTTGTATTTCTATCCTTAGTTCCTAGCATAGAGCTTGACATAAGAAAAAAAACTGATAAATGCTTGTGGGTTGATTGAAATCATATAAAATAAGTCTGACCCATGTACTTTATTGAGAAAACATGGGGGAGGAGTCAAGATGGCGGCGTAGAAAGACGCACATATGCTTAGCCCTTACCCCATAGCCCATAAAATACCTGTAAAGAAGAACTCTCAACAAATTCTAGAGCAGCAGAAGCCACAGAGAAAACAGGTTATGAGAAGTTAAATGACCTGCCTAGGTGTGTCTGAAGCAGATCGAGAACTCAGGTCTTCTGTTTCCAAGTTAAGCATTCTTTCTCTTGGACCTCTCTCTACTTGAGTTTTGACATAATTTTTTAAAATTTTATTTAGGGTCACTGTAATGATTTATTGATCTTTCAGACTCAACCTTATTCTCTTCTCAGGTAAGTGAATCTTTATTTCTTTCAGGTAATATTTGTTACTAATTTTCCAAGATGAATTAATTGATATATGTTTCTGTTTGCTGGAGAACAACTTTGAGCATTCTGTGAATAGCGTGGAAAAATTTCATGTCTTCCACAAGTCAGTGCAAACTGTTACAACTGCACCAAGTACTGAACTATTTAGAGGGAGGAAGAGGTGTGCTGGAAGCCCCATAACTTTTGTATTTATGACATAAATATCTTGCATTTACTTACTTGTGCAAGTTCTCTGAAGGAAAGAACTGTCTCACTTCTGTCAGTTTCCCTAGTGAGAAGCGCAGCACCCAGCACATAGTAGGCACTATGGTTTATTGTTTTAGATGTTTGTTGATTGATATGTTTACACATTTCATATGTTTTCTGAGTCAAGAACCTAGGATTGATTTTTTTATAGGTTGTGTCTCGACTGCATTGGTAAAAATGCTGTCATCTTAGAAAGAGAGATAACGTTATTACCTCCAAAGCTTCTTCAGCAAGTCCTCAAAAAAATAACGTTTTGGACTGCAGCTAATCATCGACAAGAACAAAGAGCCAAAACTGAAGAAACAGACAAATATCTTTGAATTAATATTGTCATATACGACATACATTAAATATGTGAAACATTTTGGAAAAGACTACTATTAATAGAGTTTTAATTCTGGTCTTCCCCCCCAAAAATAGTATTTGGCAGCAAAAAAGCTGCTTTTGGAGGGATTCTATAACAATGATGAATGGTAGATACAAGAATGGTATATTAATTTAAAATTTTAAGAACAGGCCACCTTTCAAATAAGTTATGGTAAAGTTATTCCTCTGGAAAATTAGTAACTAACATAATAAAAATACATTTCATTGTTCATTCTTCATTGAAAATATTATACAAAATATTCAGGAAAATGATAGATTAGTCTAAGGACTTCAGGAATCGGAAGAAACACATTTACCCTGAAATACTACGTATTGTATTTTTGTCATTAATTTTTGAAGAGAATAAATTATCTTAAGTAACTTAAAAACTTTAAATTTCTCATTATAAATGAATGAATATTGCTTATGTTAGCCATGACAAAATATAAATATTTGGATGAGTCATATCAAACTTTGAACTGTCCTGCTTTTTTACATACATATGTTTCTGAGACATCTTTATTACTTTAAGCAGCTGAGGAATAAAGTTAGTTGCAATGGATGGTAATCAATGTCCAGTTAATTTTGTGTCTATCAACAACATGGTAACATAGGTAACACAGAAATTAGTTGAGTAGTGTAGGCTCATTAAGAAGTAGATTATATAGTAACCTACAATCCTGTAAAAATATAATTTGCCTCATAAGAATGCTTCCTGTAAAATGTTTATGTTGAATGAAAGGTGATAGCTCAATAACTTCTCATAATAAGTCCCTCACCTTAATTCCTTCTAAAATATAGAGGTAATGTTCAGGATGTTTGGGTGATGAACATATATAGTATCTTCACTTTAATCTCTGATATTGCTGCTTATGTGAACATAGAAGACTAGATTAATATCAGTTAACCCTTTAAACTATTCTAAAGAAAATCTTCTTAGCGTGACCACAGTCTTCTATTTTGTCTCCCATATTCTTGATCTTTATTTTAGAATTGAGATTAACTATTTTTAAATGTATTAGCATAGAAACATTTCTACATTGAAATATAATTAGCAATGCAAATTGTAATATAGTTTGGTACATCTCTAATCACTGAAAGTTTTTAGAGATATGTTTTGTATATAACAGTGTTTGGATGTGTAAAATTGAAATTTTTTGCATTGAAATATTTTGTCTAAATTTATTTATTGTATAAGATATAGAAAATGACTATTTTTCTATTTTTGCTCAGTATTAAGTCATTAGTGTTAATTAAGCAAAGAATTTTTGAGTCCTAATTTTTCATTAGTTTTGTTTTTATATATAGTCTGAATAGCAGATTTTGGATGCAAGATCTTTATAAGTGTTTTATATGTTAGAGAAAATTTTTATGGCCACATAATATAGTTGGGCCATATTTTCATATTGAATTTGACTAAAAATATTTAATGGAAATGAAATTAGTGTTTAAGGGATTAGGAGTGGGAACCAAGGGTATGGCCCCAGCTTTAATGAAGCCTCTTTTAAAAGCATATGATTATATATATATTCTTTGGAAAGTGATTGGAATTCTAATTGCTGTTTCCTTGGCTTTAAAAAGTCTTTTTTCATTTATTTTAGTATATAGTACCTGTTTTCAAAATAGGCATTTTAATTTGTACTGGAGAAACTGTTATTTAAGATCTTTAGGGTTTTGTTGTTTTTTTAATTTAAAATGTAGTCCCTTTTCTAAACAGTGGCATGTACATAGTAGAAAAGTCAGACTAATGCCATTTTAAGTTGATGACTTGAGAGACGATGTAACTCGATAAAAGAATTTTATCCTGCAAGGTAAAAATGCCTCATTGATTAGGAATCTTCTCTCTGTTCTACACTTTCACTGCCCAAATAGTCAGGATTTTCTTAATGTCAGTAGGCCTGTAGGAACTCCAGAAACCTGCAAAACCAACTTTTAGGTTCTATTTTTGAAGAAGCTGGTTCGTTCTACAAGACTTAATTTCACCCTTTACTTCTTTGGCTAAAATAGATCCAGAAAATTAGAAGGTGATCCATTATGGGCCTTGATGGTTCCCCTAAGACTAAATAATAAGTAAGGTGCCCTTAACCTAATGCATAGGGAACAGGGTACCCTAAAGGCTATCCTGTTTTCAAAACCTTCTTTTCCTGATACTGTACATTTAGGATATGGTGTAGTACTAGGTCATGTTAGAAAGTCGTTAACTCATTTAGGTGTTCATTATCAGTCAGTATTAATTTTCAAGGTTTTGTTTCCATGAGCAGCATACTCTAATAGGAATCTTATAAGTACTATTTTAAACTTAATATTGTAGTACTTGCTTCATCTTTCCACTTGTTCTCTACCCAACTTCTCATACTCCTCTGAAAAGACCTATATGAAATGATTTAAAGCAAATTTACAGGAATGGAATAGCAATGTCATAGCATGTTCATACAGTCTATCAAATGAAGAAGTTGGATTAAAAATATTTTTGGTAAGGGATAAAAGAGATGGAGACATGCTTCTCCAATTTTTAAAATGTTTTCTAATTTATCTACATGTGATTTTATTATTTTGAAATTTCCAGTTGGTTAGAATTTTCTTGACATTTGAGTAACTCTCCAAAAGCATTATATTCTGAATCCTCCATACTAAGAAGTTTATCAGGATTATCAGTGATATTCTAGATTGTTTCAATGAAAAAATCTGTATTTTAATCCTCCAGTTGAAATACTCTTAGCCAAAGAAATAGCATAGAAAAGGGTTAGGATTTTGGGTGACTTTTTGGTGATTTTTCTGTTAAGACAGTAAGTGGGAGAAAGTGACATATATAAAAACAAAATAGTAAATGACAAAGTTTGAGGAAAAAATATATACTATAAGAATTTTTGGAATTTGCTATGTAGGAAAAAAGAAATTTCAAAATGTCCTTACTCCCAAAATACAAAGAAACTTAAAATAAGTTTTTGATCTCATGCCAGCCATTGTCACAGATGCCTTTAGTATGATATTTGTTTAATAAATGTGTTTGGAAAATCTGTAATTTCTTTGTTATCAATTAAAAATGAATAAAATAATTTGCTTTGTTAATAGTAACTAATTCAGAGTGGCAAATGCAGCGTTTTTATTAAATTTTAAAAATTACATAAGTTCACAGATTTAGATCTTGAAGGAACCCCAGAACACTTTTTCATATTGTCTTTGTTACCTTCAGCAGAGTTTATTCTAAGACAAATGAAATTAATTTGTGTCCACATTTTTAATTTTTCCCAAGCTGGTGACATGCATTGCATGGGAGTTACAGTCCAAAATTAGCTCAATTTGGGGGTTAGGGGTACAAAACTATAGGTCCTTTGAAAAGTAAGTGTTCCCCAAGGGGTGCCAATCAACCCTGAATGGTCAACACACTGAGAGGTGGGCTATATTAAAATAAGAGTCTTGGAGTCTGTGACTTAAGTCACTTAATCTTGGTCAAAGAGACATCAATTTCGATATCACCTGTCTTGACAATGGGGAGGGATTAATATTTCCCCAGTCCTTTCCAGGCAACACAAGGAAATAGAGCCTTTAGATTAGATAAAGGGGCATGGGGGAAACTCTGAGTCTCCAAGATTACTAAGAAAAATTATTTTTCACATTCCCCCATCAAATTCTAATGAGAGGTGAATCACTAACTGATATGGTCAACACTTTCTCAAGGGGTTTGGGGGTAACTGTGAGAGGGGGGAAAGGGGAGAAATTGATTGATACATTGACAAATAAAAAGGGCAGTCCCCTTAGTAAGTAAATAGACCATACATAAAAAGACTCAAAAGGAAAAAGTAAACAATAAATAGTCCATTTAAGGCTCATATCATATAGCTATCTGGTTTTCTAGACATCATCTGATTAAATTCTCTCCTTGGAATGTGGTTTAAGCAGTCTTGAGCAGACTCTTTAATTGACTCCTTGGGGAGAGATCCTCTTTTTTTGTTAAAATTTCCTACAAAATTGATTTTAACACAATTTCAAATTACTCTGCCACTAACTAGGTCAAATGATGAAAGTTAACTTGACCCTTATGTCTCCATTATTATAAAATCAAATTTTATATATTTAATAATTTAATAAAATCAAATATTAATTATAAAATCAAAATTTGGAACCTTGGTTTACGAAACTTTTTATCACTAGTCTTAAATTTCTGATGCTGCTTCCATTGAGCTGCTGACTCTGACTCTTTCTCAGAAAGCACTCATTTAAGGTTAGTCCAAAGACACAACAAACCTAGGAATGAAACTAGAAGTTCGTAGTAGGTTTGGACATAACTGTCATCAATATCAGATTATTACTGCAACAAATTAGCTTGGAAATGGAAATTTCATAGGCTTTCTAAAAATCACACAAAACATTCCTTCATAAAAGTATTTCCCTTTCTTAAAAACAGTTTACAATCTATCCTGATATTACTATAACAAATTAAATTCCTAATTACCACAAAATTCTTAGATATCTAAATTCTGTAGTCAAAAGGGTGCTTGTAATGAGGACCCATTTATTCAGTAAGAATTCCACAACACAAAACCCTTGCTTAGCGTTGATAACGGTCACAAAGGAAATTTTATGAGTTCTTTGCAAAATTACCAACTTTCCTTTCACAAAAACACTTGTGAATACTTGATTAAAATTATAACCCCAAATAGCTTAGTTAACAATCTCACAAATTTTATGTGATAGCCAAATAATTTTAGCTGAAACTTCTTTTTAAGTACAGACATAACTTGGAAATTTATGATTTCTAAATTATAGTACTTCAAAATATTACTACACATGGTCAGATAGAATGATCTAACAGCTTCCTGATCCATTCAGTTTTTATCTGTGACAGCCCAATTTTTAATCTAACAGCATCTGTATTATTAGAGAAATTGCTTTTCTAACGACATAGGTGATATGTGTTTATCAAATTATACAATATAAGGAAATTTAGAAATATAATACCATAAACAATTATAATGTACTGAAACTTGAAACAAGCCAATTAATTAGCAATCAGGTGACCTTAATTTACTCGTATGTGCTTCCAAATTGCTTTACACAGATAATCATTTATCTCATCACCATTGGCATATTGATCACATCTAAAAACTCATATAAAGTTACCAAATATGAAATAATTACATTTAATTTAAACCGTTAACATTCAGATAGCATTTGTCCTATGCCAATTGCGATCTTTACAACATTCCTTGGGAAGGAGGTTCCATTATTATTCCCTTACAGAACAGTAAACTGAGGTAAATAGAACTTTCTTGGGGTCATACCAGTTAATAAATTTCTTAATGGCAAATAATTTTTGAGGTCCAAGTTGGGAGAGCCGGTTCAGGTGTGAAAGAATTCACTTGGACAACATTCTCTTAACCAAGGAAAGATTTATTGACACAAAAGCAGCAGGGCTAACTCTGGAAGAAGGACTAGCAACTTACAGAGGGAGGACAGGGACCTGCTTTTATAAGGACAGGGTAAGGAAGACAGGAAACTTCATGACCCAGAATGAGGGAGACAAGGAATTTTTTGGTCCAGGACAAGGGGAAGTTTTATGGTATTGTTAACCTGAAAGTTTGGTTAAAGTAGAGGCAACAGGCTAACTGCATACGTTTTTATTATCTTATTCTAAATTCTCCTTAAAGTAACAGTACATAGATTCCGCGGAGCCAGGATCAGAACCTGACAGTACACAACCTCAGTACAGAAAAGAGTCTGACTTAAATACATTTTACCATGAGAAAGGAATTCTCTTAGTTGAACAAATGGTAAATTTAGTAAGACAAGCAGTGTCAGTTGGAATTTATGATTCCAGGCTGTGTGAATTTCCTCTCTGTAGCATATGTCTCTGTGACATGGGATAAGGAGAAAATCCCACAACTTGTGGCAGGTATCCTGTGATAAACAGGTCCCTGAAACTGCTAACACAGGAAAGGGCATTTTTAGAGCAAGGCAAAGCAGTCTGATGGATTAGTTCCAGCTTGGGCCCTTATTAAAGCCCAAAATTTATATTAAATGATTATCAGTATTTCAAGATAAGGGGAAGAGACTTTAGGACCCCTCAAGCTCAGGAGGGGCCTCAAGAGGTACTGGAAAAGCAAACCTTAATATTATGCTTAACTCTTATTTAAGTCACCATGTATGCTATATCCCCATCATATTATCTTTTTGTGCTTAATCCTGATTGGAAGAGCACTTTCAAATGCTGTTCTTACTCCTTCAGGACAGATTTTGACTTAAATCAAATCTGGATTTATAATTGCTAACCATAAACATTTTAATTTTTTTAAAGTCCAATAGTCTTGACTCTAAAAATAGTATCCATAAGTTCATCTATTTCCTTAAAAAAAGATATGTGGTGACAATTCCCAGCTCTAAATAACCTTTTTTTCTCTTTTCCTTAAATAGCTGAAGTCCCCTTTTCTTTTTTGAAGTTTATCAAAGAGCTGCCCAGAGCATTTCAGCTCCCCATTCCATCCTCCAGGGCATTTCAGGCTGTTTGTACTAGGAAATGTATATAAAGTTTTACAAACAGCTTGAAATCACACCTGTTTTCATCAAGTTAACTTAAAAAGTGCAGGGCCAGCATTCTAAGACTAAGTTGTACTACTGCTTTTGGCCCAGGAATTTGATTTAATTCTGGCAGGGTGTTGCCAATTTCCCCAGGCAGAAGCCTCCCTAGAGCTTCCAAAGATAATAACTAAATAATTGACTGCCTAAGCAACACAGCTTTCCAAATTGAAAATCATACTCACCTTCGTCCTGCTTCTCTGCACCAGTTAGAATCTGGAGGGAGTTAAACCTTAATAATTTACAAATCAAGAGAGCTATATTTCTCTCATCCCCTTGGCAAACAGCTTTTATAATGCTAATATGCATTTTCATCACTGAAATCCTAATGTGATCCCATTTAAGGCCATGATATAAAAGTCCTGATCAAAATGACTAAAAAACTTATTTTTGCAATTTTAAACACAACTTGGTCTAGATTTTTTTGGTATAAAGCTGCTGCTAGCTGATTCCATCTTCTAACTTCTAGGAGAGTCTCACCCTGCTTTTTCAGTTCCATTACTTATTATCTAACTTTATTTTTGTAACCCCAACTTGGCCAGTGTTGGTGATGAAGTTGAGGGGTGCTGGGAACACCAAAATACCGACTGTCCAGGTCCTGCTTGAATAATTCAACTCAAGCCTTGTTAAAGCCAAAGAAAAACAAAGTTTATTAAAGATTCTCCAAATTGGGTTAGCTCTTAAGGAGCCTGAGCATTTGTAATGCTTGTATTCATTCACAAGCAGGCCAGATAGAATCTCAGCTAGGCAGAGTCTGAGCTGGATTGAATCTGAGCATTCATGGAGGCAAGATGGAACTTAAATACAGAAACGACTGTAGGAGGGATCTGGTGGTGATCTGGTAGTCTAGGGCGATGGGAGGAGGGGTTTAGGGAAGGCCTTGAGGAGAAGTCCAAGGAGGGGGTGACTGGTCAAGTGTTGGAAACAGCTGGAGGCAGTCAGGAGATATCAGACAATAGAGGGCCTGGGCCAGAAGCAGGTGTCATCAGGTAGTCTGGGGTCCCTGAGATGGTCTCCATAGATCTAACCCAGAGGATCCTGATGGGAGTGGTTGGTAATAGGATCAAAGGGAGGAATATCAAAAGAATGCTAAATAGAAGATAGGGAGTATCTGGTCTGGGAGAAATGGCAGGGGAAGGAACCCCACCCCCAAAGGCCAGACTTTTCCCAGGGCCCTTCAGATTGCTGGGACAAAAGCCCTTCCGATCCAAGGGGAAAAGGTCTTGGCTTGGACCTGTACCCCATCATTAGAACCCCCCCCCCAAAAATCTTAATCTCCTGCTAAAAGCCTGAGGTAGAAGTTCTTTCCCAGTCTTCTCTCTAATTACAGACCTTACAAGTTTTTCCTGGCTGCATTTTAAATCAGCACAAACATGATAGTCATTTTATACACATAGAGACACAGACAGAATGACAAGGTAAGTGCACACAAATTTTTTAGAATTAAAATTACACTGGTCAAAATTCAGAGTTATTTTTAGTATATTAATCTGGAACTGTCAAAGGACAGTTGGGGCCATCATAATTTAGGATTATCTTTAGTCAGTTGATACCAGCACTGGCAGTATTTATGGTCATCAGAATAATAATGAACAGGCAGCACTTTTGTTAGCTGGATCTCCAATTTTGGATTCTGACTGACCCATAGCCAAATTATAAGGATATCATTACCTTTCAGGAGGTCTGTCTTGAGGACTCTGCCCCCCAGAACTGGTTGGAGAGAAAAGTGGACTGCAACCTAATGTAGGGAGTCCGAGAGATAAGGAGCAGGGATTTGGGGGATGAGACACATCCACCCTTCACAGCTGAGACTTCAGGAGAAAAGAGTACTGTGGATGTCCAGCCCCAAGTACTGTCAAGGAAGAGTCTAGTCTCCAAGGCTTAGTTTTATCTCTGAGTCGCAGCACCATTAAAGTGCCAGCTTTAGCAGAGTTTGTTCTAAGAAAAGACAAACAAAATCGGATTGTGTCCACATTTTTTAACTTCTCTTAAGCTGGCGACATGCATTGCATGGGAGTTAGAGTCCAGAACTGGCTCAATTTTGGGGTTAGGGGTACAGAGCTATAGGCCCCTGCTATAGGCATGTGTTCCCCAAGGGGTGCCAATCAACCATGATTGGTCAACACACTGGGAGGTGGGCTGTATTAAAATGAGGGTCTTGGGGTCTTTGACTTAAGTCACTTAATCTTGGTCAAAGAGACTTCAATTTCTATATCACCTGTCTTGACAATTGCGAGGAAATCAACATTTTCCCTGATGTCTGGGCAACACCAGGAGCAGGAATAGAGCCATTAGATTAGATAAAGAGGGATGGGGGAAACTCTAAGTTTCCAAGATAGTCATTACTAAAAAAATCATTTTTCACATCATATTTGAGGAAATGGAAGCAAAGAGAGTCAAAGTGGTTTATACAAAGTTATACTGGTAGGAAGTAGGAGAGTCAGATTTAAAATCCAGGTTCCTGACACTAAATACAATGCTATTGCCAAAATGGCCAGCAAAATCTCTTGAGGTTTTTCTCTCTTTTATTTAATTTGGAAAGGCTAATCTAGAGGGAACCTAAAGACAGTCAATAAATATTTAAGCTTCTATTAATGTGCCAAGTCAGTTGCTGTGGCTTGGGAATACAAAGACAAAGGTGAAAGCCTTTCCTGTCCTCAAAGAGCTTATATTCTGTAGAAGACTTCAGCAAGTAGACCAACTTGACTGGATGTAAAGCACATCAAGGAGAACACTTCCCAACCTGAAGAGCACCAGTGTTCTATACAATGCTAATAGAAGTTTTTGTTGTTCTTGTTAATATTTTCATCTGCGTCTATAATTTCATTGGCATGGGGAACTCCTCAGAAGCATTGAAAGATTTGTGGACTTGTTCAGGATTATATACATACCCAATATGTGTTAAAGACACTTGCACCCAAGTCAGCCTGACTCTAAGGCCAATTCTTTTTATCAGCTGTACCCATAGGCTCCAAACATGTTTTATTGCACACTCTATCTTGTAAAAAAAATTTTGAGTATATGCCCCCAATATATGCATATCCATTTATTTCGTACATGGTTCTAACTTCCACTATTTTAATATTTTAACAGCTGACAGAGCTAAAAAAAAGACATCCCACAAAGATTTGGATAGGAACTGGATCTTCTATTTCTCTTATATAGGGAACTCCCTGGTAAGGAAAACTCTCTCTTCCAATGCAGTTTGACACCTCTGACCAATGACAGGTTAAGTGATTTTTCAAATTTCATTCTGGCCGCATGTCAAAGGCATGACTTGAACACAGTTCTTTTTGACTCAGGGGCTGACTGTCCACTAGTCCATGCTATTTCTCATATTAAACAAAGTTATGTAACTTTAGGTGGAAGAAATACATCTTTAGCTGTACTTAGTAAATCATGATATTTTAGTGTTGTTGGGGTGCTTGGGTGCTTGTGTTTGGACCCCAATTCCAAGATCATTTCTCCCTAGCCTCAAAACATTATCTCTAGAATTTTCTCTCCAGCCTAAGGACACTATGTCTGACAATCATGAATGGGCCCCAAAACAGTTATCTCTCTCCCTGGTACAGTAACAAACTGTACTTACAGGATTTATTAGTTTAAACTGGCTTTGTACTAGCTCATAAAGATACTTAGTACCCACTGGACTATCTATATCAATTCCCTACCTCATTATATGCATTCTGGACTCCTCATTATGTGTATCCTAGACTTAGACATTGAATGGTGGCAGGCTGGGCATTTCTTAGTCAGCCCTGACTATTAGTTGACTTAATGATGTTGCCGGCCTCAAACCACACCTCCATGTAGCCCCACCTTGGGCTATTTCCCGATGAACTCTGGGTAAACTGCTGGTGCAGTAGATATTAACAATGCGTGTTCCTTCAAGAACTGACTACTCCTTAACCACTCCCTAATCCTGCCCTGAATCACCTAGTTAGCATATTTGGCACATATTTTACTATAGAATATATCCTATATAAACTTTAAATGTGTCCCTTTTTGATCGCAGTTTCCCTAAGAACTTTTGCCCACTGTATAGTGTAACAGTAAACCTTTGCCTACTAGACCTAAAGGCTGCTTGAGTCTATGAATTCATTCCAGATGACCCTATCCAGGAACTCCAGTCTTTGGAATTTCCATCTATAAATCATGCAAAAGTTTTTATTGAAATTTGCCTGGTAAAATTCTGTCTTAATTTCAATCAGTATTCATGCAAAATAATCTGAAGGTATTGCATTTTTCTATTTTAAACAGGAGGTTTTATAATCCACTGAAATTCTTCATTTAGAAGATTTCTAAACAGGTTAGAAATTACCGTTTCCAAGTTTTTGAAGTTTTCAGATATGAGCTTTTATAGATAACATACATATCATTTTTGGCAACAAAATTATATATAGTCTCCATAGTATGAGTTTTTCATAAAGCAGGTATTTTCTTGCTAATTATTAAAAAGTTACTTTTGTCTGATATCCAAGTTATTTAGAGAAGTAACACAAATATGTCCTACTGATATCCATTCCCCAATGAATAGTCAAGGATAATAAAAACACTGTTCTCTAATGAAGAAATGAAAACTCTATTAGACATATGAAATAAACATATAAAAGACCACTCCAAATCACTAATCAGAGAAATGCCAATCAAAACAACCCTGAGGTTTTACCTCATACCTAGCAAACTGGCAAAAATAACAAAAAATGGGAATGGTCTATCTTGGAGGGGGTGTGCAAAGTGAGGAACATGACAATCTTGTTGGTGGAGCTGTGAATTGGTCTAACAATTCTTGAAAGCAGTTTAGTGTTATGCTAGGATAATTACTAAAACATCTATGCTCTTTGAGAGTCTACTATTAGGCACATACCCAAGGAGGTCAAAGATAAAATGAAAAGCGTAATATAATGAAAAGCGTAATATACATTAAAGTATTTATAGAGGCTCTTTCATGGTAACAAAGAACTAGAAACAAAATAGATTCCATTCACTGAGGAAAGGGTAGGTTGTGAAATGATAATGTTATGAGATGTTACTGTTAGAAGTGAGCCAGTCTAACAAGCCCCCAACAGGGAGAAACATGCTCACCTTAAATAAAGAACAATACCTGTTGTGAAATTAGGAAAGCCTTTATTAATCTTTATATCCATTCCCCCTGAATGGATGGGTAGCCTCCCCAGTAAAGTTACAGAAAGACTACAACATGTGCAGGAAGATGGGGCTTCTTATACTGTTTTCTGAACTTTGAATCTCCTGAGATACCATCCCCTGGCCATGTGACTCCATGTTCTCCTCTCTGATAGGTCCTTCCTCCCACACCTCCTTGGGCCTGTGCGTTTAGTCTCTGACCTCTAACCTGTGCATGCTAGGTCACAACTCCCAATCACCCAGGAATGTGGACAACAGAACTTTCTTGCTTCCCACATTACTGCATCATAGAAGAACGTAAAGAAGACAAGGAGACATGGGAAGACATGAGCTCATGGAAAGCTTTATAAGAACCAGAACAGCTAGTTACCAGGAAAATATACACAATGGCAAAAAAGTAAATGGAGAGAACCATAACACATACAGAATCAAAACTGAGCACTGTATGATTATAATGATCAAGTTTGGCCCCAAAGAGATATGAAAATGCATATCCTTCCTCTTTTTATAGACGCGTTGGACCTGATTTTTGTGGTTTAGTTTTGTTGAATTTATTCTCACCTACCACCCCCAAAATTTTTTTTTATTCTTTGTTATAAGGAATGGATTTAGATAGATGCAGAGATATATTGAGAAATCAAAGTGATAAAAAAAACAAAAGCTATAATTTTTTTGAAAAATATAACTTTTACCTTGAGGAGACAAATTAATTATTTATTTTTCTTAGACCATCTGCTGGGCAGCTCTAAGACAGGATCTTTTGGGTTCCAGACTCTAGTAGGTTCATTCTTGATAGAGGCAGCCAGAAAGACAGCAACTGAGACATAATTAGGGATTAATGACTTCATTCTTCTCAAAGGGGTTGCTGATAATGGGAGCAAACATTACCTACAGCACCCCTTAGTTACTCTTCTGAAAGGGGTGGGTGAGAATAAGAGTAGTAGGAACACCAAGTCCAACAACATTCCCCAAAGTCTCAATGGGGGCTGGTTGAAGCAAGTATTGCACTCACATTCCCCACTTAATGATTAGTGCTCACTTGATTTATAGAGAAGTGAACAATGAAGGCAATTTCCCAGCAATAGCCTTGCAAGTTTACCTTAACTTTAGCAATATCATAGTAACTTAGCCCAGAGCCTGTGCAGTGGACAATTAAACTCAAATGTTTATGTTGTCTGAAGGTTTTATAATTATACACAAACTCAGTAAAATTATTTACAAGCCATGATCCTGGGACCTAGTATCTTAGAAAATAAATCCGCCTTATACACACTAGCATACAACTGTGCAGTTACTTTCATGACAGAAAAGGTCAGCAAATTTGGGGTGTTTTTTCCTTTAATTCAGTTTTATTTTGTTCTGTTCTAAATTCTCATCCACTGTGCCCCACCCATTGAGAAGCCAAGAAAAACCAAACTGACATAAATATGTATTTTCACACTGTCTGCTTGAAAAAGGGAGACTACCAAAGTAGCAACAACAAATATTCTTCTAATCCAGGTAAGGGGATTGCAACCTGGGGTTACCACACAGTACTGGAATGCAAAAGGGCCCATGAAGGACGGGGGTAGAGGTGGAAGTGGGGAGGGAGGGATGGAGTTTAAATCCATTTCAGTGGGGAGAGAATCTCTTGGAAGGTACAGCTTCTCAAAGCTGATTCAAAAGTTGTTTTGTATAACAACTGAAAGTCCATGGAGAAGGCTAATGATGCTTGGGGAGTGGTAACTTCTGGTCAGACAGGCTTTTTTTTTTCTTTTTAAAACTGATTTTCATGGTCTTCTTGTAACTGGTTTTGACCATCTCAGCCAATTTGTAGTTCTGGAATCAGGCAAGGTCAGCCCAAAGTCAGCTGCATTCAGCGAGACAAAACAAATTTCTCCTAGTCGGATCCCAAAAGAAAAAAAAAGAAAAGAAAATGTACTTTCGGTCAGTCCCCCATGCCTCCTGAGGAGGCAGAGACGAAGGGCTGGTTCACCATTTAGCTTCAGGAGAAGTGACTGAAGCAGCCCTAGGTCTGCCTGCCTCTCATCTTCCAGCTCTCTCTGCTCCTCTCTCACCCCTTCTTCCCCTCACCTGACCAGTGCAAGTGCCTTTGTGGGAGTATGTGAGAGAGGAAAAAAAAAAGCCAGCCCAGCTGATAGATGCATTTGGAAAACAAATGTAATGTGTGACACCTGGAAACCTCTCACCTTAGAGGGAGGAAAAAAATATCAACACAATTATTATTATTATTATTTTAAATATTTATTTAACTTTTTACATTCGTTTTCACAAAATTTGGGGTTCCAAATTTTCTCCCCTTTTATCCCCTTCCCCCACCCACCCCAATACGCCAAGCAATCTAATTTTTCCTATCTCCAATCTGCCCTCTCTTCTGTCATCCCTCCCTTCTCTTATCCCCATCTTCTCTTTTCTCCTGTAGGGCCAGATGACTTTCTATTCCTCATTAACTGTATGTCTTCTTTCCTAGTAGCAACAGCAATACTAAACAGTTGTTCCTAAAACTTTGAGTTCCAAATTCTCCCCATCCCTCCCTCCCCACCCATTCCCTTTGGGAAGGCAGGCAATTCAATATAGGCCATATCTGTGTAGTTTTGCAAATGACTTCCATAATAGTTGTGTTGTGTAAGACTAACTGTATTTCCCTCCATTCTATTCTGCCCCACATTGTTTCTATTCTGTCTTTTGATCCTGTCCCTCCCCAAGAGTGTGGACCTCAAATTGCTCCCTTCTCCCTTTGTCCTCCCTTCCATCATCCCTCCCTCCCTGCTTATCTCCTTCTCCCCCACTTTCCTATACTGTAAGATAGGTTTTCATACCAAAATGAGTGTGCATTTTATTCCTTCCTTTAGTCGAATGTGATGACAATAAACTTCATGTTTTTTTCTCAGCTCTCCTCTTTTTCCCTCCACTAAAAAGTCTCCTGCTTGCCTCTTGAATGAGAGATAATTTACCCCATTCCATTTCACCCTGTCTCCTCCCACTACATTTCTCTCTCACCATTTACCTTAATTTCTTTTAAGATATGGTCCCATCCTATTCAATTCACTCTGTGCTCTCTGTCTCTGTGTGTGCATGCATGTGTGTGTGTGTGTTGCACGCGTGTACGTATGTGTGTTTGTGTGTGGTCCCAACTACCCATATATTGAAAAATTTTAAGAGTTACAAATATTGTCTTTCCATGTAGGAATGTAAACAATTCACTTATGGTAAGTCCCTTAAGACTTCTCTTTGCTGTTTACTTTTTCATGCTTCTTCTCATTCTTGTGTTTGAAAGTCAAATTTTCTTTTCAGCTCTGGTCTTTTCATCAAGAATGCTTGAAAGTCCTCTGTTTCATTGAAAGACCATATTTTCCCCTGAAGTATTATACTGAGTTTTGCTGGGTAGGTGATTCTTGGTTTGAGTCCTAGTTCCTTTGAATTCTGGAATATCCTATTCCACGCCCTTCGATCCCTTAATGTAGAAGCTGCTAGATCTTGAGTTATCCTGATTTTATTTCCACAATAGTGGAATTGTTTCTTTCTAGCTGCTTGCAAGATTTTCTCCTTGAGCTGGGAGTTCTGGAATTAGGCCACAATGTTCCTAGGAGTTTCTCTTTTTGGATCTCTTTCAGGTGGTGATCGATGGATTCTTTCAATACTTATTTTGCCCTCTGGTTGTAGAATATCAGGGCAGTTTTCCTTGATAATTTCATGGAAGATGATATCTAGGCTCTTTTTTTGATCATGACTTTCAGGTAGTCCCATAATTTTTAAATTGTCTCTCCTGGATCTATTTTCCAGGTCAGTTGTTTTTCCCATGAGATATTTCACATTCTCTTCCATTTTTTCATTCTTTTGGTTTTGTTTGGTGATTTCTTGGTTTCTCAGAAAGTCATTAGACTCCATCTGTTCCATTCTAATTTTGAGAGAACTATTATCTTCAGTGAGCTTTTGAACCTCTTTTTCCATCTGGCTAATTCTGCTTTTGAAAGCATTCTTCTCCTCATTGGCTTTTTGAACCTCTTTTGCTAATTGAGTGAGCCTATTTTTCAAGGTATTATTTTCTTCAGCATTTTTGTGGGTCTCCTTTACCAAGGTATTGACCCATTTTTCATACTTTTCTTGCATCTCTCTCATTTCTCTTCCCAGTTTTTCCTCCACCTGTCTAACTTGCTTTTCAAAATCCTTTTTGAGCTCTTCCAAGGCCTGAGCCCACCCGACATCCCCCTGGGGTGTCTGGGGTACCGAGGCCCCGCCCTCCACGTCTTTCCCTGATGGCAAGAATATGTCCTCGTCATCAGATCCGAAAGTCAGGATCATTTGCATCTATTCAAAAAAACTATAGTCTTATTTTCCTTCCCTTTTCTAGGCATTTTCCCAGCCAGTTACTTGACTTCTGAGATTCCTGTCCACCCCTGCCTAGATCCGCCCAGCTAGTGCTTGGGGTCTGAGATTCAAATGGGCTTTCCGCGGCAGGTGCGGCTGCTATTCAATGTGAGCTTTAGTTCTGGTGCTGGGGTGGGGGCAGGGCCGCCTCCCAGGCTCAGTTCCCTCAGGGGCTTTATGCAGAGACCTTCAGAAATGGAGCGGGTGGGGCAGGGCCGTCTCCCAGGCTCAGCTCCTTCAGGTGGTTTATGCAGAGACTTTAAGTAATGAAGATCCTGCCTGCTGCTGGGGGAGTCCCGTGCCGCCGCTACCTCCGCCGCTGCCCCCCCTCCACCGCTGCCTCTGCCGCTTCCCCCGCCTCTGCCTCCACAGCTTCCTTCCCCTGCCTCTGCCTCCGCCGCTTCCTCCCGAGGGGGCCTGAGCCACGGAGACACCCCGCTCCCCTCTCGGTCAGCCTAGGCATGTCTCTCACTGACCTGTAGAGTCTGGGCGGAGGGACCTTCCAGGCCGCCAGACGTTCCGTCCCTGAAGCCTGCTCGGATCAGCTTCTCTGGGGCCGTGGCCAGGGCAGCGCTGGGGTGGGGTCTGCTTTCTGGGGCACGACGGACCCTGGGGACAGCTCTCCAGGGCTCTCTGGAACGGAAATCTCTTCCACTGTGTTTCTGCACACCCTGCAGTGATCCAGAACTTCTGGGGAGCTCTTCTTACATTAAATCTATGGGCTGTGGGTTCGGAGCTCACATACGTGCATCTTTCTACTCCACCATCTTGACTCCGCCCCCCTCAACACAATTATTTAACACTAAGAGTGTTGAGGTTTAGGGGTGCTGGGGACCCCAAAATACCAACATGCCAAGTCCTGCTCGAATGAATTCGACTCAAGACTTCTTTAAACCAAAGAAAAACAAAGTTTATTAAAGATTCAGCCACCTTGGGTTGACTCTTAAGGAGCCTAAACATTTGTAAAGCTTCTATTCACAAGCGGGCCAGATAGAATCTCAGCTAGACAGAGTGAGCTGGATTGAATCTGAGTGCCTTTATGGAGGTGAGATGAAACATAAATACAGAAATGATTGTAGGAGGGATCTGGAGGTGGTTTGGTAGTCTAGGGTGAAGGGAGGAGGGGTTTAGGGAGGGTCTTGGGGAGAAGTCCAAGGAAGACCTCAATGGGATTGGGGTGACTGGTCAAGGGTTGGAAACAGCTGGAGGCAATCAGGAGATATCAGACAATGGAGGGTTTGGGTCAGAAGCAAGTGGGGCAATCCAGAGGTAACATAATGGAAGATCTGGCAAGATTGAGGGCAACAGATTTGAATATGAAAGGCTAGATTAAGTGGGAAGATTCTGGAGGAACCTGTCTGCAAATATGAGTATGAAAGGCCAAGTTCAAGGGGAGTTCAGGGAGGTTCCTAGAGTCTGAACCCCATCGTTTCCCCCTCAGACAGATTGGACCCAAATTCTTTTGGGGTGCAGGACAAAGGTCTCAGTTTCTGAAACTGCTTCCTGCTGGCAAGGGGCGTAGAGCTGTTCCTGCCTCCATGGGCCCTGTTCAAGGTGTACGTAACCTGAGCAGTTATCTAGAAAAGACAAACCTGGCAAGGAGGTTTGACAAAGACCGAACAGGCACAAAAGGAGTATAAAGAAAAGACATTTTCCCTGGCATAAAAGATAATTTCTCTGGAGAGAATTAAAGACAACTATGGCAAGGCCAAAAAATAGAAGGGCGGGTTTGGTAGGGGAGTTTTTTGCTGTCAGATATCCCCTTTCTTTCCAAATTGCTCCAGGGGCCTGTAGAACAACGAAAGCATATTTTGAGTAAATAGAAACATCCACTAGCCTAGGATCAGGTGCTAAAGTATGGGTTAAGACTCCCAAAGCTCCTCTTCTCCCTTCATCCACATAAAGAGTGAAAGGTTTTTCTAGATTGAGTAGGGCTAGTGATGGGGTGGTGGTCAGATTCATTCTCAGAGTTTCAAAAGCTTTAGCCTGGTCTGAGTCAGTGCCCTGAGTAGGGTCATAAAGGGGTTAGCAATAAAACCAAAATTACGAATCCAGAGTCTACAAAATCCTGCTATGTGTCAAAAAACTGCAACTTGTTTCTTAGTGCTTTTGCTCTCAGAGGTTAAGGAGAGAGAGGTGGGCATGAGTTCATGGTCCAGATACTTTACAGACTGGCGTGCTATCTGGACTTTGTTCAGAGACCCTATAACCTCGAGTGCCCAAGAAATTAAGGGCTTCCTGGGTGTGGCTACAAGTAAGAATATCATCCACATACTGAATCAAGCTACTACCTAGTAGTTTTGATGGGATTCAGACTCTGGGAGCCTCCTTGAGCTCCCCTTGAATCTTCCTACTTAATCTGGCCTTTCTTATTCAGATCTAATCTTCCCATTTGTTCAGGCAGTCTCCAGAAGCCCATGGGTTTTGCATTATCGCCGTCCCCAGGTTTCACTCCTCACCCTTTGATCCTATTATCAGCCACTCCCATCAGGATCCTCCCTGGGTTTGATCTATGGAGACCATCCCTGGGACCCCAGACAACTTGGTGACACCTGCTTCTGACCCATGCCCTCCATTGTCTGATATCTCCTGATTACCTCCAGCTCTTTCCAACCCTTGACCAGTCACCCCAGTCCCACTGAGGTCCTCCTTGGACTTCTCCCTAAGACCCTCCCTAAACCCTTCCTCCCATCACCTTAGACTACCAGACCACCCTTAGATCCCTCCTACAATCATTTCTGTATTTATGTTTCATCTCACCTCCATGAAGGCACTCAGATTCAATCCAGCTCAGACTCAGTCTAGCTGAGATTTTATCTGGCCTGCTTGTGAATACAAGCATTACAAATGCTTAGGCTCCTTTAAGAGCCTAATGTGGCAAATCTTTAATAGATTTTGTTTTTCTTCGACTTTAAGAAGGTTTAGTCGAATTCATTCGAGGACCCGGACTGTCAGTATTTTGGGGTTCCCTAGCACCCCTGAACCTCAACAGTTTCAGGTCTCTTAAATCCCTTCCCAAAGCCTGGCCAAGTAAATGAATGTTATTTCAAAATCCTTGGGATAAGACTGTCCATGTTAGCTGATATGGACTTGATTCCCCAGGAAGAGTACATTCAAAGGCAAAAATATATTGTATCGTTAGGCTTTTTTTGTGGGAAGGATTGCAAAGTTGCATGGAGATGAACAAGGGACAAGGATTTTATACTTGAGGAATTTTTCAATTAGAGGTTGTAGTCCTTCCCAGGCCTCAGGCTTAATCAGATATTGACCTTGAAGAGGGAACACTTTAGGGTCTGGGAGGCTAACAATGGCTGAAGTGGCAGAAATAGCTCGCTCTAGAATTCCAGGATCCCAAAAAATTGGCCTGTCTCCCACACTTTCAAGCAAACATGGGGAGATCTAGTGAACAGAGGCAAAAACGAGATGGGAGGTTTAACTAGAGAAAATTGACTTCCCAATATCACCATCAGGTCCCTTCCCAACAAGAGGATAGGGCAAGAGGAGATCATAAGGAAGGAACATTTAAACTACAGATCCTCAACTAGGTTGGGGAGGAGGTATGTATGGAGATATCTCTCAATATCCCCTTCCATGGCTATGACCTGATGGGTCAATGGGCAGGTAGGGCCACAGTAACTGGTTAAAGCAGATAACTTAGCCATGTTAAAGTGAGTAACCTTACCTTCAGCCTCCGTTTTTGCCCAGGGCTTGGTGAGAGAGGTGGAGAAAGTGGCAGCACTGCCAGCACCCAGGCTTTCCTGTCGTTCCAAGTCTTGACAGTACTGGAGGACAGGGTACTGGGGGGTGGCTCCACTATTTTTGCAAGCTGAGGGAAAATCTTTTCTCTGATGTCCTTCCTGGTCACATGGGCATGGAACCACAAGGTGTTGGTTCCTGGGGCACTCCCTGGAGGGGTGCCCTAGAGGGGCACTCCTTGGAACAGTGACCCTCCTTGTGGCATTGAAAGCAGGTTTCCCCACTGCTCAAGTAGTCAGCCTTCCTCCAAGGGGGCGCCCTGGAGGGGTGCTCCCAGGTTTTTTTCTTGGCCATGGCAAAAGCCAAGAATTGAGCATGTTTTCTGGCTCTGCATGCTTTTTCCTCTACTGGAACGAGGTCTCTGTCATTAAGGACTCCAAAGGTCATCTCCAGTAATTGGACCTGAGGTGTGTGGGGTCCCATTGCCAATTTCTTCAGTTTCCTCCTAATATCTGGGGCAGACTGATTAATGAAATACATGCTAAGGATTGCTACCCCTTCTATGGCATCAGGATCCAAATTTGTATGCTTTTTAATAGCTTCTACTAGCCATTCTTGAGAAAGGGCAGGGTTTTCCTTCACTCCCTGAATAGTTTCTAACTTTTTGAAAATTTACTTGTTTTTGAAATACAGTTTCTAGGCCTTCTAACAGGCAAATTACCATTCAGTCTCTCTTTCCTCTGTCCTCACTCTTTTGATAATCCTGTCCTGGGTCACTAGTGGGAACAGCAGCTGCTCCTGGGGGGTATTTTGTAGAATCATTGCTAGCCATACGATCCTCAGATTTCTGGGCTTGCTCCCAGATCCCCCTCTTCTCTCCAGCTGTACAGCAGGTAGGAAAAAGAATATGTAGATCATCCCAAGAAAGTTCAAATTGTAGGGATATGTCCCTAAAACCCTCAGTAAACTTAGTGGGGTCCTTTAGGAATGTTTTAAGTCCTTGCATTGCTGTGAAAGGCTAAGTCTATCAAAAACAGTCCTTGCACACTGTGGCCATTACTGTGTATAATGTTCTCCTGGTTCCGCTCACTTTACTCAGCATCAATTCATGTAAGTCTTTCCAGGTTTTTCTAAAGTCTTCTTGTTCATCATTTCTTATATCACAATAATATTCCATTACATTCATATACCACAACTTGTTAAGTCATTCCCCACTTGATGGGAAGTCCCTCAGTTTTCAGTTCTTATCCGCCACAAAAAGAGCTTCTATAAATATTTTGTGCATGTTGATTCTTTTCCAGTTTGTATGATCTCTTTGGCTTACTGTAATGGCAAGCAAAGTAGGATCTTTTGCTGTTTTTGTTTTAGTATAATCAAGTGCCTCTGATTGAATGATTAAAGAAGATTTTCCCTACCCATTAATGGGCCTGCCCATTAAGGGGAGTTAGATTAGGGAAGATGTGTAGAAAGCCTCACATCTTTGGTAAGTTTCTAATGAGGCACGGGTTCTCAAGGGTTGTGGTGCCCTCTGGCTCTAAAAAATGTATAAATACTGTGATAGTGAGGTTTTACTTTCAGGCTTCCTGACTAGAAGTGTTTTGTTTGGCCAGACAAGATTCTGGGAATCCACTAAGGAGCTCCCCAGCTTTGAAAGCCCAGATATTGGTGCTTCCCTCTCTGGTAACTATGGTCAGACAGTTGGCCCTGCTTGTTGATTTGTGATATGTGTATTGCTTATGGTCAGACAGTTGGAAGCCTGTCTGTTGGTCTTTATTTCTCTACTTGTATTTTTCTCTATTGGTGAATGATATATGTACTTGTTTAAAGGATATTGTTAACCTCTCAAAAGATGCCTTTCTTTTTAGAAAAGCAGATCAAAGAACCTGTGTAGCAGGCCCTCCTGTGTATTACTGTTAGAGATACAGCCCGAGAAGCGGTTTTGCTGGGTCAAAGGCTATGCATATGTTTATAGCCGTTTGGCTGACATTTTGATTTTGGGAATTTCTATTTTGTATTTAATTGAGGTTTTTAAATTTCTTGGCTTTCTAGTTTTTTCAGTTGCATGCTCAGTTTGTTGATCTGCCCTTTTTTAATTAATGAAAGATTTTAGAAGTAGTCATTATTTTTAATGAAATTATCGTTTCTATGTTTTTTTTAATCTTTGGCCCATTTTTTGGAATTAAGTTAGTTTCTGATTTTTAATCTTTGCTTTGAAGGCCCTTTATTTACTATATTTACTCTGCTTCTGGTTATTATCTCCTTATTCTTTTTGGCCTTTGTTTGTTTGTTTAACATGTTTGCTAGATTTGTCTCCTGCAGGCTTAGTGCCCCTCCATGTGTGGATGGCTGACCTCTTAAGTTGGATGGCATCCTTTGTCCAAGACTGATATGTCACCCCTGGACCTGACATTGACCAAGATCTACATACCAACTAAGGAATTGATCCCTTGAATGGGACCTCTCGAGGTATGGACAGCTCTATGTCCAATCTCAGCAGGGAGTAGTTTCAGAAGATGAGACCTTCACCCCTTTCTCCAAGGGATTTGGGGTCCCATTGTTCTGATGGGGTAATGATGGGGCGCTTGTGCCCAAGCCATCATCGTGAGATATTGTTTATGCGTTTATTTTGCATTATCCCTTTTGTATTGTTATTGAAGTTATGTTGATACAAATTACCCCTAAAGTCCCATTACATAATGGACACGAAAGATCTTGGGGCTGAATGTTATGTTAATAAAATAGGAACGTCTTCTCTGCCCAATAATTGGCCTGTGTGACTTGCTTAGAATTCTGACCTAACTCATGTGGAGCCTGGGTCACATGGGGCTTAGACTGGGAGGAACTTGCCCAAGGAGGAAAGAGAAAGAACAGGAGCAGAGAGTGAGAGCAGGCAAAGCAGAGAGAGAAAGAGACGCAAACTGAGTGAGTGGAGGGAGGAATTTGTCTAGAGCAACTTGTTTTTGTGGGGAGGCCTGACAAAAAGAAGGTTTAAGATGTTAGCACTCCCTGAATTAGTGATAAGTACCTTGTTAAATCTTAACCTTCGGTATTCTAATGATGTCCCAAATAAATACTTTGGTTTTGTCTTTAAGGAAGAGAGTTTATTGTATTTTGTGAATTTACCCTGGAAATATGCATGCATATTCATTGTGTCAATATATTGCGTTGTATTCATTTGTTTCTCTCTAGTGTATACCTAATCTGTCCCAATGGGCAATTATCCTATTTCTCATTGAATAGCAAATTATTTTGATGATTACAGCTTTATCGTAAGTGTGAGATTTGGTACTAGGTCTCCTTCCTTCCCACTTAAAACAAAATACATTTCCCTTAGAATTCTTGACCTTTTCATCCTCCAAATGAAATTTTTTTTCAAGTTCTATAAATTATTTTTTCTAGTTCTATAAAGTAATCTTTTTATAGTTTGATAAGGCACTTAAGTAAATTAATTTATATAGTATTGTTGTTTTTATTACATTGACTTGACGTACTCATGAGCAATGAATATTTCTTCAGCTTTTTAGATCTGTCTTTGTGTAAAGTGTTTTGTAGTTGTGTTTGTATCTTTCCTGTGTCTTGTCAGGTAGTTTCCCAAGGATTTTATACTTTCTATCTAGCTGAATTTTGTTGGTAATATAAAAAAAGATTGATGATTTGTGTGGGTTTGTTTTATATTCTGTAATATTGCTGTAATTGTTGGTTTGATCAGTTTTTTAGTTCTCTAAGTATACCATCATGTTACTGCAGAAAGTGATCGTTTTATTTCTTTTTTGCCTCCGCTTAATCATTTGATTTATTTTTCTTGTTTCATTGCAGTAGCTAACATTTCTCCTCTATTGAATTTTATAATGATAATAGATAGCCTTGCTTTTTGCTTGATCTTATTTGAAAGGTTTTGAGCTAACTATATGTAGAGATAATGCTTGCTCTTGGTTTTAAAAGGATACAACTTAACCATTTTAAGGAAAGCTCCATTTATTCTTATATATTCTAGTGTTAATAGGAATGGGCTGTGTATTTTGGCAGAAGCTTTTTTTCTCCATCTATTGAAATAATCATATGATTTTTGTTGTTTTTATTATTTACACTGTCATTTATGTTTATAGTTTCTTTTAGAAATATTGAATCAGCCATGTCTTCCTGATATAAATTCAGCCTGGTCATAGTGTACAATCTTTATGATGTATTACTGTGGTCTCCTTGATAGCATTTTATTTAGGTTTTTTGTATAGATATTCATTAGGGATGTTGATATATAGTTTATAGATATATAGATATATATATATAATGTGTTGACTCTCCATGATATCAAGACCAAATTTGTGTCATAGAAAAGTTATCATTGGTATGAGAACTTCTTCCTGTTTTCTTTAAAACAATTTATGAAATTTTTGAATTAATTATTCTTTAAATGTTTGCTATAATTTACTTATAAATATCTGTCACATTCTGTGTCTTTTTTCTTTGGAAATATACTTAGGGCTTGCTTTTTCCAGGATAAAGTTACATAAATGCTCTATTTCCTGTTCTGTTAACCTGGACTATTTACATTTTTGTAAAAATTCATCCATATCATTAAGATGGTCATTTTCATCAACATATGGTAAGGCAAAATAAATAACTCCTATCAGTTGTTTTTATTTCTTCTTTATTGGTTGTGAATATACCTTTTTCATTTTTATACTAGTAATTTGGTTTTTAAAACATCAAATTAGCTAGTGGCTTATATATTTCATTTAAAAAATAGTTCCTAGTTTTATTATTAATTCAGGGTTTTGTTTTATTTGCTCTCAATTTTGTTAATCTCATTTTGATTTTGGGAATTTGTATTTTGTATTTAATTGAGGTTTTTAAATTTCTTGGCTTTCTAGTTTTTTCAGTTGCATGCTCAGTTGGTCGATCTGCCCTTTTTTGAATTAATGAAAGATTTTAGTAGTCATTATTTTTAATGACATTATCGTTTCTATGATTTTTTTTATCTTTGGCCCATTTTTTGGAATTAAGTTAGTTTATAATTTTTAATCTTTGCTTCGAAGGCCCTTTATTTACTATAATTTTTATTGCATTACATTCACTAGAAGATCGGATTCTTCTCTTCTGAATTTTTGAGGTTTTTATACTCTAATACATGGTTGTTAATTGTGAAGGTGCTGTGAAGGGAATTATGATTTTCATATTAATCAATATGATGTGTGTAATTAATTAGATATTTCAAAATTTCCTCTCTTGTGAGAGAGCTTACAGATGCTTAAAATGATCAAACTTTGACAGGGCTCACAATCACTGGTATCACTGCCTGTATACCTGAAGTGAAAAAGCAGAATACTACAGAACCTGTTTACATCCTGGAACTCTGGTCCTGTGACTCACTAAATAATGACTGTCAAAGACTCTAGCAGTGTTTCTCCCACAGGACCCCAGGATTATTGTATCATCTTTGATTTGTGAGTTTATCATGGGAAACTGCTCAAGCCTGGGAAAACATTGGGAAAACGCCTTCTTCCCTCTCTTCCCATTATGATTTATGTATATAATCCCTGTTTTCTCTTCAGCAAGATGAAATTCTGATCAGAAGAGTATAAAAACACAGAAGAACAGATGAGAGTAGCAGGCATCAAGTGAAATTTCCTCTTATCTGAATCCAACAAAGGATGGTTTCATGCACACACATACATACACACACACAGATACATTATCAGTTTGGTAAAATATAAGGGACTAAACCAGGATAAATTGTTTAACATTCAAATAAATTGGAAAGATTGTAAATGGATCCCTTCAGAACTATATCATCATATGGGTAGTTTCATTAGACAAAGTGGGCTAGAAGTGGTTCTGTTATTATTTGATAATCTTAAGAGAAGAATGGAAAAGGAGGAGAAGAAAACTACATGGGGTGGGAGGAGGGGAAAATCATCTCACATGATTAGGTTGTATAAGTAGAATTCCATGTAAATGAAGAAGAGGGAAAAGGGGGATCAGGTGACACTTGAGCTTGATTTTCATCTGAACTGGTCAAAAGAGGGAAAAATACAGATATACACTATTGTGTTGAAATACATGTCACTCAACAGGAAAATAGGAGGGAAAGGGGAGAAGAAAAAGGGGGAGATCAAAGAGAGGGTAGGTTGAGGAAAGAAATTAGTTTTAAGCAAAACAAAACTCTTCAAGACTGGGCAGGAAACAAAATGAAAAGTGTTAGAGAATAAGATGGAGGGAAATACACAATTAATGATCACAACTGTGAATGTGAATAGGATGAATTAACACATAAAGCTGAAAAGGGTAGCAAAATAAATTAGAAAGCAGAACGTAATTAGATGTTGTTAACACACTTGGAAGAGGTGCAAACAGTTAAAGGACTGAAGCAAAATCTATTATTGGTCAACTGAAGTAAAAAGGCAGGGATAACAATCATGATCTCAGACAAAGGAAAAATAGTCTTAAAAAGAGATAAACAGAGAGAGAAAGAGTATTTTGCTGAAAGGTACCATAGACAATGCATTAACAGTAATACCAAAACTATTTCCACCAAATGGCATAGCATCTAAATACTTAAAGGAAAAGTTAAATGAATTACAGGGAGAAATAGTAAAATTATTTTTACTGGGGATCTGTTTATTCTTTTTTTTAAGTTCATTTATTTTTAGTTTTCAACATTCACTTCCATAAGTTGTAAATTTTCTCCCCCACTCTCCTCTCCCTCTTCTTCAAGATGGCATGCAATCTGATATAGGCTCTACATATATATATTCCTTTTAAACATTTTCACATTAGTCTTGTTATATAGAAGAATTAGAACCATGAGAAAGAAAAAAAAAGACAAAAAAGAAAATACTCTGCTTCACTCTTCTGCAGACTCCATAGTTCTTTCTCTGGATGTAGATGGCATTTTCCATCATGAGTCCCTTGGAATTGTTTTAGGTCTGTGCATTGCTGAGAAGAGCCAAATCTATCAGTCAATCAATTGCACACTGTGGCTGTTACTGTGTATAATGTTCTCCTGGTGCTGCTCACTTCATTCAACATCAGTTCATGTACATCTTTCCAGGTTTTTCTGAAGTCCTGTTTGTCATTTCTTATAGCACAATAATATTCCCTACATTCATATACCACAACTTGTTAAGTCATTCCCTGGTTGATGGGCATCTGTTCAATTTCAAGTTCTTGGCTACCACAAAAAGCTGCTATAAATATTTTTGTACATGTGGTCTGTTTTCCCATTTTTATGATCTCTTTGGGATACAGCCCTAGAAATGGTATTGCTGGGTCAAAGGGTATGCACATTTTTTTCCCTTTTACGTGCATATACAATTCTTTCATTAAAAATGAGAACTGAGTTATTCCCCAGTTGATAAATGGTCAAAGGATATGAACAAGCAATTTTCAGGGGAAGAAATCAAAGATATCTATAATCATATGAAAAAGTGCTCTAAATCACTATTGATTAGAGAGATGCAAATCAAAACAACTCTGAGGTACCACATCATACCTATAAGATTGGCAAACATGACAGAACAAGAAAATGATAAATGCTGGAGAAGATGTGGGAGAGTTGGAACACTAATTCATTGTTGATGGAGCTGTGAGATCATCCAACCCTTCTGGAGAATGGGTTGGAACTATGCCCAAAGGGCGACAAAAATGTGCATACCTTCTGACCCAGCAATATCGCTACTAGGACTGTATCCCCAAGAGATTATAAAAATGGGAAAGGGTTCCACGTGTACAAAAATATTTATAGCAGCACTCTTTGTGGTAGCCAAAAACTGGAAGTCAAGGGGATGCCCATCAATTGGGGAATGGCTGAATAAATTATGGTATATGAATGTAATGGAGTACTATTGTGCCATAAGAAATGATGAACAAGAAGACTTCAGGGAGGCCTGGAAGGACTTATATAACCTGATGCTGAGCGAAAGGAGCAGAACCAGGAGAACTTTGTGCACAGCAATGACCACAGTGTGCGAGAGTTTTTTCTGGTAGACTTGGAACTTTGTAATAATACAAGAACTTACTGAGAAAAAAAAAGTCCCAATGTCGGTCTTCTAAGGCAAAATGCCTTCCACACTCACAGAAAGAAATATGGAAGTCATTCGCAGAATGTAGCAGTTCATGTTTGTGTGTGGGTGGGTTTCAGTGCATTATGTTTTGATTTGTTATATGATTTCTTCCATTTATTTTAGTTCAACTACATAGCATGACTATAGTGGAAATGTGCTCAATAGGAAAGTATATGTAGAACCTATACAGAATTGTATGCTGTCACGGGGAGGGAGGGGGGTAGTGGGAGAAGGGTGGGGGCGGATAAAGTCTTAACTTTAAGGAAATGATTGTAAAACATTAAAAAAAATTTTTTTAAAAATGAGAACTGAAACAATGATCCAACTAGCCTCATTGTTCTCTCAAAAATCCATTGTCTTCCTTCTTCTGGAAATAGTTTTGATATGTCATGGTCATGACATTTAAATTTGAGGATCCTCAATTTTGGTAGTTAAAGGTCAACTGATTATAGTTATTTTTTAAAATTCATTTGTTTTCTGTTTTCAGTAATCACTTCCATAAGTTTTAAATTTTTTCCCCCACCTTCCCTTCTCCCTCCCCGAGACAGCATGCAATCTCATATGGATTCTACATATACATTCCTCTTAAACACATTTTCACATTAGTCATGTTGCATAGAAAAAACAAATGGGAGAAACCAGGAGAAAAACAAAATATAATATGAGATAAAATAGTCTGCTTCATTCTGCATTCTGATTCCATAGTTCTTTCTCTGGATGTGGATGGTATTTTGCCTCAAGAGTCCTTTGGGGATGTTTTAGGTCCTTGCATTGTTGTCAAGGGCTAAATCTATCATAAACAGTTCTAGCACCCTTTGGCTGTTACTGTGTATAATGTTCTCCTGGTTCTGCTCATTTCACTCAGCATCAGTTCATGTAAGTCTTTCCAGGTTTTTCTGAAGTCCACCTATTCATCATTTCTTATATCACAATAGTATTCTATTACATTCATATACCACAACTTGTTCAGTCATTCCCCAGTTGATGGTCATTCCCCTCTATTTCAAGTTCTTAGCCACCACAGGAAGAGTTTCTATAAATATTTTTGAACATGTGAGTTCTTTTCCCATTTTTATGATCTCTTTGGGATATAGCCCTAGAAGTGGTATTGCAGGGTCAAAGGGTATGCATGTTTTTATAACCCTTTGGGCATAGTTCCAAATTGCTCTACAGAATTGTTGGATCAGTTCACAACTCTACCAACAATGAATTTAGTGTTCCAGTTTCCTACATCTTCTCCAACATTTATCATTTTCCATTTTTGTCCTGTTAGCCAATCTGATAGGTGTGATGTAGTACCTCAGAGTTGTTTTGATTTGCATTTCTCTAATCAATAGTGATTGAGAACATTTTTTCATGACTATAGATATCTTTAATTTCTTCCTCAGTTTATTCTTTTCACACCTAACAAAAGTTAAAAAGTGAGGGACTTGAGATAAGGGATGTTCTGAAATCACCTTGAACCAGCTCAAGAGAACTGATTGTTAAGTTTTCGTTATGAACATTTATCCTTCAGAAATCAGTAAACATTAAAAATCAGGATTTGATTTATTTTGATGATTGTCTAGACTTACAGAAACGACAAAGAAAATGTTCATGCAAATTAAACTTACACATGTCATGCCTCCATTTTTTTTTTCAGAGAGGGAGTTATAAAATATTAACACATCTCTGCAGATTATTGAATGGGGGTGGGAGAACACCCATTTCTCAGCTATGCATGCATAGCACCTTCATGAAAATTCACTGTGTTTTAAGGCATTAAAAACTTGCCAAAAATGCAAAAAAGAGAAAAGAAAACCTCTTTTATGGATCACATGCAATAAAAATCTTTAATGAGGACCTGTGAAACAAAGATTAAAAATTAATTGGAGACTGAATATAACACTCCTTTAAAAAGGGTGAGTCAAAGAAAAAGTCACAAAAATAGTCAATTTCATTAAAGATGACAACAATGAGACAATATGCCAAATTTTTTGGGTTAGGGGAAAGCATATCTCCAAACACTTTTGTTAGTAAAAGAGTGAAAGAGGAAATAAGTCAATTGGGCATGCAACTGTAAAAAGTAGAAAATGAACAAAATGAGAATCCCCAATTAAACATCAAATAGAACGAATGAAAATAAAAGAAATTTGCAAAATTAAAAGCAAAATATTTCAATTGAATTAATAAACTAGGAGTGTTTCTTTTTGTTAAAAAAAAGATAAACCATTAGGTAACCTGATTTTTAAAAAGAAACCATATTACTAGTATCAAGAATTAAAAAGTTGAATTCACAACCAATGAAGAAAAAATAAAAGTATTAGGAACTATTTCACCAAATCAAAAATTAATTAAATTAAATGGATGAGTATTTGCAAAAATATAACATGTCCAGATTGAAATAAAGTACTCAAGTCTATCTTTGGAAGATAAATTGAACAATTCATAAATGAACTCCTCTTACAGGGTGAAAACACAAGACCAGATGGAATTACAAGTAGATTCTTTAAATGATTTAAAGAACAGTTAAGAGATGTAGAGATAAGGTGGGATAGTGAGAAGTACAACTTTGCTGTAGCTCTGCTAAAATCTCTTCCACAATGACCTCAGAAAATGCCAAATTGTAGGTAGGAAAGCAAAAAGTAAAAATCTCAGTCATTTCCTCCAGCCCAGGGAAGCTAATGAAGATGGAAATAAGTCTACATATACTGGCTGAGAGAGAAGTGCAGCAGCAGGAGCAGCCCAGTGCCTTGGGAGGGGTAAGGGGACTGAATGCCTGTGTGAAGGAGATCTCAGGGAATCCCTGTGCACTGGGAGCAGGAGTGGGTACCATCTAGCAACTCAGTCACTTATTCCCTAGTTCTGGGCCACAGTTCCAGGGCACAGAGAGGAGACTGCAGTTGTAGGGAAGCAGGAACCTTACCTGTATAAGCAGCAGAACACTGACCAAGAGGACAGTAAATAGATCTTTTCCTGGATAAAAGCAATGAAAACTTACAAATACTTCACCAACTGAGCTGTCAAAGCAGCAGAAGCTCAGATCATATATCCCCCACCAGAGATGAGCAGAACGTAACTCTAACATAAAGTCCAAATCAAGATGTAGGCTGGAAAAATTAGCAAACATTAGAAAAAGAACCTGGCCATACGGGGACAAGAAAGCTCAAGACACAAACATGAAAGTAGACAATGATTTGAAAACATCTACAAGCTAAATGTCTACCTCAAATAAAAATGTAGATTGGGTGCAAATCCACCAATAATTCCCAGAGGAGCTAAAGAAAGTCTTAAAAAAGAAAATATGATTTTAAAAATCAAATTAGAGTGGTAGGAGAAAAATATGAAAAGAAATGAGAGCTATGCAAGAGCATTATGAAAAGGGAACTTACAGCTTGGTAAAAGAGACATACCCTCCCAAAAGAAAGAAAACTTCAGAAATGATAGAAGAGTAAAACTTCATGACAGCAATTTTTTTCTTTCACCTTTTTTTTGGTATTAATTTAGTGTTTAATTTTTTTCAATATGTGAAAACAAATTTTTAACATTCGTTTTTTAAAGCTTTGAGTTCCAAATCCTCTCCCTTTCTCCCTCCCCATCCCCCCCCCCCTGAGAAGGCAAGCAGTTCCATATAGGTTATATTATGTATAGTCGTGCAAAACGTATTCATAATAATCATGTAAAAGAAAACAGATAAAAAGATCTTGAGAAAAATAAAGTGAAAAGAAAAGACAAAACTTGCTTTAATCTGTATTCAGACACCATCAGTTCTTTTTCTTTGGATGGATAGTATTTTTCATCCTAAGTTCTTCAGAACTGTCATGGATTGTATTGCTGAGAATAGCTAAGTAATTCACAGCGGATCATCTCACAATATTGGTGTTACTTTGTACCTAGTACGTTTCACTTTGCATCAACCCGTGTAAGTTTTCTCGGTTTTTTTTCCTAAGAGCATCCTGCTCATCATTTCTTATAGTATAATAGTATTCCATCATAACTACACACTATAACCTATTCAGTCATTCTCTAATTGATGTGCATCCCCTCAATATCTAATTCTTCATCCCCAGAAAAGAGCTGCCATAAATATTTTTTGTACATATAGGGTCCTTTCCTTTATGTTTTTTTTTTCTTTATCTCTTTTGGGATACAGACCTAGCAGTGGTATTGCTTTGTCAAAGGGTATGCATGGTTCCACAGCCTCTTGGGCATAGTCCCAAATTGTTCTTTAGAATAATTTAATCAATTCACAACTCTGACAACAGTTTATTAATGTCTCATTTTTCCCACATGCCCTCCAACATTTGTCATTTACCTTTTCTGCCCTATTATCTAATCTAATAGGTATGAGGTAAGACCTCAGAAGTGTTTTAACTTAGATTTCTCCAATCAGTAGTGAGTTAGAGTGTGTTTTCATATGACTATAGATAGCTTGAATTACTTTATATGAAAAATGATTATATCTTTTGATCATTAATTAGGAAAGGGCTCATATTTTTATAAATTTAACACAGTTCAGTACGCTATGTGTTAGAGAAATGAGGCCTTTATCAGAGAAACTTGCTTCAAAAATTTTATTCAGTTACTATTGATGACTGTATTTTCCTCCATCCTATTCCCCCTACATGTTTATTTTATTCTGTCTCCATTAACCCTGTCCCTCCTCAAAAGTGTTTTCCTTCTGATTACCCCTTCCCTCATTCTGCCCTCCCTTTTATCACCCATCCCCTTTCCCTTCTATTTTCCTATAGTTAAGATTTCTGTACACCATTGCCTGTGTAACTCATTTCCCATGTAAAAACAATTTTTAAGTTCATTTTTAAAATGTCGAGTTTCAAATTCTCTTCCTTCCTCCCTCCCCACCCATCTTCACTGAGAAGGCAAGCAATTTGATATAGGTTATACATGTGTAGTCATGCAGCAACACTTCCATAGCAGTCATGTTGTGAAAGACTTACTATATTTCCCTCCATCCTATCCCACCTCCATTTATTCTATTCTCTCCTTTCACCCTATTCCTCCGCAAAAGCATTTGCTTCTGATTACTCCCTCTGCTAATCTGCCTTCCCTTCTGTCATCACCCCTCCCCACCACATCCCCTTCCCCCTACTTTCCTGTAGGGTAAGATAGATTACCATACCCACTTTAGTGTGTATGTTATTCCCTCCTTAAGCCAGTTCTTATGAGAGTAAGTTCACTCATGCCCTCTCACTTCCCCATTCTTCCCCTCCACTGTAAAAACTTTTCCTTGCCTCTTTTATGTGAAATAATTTACCCCATTCTATCTCTCCCTTTCTCCTTCTCCAAGTACATTCCTCTCTCACCTATTAATTTTATTTTTGAGATATCATCCATGGCACCTTGTGCCATCTGTCTATATATCTTTCCTCCAACTACCCCAATAATGAGAAAGGTCTCATGAGTTACAAATATCATCTTTCCATGTAGGAATGTAAACACTTCAGCTTTAATAAGTCCCTTATGATTTCTCTTTCCTGTTTACCTTTATATGCTTCTCTTGAATCTTGTATTTGAAAGTCAAATTTTTAATTTTGCTCTGGTCTTTTGTTAAGAATGTATTAAATTCCTCTCCATCATTAAATATCAGTTTTTTTCCCCTCATGGATTACACTGTTTTTCTGAGTAGGTGATTCTTGGTTTTAATTCTAGCTCTTCTGCTCTCCAGAATATCGTTTTCCAAGCCCTCTTATCCCTTAATATAGAAGCTGCTAAATCTTGTGTTATCCTGATTGCAGTTCTACACTACTTGAATTGTCTCTTTCTGGCTGCTTACAATATTTTCTCCATGATCTGAAAACTCTGGAATTTGGCTAGAATATTCTTAGCAGTTTTCATTTTGGGATCTCTTTCAGGAGGTGATCAGTGGAGTCTTTCAATTTCTATTTTACCCTCTGGTTCTAGAATGTCAGGGTTTCCTTGATAATTTCTTGAAAGGTGCTGTCTAGGCTCTTTTTTTATTTTAAATGTTTATTAATTTTTAGTTTTCAACATTCATTTGCACAAAATTTTGAGTTTCAAGTTTTCTCCCCATCTCTCCCCTCTTCCACTCGATAACATTTTGCATTCTGATTACCCCTTCCACCAATATGCCCTGCCTTCTAACCCTATTCCCTTCCCTTATCCCCATCTTCTCTCTTTTCTTGTAGGGCAAGATAGATTTCTATATCCCATTACCTGTATTTCTTATTCCCCAGTTATATGCAAAAACACTTCTCAACATTTGTTCCTAATATTTTGAACTCCAACTTCTCTCCCTTCCTTCCTCCCCACCCATCTCCACTGAGAAGGCAAGCAATTCAATATAGGCTATGTATGTGTGGTTTTGCAAAAAACTTCCATAACAGTCATGTTGTGTAAGACTAACTATATTTCCTTTCATTCTATCCTGCCCCCCCATTTATTTTATTCTGTCTTTTGACCTTGTCCCTCCTCATAAGTGTTTACTTCTAATTACTCCCTTCTCCTATTTGCCCTCCCTTATATCAGCCCACTTGTTTCCTTCTCCCCTATTTTCCTGTAGTATAATATAGATTTTCATACCAAATTGAGTGAGCATGTTATTCCCTCTTTAAGCCAATGTGAAGAGAGTAAGCTTCACTTTTTCCCTCTCACCTCCTCCCTTTTCTCCTCACTTGAATAAATTTATTCTTGCATCTTTTATGAGAGATAATTTGCCCCATTCCATTTCTCCCTTTCTTCTCCTAATGTATTCCTCTCTCACTCCTTAATTTTATTTTTTTAGATTTCATCCCAGCTTAATCAACTCACCCTATGTGTATATATATATATATGTATACAGTATGTGTGTGTGTATGTGTAATCCCATCAACTACCCAGATACTGAAAAAAGTTTCAAGAGTTACAAATATTGTCTTTCCATGTAGGAATGTAAATAGTTCAACTTTAGGAAGTCCCTTGTGATTTCTCTGTACTGTTTACCTTTTCATGCTTCTCTTGATTCTTGTGTTTGAAGGTCAAATTTTCTTTTCAGTTCTGCTCTTTTCATCAAGAATGCTTGAAAGTCCTCTATTTCATTGAAAGATCATTTTTTCCCCTGAAGACTTATACTCAGTTTTGCTGGGTAGGTGATTCTTGGTTTTAGTCCTAGTTCCTTTGAACTAGGCCCTTCGATCCCTTAATGTAGAAGCTGCCAGACCTTGTGTTATCCTGATTGTATTTCCACTATACTCAAATTGTTTCTTTCTAGCTGCTTGCAATATTTTCTCCTTGACCTGGTAACTCTGGAATTTGGATACAATTTTCCTAGGAGTTTCCCTTTTTGTATCTCTTTCAGGAGGTGATCAGTGAATTCTTTCAATATTTATTTTACCCTCTGGTTCTAGAATGTCAGGGCAGTTTTCCTTGATAATTTCATGAAAGATGATGTCTAGGCTCTTCTTTTGAAGAGCTTTCAGATAGTCCAATAATTTTAAAATTTCTCTTCTGGATCCATTTTCCAGGTCAGTTGTTTTTCCAGTGAGATACTTCACACTGTCTTCTACTTTTTCATTCTTTTGGTTTTATTTTATTGTTTTTTTGATTTCTCATGAAGTCATTAGCTTTCATTTGCTCCATTCTAATTTTTAAGATCTTATTTTCTTCAGTGAACTTCTGGACCTTCTTTCCATTTGGTCTGTCCTTCTTTTTAAGGCATTCTTCTCCTCATTGGCTTTTTGGACCTGTTTTACCATATGGTCTAGTCCGTTTTTTAAGGTGTTGTTTTCTTCAATATTTTTTTTGTCTCCTTTACCAAGCTGTTCATTCATTTTTCATGATTTTCTCAGATCACTCTCATTTGTCTTCCCAAATTTTCCTCTGCCTCTCTTGATTTTCAAAATCCTTTTTGAGCTCTTCCTTGGTCTGAGACCAATTCATATTTTCCTTGGAGGATCTGTGGATGTAAGATTTTGACTCTGTTGTCTTCTTCTGAGTGTGTGTTTTGATCTTCTTTGTCAACATAGTAACAATAGAGATTTTTTTTCCTGTTGTTTGCTCTTTTCCCCAGTCTATTAGTTGATTTTTAACTTTTGTTAAAGTAGAACTCTGCTTCCAGTGTGGAGGGCATACTGTCTTAAGCTTTAGGGGATTTGTGCAGCTCTTTTCAGAGATATTTCTGGGGACTTGTATATGATATAAGGAGAGGTGTTTAGTACTCTCCTGACCTGTGCTCTGCTCTGTGGGTGACAAGCATTCTTTTCTGCCCTGGAACTGTGAGGAGGTTCCTCCCTCCACTGTGGTCACAAGCTATGCTATGCTAGTGCTCCTCCTTGCACTGGGACTGCCACTCAGGACTGCAACCTGGATTGACGTATGGGCAAAGTAACAGAGTCCTGCTTTAGTGCCAGCAAAAAGACCCCTGTAATCTCCTTCTGATCAATTGTTTGACCCCCCTTACCATGTGTTGCCTGGGAGCTCTGGATGTAGCCAATGCTGCTGCCACTGCCACTGTCACTGCTGTAGCTGATTGAGTCACTTCCAAGGGTTGCTCCTGATTTGATGTGGCTGGGGCTGTGCTGGATTGTGCTCCACTCTCATCTGGGTATGACAGACCGTTCCTGCTGATCTAAGTTTACTTTGGTGTCTGTGATCTGAGAGATCTGAAAACTGCCAATGCTGCCAGCAATTCAGTTGCCCAAAGGCCTGTTCCTAATTTGCTCAGGATCTGTCTGTGATGGGGTATGCAGTGGACTTCATTCCTCTCTCACCCTGGTGCCAAACTTTCCTGCTGACCTTCCAAGTTGTCTTAGGCTGGAAATTTGTTTCAATCCATCTTTTTGTGGGTTCTGTTGCTCTAGAATTTGTTCAGAGTCATTTCCTGAAAGATATTTGTAGGGCTTTGTAGAAGAGTGTAAGCAAGTCCCTGCCTTTATTCTGACATTTTGGCTCCACCTCCACAACTTTAGCAAAGTTGCAGGATATAAAATAAACCTGCATAAATCATCAACATTTATATATGTAACAAACAAACTCTAGTGGGATGAAATAGAGAAATTCCATTTAAAATCAATCCAGACACTACAAAATTCTTAAAGGATTACTTGTCAAGCCACCCACAGAAACTATATGAATATGACAGTAATACTTGTCACACAAATAAAAACATCTAAATAATTGGAGAAATATTAATTGCTCATGTGTAGCCTTAGTTTATAATACTATCTAAATTTACTTATGTAGTGCTATGGCAACCAACTACCAAGAACAAATTACTTAATAGATTTAGGAAAAATAGTAATAATTTATTTGGAGGAATAAAATGTCAAGCATATCAAGGGAATTGATGAGAAAAAAAATGTAAAGGAAGGCCTATCAGTACCCAATCTCAAAACTATGTACTACAAAACTGTAATTATTAAAACAACTTGGTACTAGATAAAAAAAATTGAGTGGTTGACCAATGGAATAGATTAGGTAGTCATTATACAAAAGCAAATGAGCACAGTAAACTAATATTTGATAAACTCAAAGATCCCAGCTGTTGGGGAAAGAACTCATTATTTGAGAAAATCTTTTAGGAAAACTGGAAAGCAGTCTGAAAGAAACTAGGCAGTGACCAACTACTCCCACCATATACCAAAATAAGCTCAAAATAGGTAAATGATTTAAATATAAAGAGTCATATAGGTAAAGTAGGGAAGCATGGATAAATTTATCTTTCAGATGTATGGAAAAGATTCATGACCAAAGATGAGAGAGGTTCCCAGGAGGTAAAATGGATAAATTTGATTAACATAAAATTTATATTTTTATGTAAACAAAACCAATACTGCTAAAATTAGAAGAAAAGCAGGAAACTGGGAATTAATTTTTGTAGCAAATTTCTCTGATAAAGCTATCCTTCTGTGTGTGTGTGTAAGGAACTGAGTCAACTGTATAATAGAATATATAAGAATAAGAGCTGCTTCTCAAATTGGTAAATAGTCAAAAAATATAAAAAAGCAATTTTCAGAGAAAGAAATCAAAACTATCAATAGTCATAAGAAAAAAATGCTCTATATCATTAATCATTAAAGAAATGCAAATACAAGTAACTCTGAGGGGCCACTTTGTACCCTTCAAGCTGGTTAATGTGACAAAAAAGAAAAATGACAAATATTGGAGGGGATGTGGAAAAATAGCTACAGTATGGTGGAGTTGTGAACTATTAGAACCATTCTGGAGAGCAATTTGGAACTATGCCCCCAATGCTATAAAACTATGTATACCCTTTGACCCAGCAATACGAGATCTGTATCCCAAAGAGATTAAAGAAAAAGGAAAAGGACCTATTTGTGCAATAACATTTACAGCAGCTCCTTTGGTTGTGGCAAAGAATTGGAAATTGATAGGATGCCTGTCAATTGCAGAATGGATGAATAAGTTGTGGTATATAATTGCAATGGAATAGTACTGAGCTTTAAGAAATTACAAGCCGGATAGTTTCAGAAAAACTTGGAAAGATTTATATGAACTGTTGTAAAGTAAGGTGAACAGAAACAGGAGAATAATTTACATAGTAACAGTAATAATGTAAAGATAATCATCTGTGAAACACTTAGTAGCCCTGATCAATATAATGAACTATCACAGTTCCAAAGGACTCATAATGAAGAATGCTATCCACCTCCAGATAGAGAACTGATGAATCCAGAAGGTAGAATAAAGCATATTCTTTTCTCTTCTTTTGTTATGTTTTTTTGAACATGGCTAATATAGGAATATGTTTTGCATGACTTCACAAGTATAATGGGAAGCAGTAGAAGGAGGGAGAGAATTTGAAACTGAAAATTAAAATAAAATTGAATTTAAAAAGAATAATTCTAATATAACAAAAATTTGAAAAAACAGGAAAAGAAGGTGCTCTACCAAATTCCTTCTATACAACTATTGCCTTGATATTTCCAACCATTTACCAAAAGTTTGGTCCAAAAAAACAAACAGAATCCGTTTCCCCTTTATCTGAAGATTTGTTCAAAGAACAAAGAGAATAGGGTTCCCCCTTACCAAAGGTTTGTTCAAGAACAAACGGAATGGGGTTCACCTTACCAAAGGTTTGGATAAGGAGCAAACAGAATCAGGCTGTCCATGTGTTATAATGTATTTTTTTATTTTCTTTAAAGCAGAGAATCATGTATGATGGAGGCAGAAAGTAATTCTGAACTCAGAGGTAAACAAGCTAAAGGAGACCTTTTATACACTTAGATCAATCCCAACTCAGGATGCCTGTGTGAACCAAAATTATCACGTCCATATCTATTAACCATAATATGAAAAAAGGAATTTCTTGATAGAAAAAGTTGTAAATATAGTAAGATAAGAGAATGTCAAGGTGTCAATTGAAATTATAGACCCAGGATGTCTCTGTTTCTTTTATCCTTAACGTCACATAAGATAACATAAGAAAAGTCCCATTATTCAAGATAGTGTTTGGTTCAAGTTGCCTTGTTCTTGGTAGTCATAAACAGAAGAATGCTCCTGGCTTCATCTGACCTTGCAGTTACTGACATTGGAAGGGGCATTTTGGGTTCACTAAGGGAGCAAAGCAAAGCATGTCTGTTATTCCAGAACAAGCAATGCATTATGATAGGTTAAACTCAGAGTGGGCCAAAATGTCTCTCCTGATTGGCCAGATCCAGGTTTTAGGCCTTTCTCAGGTAATGGGGTTCAAAATGGTTGGGGAGAAGTTCACATTCTCATCCTTTTGGTTAAGGGTACAGATCAAGGAAGGCATGGAGAAAGCTTCACTCTTCATTAGGGAGTGGGAAGAGATGTCATGTCCACTTGGAGCAGGCATCTTCAGAAGATTCAGGAGTTCATATCTACATGTTGGCAGCTGTAGGAGTAGTCAGAAAGACCTGATAGAGGCTCTTAGAAAACATATGGGTTAACAATTGAGAGAAAACAGCATAACATAGGTCTCTGGTTAAAAGCACATAGAGATGGTTCAGCTTCCTAGCCACACAGGGCTACATTCACAACATACATACACATACATACACACAACATACATACACAACAAAGGTTTTCCTCACAATTCCCAATAATCATATAATTACGTTCAGTCAGGTAAATATTAAACTACTTAGCGGGCTCACAATGGACTAATTTTGAGAAGGGAGATTTATACATCACCAAGGTAACCAAGAAAACGTGAACATAAACCAAACCAAACAATACAATCATTATTGCCAATGTTAACTAACAGCAAATTCCTTGTATCCCAGTAACCCATTCCCAATGACCATTTAAGTGGCACCTTTTGAGTCCTAGATGTCTCATGTAGCCATCTGGGCCCTAGATATCCTTTCTTGGACAATAGGTTTTATTCTTAGGGCAGTTCTAAAAGGGAGTTCTGCTTGTCTGGTTCAGATTTAGAAGTTCCCAAATAATTCTGACTTAGTATAAACTAGTATAATCACTTAAATTTGTTTTCCAATTTTGAAACTTCAGAAATTTTCAGTTTATATATCACTTGTTGTTTCTGTCCTTACCTAAGTCCTATACCTGGTATAAGAATCTTTTAAAATTTGAAGATCTAACCGTAAAATGAGCTCTTCTGCCTTTTAAAATTATCAGACAGACACTTTAATACTGGGAATATAATTTCACTTACTTTTAGCATTATCCTCTACAATTTGTGTTTAGAAATTCAAATTTGACATCTTATTACCAAAATATGCTTAAAGTTTGAATATTCATGATAAATTGTAGATGCTACTCATGTACATCTGTATATAATTCTTAGAAGAAACAGTCTAATCCTGTTTCTTTTCTCAAAATTTACTATCTTATTTAATTAGACACCTATCGCATTACATATTTGTCTCATTACCTTATCTAGTCATTTCCTCCTTTGGAGGATGTTTTCTCTGTGTTGTTATTTGGTCACAAATCTTAGTTAAAATGTTAAACTATTTATTCTTGCACCCTATTATAGTAACTCAGAGATGTTCTAGTATCCATGTAGCATTTAATATATTTTTATTGTATTTACAGAACTTCTTGTTAAAGAAATTTGCCATAAAAGGAAAAAGACACACATGGTTATAATAATGTCATATAGCAGAACAGAAGGGAAAAAATTCCATGATTTCAGGCATGTAGTCATTAGATATTAAAAACAAGGCTCAAGATTAACCAGGCAATTTTCCTTTTCAGAAAGGAAATAGCACAACTGGGAAATACAGTCAGGAGAATCTTACCTAGGTGGTGTTTGAGGTTGTCCTTGAAACTTCTAGGCACAGACATCCTTAGCAGTTCTCAACCTGCGGCACATGCCATTTTATTATTGGCTTCATGACAATTCAGACAACTATCCCTGTAATCAAAGCTCAAAACAATAATAATTACAGTCCCATAAAGTCTTGAATAGCAAGTTCCAATAATCAGAACTTCAGTTGGGTTCAGTTCTCGAGGATCACACATCCAAGATAATAGGTATTGACTGTCGTCTCCCATTGGTCACAGTAAGAGATTAATCACAGAAAAATACTATTGCTCTCAGACTCCCTTTAAAAAATGGGAAAATCTTAAAGTGATTCTTAAGTAGTTTGCATAAATTTCTGCCCATGTTCTAATTCCAGATAAATATAATATTAGATTTCCAATTAAGACAACACAAAAGAGCTCATAAGTTACTACACTTCACTAACAAAACTCTGTACTGGAATTCTATTCCTTAAACAAAGGAAGAGGTTCCTCACTTCAACCTCACAAATGAATAGATTTATGTCCGTGTTTCACACACTTCCTTATTTTTCTCTAATTATATTCACTCTAGATGAATGAGACACTTCAGAAATTGAATCTTATACATATGATAAGTTCAAACCCTAATTTAACTCCTGCTTCAGGCCTTGGGATGACTACAAATTCAGATCAAAACAGCAAGATCTCTCCTACTTACAACTCATTACAGTAATTTAGCAATAAATTACCTTCCAAATGAAAATTTAGTAGGCCTTCTAAAAATCACACAAAAGTCTAAAAAAAAACACCATTTCTTTCTAAAAAATATTTCCCCTTCTTTAAAAACAATTTAAAATTTATTCTGATGTTAAGAGGAATAATCACTAAACTTTTATGGAGGAAAATTAGTTGGAAACTTCTAAAATGATAACTATCTCTTTTCCACCTTAAAGCAAAAAAAAAAAAATAGACCTTTAAAATGAATTTCGTTAAAACTAAGTTGGTATAAAATGTCCTTAATAAATAAATTCCCAAAGTATTACAACAAACTAAATTCCTAGTTATTACAAAATTCCTAGGAATCACAATATACCTTAGTCAAAAAGGTGTCTCTAATGGGGAGGAAATTCTGTTTTTATAAGTCAAGAAGAATATACCCAATTAATTAAGCCTTACCACAATAATAAATTTTACCAGGCCTTTACAAATTGACTCTATCTTTTCTTTCCTTTGCCTATACACATATCACTAGAAAAGAGTTACATTCTGGAATTCACACAGATGGTGAATGTGGCAGTCCAAAAACTTCCAAAATGACATGTATATATCCTTAGATGAAACAGACTTTAAAATCGCAATCCTACTTTGTGCAAGGATTCCCACTTGCTCGGGAGGAATTCCACAAAACAGAAATTCTTGCACCAAGTTGATAGAACTTTAGGTGAAACTTCCTCCTAAATATAGACAAAACTTCAAAGTTTGTCCTAGTCCTTTCATTCTCCCAAATTTTTTTTTTGCACAATTCTTAATCTAATATCTAGATAATAAGAGAAATTACTTTTTCAACAACATAGGTAATACAATTATTTAACAAATCACACAATTTTGAAATGTAACAATATCCTAAACAATATTATGTATTTAAAACTTGAAGTAACTCATTATCAATTTTTGAATGCATTTTCAATTACTTTGAACAGAAAACCATTGATTTCATCAGTAATATGTTGCAACTATAACTTTAAACCACCTTATATATTTTCATAATATCCAAGATTTCAAATGAAATATCTGCTAGCATGGTAAATATCAGTATTATTACGTCATTAAATATTTAAGATTTTCAAATTATCTAATTTTTTTTGTCACTTCCTTTTAAAGGCCCAGTTTATATGCAACAAAATCCAGGTTAAAAATTGCTTTGTCTAACACTGTTTCTACCTCACAATGGTCTCTCAAATTTTACAATCTAAGAGAATTTTAGAAATACAGTTTAGAAATACATTAATAACACAAACAATAAACTTCAGATGACATCAATTGTATTTCCAGATTATCACATATAGAAATTATTGATCTTATTACTTTGGGTATTTAAAAATCACTTCAAAGTTATCAGGTATGGAAAAATTACATTAGAGAGATAATAATAATGTTGTGTCTAGTATATGCCAGTCATTGTGTTAAGCACTTTACAATCATTATGTCATTTTGATTCCATAACAACAGCCATTATTATTTTTCCCTTTACAAATCAGGAAATAAGGCAAATAGAGATAACATAGTTTGCCATAAATTACAAAGCTGATTCATTTTTACAACTGGAATAGGGAGACTGGTTGGCTTCTCCCCTCATAGTGTCATGTCAGGCACTGCCTAGGCTTTGGGGTGACTGATGCCAGGGCTTTCCCAGTAGTAATAATTATTGGTAGCAGAGTTCAAGGACTGCTGGCCATGAGTCCTGATCTGTCCACTTCTTCCCTCCCCACAGCTGCAGAGCTTGCTGAGGCTGGGGCTGCTTGCAGCTACTGGGGCAAAGTGGGCAGAATCTATTGAAGTTGGGTGATACTCCCAGGCTTTGCCTAGAGGGGTGGGCTATGGGGTGCCCAGGGAAGTTAGGGCCACTGCCAGTCTGTGGCTGCTGTCCTTCCCTCCTTTTGCCAAGTGGGGAAAGGTGACTTGAGTTCCCTACAATTCTAAAGCATTTTCCTCTCTAAATCTGATCTGGAATGAGAGAGATTAACAAGAACCCATGGGGCTATTGCAATCCCCATACTGATATACACTCCTGACCCTGGGGAGGGAGTAGGGAATGCTGAATGATTGGGGTTGTGAGAATGTATTCCAGAATGAGGTGCATTTCTGGAATTATCAATCTTACAAGGTAACAGATTCATCACAGCGCACATGATACAGAAACAGAGACAGACAAACAGACACATAAACCAAGTAAGGAAAACCTAATCATTGAATGACAGGAAGAGGCCTGTTAGAAATTCCCATCATAAACAGACTATTATTACTCTGAGGAAGCCAGCTGGAGAATCTGCAAAAATCCAAGAATGACAGTGTAAAGATGGGCAAAGAGAGTAAGAGCAGTTGGGGACTCGATCTTGCAGGCTTTCTTCAGAGTGCCCCTGAGGTTGTGTAATCAAAGGGCATGTCTCTACAAAGTTAAGTTCAGGGATCTGAGTTCTGGTTAGAACCTTAGCCTTTTAAGAAAAGGAGAGCAGGGAAAAGGATTAAACTACACTGGGGAAAGGGTGCTGAAACTGAAGCAGTTTTTTGAGCTTTAAGGGAAGAAACTTCTGATTCTGGCTCTGCCATTTTCACCACTAATTTTTCCATTTTAATCTAGACACCTTGTTAGCCTTTATGCTTAATTTGTTTTTTCGACATAAACCAATTTAGGCCAGTCAAAAGTTAAAGGATCCTTTTACCAAAGGGGACCAAGAAAATAAAACCAAAGTGATTCCTGTGCCCAAAACTGGCTTAAAGAGAATTTCAGACTTTGACCATACCTGTGGCAGTCTGAGAATGAGAGCTGGGAGTAAAAAGACTCACCTACTTATCTGGCAAAGCCGAGACACTAGAGAAAAACTGATCCTGTGGCGCTGAGTCACTGGTGTTGTTGGGCTAGGTGAGTGGGTCATCTTTCCACTCCAGCAGTCCCATCGGAATACACAGCACCCACCAAAAATTGTCAAGCATTTACCAAAGGTTTAGTTCAAAGAACCAACAGAATCAGTTTCCCCCTTAACTGAAGGTTTGTCCTAAGAGCAAATAGAAAAGGGTTCCCCCTTACCAATTGTTTGTTCAAGAACAAACAGAATGGGATTCAGCTTACCAAAGGTTTGAGCAAGGAACAAACAGAATCAGGCTGTCCATATGCTATAATGTGCTTATTTATTATCCTCTTTAAGCTCAGAGAATCATGCATGATGGAGTCACAACAAAATTCTGAACTCAGAGGTAAACAAGCTAAAGGAGATTCTTTATGTACACTTAGAGCAATCTCAACTCAGGATACCCGTGTCAACTTAAATTATCGTCTCCATATCTGTTAAACCATAATATAAGAAAGGAATTTCTTAATAGGAAAAATTGTAAATATCATAAGATAAAGAGAATGTTAAGGTGTCATTTGAAATTGTAGATCAAGGATGTTTGTGTTTCTTTTATCATTAACATAAGTCTTATTATTCAAGATAATGATGAGATTTAGAGTTGGTAGATCTGGTTCAGGTGTGAAAGAATTCACTTGGACTTCTCTTTTAGCCAATGGGAGCTTTCTATTTTATGTGGAAAAAGCATCACAGATCTCCTTAGCAAGAAAACTAAGTATTTGTGGGAGTTATGCTTATATACAGGTTTCAGAATGGTGAAGTAGTTTTAGAGGTTTTATGGGGGTTGAAGATGAGGGACAGGATGAGGAAGATGGATGACAGGATAGGAGACACATGATAAGGGAGACAGAGGAAATTTTATGACCCAGGACGGGGGAGAGACAAGGAATTTTATGTTCCAGGATAAGGGAGATGTTTTATGGTATTTTGAGATAAGGGGAAGAAACCTTAGGGTGCCTTAAGGTTAGAGAATAAATTAGGGAAAAGCAACTTTTAACCCTTAGGGCACTGTTGGTATCCACATCAAGATTGATCAGTTCAAGGCACCTTGTCCTTGGCAGTCATAAACAGAAGAATTGCTCCTGGTCAGCTTCATCTATTTTTGTAGTTGCTGACTTTGCATGGAACTTTTTGGGTTCACTCAGAGAACAAAGCAAAGTATATCTATTATGTTGGAACATGCAAAGCATTATGGTAGGTTAAACTCAGAGTGGGCCAAAATGTCTCTCCTGATTGGCTAATCCAGGTTTTAGGCCTTTCTGAGACCTAAATGGCGTTCAAAATGGTTTGTGGAGGGGTTCACAATACCTAAATCAGGGAGACTCAAAAGAGAGGGGAAAAAAAACTACAGACTAATATCCCTAATGAATATTGATGCAAAAAATTAAATATTAGCAAGCTAACTACAACATAACACAGAAACTATACAGTATGATTGTTCTTTTGGTTCTGTCCATTTTATTCTTCATGAGTTTATAACTTTCCTTAAAATTGTTCATTTTAAAAATAATGATGTTAATGTATAATTTTTTCTTCACTCTGCATTAGCTACTATAAGTTTTTCCATGTCCTTTTAAAATCATCTCTTACAGTATAGTGACAGTCATATAGCACAATTTATTCAACCAATCCTTAATTGATGGGCATCCTTTTTTTTCCCCAGTTTTTTGACAATGCAAAAAGAGCAGCTTTAAATATTTTTGTACATAAGGGAACTTTTTAAAATAAATTTGAAGTTACCATGTATGTAAATTTGCCTTACTTAAAGTTATACTTAAGCAAAATATGGTAATTCTTGCAGCCCAATGGAAATATACAGTTTGTATTTGAACAGTGCACCCCTTCTGGCAATTCATTATTTGCACCACTGATACCTAGCTATATAAGGCCTAGCTTTGGTATAGCTCAATCAATGGGCAATAAATTCAAGGGTGAAACTAGGATGTTTGTCCATTTCTTTTTTATAATATTAGGAATACTTTCTATAACAAACAAGAAAAAGTAATTGAAAGAATAGTAAAAATAAAGACTAACCAAACAGAATAACAAAATAAGGAAATAAAATCATCACCTTCTACAGATAACATGATGATATTGACCTGAAAGTTTGGTTAAAGGGGGCAAACAAGCTAGGTGATATGTAAATCCATATTGTTTATTCTCTTAAAGCTAGCTGAAGCTGGTGAACTTATACACACAAGAAACCAAAACATAATTTCTGACTGACTGATAAAAGAAAGGCCAGGCTTGCCCAATTCAGCATGTCTGTGTCACTCAAATTTATGATCTCCATATATGTTTAACCATATTATGAGAAAGGAATTTTCTTAATTGAATAAGTGGTAAATACAATAGGATAAGAGAGTTGACACAGTGTCAATGGAAATTATGACCCAGGATATCTGTGTTTTCTTTACCATTAACATGCCACAACATAGTATGTGTTCATAAAATAAAGATACTAAGATAAGAAAAAGTCCCATTATTCAAGACAGTGTCTCATGTTAAGAGTCTCATCCTTAGTGGTTATAAACAGAGAAAAAGAATGTTCTTAAGTCAGCCCCATATGGCCTTGTAGACATAGGAAGAGTTATTCTCTAAGTTTACCCAGAGAACAAAGAAGCTGTTAGGTGCAGGCTCTTCTTCTGATTGATTAATTCAGGCTCTGGCCCTTATGGAAGTTCAAAAATGATATTAAATGATTATCAATGGTCTACTTAAAGAATCTTAAAAATTCAAGTAAAAAAAAATTAACTCAACCAATGACTTCAGCAAACTTTCAGGATATAAAATAAATCCTCACAAATAATCAGCATTTCTAATATAATATCAACAACACCCAGCATAAAGATAAAGAAATTCCATTAAATATTACTACAGAATGTTAGTTGGGGCAGCTAAGTGGTGCTGTGGATAGAGCAACAGTGCAAGAGTCAGGAGGATCTGAGTTCAAATTTCACCTCAGACACTTTACAGTCAGCTGTGTGACTTTGGGCAAGTCACTTAATCCCAATTGCCTTATCCTCAGTCATCTCCAGTCATCTTGATGAATATCTGATCAATGGATTCAGTTGACTCTGGAGGAGAAGTGAGGATGGTGACCTGCACAGCCCTCCCTCACTCAAAACAAAGTCAAGTGCAAGTCATGTCATTATTTCTCTGATGGCATGGTTTTCTTTGGCAACGAAGGATGAACACACACTACAGAAAGTACAAAATACTTGGTAGTTTCCCTTCCAAAATAAACAAAAGCATTATATAAATGAAGTTACAAACAAATAAGATAATATTTTTAAAATGCGTAGCACAGTGCTTGGCATATAGTAGGCCCTTAATAAATACTTGTGCCTTTCCCTCCTTTACAGAAATATAGATATATATGATTTGAAAGAAATATTAGTTACTCAAGGGTACAATGTACCAATATAATAATAATTATAATATATGCTACCTAAATTAATTTATTTATTCAATGCTATACCCATAAAAAACCCAAAAAATTATTTTATAGAATTGGAAAAATGGTAAAATTTATATGGAAGAAAAAAATGTCAAGAATCTCAAGAGAAATAATGAAAAGAAATGATGGGGTGCTTGGATGCCTCTGCTTGGACCCCAATTCTAAAATCACATTTCTCTCTAAAAATCACATTTCTCCCTAACCTCAAAACACTGTCTCAGGAAGCTTCTCCATAGACAGTCTGCCATAGCAAAAATTTTCTCTCTTCCAGATATAGTAGTCAGCTGCCCCTACCAGTTGTGTATTGGCTGAATTGGCTGTGTATTGAGGCGTAATGACATTTACCACTCACTGATCAATTGTAACGCTAATGAGAGTAAAGCTCTTTCCCACCCATTAATCAGCATGCCCATTTAGGGGAGTTTAATTAGAAGAGATTTGTAGGAAGGCCCTCATCTTTTCTTAATGAGGCACTGGTTTTCAAGGGTTGTGACGCCCTCTGACTCTGATAAGTGTATAAATACTCTGAGGTGAGGTTTTACTTTGGGGCTTACTCATTGGAAGTGTTTGTTTGCCCATCCACTATGGATCCCTCCTGTCCATTCCCCCCCCCACTTTGAAAACCCAGATGTTAGGGAGGCAGAGTCAAGATGGCGGAGTAGAAAGACACACGTATGCGAGCTCCGAACCCACAGCCCATAGATTTAATGTAAGAAGAGCTCCCCAGAAGTTCTGGATCACTGCAGGGTGTGCAGAAACATAGTGGAAGGGATTTCCGTTCCAGAGAGCCCTGGAGAGCCGTCCCCAGGATCCGTCGCGCCCCAGAAAGCGGACCCTGGCCGCGCCCTGGAAAGCGCTGCCCTGGCCACGGCCCCAGAGAAGCTGATCCGAGCAGGCTTCAGGGACAGAACCTCCGGCGGCCTGGAAGTTCCCTCCGCCCACAGACTCTACAGGTCAGTGAGAGACACGCCTGGGCTGACCGAGAGGGGAGCAGGGTGTTTCCGTGGCTTGGGCCCCCTCGGGAGGAAGCATGGAGGCAGAGGCAGGGGCAGGAAGCGGCAGAGGCGGGGGTGGCGGCGGAGGCAGTGGTGGCACGGCCGCTGCGGCGGGGGACTCCCCCAGCAGCAGGCAGGATCTTCATTACTGAAAGTCTCTGCATAAACCACCTGAAGGAGCTGAGCCTGGGAGATGGCCCTGCCCCTACCCGCTCCATTACTGAAGGTCTCTGCATAAAGCCCCTGAGGGAACTGAGCCTGGGAGGTGGTCCTGCCCCCACCCCAGCACCAGAACTAAAGCTCACATTGAATAGCAGCTGCGCCTGCCGCGGAAAGCCCATTTGAATCTCAGACCCCAAGCACTAGGTGGGCAGATCTAGGTGGGGGTGGACAAGAATCTCAGAAGTCAAGTAACTGGCTGGGAAAATGCCTAGAAAAGGGAAGAAACATAAGACTATAGAGTTTTTTTGAACAGATGCAAATGATCCCGACTTTCGGATCTGATGACGAGGACATATTCTTGCCATCAGGGAAAGACGTGGAGGGCGGGGCCTCGGTACCCCAGATATCCCAGGGGGAGGTTGGGTGGGCTCAGGCCTTGGAAGAGCTCAAAAAGGATTTTGAAAAGCAAGTTAGACAGGTGGAGGAAAAACTGGGAAGAGAAATGAGAGAGATGCAAGAAAAGTATGAAAAATGAGTCAATACCTTGGTAAAGGAGACCCAAAAAAATGCTGAAGAAAATAACACTTTGAAAAATAGGCTCACTCAATTGGCAAAAGAGGTTCAAAAAGCCAATGAGGAGAAGAATGCTTTCAAAAGCAGCATTAGCCAAATGGAAAAAGAGGTTTAAAATCTCACTGAAGATAATAGTTCTCTCAAAATTAGAATGGAACAGATGGAGTCTAATGACTTTCTGAGAAACCAAGAAATCACCAAACAAAACCAAAAGAATGAAAAAATGGAAGAGAATGTGAAATATCTCATGGGAAAAACAACTGACCTGGAAAATAGATCCAGGAGAGACAATTTAAAAATTATGGGACTACCTGAAAGTCATGATCAAAAAAAGAGCCGAGATATCATCTTCCATAAAATTATCAAGGAAAACTGCCCTGATATTCTACAACCAGAGGGCAAAATAAGTATTGAAAGAATCCATCGATCACCACCTGAAAGAGATCTAAAAAGAGAAACTCCTAGGAACATTGTGGCCAAATTCCAGAACTCCCAGGTCAAGGAGAAAATCTTACAAGCAGCTAGAAACAATTCCAGTATTGTGGAAATAAAATCAGGATAACTCAAGATCTAGCAGCTTCTACATTAAGGGATTGAAGGGCGTGGAATAGGATATTCCAGAAGTCAAAGGAACTAGGACTCAAACCAAGAATCACCTACCCAGCAAAACTCAGTATAATACTTCAGGGGAAAATATGGTCTTTCAATGAAACAGAGGACTTTCAAGCATTCTTGATGAAAAGACCAGAGCTGAAAAGAAAATTTGACTTTCAAATACAAGAATGAGAAGCATGAAAAAGTAAACAGCAAACAGAAGTCAGAAGGGACTTACCAAAGGTCAACTGTTTACATTCCTACATGGAAAGACAATATTTGTAACTCTTAAAACTTTTCAGTATATGGGTAGTTGGTGGGACCACACACACACACGTACACACGTGCACACACACACATACACACATGCACACACATACAGAGACAGAGAGCACAGAGTGAATTGAATAGGATGGGACCATATCTTAAAAGAAATTACGGTAAATGGTGAGAGAGAAATGTAGTGGGAGGAAAGAGGGTGAAATGGAATGGGATAATTATATGTCATTTAAGAGGCAAGTAGGAGGCTTTTTAGTGGAGGGAAAAAGAGGAGAGCTGAAAAAAAAAACCAATCAGTTTACCCTCATCACATTTGACTAAAGGAAGGAATAAAATGCACACTCATTTTGGTATGAAAATCTATCTTACAGTATAGGAAAGTGGGGGAGAAGGAGATAAGCAAGGGGGGGGATGATGGAAGGGAGGGCAAAGGGAGGAGGGAGCAATTTGAAGTCAACACTTGGGGAGGGACAGGATCAAAAGACAGAAGAGAAACAATGAGGGGCAGAATAGGATGGAGCGAAATACAGTTAGTCTTACACAACACGACTATTATCAAAGTCATTTGCAAAACTACACAGATAGGGCCTATATTGAATTGCCTGCCTTCCCAAAGGGAATGGGTGGGGAGGGAGGGATGGAGAGAATTTGGAACTCAAGTTTTAGGGACAACTGTTTAGTATTGTTGTTGCTACTAGGAAAGAAGACATACAGTTAATGAGGAATAGAAAGTCATCTGGCCCTACAGGAGAAAAGAGATGGGGACAAGAGAAGGGAGGGATGACAGAAGAGAGGGCAAATTGGAGATAGGGAAAATTAGATTACTTGGTGTATGGGGGTGGGGGGAGGGGAGAAAAGGGGAGAAAATTTGGAACCCCAAATTTTGTAAAAACGAATGCAAAAAGTTAAATAAATAAATAAATAATTTTAAAAAAAGAGTATCAATAAAAATATCTAAAAAGGAAAAAGAAACAAAACCGAGATCTTAGTGTTTCTCTCTCTGGTAACTAAGTATGTATGATCAGACAGTTACCTGTCTACTGATCCATCAGACAGTTGGAAGCCCTGTCTGTTGATTTTGATTTCTCTATTTTCTCTGAAGTTCAGGGTGCTGATTTTTTTCCCCCTGAACTAAGTGAATGATTCATGTGCTTGGTTAAAGTGATTGTTGACCCCTCCCCACCACAAGTTGCTTTCCTTTTCCAAACACAGATCAAAGGACCTGTGATAGCAGGCCCTCCTGCGTATGTCAGGGTGCTTGCTTTTACACCATCATATGTATCCTAGATTTAGACATATGTTTAGTCCCTTACATTTGTCTCCTTTAATGAGACATTGAGGAAAGTAGCCTGATATTACTTAGTGACATTTCAGGCCTAAAACCACACCTCCAGGGAGCCCCTCCTTGGGCTATTTCCCAATGAACTCTGGGTAAAATACCTACACAGTAGATACTAAAACTGCATTTTACTTTAAGAACTCCCTAACCATTCCTTAATCCCGCCCTGAATCACCTAGTCAGCACACTTGGCACATGTTATACCACAGAATATCTTAAATAAACTTTGCCTGTTCTTGTAAGGTTGCAGGTTCTCTAAGAACTCTTGCGTGCTGAAAAGCTTAATAAATCTTGGCCCCTGAAATTCTTTTACAGGTGCCCCCCAGGGAGCTCCAGTGTCAGGGTTCCTCTCGGTTTCCTGAACCGTCGGCAATACCACAGGTGTTTACTACATGACACCTTGCAGACGTGCGAGAATAATCCAGTACACATGGAGAGTTCAAATACAGAGGTGGCCTCGGGTGACACGGTGAACAGAAGGCGGAGCCTGTAGTCAGAAAGGTACAGAGAGGTTCAGATGTCACCTCAGACTTTCCGGCTGTGTGATGCTGAGAAGTCACGTAATCGCTATCTGTGGGAGTTTCCTTACTTGAAAAACGGGGATAATAAGAGCAGCTACCTCCCCCATGAGGTTGGCGAGGTACCTGTAAGGCCCTTCGCATACAGTAGGCGCTCCAGAAGTCTTCTTCCCTCCGCCCCTATAAAGCCCCTAGGCTCGGACGAGCCGACCGCCACCTTTCCGTGACTTGCTTCCTTCCCCCACCGGAGCATACACGGGATTATGTCACAGTACTTCCCAGAAGAATCCCGGTTTCATCCGGCGGAGGCTGGTCACAAGCTCCCGATGTATCCTCCCGTCTGCACCTAAGCGCCCGCGTCCCCACAGTACGCCGGCGCCGCCACCCGCCAGGCTGTCACTAAGCGCCCCACCGCGGACTGCCGGCGCACTACGGCACCCCGAGGCTAGGAAGAAGGCCCGGGGGCGGCCTCTACCTCCCCGGCTGCCCCGCCCCCAGCTCGCACTTGGGCCCCCTGCCGTCTGTACGGTGTCCCTTCGCCTGCGCGGCCCGGGTCTAGAGCGGCGCGCTTCCGTAGGCGGCGGGAGGGCGGGGAAACCCGGCCCAAGGCGGGACAGCGCCTGGAGGACCGCCGCTGGGGGGCGCAGACAGCCTCGCTAGGCGTCCGCGGCCGAGTCCTGGGTCCGCCCCAAGAACCGACGCTTTCCGCTCCGAGGTATAAACGGGGGACTGGCCGGCGGAAGCTCTGGCTCGGGCCAGGGTCAGTTCTTGCGGGGCGGCGAGCCCGGGCAAGGCCAGGCCAGGCCGGGCCCTTGACGCTGGCCGGGGCCGTCCCGGTAGCGGCCTGGGCGAAGCGGAGCGGAGCGGCCAGAGTCGTGGCCGGCCCGGGACTTCGGGGCCGAGCGCTCCTGGGACCCCGGCTGCTTCCCGCTGACGGCCCGCGGGGGCCCGGGCCGAGGTTGACGCGACCCCGGGGCCGGGCGGGCCCCTGCCGGGGAGGGCCCGGGGGCGGGGTTGTTTTCCCTGTCCGGGGGCCGGGCGCGTCGGTGGTTCTCGAGTAAAGAACGGACCAGAATGGCCGATGGAGAGGAGGAGGAGCTGCATGTGGCAGAGCCGCCGCCGGGGCCCGGAGACCGGGAGAGCTTGGAGCTTCTGGAGGCGGCCACTCCGGCCGAGCGCAGCGGCCACGTCGCGGTTAGCGACGGGCGACACATGCTGGTGTGGGGCGGCTACAAGGTGGGTACCCCCGGCTCGGCGCCGCGTCGTCCTCCCCAGGCCCCGCCCCCGCTCTGTCGGGGTCCCCTCTGGCGTCCGCAGGGCCTGCGACACCTCAGGGAGGCTTCTGAGTGCGTAAAAAACCGCGTTCAAAAGGAAACTACTCCTGTAGAAATGTTTACGTACGCACGTGTACACACACACCACACCCACACACACCACACCCAGACACACACAATCACACACACACACCCACACCACACACACACACACACACACACCACACACACCACACATACACACACCACACATACACACACACACCCACACACCCACAACCACACACACACACACACATACCCACACACACACCACACACACACACACAATCACACACACCACACACACACCATACACACACACACATACCCACACACACACACACACCACACACACACACCACACACACACACACAATCACACACACATACACAATCACACACACTCACACCACACACACACACACCAGACACACACAATCACACACACACCACACACACACCAGACACACACACACAACCACACACAACCACACACACCACACACACACAATCACACACACCACACACCCACACCACCCACCCACACACCACACACCCACACCACACACATACCCACACACACACACACAACCACACACACACACAACCACACACACACACCACACACACACACACACCACACACACATACACACCACACACACCACATACCCACACACACACACCACACACACCACACACACATACACCACACACACACACCACCCACATACACAATCACACACACCACACACACACAATCACACACCACACCCCCACACCACACACACACACCATACATCACACCACACACACCACACACACACACCCCCACACCACACACCCACACCACCCACACACACACCATACATCACACCACACACACACACACACACACCACACACTCACACACACACCCACACCACACACACACACCATACATCACACCACACACACACACACCACACACACCCACACCACACACACACACACACACACACACCACACACACACACACCATACATCACACCACACACACACACCCACACCAGACACACCCACACACACACACCATACATCACACCACACACACACACACACACACCACACACACCCACACCACACACACACACACACACACACACACACACACACACACCACACACACACTCACACACTCTCCATCTGTATCTTTTTTAAACCCATACTTCCCAGACCGCAGATTAAGAAATTAGGATTTAACTCCCGAATTAGTCCATTTCACAGGAAGAAGTTTTGTATCATTTTTCGGTGAGCCAGCATTTGTCAGATGCCTTTTCCATGCGTGCAGCGTTGCTGGGGAATACCAGAAGTGGGAATGAAGCAGTTCCTGCTGGAAAGGGTAAAGGCAGCAGACAGTATATACTTCCTTATATGCAGAGTAGATATAAAGAGAACAAGGAGTGTGGTTCAGTGGGATGGAACATTGCCCTGGGGTGGAAGGCGATCCTTGAAGCGGCCCCCTGACCAGGGGAGGACGTTGGGGCTGGGGGATGGCCAAGGCAGGCAGGCAGGCAGTGTCATGTGTCTGCAGCCAGGGAAGGCCAGCCCTAACTGCATAGTGAGGGTGGAGGAGAAATGCCCAGTGAGATGGAAAGGCAAAATTCAGTCCTTGTTATTAAGGCTTAAAAGACTAGATAGAGGAGGTTACATTTTATCCTTAGAATGACCTAGGCAAGGGATGGCCCTTTGCGAGCAGGGAGAACAGTGATGGATAGGGTGGTTGAAATGGGTGAGATGGCAGCTTGTGTGGCAGTAAGGAAGACTGAAAAATTGAGGATCCTCCAGAGGCAATGAGTCTGGAGAATGAGACTGGAAAAATGGTGATGCCTCGAGAAAAATGAAGATTTCAAAGTGGTGAGAGATTTTGGGGGGAAATTGAGGGGTGTTGCAGGATGGGAAATGTTGTCTGTTCTAGATGTTTTCGGTCTGAGATTTTTCTGGGACATCCAGTTTGAAATGGCCAGTAGGTGACCGGTGATGTAAGACTAAAAGTATGCTACAGAAAATCCTTCAAGAAATATCCATAATTAGGACCCCCTGATGTGGTTGAGGAACTTTCAGTAATGTAGAAGAATAACCAATAGAATCACCAAAACTAGGAGATGAGCGTATTTTGGAAGAGAGGATGGTCGTTAGGGTCAAAAGCAACAACAGGTTAGGTGAGAAGGATGAGGACAAGAAAAGACTATATTTTGGAATTAAAATTTTCAATTTTAGAGAGAGCAATTTCAGTTGAGCGAATGAAGTTAAAAGCCATATAGCAAAAGGTTGAAAAGTGTCTTCCTGTCTGCGTCCTCAAATGTTCTGAGTGCCCAAGGCGTCCCCCTAGTATTGTCTTGTCGTGATCCAATGTTATATCGACATATAACTACTGGTTACTAGCAGTTTGTCTTAGAATTTAGAAGATGCCATCATGTTATGCAGAGAAGTGCTGTCAGTCACAGACAGTGTATACTCTTGGTGTTAAGCATGGATTATATAAAGATGAATAAGATGTAATTCTTGCCCTTAAGGAGTGTACTACCTGGTTGTTGAGTTAATTTGTTGTTTTTGCTACTGGTTTTTGTAAATGTTATTTAGGGTGCTGTGCTGAACTAAATGACCTTTGGAGGCCTTTCTAGTCTAACTTTCTACGAGTCTAAGCAAATGTGTTCTTTTGTACTTTTGCCTCATTCCCTGGTTGCAACAACACAGAAATATTAAAATATTATGGCTAGTCGGGAAAGCTAGTTTTGGAAAACTTTCATGGAGACCAGACAATCTCATTGGTAGTTCTAGTCCAGCCCAGTGCAGGGGTGGAGAATTTGCTGCCTCGAGGCCACATGTGGCCTTTGATTGAGTCCAAGTTTTATAGAACAAATCCTTTTATTAAGAGGACTCATTTTGTGAAGTTTGGATTCAGTCAGAGGGCTGCACTTGAGGACCTAGAGGGTCACGTGTGGCCTGGAGGCCACAGGTTCCCCTACCCTGGCCTAGTATCTCCCTGTCTAATCCTTTCCCTTTTAGTAGGGAAGCATCACACCTTGTAGTAGATAGAGCACTAGAATTGGAGTCAGGAAGACTTAGGTTCAAGTCCTGCCTCAGACACTTGGTAGTTGTGTGATGTTAGGCAAGTCACTTAACTATGTCTTAGCCTCAATTCCAGGTTATTTTGACGATAAAATGCTCTGCAAACTGTAAACACTGTGTACATAATAGTTGTTATGGGACTATTATTGCTTAAAATCAGGACTGAACCCAGATATTCTGATTCCAATACCAGTATTCTTTTCATTAAATGGTTGTCAGTGATTTTCCTAAAGTGTAGGTCTGACCCTACTCAGTATTATCTCTAGTGTCTCTGTTTCTTCTAGGATCAAATATAAACTTCTCTGTTTAGCATTTAAAGCCTTTCACAACTCGACACGAGTCTACCTACATTTTTTATACAGTAATTTCTTCTCTTCTTGGTGCCACCCAAATTTGCCTTCTTGATATTCCTCACAGACAGCACTTCCATTTTCCATCTCTGTGCCTTTGTACATTTTGTTATCCTTGCTTCTGCTTCTTACTTCAGCTTAGGTGCAACATTCTACAGGAAACTTTTCTTGATTCCTCCATTTGCTAATGATTTCCCCCCTTAAAATTTTGAAAAACATTGTGGTGTAGTGCGTAGAGAACTGGCATTAAAATCAGGCAAATTTGGGTTTCACTCTGACTTCTGATAACATTTTATTAATTTCTCAGTAGTTCAGGGTATCTCTTCTAAGAAGTTGCAGAAAAGATACCAGTTTGCATTGGTAGAGGAAGTTTGCTCACTTGGGAGTTCTCAGTATTTATGAAATTGCAAGTCCGGGCCCTATCCTTTTTAAATGTGTATATACTATCTTCCCAGGTATAATAGAAACTATTCAAAGTAGAGTCTTTTATTTTTGTCTTTGTATACTTACTGCCTAGCAGATAGTAGGCGTTTCATATAAGAATGTTTTTCTCATTGTGTGGAGTAAATAGCTGTCTTGAAGTATAATTAAGGTATTTCATCCCAGTGTGGCTAGAGCTAAGGTCATGGAACTAACCTGTTTTGTTTCCATTTGGTGGTGTTCTATGGCCATAGGCTAAAGTCATAGTGCCAAACATCTCTCAGGTATGTACCTTTGACAAAGTTTGTAGGCTCATGAAAGTGTATGAATAAAACATCAACAATTTACCATCAACACTAGAAAAAGAAAGCACAGATTCTACAAATGATGAATTATTAGATTTTTCATTATGAAAGAAGATAAATTTTTTCTCATTTTTTTCAATTAATGAAGCTCCAGCTTCTTATCCTCCGGTTTCCCCACCCCTTCGTTGAAAATATAGGGAAAAAAACCTTATAACAATTGGCCACATCAATCAGTCAGTATGGAAGCATTTATGTAGTGCCTCTTTTTTGCCACACATTGTGCTAAGCACAGGGAATACAAAAAATGGCAAAAACAATCCCTCTATCAAGGAGGTCAGAGTCTAATGGCAGAGATAACTGGCAAACAACTGTATATAAACAAGATATAAACAAGATAAATTGGACAATAAATTGAACAGAGGGAAGACATTATCTTTAAGGGGTACTGATAAAGGTTTTTTATAAGAGATATAATTTAGCTAGGAATTGAAGGAAGCCAGGAAAACTTAAGAGATGGAGTTAAGGAGGAAGCACATTCCATGTATGGAGGACAGCTAGTAAAGATGCCCAGAGGCAAGAGTGTCTTAACAGCAAGGAGGCCAGTATTTCAGTAAGGAGGAAGGGTGGAAGATGATTGGAAAGATTGGGGACGGGGTGTTATTATAAGTGGCTTTAAAAGTCAAACAGGATTTTACATTTGATCTTGCAGGTGATAGAGAGTCACTGGAATTTACTGAATGTGGGCGGGGGTAAGGAAGTAGTAACTTAGGTCCACACTTGAGGAGGATCAATTTGACAGCTAAGTGAAGGATACGCTAGAGTGGGGAGAGACAAGGGAGGGAGACCTTGGCAGGCTATTTCAATAGTCCAGGTATGAGATGATGAGGACCTGCACTAGGGCGATGGCAGTGTCAGAAGAGAGAAAGGGGTATATTGAAGACATATTGGCAAGGTAGAATCAACAGTACTTGCCATCTAATTGTATAGGGGGTGTGAGAAAAAAATGAGAATTGAGAATGACACCTGGGTTCCTAGCCTGACTTAATGGGAGGATGGTTTGAAAAGAAACCTTAAGGGGAAAAATAAGTTCAGTTTTGGATTTATTGAATTAAGGATGTCTGTAGAACATAGACATAGTTCAGCATGTCCAGTAGGCAGGTGGAGATAAGAGTCTAGGAGTCAGGAGAGAGGATAGGATAGGACACGTAGATCTGAAAGTCATCGGCTTGTTTTTGTTGTTGAATTGTAGTTGTGTCTGACTCTCTGTGACCCCATTTGAGTGTTTTTGGCAAAGATACTGGAATGGCTTACCATTTCCTTCTCCAGCTAATTTTACAGAGGAGGAACTGAGGCAAACAGCTTTAAATAACTTGCTTAGGATCACATAGCTGGGGCCAGATTTGAACTCAGGTTCTTCTGACTTCTATGTACTCTGACACCTAGCCACACCCTGGAATCATCAGTGTAGAGATAATTCAATCCATGGGAGTTTAATGAGATTACCAAGAAAAGTAGTGTAGAGGAAGAAGAGACCAGGACAAAGTCCTAGTGGGCCTGACCTGGATAAAGATCCGTCAAGGGAGATTAAGAAGGATGAGAAGAGGGTGACTGATAGTTTCAGAGACCGAAGAGACATCAGGAAGGATGAAGATTGAGAAAAGGCTTGGCAGTTAGTTAGATCATTGGTAACTTTGAAGAGGGCAAGTAGGTGGTGTGCTGGATAGAGGGTTAGGCCTGGAGTCAGGAAGATGAGACTTCCTGAATTCACATGGCCTCAGGCACTTAGTAGCTGTGTGACCTTGGGCAATTCACTCACCCCTGTTTGCCTCAATTTCCTCATCTCTAAAATGATCTGGAAAAGGAAATGGCAAAACCACTCCCCTATCTTTGCCAAGAAACCCTCAGATGGGATCATGAAGAGTCAGATATGACTGAAAAGCCTCTGAACACCAGCTAAAACTTTGGAGAGATCAATTTTAGTTGAATAATGAGGTCTTAACTGTAGAGAGTTAAGAAGAGAGGAAAGAAGTGGAAACTTTCTTGAGGATTTTAACCTTAAAATGGAGGAGAAATATGTGCCAATAATTAGGTGTAGACAGATTAATGAGGGTTTTTTGAGGATAGGAAGGCTTGGGTGTGTTTTTAGATAGGGACGCAGCCGGTAGATAGATAAGTGATTGAAGAGAAGTGAGGGAGTGGAGTTGAAAGGACAGTCTGCTGAAGAAGACAGCATGGAACATATCTTGTGCATGTAAAGGGAAAGGTGTCAAGGAGAAAGGTGACTTCTTCCTGTGTTGTTGTGTTTGTCCTTTATTCTCAAAGAGGGCCACCTCCTCCAGTGTTCCACCCCCAAAAGCTGCCTTTTTTCCTCTGGGTTTACTGGCTATGTCTTCTGCTGAAAGATCAAGCCTTTTTCCTGAGATGAGAGATGAAGGAAGAGAGAGTGGCCAAAAGCATAAGGCAAGAGTTTCCGCTTAGAGGGTGAGGAGAGAAGGAATAATGGTAGATATGAGGAGGGATGCAAAAGTTTGGGAAAGCCTCTGTGTGTTTAGTGTTGTTTGATTGGAGGGCTATAAAAGGATTGCTTTCCCCAGTGAGGATCCATTTGACATCATGGGGCATAAAGTTGTATTGGGGGAGGTCAGTATATCTTCTTCTTGCTGCAGAACATGTGTAGGTACAAAGGCAAAAATATAACACAATAGGATTTTAATGTATTTCTGAGACCTTTATCCTTCCAACTCATAGGATCTTAGTAAATGCTGAATTTTAAAGGTTAGTCCATTGATAATTCAATATTATTACAATCAGAGTGGAAACAGGATGCTATTAGTTTTTTTCAGAAAACATAATTAATTAAAACTTAAATGTGAAATGAAGCAAAGTGATAATACCTATTTAAGATACAAATCCGCAAATGCTTGGTATCTTTTAAATTAATAGTCTTTTGTATGTGTGTGTGTTTTTTTTTTAGAATGCTCAAGTCAGAGGATTTTATGATTTTTATCTGCCTAGAGATGAAATATGGATCTACAACATGGAGACTGGAAGATGGTAACTCAAATATTATTTATAGGTGGGATCAGGGATGAAATTCCATGTAACATTTTAAAGGGAAAAGCAGCTGTATAGAAGTTCCACTAATTTCCCCTAAATAAAAGTCTCAATGAATTATGCTAAATTAATGTGCTTTAGAAAAGAATGTGTAGTGTGTATATGTGTGTGTGTGTGTGTGTGTGTGTGTTTCTTATAGAATCTTAGGAAGTGAATCTAGGCCAGGAGTTTTCAATCTTTTTTTGTTTCATGGACCCTTTTGGTAGTCTGGTGAAGCTTAGGACTCGTTACAATAATGTTTTTAAAGGCATAAAATTAAATGCATGTGAGAAACCAGTAGCATCGATATACAGTTGCCAAAATATTTTCCTCTAAAATTCATGGATCTTCAGTTAAGAATTTTTGCTCTAAACTTTGGTTGCTCTTATTTATTTTTGAAGAGTTTACTTGAGGGTTCCATGACTACACATAAGGAAACTTCAATGTATATAATAAGAGGTAGAGACAGTTCACATCTACTGATGGAGATGAAAAATGTTTCTAAAAAGTATGTCTAGATTGTATAATCTCTTACAAGCAGTATCATGTGGGGATACCCTGAATGAAGTATTGGTCATTTTCAGTAGTGTCTGGCCTTCATGACCCTTTTTACATTTATCTTGGCAAAAATACTGGAGCATTTTACCATTTTCTTCTCCATGAGGAAACTGAAGCAATTTGGGTTAAATGGCTCGCCCGGAGTCACATAACTAGTGTCTGAGTTCAGATTTGAACTCAGGTATTCCTGACTTCAGGCCTGGCACTCTATCTACTGTGTCACCTAGCTGCTCCAAATTTCTTTCTGTTCTATTCCTCTTTATGTTCTATTTCCCAAAATAGTGTATTTGTATTATTTTGAAGTTTGTAAACTTACTTTGGGAGTAGCTCTGTAGTATAGGATTTACAGCATGGAATTCACATGGAAACCTCCAGCAAGGGTTTTCAAGGGTTTTTGGAGTGGAGAGGGAGCCCTAAGCTATGATATTCTATTTATGTATGGTTAATTAAGCAATTTTTTTTTCCTTATGTTGGTCTGAAATCTGTCAGCAACTTTTGCTGTCATGTTAAAGAGGAATTAAATTGTTTTGCTTGGCTTTGAACAGTGGAATTGGGAACAGTGGTTGGAAGGTACAAAAAGGCACATACAATCTGAACTTGATATAAAGAAATGTTTCCTAACTCTTATCCAAAGTTTAAGTGGGCTGCTTTGGGAAGAACCTAGTTCGCTCTCACTGGAAATTCCCTTACTGAAGGGAATTTTTTTCATATTTTTCTATTTCATTTTTACTACGTAGGATTTTAGAAGTAGTGTATTGGACTTGGAGTCAGGAAGACCTGAGTTTGAATTCTGCCTCAGGCACTTAGCTAGGTGACTCTGAGGAAGTTACTTCACCTTGCTGTGCCATTGTAATCTAATATCTAAGATTTAGAGGTTTGAATTCAGTAATTCAATTTGAACTCAGTTTGAACTCCTAGCTCTAAATCTATGATCCTCTGATCTTTGCTTGGCAAGTTGAGGGCAAGGAGGGGCGAAGTGAAGGTGTCTAATAGATTGTACACAGACAGCTGATTCAGTGATAACTCCCACATCAGTAAGAAGCCTTTTCCTCTTTGTTTATGTATAATCTATTTCTTTTTTTACGTGTGTATTATTTGGTGCCTGTTATGTCCCATATATATTCATTCTTTTCTTGAAGAAAATATTCATAATCTATAGGTTTCTGTGGAGTTTATAAGTGTCTCTTTCCTTCTTTCTGAACAGTACTTTTCCCATATGTGTCTTGCCATCCTTACCTTTTTCTACCGTAGTCGAAAGTTACAGAGCATCAGAGTGTGTTGAATTAATTTGAAGGGTCTTACTGAATTCTTGAAAAAATTCTCTACATTTTCATCCTCAGCACTGTTGGTGTTGCATAAACTTTCTTTGGCTTTTCAAAGACTATTTGAGTTATCCTTCTATTTGGCTACTGCTTTCTTCTTCTGGTTTCTTTTATCCCAAGAATGACAAGTTTAAATACATTGAGCTCCTCTAGAAGTCACTGGACTCAGTCATTTGAATAAGAATCTCACATTTAGAGTACAAATAGTCAAGTTAACTGTGATTCTTAGCACCCTCTGTCTTCATTCCCACCACTCTGCTAGTCAATAGGTGAACATTTATTAAGTGTCTGCTGTGTTCCAGGGACAGCTGGATTTCTGGAGTCAAGAAGACCTGAGTTCAAATTCAGCCTCAGACACTTTACTAGCTGTGTAATCCTGGGCAAGTTGCTTAACTTCTGTCTGCCTTAATCCACTGGAGAAGGAAATGGCAAAGCAGTCCAGTAGTTTTGCCAAGAAGACTCAGTGGCCAGTGCTTGATACGCTATAGTCCATGGGGTCATCAAGAGTTGGACATGATTGAGAGACTGAATAGTAACTGTTCCAGGGGCTGCGCCAAGCACTGGGGAAATAGAAGAAAGGTAAAAGACAGACCCTGCTCTTGAGGAGCTCACAATTTATAGGGGACAAAATGTGCAGATAACTGTGTACACACAAGCTACATGGAAATAATCACCAGAGGGAAGGCACTAGAATGCAGAGGACTCGGGAAAGGCTTCTTGTAGAAGATGGAATTTTAACTGGGATTTGAAGGAAACCACAGAAGTCAGAAGGCGGAGATGAGGAAGAAGAGCGTTCCAGGCAGGGGAAATAGTCAGTGAAAATGCCTAGAGTCTGGAGATGGAATGTCTTGTTTGAGGAACAGCAGGGAGGCCAGTGCCACTGGATTGAAGAGATTGTGACTGGAAATAAAATGTAAGAAGACTGGAAAGGTGGGGCACAAGTTATGAAAGGCTTTGAATTTCAGGATTTTCTCTTTGATCCTGGAAGTGAAAGGGAGCCACTGGAGTTTACCACATAGGGGAGTAACATGGTCACACCTGCACTTTAAGATGATCACTTTAACAGTTTAGGGGAGAATGGACTGAAGTGATGAGACTTATGTTAGTCAGGAAGACCACCTGTCAGACTATCGCAATAGTACAGGCTCCTACACTAAGGTGGTAGCAATATCAGAGGAGATTGGGGTGGGGGGCCTTTGCTAGAGATGTTACAAAGTTAAAATCAACAGACTTTGGCAACAGATTGGATATAGGAGGTGAGTGAGAGTGAAAAGCTGCTTTTGAATTCTGTTTGTGGGCCTGGATGACTGGGAGAATAGTTGAGCCTTGACAATAATAGGGAACCTTGAAAGGGTGGCCCAGAGAATGAGAAAGATAATGAGTTCTATTTTGGATAAGTTGTATTCAAGAAGTCACCATCACTATAGAAATAGAAGAAGACCACACAGAAATGAGGACCATTTTGTGTTTTTCTTTGCATTTCCTTGGCCAAAACAAAGCTTCATGGAGTGGGTAGTATACTTATAAGTCTCTCCATACTTAGCTAGGCTGGTTCTTAGGAAATAGTCTCAGTCTATCGCCAAGGGTCATTATAAATCCTTTCCAGCATAATAAATAGAAGCTTCCAGAGTTTATGCTCTACTTCCAGGAACCTAATGTCAACTCCACACCATGATGAGGACTCAGAGTAGGATTACTTAATCTTGAATTATTTTAAAAAGTAATTCCTTATGAAAAATGGGAAGCATGAAGCACAAATGATATCAATATAGGTTATAATCATTTTATATAGAAGTTTAACCCACATTAATTGCTGCAGAAAGGAGACCAATAAAACTCATTCTATAGATTAGTTCATAGACTACCAAGAAGTATGGTTGATGTACAAATCAAAGAGAAGCAGTTTAAAGAAAAATTTAAAAAATAGAAAAGAAAAAAGTCACTTGACAGTGACTTCCAGCCAAGAATGGATATCTGAACAGAAGCAGACAGCCTAGCTCCCACACATTTCCTATAAAAATTATGCCAGACCAAATTATGACTAAGAAATCCAGTGAGAAATTACGTGAAATAACTTGGTCTACCCAAAAACTGCATAAAATCAGTGAGAAGCCCCCAGAGAATGGGAAAGAGGACCAACCACAGAGTATAGCCAAAACAAACCTCTTGGCAGTACCAGAAATTGACCAGAGATGTGTATGTGGAGGCTTCAAGGGGAAGGAGAGAATCCTTTTTTTTTCCCTTGAGAAATTCCCAGGTAGTCAGAAGGGACCAAAAGTTATTGGGAGCAGAAATTTTCGGACTGGGATAAATCAGTCTCAGGATCTCAAAACAGGGATGCACAACCTGTGGCACACCCAAAAGATTTTGGACCACCCAAAATTCAGGTTCAGGTCTACCTCAAAGGGCCGGCCCCTAGCATTATTTCCTGCAATGCAAGTGAGGGCCCTGAAGATTCAGAAACGTGGAAGCTAGGTGATTCAGATTGAGAGGTGGAAGGTAGGCAGAGGCTGAGCATTCCATCCAAGAACATAGTTGAAGGCAGAGCCTGTCTCTGGCACAAAGCCCCGCTTTAGGAATTGAGAGTGGAGAGATGAATAAACTGAAGAAGAGAGAAACCATTGTAAAGAATTAAAATATATAATGAGATGCCAATATCCAACCAAAGAGAGCACCTCCATAATATCTGTAAACAGACTCAAAGGGAAATGTGGATTTTCCAGAAGGACTACATAAATTGTGGGAAAAATTAAGCAAAAGATAAAAAATTAAATACAAACTCTTGAAGAATTGTGAGGAGACTAGAGCATAAACCTTACCTAAATAACAGACTTACTGAAAATTAGGATAGACCACATAGAAGTCATTGATTCCAGAATAGAACATGAAATATTAGAACAAAACCAAAAGATTGAAAAGATTTTCAGAAGCTACCAGAGAGACTGCAGGGAACAAGATCGTTCTCAGGACGGTGTGGCTGGGGACCATAACTGTGACTTAGGAATGGAGAGGAGAGCCCAAGGATCAGAGACTTGGGGGCATCATTCCCTATACATGAGGACTACAACTTGATTATACTAGTAGCTGCTGAAAACAAAACAAAAAGTAAATAAATAAAAATGAGTAGCAAAAGAGAAAGAACCTAACATACATAGTTACTCTAGGGATAGAGACGATTGAGGTTCATTTTAAGAGGAAGATAATGGAGCTAAAAAAGTCACTCCTTTTTCAGTGAGAAGCATCAAATGGTCCTAAGCGCAAAGAGTTCTTGGAAGAACTTAAAAAGGACTCTCAAAATCAAACAAGAGAGATTGAGGAAAGATTAGAAAAAAAGCAATCCAAAGGCAATTCATGAAAGAAATTATGAAAAGAAAGTCAATCAATGAAATAGAGAAACAAAAGCTTAAGGAAGAAACTAATTCCTTGAAAACCAGAATTGGTTAAGGGGAAGCTAATGACGTTTTAAGACACCAAGCAATCATAAAACAAAATCAAAAGAATGAAGAAATAGAAGAAAAAGTGAAACATCTCATCAGAAAAACAACTGATCTGAAAAGATGGAGGATAAATAATATATGAATAGTTGGAACTACCTGAAAATTACTATTGAAAAAAAGAATCTGGATACAGCATTACACAAGTTATCAAGAAAAATTACCTTGACATTCTAGAGGAAGGTAAAGTAGAAATAGAAAAACCCCACCACCTGAAAGAGATCCCAGGAGGAAAACTTATAGGAACATCCTAGACAAGTTTCAAAGCTCCCATCTTAGGGAGAAAATATTGGAAACAACAACAAAAAAAATACTATGAAGCTACAATAAGGATTCCAGAAGACGTAGTAGCTACTGCATTGAAGGACCATAGATCTTGGAATATTTTGTAGAGCAAAAAAAGAGCTGGTGTTGCAACCAACGGTAACTTAACCTAGCAAAGTTAAGTATAATCCTGAAAGGGAAAAAAATGGATTAGGAAACTCAAACTTTAAGGTTTTTGTGACAAAACCCCCAGAACTTTAGGGAAAATTTGACATAAACATGCAGGAAAAATGTAAGGTAAACGAAAGACCAGTTATAAGGGACTCTAAATAAGGTCAAATTGTTTACTTCATATATGTGAAAATATTAGCAGTACTCTTACGATTGTCATTATTTGGGTGAGTTTGAAAGAAGAGTGTAGACTGAGTTGAGTATGATGGGGTGATTTCTTAAAAAATAAAACTGTAGGGAGAGATAAAAAGGAGTATTTATCTCATGTAAATGAGATGTAAAAGGAAAAATTGATACAAATTAAGTTGGTAGTGCTGGAATCTTAACTCTCATCAAGAATGAGATAAAGAGGGAACAACATGGATAGCTGGAAGGGTATAAAAGTCTTCTAAATTCAGAAAGAAATAAGAGGACAAGGGAATTAGGGTGGGGGGAGGATAAGGGAGGGTAAAACTCTTAGAGGGGTAGGTAGAGTAAGGCATAGAAGAGCAAGGTAGTGGGTAGAAGTAAAACGACTGAGGAGGGATAGGATATGTAGGAAAAGAAGGATAGTGAAGAAAAATAGGAGGGAGGAAAATATATAAGTAATTGTAGCTTAGAATGTGAATGGGACAAATTTACCCGTAAAATGGAAATAGAGAGCAGATTAAAAATTTGAATTCAATTGCTTTCAGGGAACATTATAAAAATGAGAGATACAAAGATAAAATAAAGAGCAGGAGTAGAATTTAGTATGTAAAAAAAAAAAAGCAGGGATAGTAATCATGATCTCAGACAAAGTTAAAGTTAAAATATATTTAATCAAAAGTGAAAAATAGAGAAACTGCACTGTGATGAAATACTGTTCAGTATTGTTTTAGATTATTTAAAATACATAGTATAAAATATCTGAACATATACTTGTCAAAACAGACATAGGAACTATATGAACATAAACATAAAACACTTTTTATACAGATAAACTCAGATCTAAATAATGAAGTAATATTGTTCATGGGTAATATAATTTTTAATAACAATTTTATAATTTAATCTACTCAAGTCATCTCAAATTACTAAAAAATTATTTTACTGAGTTAGAAAAAAATAATAAAGCTCATTTGGAAAAACAAAATATCAGTAACATCAAAGAAACCAGAGAAAAAACATGTAAATGAAGTAGATTCAACCGTATCAGACCTTAAAGTGTAAGGTGAAAGCATTGTTCAAGTGTAAGAAGGATAATGTCAACTATTTTAAATTAAAAATTTCTTGTATAAATAAAGCTTATGTAGCCGAGAATAAAAGGAATGCAGAAAATTGGGAAGAAAACTTTCATTGACAGACTCTCAGATACGATGTGACTAGGTTGGAATAGTGCTTTGATACAGGAAATTATGAACTGGTTGATTTAGAAAAACATGGAAAGACTTGGAAGGAAGATGCTATCCATCTCCAGAAAAACAGATGACATGGAAATAAGCATTGTGTGGTTTTTACACATTGTATGAGTGCATATGTGTGTATTTGGTATGTTGATATTTGTATGTATATGTATATACACACACACACATACACACACACACACACAGAGATATCCATATGTCTCTCTCTGTGTATACATATCTCCACCCTTAATTGTAGTCTTCTTTAGGCATGGGGCAGGGAAGAGAGAGGAAAAAAATAAAGTAAGAAAGTGCACAGCAGAAAACAAAAGAAAGCCAACAAGGAAGCAAAGAAAAGCCAGGAAGCTTTGAAAATAATGTGCAATATTTATTACATAGGCTTTCTTTGGTCTGCTATGTACATGGCAGTGTATTTTTCTTTTTTCATTTTGTACTTAAGAAAATAAAAATTTACAGAAGAAAAAGTCAAGCAGTGTCTGTTCACAGCTCACATAGTAGTAGGGGAGATAACAGATATGGAGGGGTTAAGCCAAAAGTCATGGTGCTTGGGATTCAGCTTCAAAACACATGATGCTTTCCCTTCAATATCATTTTCTTTTTTTTTTTAAATTAAATTATTTTGTTTTCAGTGTTCTATAATCACTTCCATATATCTTAGTTTTTTTTCCCCTCCCTCCCCCTTCCTCCCTGTCCTTATCCCCTCCTTCCCCACTCGCTTCCTGAGATGGTGTACAATCTATACCTACATTCCTATTAAGTACATTTTCACCTTATTCATGTTTCATAGAAGAATTAAAATGAATGGAAAACCATAAAACAAAACAAAACATAATGTAAAAGAAATGGTTCAATATCATTTTCACTGATAAAATCACATCAGTTTCTGATTTTAACCCATTTGATAGAGTGAAGGACTTTGGTGGGCAAGAACTTTATATTATGGGTCTTCATCTGTTGCAGCACTTGCAACAACAGTTGCCAGGCTGCTTCTCCACGGTGTTGCTCCCCAGAATGATGGCTGAAGGCACTGGGCCACAAGCACTACTCCAAACAGGGTGGTTGGGTTCAGGGCCCTGGACCATCTCCATCAGGGTTGAGGGGAGATGGTGATGAAGGCAGTGGTGATTTGACTTCCCTGGCACTTGATGTTTACTTTTTCTCAGATGCCTTTTATAGCTTGACTCAAAGGCGTGTAGGGTATGTCGTGGGGAAGAAGGTTATGGGAATGCTGTTTCCTGTCTCTTTTTCGAGGTCCCTTGCTGCATTAACTAGACTGATTTCCCTAACCTGTGGGTAGCAGTTGATTGGCACTGGGTGGAGAAAACTGGCCCCTTCTCTATAGAAGTGGCTTTCCTGGATGATGGGTGTAAGGGCTGCTCTGGAATAGACTTGTTGTTTGGCAGGTGCTGCCATTCCTTGTGTTCCTTCATTTTATCAACAGTAGTTGGTGATAGTTATGAGGAAGGTAGGCTCCTCAAAATAATTTCTTCCTTCAGTGATGACTGTAGTAGCTAGTTTGCAAGCATATCTGGTATTTTAGGGGGTACAGCTATTCCCAAGGCTCTTAGGTTCAAGATCCTAGGCTGTCCCTTGGGGTCTAAGGGAAAATGGTAGTGATGGTGGTACTTTGACTTGCCTGGTACATTTTGTTTCCTATCTCTCCTTCAAGATGCCTTGCTATTTCAGCTTGCCCAAAAGAGTGTAAGGTATATTGTGGGGAATAGACTGGAAAGGTAAGAAGAGGCCAGATTATGTAGGGTTTTAAAAGCCAGAGGATTTTATATTTATTCTTGGAGATAACAGGGAGTCACTTGAATTTATTGAATATGGGAATGGAAGAGAGGGAAGAATGACCTGGTTAGACATGTACTTTAGGAACATCAGTTTGATTGCTGAGTGGAAGATGGATAAAGATAGGGAGAACAACTTTTCCGACAGTCCAGGCATTTGGTGATAAGGATCTGCACCAGGTTGGTAGTAGCAGTGTTGGAGGAGAGAAGCTGAATGAGACATGTAATGTAGCTAAAAGAGACAACTTGTCAGCTAGCATTAATTAAGTGCCTATGTACCAGGCGTGTTAAACACTTGGATATATATTATAGAAAGGAGGAAATTGTACACTAAGCTATTTTATATGGAACTTGCTTTTCTTTTTAAAAGTATAGAATAAGTTTAACATGTAATTTAAAAAAATTTTTTTAAATTTATTTTTAGATTACGACATTCATTTCCACAAAATTTTGAGTTTTCTCCCCATCTCTCCCTTCCTCCCACCTCATAACACCTTGCATTCTGATTACCCCTCCCCTCAATGTGTCCTCCCTTCTATCACACCCCACCCTTCTCTTATCCCCATCTTCTCTCTTTTCTTGTAGGGCAAGATAGATTTCTATACCCCATTACCTGTATTTCTTACTTCCCTGAGATATGCAGTAACAATTCTCAACATTCATTTCTTTTGTATTTATTTATTCATTCATTCATTCATTCATTTATTTTTAAATTTATCTATTTAACTTCTGACATTCATTTTCACAAAATTTTGGGTTCCAGATTTTCTCCCCATTTGTCCCCTCCCTACCCCAAAACACAGCATTCTAATTGCCTCTATCACCAATCTGCCCTCTCTTCTATCATCCCTCCCTTCCCTTGTTCCCATCTTCTCTTTTGTCCTGTAGAGCCAGATAACTTTCTATACCCCATTACCTGTATTTCTTATTTCCTAGTAGCAAGAACAGTACTCAACAGTTGTTCCTAAAACTTTGAGTTCCAACTTCTCTTCATCTCTCCGTCCCCACCCAATCCCTTTGGGAAGGCAAGCAATTCAATATAGGCCATATCTGTGTAGTTTTGCAAATGACTTCCATAATAGTCATGTTTTGTAAGACTAACTATATTTCCCTCAGTCCTATCCTGCCCCCAATTGCTTCTATTCTCTCTTTTGATCCTGTCCCTCCCCAAGAGTGTTGACTTTAAATTGCTCCCTCCTCCCACTGCCCTCCCTTTCATCATCCCTCCCACCCTGCTTACCCCCTTTTCCCCCACTTTCTTGTATTGTAAGATAGGTTTTCATACAAAATGAGTGTGCAATTTATCCTTTGTTTAGTCGAATGTGATGAGAGTAAACTTCATGTTTTTCTCTCACTTCCCCTCTTTTTCCCTCTACTAAAAAGTCTTTTGTTTGCCTCTTTTATGAGAGATAATTTGCCCCATTCCATTTCTCTCTTTTTCCTCCCACTATGTTTCTCTCTCACCACTTAATTTTATTTTTTAAGATATGATCCCATCCTATTCAATTCACTCTGTGCTGTGTGTGTGTGTGTAATCCCATCAACTACCCAGATACTGAAAAGTTTCAAGAGTTACAAATATTGTCTTTCCATGTAGGAATGTAAACAGTTCGACTTTAGTAAGTCCCTTATGACTTCTCTTTGCTGTTTACCTTTTCATGCTTCCCTTCATTCTTGTGTTTGAAAGTCAAATTTTCTTTTCAGCTCTGGTCTTTTCATCAAGAATGTTTGAAAGTCCTCTGTATCATTGAAAGACCATATTTTCCCTGAAGTATTATACTCAGCTTTGCTGGGTAGGTGATTCTTGGTTTGAGTCCTAGTTCCTTTGACTTCTGGAATATCATATTCCATGCCTTTCAATCCCTTAATGTAGAAGCTGCTAGGTCTTGTGTTATCCTGATTGTATTTCCACAATACTGGAATTGTTTCTTTCTAGCTGCTTGCAATATTTTCTCCTTGACCTGGGAACTCTGGAATTTGGCCACATTGTTCCTAGGAGTTTCTTTTTTTGGATCTCTTTCAGGCAGTGATCGGTGGATTCCTTGAATATTTATTTTGCCCTCTGGTTCTTAATTTCATTTCTTTGCCACTACAAAAAAAAAGAGCTGCTATGTTTTTTTCTTTTTTTACCTTTAGAAATTGTGTTATTTTAATGTTTCTTTTACAGTTTTTAATTTATCTTCAGTTTTCAACATTCACTTCCATAAGTTGTAAATTTTCTCCCCTCCCTCCAGACAGCCTACTATAATATTTTTGTATGGATAATCCTTTTTTCTTTGATTTTTTTTTAAAGGTATAAATCTAGAAGTGTTATCTCTGAATCAAAAGATTTTATCCTATTTCCAAATTTCTTTCCAGAATGCCTGGGCCAGTTCATAGCTTCACAAAGAGTATATTAAGTGCCTCTTTTCCTTTAGCCTTTCCAGTATTTATCATCTTTGCCAGTCTTATAACTCTGAAATAGAATTTTAGAGTTGTATTACTTTGCATTTCTCTACTATTGATTTGGAGTATTGTTTTCATATGGCTATTGATAGCTGGGATTTCCTTCCTTGAGAACTTCCTATTGATATCCTTAACCATTTTTCTATAGGCAAATAGCTTTTACTCTTAGAAATTTGAATCATTTTCTTAGGTAACTTGAAAATGAGGCATCAAAGAAACTTGCACAGGTTTTTTTTTTTTCAGTTAATTTCAGTTCCCTTTCTTATTTCAACTACATTGAATTTATTGTGTAAAATTTTTAATTGTAATTATTTATTAATTTTATTTTATCTTCTGTGATCCTCTCTATCCCTTAATAGTAATAATCCTCTTCTACTCATAGATTTAAAAAGTAGTTTCTTTCTTGCTCCTCTAATTTATTCATGATAGGATCTTTATCTGCTTGAGCTTATTTTTGTATATGATGTAAAGTGCTGGTCTCAACCTAATTTCTTAAGAGAATGCTTTTCAGTTTTTCTAGTTGTTTTCGGGATTTTTTTTCATCAAGTAATGAATCTTTACACCAAACTGCAGTGTTACAGTATCAAATAGTATGTTACTTTGTTTGCTTCTATATGTTGTATATCTAATCTGTTCCATTAATTAATTGTTCTATATTTTAGTCATCACGAAAGAGCTTTGATGATTAAAGCTTTGTATTATAGTTTGACATCTCATACTGCTAGATCCCAATTATTTCCCTTGAGATGTTTAACCTTTTGTTCCTTCAGATGAATTGTTACTTTTTTTTCTATCTTTATGTAATAATCCTTTAATAGTTGGGCATGGTATTGAATAAGTCAATTAATTTAGGTAGTATTATCATTTGTGTTATATTGGCTTGACCATTTTATCTATGAACAATTTCTCTATTTAAATCCCCCAAATATTCCATGTGCTCTGTAGTTATTTTCAGCACCTACTGTGCTAAAGTGCTGGAGGTACCAGCACAGGCAAAAGATAGTCCTGACCTCAAGGAAGTCACAGTCCAATAGGGGAGGTAATAAGCAAACAAATACATACAAACAAGTTTATATATATGTATATATAATAGGAAATAATTAAAAGAGGGAAAGCACTGTGAAGAGTGGTTGTAAAAGGCTTTCTCCAGAAGATGGGATTTTAGTTGGGACTTGAAGAAAGCCAGGGAAGCCAGAGATGATGACATGAGGAGAAAGAACATTCCAGGTATAGGAGAGAGCCAGAGAAAATACCCAAAAGCAAGAAATGGACTATCTTGTTTGTGAAACAGTGAGAAGGCCAGTGTCACTGGATTGAAGAGTAGGTGATAGGGAAGTGTAATATATAAGAAGTTTGGAAAAGTGTTAAATAGAGAATTCCATTTTCGATCCGAGAGGTTTATTGAGTAGGAGAGTGACATGATTGGAACTTCTCACTTCAGGAAAATCACTGTGTTGGGCAAATGGATGATGGATTGGGGTAGGGAGAGATTTGAGGCAGGTGGAACCACCAGCAGGCTATTACAGTAATCTAAGAGTGAATTGATGAAGGCCTGGACCAAATTGGTAGCATTCTCAGAAAAGATAGGACATATTTGAGAGATGTTACAAAAGTGAAATGGATAGGTCTTGGCAAGAGATTAGATGTGGAGGGTGAGAGAGAGTGCAGAATTCAGGATGATATCTAGGTTGTGAGTCTAGCACATTGGGAAAATGGCATTACCCTTGACAGTAAGAGGGAAATTTGGAAAAAAAGATGATGATTTCAATTTTGGCTGTCTTCAGTTTAAGATAACTAGTTGTCGTCCAGTTCAAGATGTCTAAAAGGTAATCAGAGATGCTAGATTGGAGGTCAGCAAGTATATTAGGTAGATTTGAGAATCATCAGCATAGAGATGGTAATTAAATCCATGAGAACTTCTGAGATCAGCACATGAAGCGCAGTGGCCCCAGGATAGATCCCTGTGGGATACTTAGAGCTAGAAAACATAACTTGAATGAAGATATTAAGAATTGGTCAGTTAGAAATGAGAACCAGTAGAGAGAGTGATATTATGATAACTTAGGAGAGAGTATCCAGGGGAAGAGGGTGATCAACTGTGGTAAAGGTTGCAGAGAGATCAAAAAAGAATGAGGATTGAGAAAATGCCATTAGATCGGATGATGGAAATCATTTGAATGGAATTTTTAATGAGATTTTCTCTTTTTTTTTTAAATAAAAATTTATTTATTTAACTTTTTATATTCATTTTCACAAAATTTTGGGTTCCAAATTTTCTCCCCCTTTATCCCCTCCCCCTACCCCAATACACCGAGCAATCTAATTTTCCCTATCACCAATCTGCCCTCTCTTCTATCATCCCTCCCTTCTCTTGTCCCCATCTTCTCTTTTGTCCTGTAGGGCCAGATGACTTTCTATTCCTCATTAACTGTATATCTTCTTTCCTAGTAGCAACAACAATACTAAACAGTTGTTCCTAAAACTTGAGTTCCAAATTCTCCCCATCCCTCCCTCCCCACCCATTCCCTTTGGGAAGGTAGGCAATTCAATATAGGCCTTATCTATGTAGTTTTGCAAATGACTTCAATAATAGTCATGTTGTGTAAGACTAACTGTATTTCCCTCCATCCTATCCTGCCCTGCATTGTTTCTATTCTGTCTTTTGATCCTGTCCCTCCCCAAGAGTGTTGACTTCAAATTGCTCCCTCCTCCCATTGCCCTCCCTACCATCATCCCCCCCACCCATGCTTATCTCCTTCTCCCCCACTTTCCTGTATTCTAAGATAGGTTTTCATACCAAAATGAGTGTGCATTTTATTCCTTCCTTTAGTTGAATGTGATGAGGGTAAACTTCTTGGTTTTCTCTCAGCTCTCCTCTTTTTCCCTCCACTAAAAAGTCTCCTGCTTGCCTCTTGAATGAGATATAATTTTACCCCATTCCATTTCACCCTCTTTCCTCCCACTACATTTCTCTCTCACCATTTACCTTAATTTCTTTTAAGATATGGTCCCATCCTATTCAGTTCACTCTGTGCTCTCTGTCTCTGAATGTGCATGCATGTGTGCCTGTGTGTGTGCATGTGTGTGTGTGTGTATGTGTGTGTGTATAATCTCACCAACTACCCGGATACTGAAAAATTTTAAGAGTTAAAAATATTGCCTTTCCATGTAGGAATGTAAACAGTTCACTTTCAGTAAGTCCCTTATGACTTCTGTTTGCTGTTTACTTTTTCATGGTTCTTCTCATTCTTGTGTTTGAAAGTCAAATTTTCTTTTCAGCTCTGGTCTTTTCATCAAGAATGCTTGAAAGTCCTCTGTTTCATTGAAAGACCATATTTTCCCCTGAAGTATTATACTCAGTTTTGCTGGGTAGGTGATTCTTGGTTTGAGTCCTAGTTCCTTTGACTTCTGGAATATCCTATTCCATGCCCTTCGATCCCTTAATGTAGAAGCTGCTAGATCTTGAGTTACCCTAATTGTATTTCCACAATAGTGGAATTGTTTCTTTCTAGCTGCTTGCAATATTTTCTCCTTGACCTGGGAACTCTGGAATTTGGCCACAATGTTCCTAGGAGTTTCTCTTTTTGGATCTCTTTCAGGCAGTGATCAATGGATTCTTTCAATACTTATTTTGCCCTCTGGTTGTAGAATATCAGGGCAGTTTTCCTTGATAATTTCATGGAAGATGATATCTAGGCTCTTTTTTTGATCATGACTTTCAGGTAGTCCCATAATTTTTAAATTGTCTCTCCTGGATCTGTTTTCCAGGTCAGTTGTTTTTCAATGAGATATTTCACATTCTCTTCCATTTTTTCATTCTTTTGGTTTTGTTTGGTGATTTCTTGGTTTCTCAGAAAGTCATTAGACTCCATCTGTTCCATTCTAATTTTGAGAGAACTATTATCTTTGGTAAGCTTTTGAACCTCTTTTTCCATTTGGCTAATTCTGCTTTTGAAAGCATTCTTCTCCTCATTGGTTTTTTGAACCTCTTTTGCCAATTGAGTGAGCCTATTTTTCAAGGTGTTATTTTCTTCAGCATTTTTTTGGGTCTCCTTTACCAAGGTATTGACTCATTTTTCATGCTTTTCTTGCATCTCTCTCATTTCTCTTCCCAGTTTTTCCTCCACCTGTCTAACTTGCTTTTCAAAATCCTTTTTGAGCTCTTCCATGCTCTGAGCCCACCGGACATCCACCTCGCATGTCTGGGATACAGAGGCCCCCGACCTCCATGTCTTTCCCTGATGGTAAGAATAGTTCCTCGTCATCAGAATTGAAAGGCGTGAACATCTGTACCCCCTCAAAGTAGCTTTCTATAGTCTTATTTTTCTTCCCTTTTCTAGGCATTTACCCAGCCAGTTACTTGACTTCTGAGATTCCTTTCCACCCCCACCTAGATCCGCCCAGCTAGTGCTTGGGGTCTGAGATTCAAATGGGCTTTCTGCGGCTGGCGCGGCTGCTATTCAATGTGAGGTTAAGTTCTGGTGCTCAGGTTGGGGCAGGGCTGCCTCCCAGGCTCAGTTCCCTCAGGGCTTTATGCAGAGACCTTCAGTAATTGGGCAGGTGGGGGCAGGGCCGCCTCCCAGGCTCAGTTCCGTCAGGGGGTTTATGCAGAGACCTTCAGTAATGGAGCTTCTGCCTGCTCGGGGAGTCCCAGGCCGCCGCCGCTGCCTCCCGAGGGGGCCCGAGTCACGGAGACACCCCGCTCCCCTCTCGGCCAGCCCAGAAGTCTCTCTCACTGACCTATAGTGTCTGTGGGTGGAGGGACCTTCGCGGCCGCCAGAGGTTCCGTCCCTGAAGCCTGCTCGGATCTGCTCCTCTGGGACCGCGCGGCCAGGGCAGCTCAGGGGTGGGCTCCACTTTCTGGGGCAACACGGACCCCTGGTGACCGCTCTCCAGGGCTCTCTGGAACGGAAATCTTTTCCCCTGTGTTTCTGCGTGCCTTGCAGTGCTCCAGAATTCGTGGGGAGTTCTTCTTGCAGGAAATATATGGGCTGTGGGTTCGGAGCTAGCATACGTGAGTCTTTCTACTCTGCCATCTTGGCTCCACCCCTGAGATTTTCTTTCTTTCTTTATTCCTGCTGAGTTTTACTGGTAATATAGAGAAATTCTAGTGATTTTTGTGGATTCATTTTATATCTTGAAGATTTGCTAAAGATACTTATTACTAAGTTAATTTTTCAGTTGGGTTTTAAGTGTTGTAAAACTTCTGCATATAGTCATGTCCTTTTGATTGTTATTATTGTGATCTCTTACGTTCATAGTTTTCCTAATTCCGAAATGAATTTGTATTCCTGGAATGAATTCATCAGGGTAATAGTATATAATAATCTTTTTGATATGTTGTACCTTCTTTCTTAACATGTTATTTAAATGTTATGTCAGTATATTTATTAGGGCCCTTGATCGATAGTTTCTCTTATGTTTCTTACTTGTTTAGAAATCAGGAACATATTTCTTAGAAGGAATTATTTCTGTTCACATTTTTTAAGACATTTTATTTGAATTGTTCAGTTGTTGAGTATTTGAATTGTTTCTTGAATGTGTGATAGAATCACTTATAAATCCATCTGGTACTGGGTTTTTTTTCTTCTGCTGGGAGTTTATTTATAGCTTGTTCAGTTTTTTTTTCCTGAGATTGGGTTATTTTTTATTTATGCTGTTCATCTGGGCATTTTATATGTTTCTAAAATATCTATTTCATTAGTCTCAAAAATTGACATATGGCATGTGTTGGGCAAAATAATTTATCTTGCTTTCCTTTATTTCTTTATGTTGTGAATTCTTTTTCATTTCGGCTAAGTGGCTTAGCTGGCCCTGGAGTCAGGAAGACCTACATCCATCTCAGTTTCATCTGTAAAATGGTGATGGCATCTGCCTCCCCAGGCTTATGGTGAAGATAAAATGAGATAGTTGTTTATAAAGCACTTTGCAAACCTTAGAGTGCTATATAAATGTTAGTTATTTTTATTATTAATTTTTAATACTAATCATTTGGATGCATCCCAGGGCTTTTGGTGTGTTATTTTTTTGAATAAAATTGTCAGTTGTTTTCATGATTTGCCTTTTGACTTAATAATTCTTTGGGATTGAATTATTTGGCCTCCATGTTTAAGTCTAAATCCTTTCTTCATATGTCCTATATTGATTAGTTTTTATTCTTGTGGTTGATAAAAGATATGTATGATGTTACTGCTTTTCCAGATTGGTTTGTGGAAGTTTTGTGTCTTGATGCATGGTCAGTTTTTATGGAAATGTCATTTGTTCCTTTCTGTTCACATTCAGCAGTAACTCGAGATATGTCATAGAATTCTGCCTAGGTTCTTAACACCTTTCTTGTTACTTTTTGTTAAGATTTCTCTAGTTTGGAAGAGGCCACACTGATGTTCCTAACAGTTGTAGTTTTGCTGTTTATTTCTTCCTCTAACTTTTCCTATAAGTATTTTTCGGCTATACCTTGTGTGTGTGTGTGTGTAGCTATATACACACACACAGAAAGGAGGTGGAGGCAAGATGGCAGAATAAAGCCAGGGACTTGGCTTGAGCTCTCTCCCAAATCCCTCCAAATACTTTTGAAAAAATGACTCTAAACAAATTCTAGATCAGCAGAACCCACAAAAAGAGAGAGTAAGACAAATTTCCAGCCCAAAAAAACTTGAAAGATCATCAGGAAAGGTCTGTTGCACCCAGGTAAGAGTGGAACATGATTCAGCTGCCCCAGCACAGCCAAGGCCCCGGTAAACCAGGAATGGACTTTGGGAACCACTGAATCAGCAGCTGTAGTGGTAGCTACTTCCAGGGCTCTCTGCCCACAGACACTAAGGGTTGAACAGGTGGTCAGAAGGAGATTACAGGGATCTTTTTGCTAACACTGAGGCAGGACTCTGTTGTTTTATCCATACTTGGATCCAGGTTGTAGTTCTGGGTGGCAGTCCCAGTGTGAGGAGGAGCACTAGGACAGCAGAGCTTGCAGTTACAGTGGAGAGGGGACCCTCCTCATAGTTTCAGTGCTTGTGGTCCCTCACACAGTCCACGTCTCCTTAGATCATAACAACTTGGAAAAATTGAAAACTTACACATCCCTAGAGGTATCTATCTGCACAAACCCCCTAAAACTTGGGAGAGTACACCCTCTACCCTGGAAGCACAGCCCTACTTTAGCAAAGAGTTAAAAGTCAACCATTAGGCTGGGGAAATGAGCAAACAGGAGGAAAAAACTGATGATTGAAAGTTATAAGGAAGATCAAAACACCCACTCAGAAGAAGACAATAGTCAAAGCTCTTATGTTCAGAGTCTCCAAGAAAAATATGAATTGGTCTCAGGCCATAGAAGAGCTCAAGAGATTTTGAAAAACAAATAAAGAGAGATAGAGGAAAAATTGGGAAGAGAAATGAGCGTGATGTAAGAAAATCATGAAAAATGAGTAAACAGGTTGGTAAAGGAGACAAAAAAAACCTGAAGAAAATAACACCTTAAAAAACAGACTAGGTCAGATGGTAAAAAAGAAGTCCAAAAAGCCAATGAGAAGAATGCCTTAAAAAGCAGAATAGATCAAATGGAAAAGAAGGTCCAAAAGCTCACTGAAGAAAATAAGTCCTTAAAAATTAGAATGGAACAAATAGAAGCTAATAACTTTATGAGAAATCAAAAAACCAATAAAACAAAACCAAAAGAAAGTAGAAGACAATGTGAAATATGTCATTGAAAAAACAACTGACCTGGAAAATAGATCCAAAAGAGAGAATTTTAAAATTACTGGACTACTTGAAAGTCATGATTTAAAAAAAAAAGAGAGAGAGAGAGAGCCTACACATCACATAATTTCAAGAAATTACCAGGGAAAACGGATTAACTTCTTTTTGTTCTCTTCTAATTTTCAGAGTCTGTTACTTTTGTAGGTTTTATATCTTTTGCAGTGAGTTAATTCTTTCTCTTAACTCTTGCTTTTTTTCTCCAGTTCTTTTCTAAAGAGACTTCATTTATAATATACTTTTCAAACTCTTCATTTCTTCCAAAAATTCTAGCTGGGGCCAAAGTGAATATTTGTTTGTTCTTACAGAGATACTATCTTCTTTTAGATTTATAATTTGGCATTCCTTTTATTTTGACTATCTTTTTTTTTGCTTATCCATCCTTCCAGCTTTACATCCCAAATTAGGACTTTGTATTAGGCCTAATTTCTGTATACTTCTAGGGAGGAGGAATGTTGGGGGTTTATTTGGTTCTGATCTCTGGGGTCCTGCTCCTGCTTAGGGAAGTTCCTCCTCACACTTAGACCTCCTAAACACCAAATAAAATGGGCATTTCCATAGAATAGAATAGGGGGGAATTATACATGAAACATCAGGTCTCTGTTATATACAGCTTGCTTTTTTAAAAATTTAGTTAAGTTTAACTTGTAGATTTCAAAGCTTTCCTTCTTGCTTGTATTATTTTTCTTCCTTCTGTTATTTTCTTCGCATTAAAAAATGCCCCCATGCTTCTGCCCCCTTTTTTTGCTATATAATATTCCTTTTCATCTTTCACTCACCAATTGCAGGTGGAGACTGGGAAACCAAGTCCTTGGGAATATTAATACTCAGCAAATTTCTACCTTATCCAGATCTGAAAATATATCATGTTGTGCATCTTGAGTACATTACCTTTCTTTGAAGAGATGGGTAGCATACTGCTTCATCAGTCTCTCATGAAATTCCTTCATGAGTCCCTATCATTGAATTGAACAGAGTGCTCAAGTCTTTCAAAATTGTCTTTTAGTATAAATTGTCTCTTCACTTTGCTCTTCATCAATTTATATAGCACTTTCCAAGCTTCTTTGGAACCATCTGCTTCATCTTGTCATAAGACAGTGATATTCTATTCCTATACTTTAATTTAACCATTCACCAGTATAAAATGAACTACTCTAAAATTTTTTTTACATTTTGGGGCCTTTTTATCTTTCTTTGATCTCCTTGGACTATGGACCATTGTAGTGATATCACTGGCTTAAATTAGAGTTTAATCCTGGGAAAAATTAATTGAACTGATGCAAAATGAAATGAGAAGAACCAGAAGAACAGTGTACACAGTAATGGTAATATTGTATGATGAGCAGTTGTGAATGACTTAGCTATTCAGCAGTATAGTGATCCAAGACAATTCTGAAGGATTTATGATGAATGCTCTCCATCTTCAGAGTAGGAATGAAGATTGAAGCATATTTTTTCTTTATTTTTACTTTATTTTTCTTTGTGTTTTCTTTCACAACATGACTAACATGGAAATATGTTTTGCATGATTGCACATGTATAACCTATATCAAATTGTTTGCCTTCTCAATGGGTGAGGGGAAGGAGAGAAAAATTTGGAACTCAAAAAAACTTTAAAAATTAATCTCAAAAATTGTTTGTACTTGTAATTGGAAGAAAAATATCAAAGGAGAGCTTAATGACCTTTTGGGTATAGTGACAAATTGTCTTCCAGAGTGAATGGGCCATTTTATACCTCTGTCAACAATGTGTTAATATGCTTGTATCTCTGCTGCTGCATTCTTTGGGTTTTGAGTATGATATTCTGTAAAGAGCTTAAAAACAGCTCAGAATATGATCTATAAACTTTGACCTTGCCCTGATACAGGAACAAGTCTGACTGCTGCTACTCTTTTGATATAAGCTTTTCAGGTTCCCATCCCAAACTTATAATTCTGGGTGACTTTAATGCTAGAGTAAGCTCAGTCTACCAGACTTGGCAGGAAGTCTTAGGGAGGAATGGAGTTGGAAACAGCAGTGGTCATTTACTTCTGAAGACTTGTGCATTGCATGATTTTATCACCAACACTGTTTACTTTTTACCTAAGCTCAAAAAAACTTCATGGATGTACCCTTGCAGCAAACATTGGCATGTAATAGACTATGTGATTGTAAGAAGAGAAAACAAGATGTGAGAGTGAGAAAGGCAGTGTGTGGTGTAGAGGGCTGGACTGATCATAGACTTACCCTTTCCAAGGTAAATATTTGCATTCATCAAAAGTGCCACCTCCAAGGCAAAATGACTACCAGAAGAATTAATGTCAACAAATTAGAGCTCTTCTCTAGCATGAACAGTTTGTTGCTAAACTTGGAGAGAAAGTTGAGCCAACACACAGTTGGCAATAGTGGAGTAGAAAAGGAGTGGCCAGCTTGCAGAGATTTGGTGTACAGCACTGCATTTGCTCATCCAGGTCAGAACACTCACAAACGCCAAGACTGGTTTGATGAAAATGATGGGGAAAATCAGAAGCTGCTAAATGAAAAATGAAAGCTCCACAGGATTTACCAGCAGGATAGTTCATTCATCTCTAAAAAGGCAGCATTTAATTCCATCAAAAGCAAAGTACAAGCAAAGCTTAGAGATGCAGGATTTCTGGCTCAGTAAGAAGGCAGATGAAATTCAGTTTTATGCTGATAGTAGCAATCCAGAATGCTTTTATGATTCCCTGAAAGCTGTTTATGGACCAAAAACCTGTGGTGCATCACAACTACTCAGAGCTGATGGAGCTACATTGATTAGTGGTAAGAACGTAATCCTAGAGATGGTCTGATCACTTTCATAGTGTTCTCAACAGACCATCATCAGTCAGTGCTGAGGCCATTGACTATTAACCTCAGGTTGAAGTCAGTCCCTTTAACTGAACTTCCAACTGAAGAAGAGGTTTTGAGTGCTATTAGGTTCCTTTCATGTGGCAAAGCACTTAGTGTTCATTCTATTTCAGCTAAGATTTACCAGGTAGGGGGACCACTGCTCATATAAAAGCTGACTGAAAATTTCCAGGTTATATGGCAAGAGGAGGTTATCCTCCAGGAGTTCAAGGATGCTTCCATTATCCATCTCTATAAAGGTAAAGGAAATAGATTGTCCTGGGACAATCACAGAGCGGGGTGTCTCTCTGTTAGTCATTGCTAGCAAGATTCTTGCTAGAGACCTCCTTATTAGACTGATCCTTCACCTGGAAGATGGCTATCTACCTGACAGCCAGTGTGACTTCAGAAAGGGTCGAGGAACAGTTGATACGGTGTTTGTTGCCCGACAACTCCGGGAGAAATGCCAGGAGCAGAACAGAAGTCTGTACACAACATCTGTAGATCTGACCAAGGTTTTTGACACTGTTAATCATGAGGGCTTATGGAAAATTATGTCAAAATTTGGTTGCCCAGAGAAGTTCATCAGTATTGTACATCAATTTCATGATGGCATATTTGCCCAGGTTCTGGATAGCTGACAATATTCTCATGTTCCAGTCATCAGTGGAGTGAAACAGGGTTGTGTGGTTGCCCCTGTGCTTTTTAGCATAATGTTTTCAGCCATGTTATCAAATGCTTTCAATGAGGATGAACATGGCATCAAGGTCAGTTACCATACTGATGGTAAGTTCTTCAATTTGAAAAGGCTACAAGCCAAGACCAAAGTGGAGAGAGTATTGGTGCATGATTTTCTCTTTGCAGATGATTGTGCATTCAGTGCAACCTCTGAAGCTGAGATGCAACAAAGTATGGATCAAGTCTCTGCTGCCTGTGCTAATTTTGGCCTAATAATGAATACCAAGAAAACACAGGTGCTCCATCAGCCACCACCACACCATCTATGCGTGGAACCATCGATTACAACAAATGGAGAAATTTTGAATGCTGTGGATAAGTTTACTTACCTTGGGTAGTGTATTTTATTTTCCAGGGATGTACACATTGACAATGAGGTTGACACATGCATTGCTAGAGCTAGCTCAGTGTTTGAGAGGCTCCAAAGAAAAGTATGGGAGAGAAATAATATCAGACTGACTACCAAAGTGAAGGTCCATAGAGCCGTTGTGCTGACCTCATTGTTATATGCCTGTGAAACATGGACTGTCTACCAGTGCCATCCCAGGAAACTAAATTGCTTCCATTTGAACTGTCTTGGAAAGATGCTGAAGATCACTGGGGAGGATAAGGTACCAGTCACTGAAGACCTTGCTCAAGCATTCAAACTGCTTCAGAGAGCACAACTCCAATGGGCTGGCCACGTTGTTCAAATGCAAAATGTGTGCTTGTCTAAAAGACTATTTTATGGAGAACTCACATGGGGCAGGCAGTCACATGGTGGTCAGAAGAAGCAATACAAGCACACTCTCAAGAACTTTGGATTTGATTGTTGGACATGGGAGACAAAGGCACAGGACTACTCAGCATGGCATGCCCACATCAGAAAAGGTGCTGTGCTCTATGAGCAAAGCAGAATTGAGACAGCACAAAGGAAATGTAGGATGCGTACATTTGGAGTTGGAGTATCCATACCTCAAATGTTCACGCAGATTATCTTTGCCCACTGGGTGGTAGAGCATTCTGAGCTCATATTGGTCTGATCAGCAACAGTTGGAGACGTTGAAACTTGACTTTATCATGATGATGTCATTTTGGTCCTCTTTGAGAAGGAAGGACAATAACCTTGGTATAGGTTGTGAGTTTCGGTCTATACCTAGTTTCTACCATACTAGTTTTTCCAGGAGTTTTTGTCACATAGTGAGTTCTTATGCCAGAGCGTGAAGTTTATCAAATAGCAGATTACTGTAGTCATTTACTATTGTGTTTTGTGTATCTGACCTATTCCATTGATCTACCACTCTTATTTCTTAGTACCAAAGTTATGATGATTGCTGCTTTATAATATAGTTTTAGATCTGTTCCTTCCTTTACACTTTTTCATTAATTCCCCAGATGTTCTTGACCTTTTGTTCTTCCAGATATATTTTATTATTTTTTCTAGCTCTATAAAATTTTTTGGTAGTCTGATTAGTATGGCACTGAATAAGAAAAATAATTAGGGTAGGTAGTCATTTTTGTTTTGTTGTCTCAGCCTACCTATGAGTAATTAATATTTCTCCACTTGTTTAGTTCTCACTTTATTTGTAGTGTTTTGTTTTGTAACTATGTTCCTATAGTTCATGGGTTTGTTTTGGTAGACAGACTCTGAAGTACTTTATATAATAGTTATTTTAAATGGAATATGTTTCTTGCTGATGGGCTTTGTTGAGAATATTATAGAAATGCTGATAATTTGTGTAGGTTTATTTTATAGTCTGCACCTCTGCTAAAGTTGTTCATTATTTCAAGTAATTTTTAAATTGATTCTCTAAGTATACCATATCATCTGATAGTTTTGTTTCCTCGTCTATTCTAATTCTTTTAATTTCGTTTTCTTCCCTTATCGCTGTAGATAGCATTTCCAGTACTATATTGTATTGGAAAGTCTTTTAGCTTATCCCCGTTAAAGATAATACTTGTTGAAGATACTGTTATTTTAAGGAAAGCTACATTGATACCTATGTCATCTAGTGTTTTTAATAGGAACAGGTGCTATATATTGTCAAAGGCTTTTTCTGCATGTATTGAGATAATCATGATTTCTGTTGATCTTATTGATATGATCAGTTATGGTGGTAGTTTTCCTAATATTGAAGTATCCCTCCATTCCTCTTATAAATCCCACCTGGTTGTAATGTATTATCTTGGTGATAAATTGCTATAATCTCTCTGCTAATATTCCATTTAAAATTTTTGCATTGATATTTATTAAGGATTTTGGTCTATAATTCTCCCCTGTTTTGACTCTTTCTGGTTTAGGTATCAGTACCTTATTTGTATCCTAAGAAGAATTTGATAGGTTTTCCAAATAGTTTATATAGTATTTAGAATTAATTGTTCTTTAAGTATTTGGTGGAATTCACTTGTAAATCCATCTAGCCTTGGAGATTTTTTCTTTAAAAAAAAAGTGTGTGTCTGTGTGTGTGTGTATGTGTGTGTGTGTGTGTGTGTGTGTGTGTGTATAGAATTTATTTTTCAGTACTTAACATTTACTTCCATAAGAATTTGAATTCAGAATTTTCTCCCCATTTCTCCCCACCCCAGGACAGCATGCACTGCCTCCCCCATCCACCTCTTCCTCCAGTCTGTTCTCCCTTCTATTACTACCCCGCTTCCATGCCTCTCCCCTCTATTTTCCTGTAGGGCAAAACAGATTTCTGTACCTCATTGCCTGTACATCTTATTTTCCAGTTGCATGCTAGAACAATTTTTAAAATTCATTATTAAAGCTTTGAGTTTCATATTCTCTCCCTCCCTCCCCTCTCACACTCATTGAGAAAACAGGCAATTCAATATAGGACCTACTTGTGTAACCATGCAAAATACTTCCATAATAGTTATGTTGTAAAAGACTAACCACATTTCCCTGTGTCCTATCCTGCCCTTCATTTATTCCATTCTCTTCCTTGACCTGTCCTCCCACAATAATAATGTTTGCTTCTGATTATCCCTTTCCTCAATTTGCTGTCCCTTCTATTATCTATCCTCTCCTATCCCCTTCCCTCCTGCAGGATAAAATGGATGTCCATATCCAATTGAGTGTGTTATTCCCTCCTCAAGCTAAACCCATGAGAATAAGGCTCACTTATTTCCTTTAATCTCCCCCCTCTTCCCCTCCATTGTAAAGCTCTTCCCTCTTTTATGTGAGATGATTTGCTACATTCTGCCTCTCCATTTCTCTTACTCCTAGTACATTCCTCTCAATAGTAAATTTTATTTTTTAGGTATTCTCCTTTCATATTCAGTTCACTCTGTGCCCTATGACATATACCCATGTGTACCTACATATATATATGTACACACACATATATATATATATATATATATATATATATATATACATATATACATACACATATATTATCTCTTAACTACCGTAATACTGAAAAGGGTCTCATGAGTTATATGTAACATTTTTCCATGTAGTACATGTAAACAGTTGAACTTTAATGAGCTCTTTACGGCTTCTCTTCCTGTTTACCTTTTCATGTTTCTCTTGATTCTTGTATTTGAAAGTCAGTTTTTCTATTCAGCTTTGGTCTTTTCAACAAGAATGCTTGGAAGTCCTCTATTTCATTGAAATTCCATTTTTTTCCCTGAAGTATTATGCTGAGTTTTGCTGGGTAGGTAATTCTTGGTTTTAATCCTATCTCCTGTGACCTCTGGAATATCCTATCTCAAACCCTTGGATCCCTTAGTGTAGAAGCTACTAAATCCTGTGTTATCCTGATTGTATTTCCACAATACTTGAATTATTTCTTTCTGAATGCTTGTAATATTTTCTCCTTGACCTAGGAACTCTGGAATTTGGCTACACTATTCCTAGGAGTTTTCCTTTTGGGATCTCTTTCAGGAAGCAATTGGTGAATTCTTTCCATTTCTATTTTACCCTGTGGTTCTAGAATATGAAGGTAGTTTTCCTTGATAATTTCTTGGAAGATGATGTCTAGGCTCTTTTTTTGATCATGGCTTTCAGGTAAACCAGTAATTTTTAAATTCTCTTTCCTGGATCTGTCTTCTAGGTCAGTTGTTTTTCCAGTGAGATATTTCACATTGTCTTCTATTTTTTCATTCTTTTGGTTTTTTTTATAATTTCTTGGTTTCTCATAAAGTCATTAGCTTCCAGGTCCTCCATTCTAATTTGTAAGGAACTGTTTTCTTCATTGAGCTTTTGAACTTCCTTTTCCATTTGGCCAATTCTGCTTTTAAAAGCATTCTTCTCCTCATTGGCTTTTTGGACCTCTTTTGCCATAAGGGGTTAGGCTATTTTTAAAGGTGTTATCTTCTTCAGCATTTTTTTGGGGTCTCCTTTAGCAAGCTGTTGACTCACTTTTCCTGATTTTCTTGCATCCCTCTCATTTCTCTTCCCAGTTTTTCCTCCACTTCTCTTACTTGATTTTCAAAATCCTTTTTGAGCTCTTCCATGGCCTGAGACCATTGAATATTTTTTTTGGAGGCTTTGAATGTAGAAGTGCTGTGACCTTACTGTCTTTCTCTGATTGTATGCTTTGCTCTTCCTCATCTGAAAGGAAGGAAGAAAGTAATTTTTCACTAAGAAAGTAACCTTCTATGGTCTTATTTTTTTCCCCTTTTGGGGCATTTTCCAAGCCAGTTACTTGACTTTTGAGTTCTTTGTCAAGTAGAGAGTATAGTACTTTGGGCTTCAGAGGTTTTGTTCAGCTGTTTTCTGAGATATTTGTAGGGACCTGTAAGTTCTCACTTCCTCCAAGGTGGTACAATCAAGGGAGAGTTTACTCTTCTCCTTCCCTGCACTCTAATCTGTGAACAACCAAAAGCACTCTTTTCTGCCCTGAAACTGTGAGTAGGATTCCCTCTCCATAGCTGCCACCAGCTTTACCACACCAGCGCTTCTCCTCACCCCAGGTCCACCAAATCATCTGCTCAATTCCCCCAGGTTCTTTAGGCCAAGAGCTCCAAAAATGGATGCTGTTGCAGTAGTGGCTGCTGCTGCCCTGGGGCTATACCAGGGTCCCCTCTCGCCCAGGTGAAAGAGCTTTTTTACTCAAAAAATTGAAGCTATCTTTGGTGTTTGTGGTTTGAGAAATCTGGAAACCACGGCAGTTGCCCATGATTCAATGCCCTGAAACCTTCTCCAGTCTGTGCTGTCTGGCCCACGCTGGTCTGCACTCCACTTGGAGCCCAGTATGATAGATCTTTCCTGTCAGCCTTCCTGGATGTCTTGGGCTGGAAATCTGTTTCATGCTGTCATTTTGTGGCTTCTGCTGCTCTAGAATTATTTTAGAGTCATTTTTTACAAGTATTTTTAAGGGCTATGTGGGGAGAGCTAGAGCAGGTACATCCTTCTACTCTGCCATCTGGACTTTGCCAAGACTTTTTCTTATGGAGTTCATTGATAGCATATTCAATTTCTTTTTCTAAAATTGATTATTTAAGTATTAGATTTCTTTTCCTGTTAATCTGGGCAATTTATATTTTTGTAAGTATTCATCCATTTCACTTAGATTGTCAGATTTACTGGCAGTTAGACAAAGTAGCTCCTAATTATTGCTTAATTTCCTCTTCATTGGTGGTGAATTCACCCATGTCATTTTTCAGACTGTTAATTTGGTCTTTATTTTTTAAGTGAAATTAACCAAAGGTTTATCTATTTTATTGTTTTATTCCTAAAACTAGTTCTTGGTTTTATTTATTAGTTTGATAGTTTTCTTTCAATTTTGTTAATCTCTTATTTGATTTTCAGAATTTCTAATTTGGTATTTGGGGTTTTAAAATTTGTTCTTTTTTTAGGTGTATGCCCAATTCATTGATCTCTTTTCTCTCTGTATATTATTCATGTAAGCATTTAGAGAAAGAAAATTTCCTCTAAGAACTGCTTTGGCTACATAATATAAGTTTTGGTATCTTATATTGTCATTTTTTTGATGAAATTATTGATGTCTGGCCCACTCATTCTTTAGGATTAGATTTTGTTTCCAATTAGTTTTTAGCCTATCTTTCCATGACCTTTTATTGCATGAAATTTTTATTGCATCATGGTCTAAAAAGGATACATTTAATATGTCTGCCACTGACTTGGGCCCCTGGCCCCTAGCACAAGAAGTTTGGGACAGTTTGAGGCAGTCACAGTCTCCTGTAGCCTAGGAAAAAGCTTGACTTTAAAAGTCATGAAATAGGATAAAAAATGAGTAAGAAACAGAAAAGATTTCTGACCATTGTAAGCTAATACAACAATAGGGAAGATCAAAACAAACTCAGAAGAGTTCAACTTCAAAATGACTGCATGTGAAGCCTCAAAGAGGGATATGAATTGATCTCAAGCTCAAAAAGTCCTCTTGGAAGCACCCAAACAGGATCTTAAATATCAAGAGAGGTAGAAGAAAAATTGGGAAAAGAAATCAATTATGCAAGAGAATTATGAAAAAAAGAATCAACAGCTTGGAAAAGGAAGCACAAAAATTGATTGAAGAAAAAAAATAGACTTGACTGGGGGCCTGGTCACTTGCTTTCTGTGCAGGGGCCTTGTATTTGTGGCTTGCCCACTACACTGTGGAGAGGGAGGGGTCTGGCCTAGTTATGCCTGTTTTGCCAGGGTTCCAGAGCTTGCAATTTGCCTTCTGTGATGAGTTTGGAGGCCTCAGTGCTGGTCTGCTGAGCCAAGACCAAGGGGCCTTGGTTGCCAGTCTGTGCTGTGGCTAAGAGTGTCTTGCTGATTTGTTAAAGACCCCGGGAGTCTGAGCCTGATCTCTCGGGCCCCAAAGGCTTATCTGACCAGCAGAGGCTTGTAGGCCTTGGTGGAGTGTAGCTGTAAGCAATGACTGAGGCGGGAGACAACATAGTAAGAACTCCGTTTATTCAAGCAGTGAGTGGTGCTTTTATCTATTTTCTGACACCAGTGCCCTAAGTGAACCTATCAGCTAGTAGTTTGCCCTTATAAGGAAGTAATTTACCTTAAGCCAGGACTGCCCAGCGTGGACACATAGCCCCTAGAAAGAAAAACATTTTGGGCTTCTTTGTTCTCTGAAAAGCCCGGGAAAATAGCCTTGAGCAAAATAGGGGCGGAACCCTTCCTCCCAGTGCCATCTTGTTCATACCTTACCAGTCTCCCCTCAGTTTACCTGAGTTGTGACCAGTGAATGCTGCCCAAGAGGCTGGGGGTTGGCAATTCCCTTACACTGACATGCCAGGACACTATGCTGAATTGTGCTCCCCTTTTATCCAAGTGAGATGCACATTTTCTTGAAGGCCTTCTAAGTTATCTTCAGCAGAAAAATTGTTTGATTCAATCTTTTTGTGGGTTCTATCACTCCAGAATCAGAATCCGTTTAGAGGCTTGATTTAACATTATTTCTGAGAGAAACTGGGGAGAGCTCAGGTGACTGTGCAGCTTCTCTCCACCATATTAGCTCCTCCCCATAAAGCCCATCTTTTAAAAACCAACTTTCCACCATTGTTGCTGTATGGCCATAGAACGTAAGAGACTAGTGGAGAGGCACTTGGTGTGTATGAGCAGGGTATAGAATACAACCAGTGAGGATACTTGAAAAATACACATAAAAAAACATCCTCAGGGAAGGGCCAGAGATGATAGGTATTGCTAGCCAGTGTTACAGGACAGCATCTTAGATACACTTTGTGGTAAACTTAAGGGAGGAGCAGGCAGAAGTGTACTGAAAATTACATTGTTGGAGGGAACTTCTAATTTGATGACATCTATTGAATATGAATTGAACTAGATGGCCACCGAAGGGCCCTCTCAACTCTAATTATCTAAGTATTTTTTCCTTACTGTAGGGGAAAATGTTAGGTTTGAAAAACTGATGTTCCTAAACTTGTTTCCTAATCTGTTCTGTCTTCTTTGGAAAGATAGTTATTTAACATTCAGATTTTTTATTTCCCATTAGGACAAAGAAAAATACTGAAGGTGATGTTCCCCCTTCTATGTCAGGGAGTTGTGCTGTTTGTGTAGATAGAGTGCTGTACTTATTTGGAGGACATCATTCAAGAGGCAATACAAACAAGGTTAGTGTTTTCAAGCATTTAAAGTTCTTTTTCCAACTCCTAAAAGCAGTAAGTTTGGGGACATTAGATTTTTTTATATTATGCAAGTAAAGTTAAAGGATTTCTTACCCTATCACTTTCAAAAATATGTTGGCCAAACATGAAATATTGCCTTTAGTATTTTGGCTGCAAAAAATTATATTTTCAGCCAACTTTTTCTTAACTAATAACATATTTGTGTGTTATCTTTTGGCTGACTTAACATTTCTTCTCAAGGTAGTTTTGTTCTTTGTAATCGAATGTTAGTATACCACTCGTAACAGGGCACTACACTTGATAGAATGAATAAGTACAAAGGAGTAATTTACAAAGCATTTTCTCCCCAGTCCTGTGAGAGTATAATAATAGGGTTTTTTTGACACAATTTGGGGAAAAAAGAAACTAGCAGTGTTAAGGTCAATGAAAGGATGATTGTAGCGGGGTGGATAGGATGACAAGATTACAGAGCTTAAACCTGGTAGAGTGTGAGATATCTCTTAGATACGGGGGGGGAGGGAAAAATTTATTTGTTTGAAGCTGAAATGACAGATTTTTAGTAACCTGCATTATAATGCCTGGCTGTTCTCCGTTGCAAATCTCAGACCGATAATACTGCTCTACATTTGTGTCCAGTTCCTTCTCCCTTAATTGCCTAAATAAAATTTTTTCTGCAGTTCTATATGCTGGATTCAAGGTCTACAGACAGAGTGTTGCAGTGGGTTAGAGTTGATTGCCAAGGAGTTCCCCCATCATCAAAGGACAAACTTGGTGTCTGGGTGTATAACAACAAGTGAGTTAGGAGCATTAGTGTGTTGTTTATATGTAATACTGGTTCACCCATAAGTTTATAATGTGTACTAGCTGAATATCAAGTGTTTACCCTTAAAAACGTAACATTCTCATCTGAGTAAAGTAAACATCAAAAAGATACCTCATCATCATTTGGAATGTAATACAATAAAATGAATCACTAGTGAATACGCTACAGGGGTTATAGTTTGTAAAATGTCTTATTTTTATATTGCAGGCTAATATTTTTTGGAGGCTATGGGTATTTACCTGAAGATAAACAACTGGGAACTTTTGAGTTTGATGAAACATCTTTTTGGGTAAGTAATTTTTAAATTTATTTGACTCAGTGTTAATAACTGTTGACTTAAACTGAATTATTGATAAAATCACCATATATACCCCTTTCCTTCCTTTCATTTCTGGTATGCCTTGTTCATTAATTTATAACTACAAGCATTTATGTTAGCTTATTTATATTAGCTTGTTATGTACTAAACACTGGGCTAGAGAAAAGGGAAAACAGTTTCTTCCCTTAAGGAACTCATGGTGTGCAATTTAATATGGATAAGTATGTGGAAACCATAAGTTGGGAACTGACCGGATATGACCAGAAGTAGTGAAATTTAAATTTTTATCTTATTTAGAACTCAAGTCATCCCAGGGGATGGAATGATCATGTACATGTTTTGGATACTGAAACTTTTACCTGGAGGCAGCCTATAACTACAGTAAGTTTCCTCAGAACATTGAATTAAAATTAGTCTTTTTGTTTTGATCACAGTTTTTCTAAAGTGTAAAAATATCTTCTCAGACTAGAAAATGGATTGAAGAAGGATATGAGGTATAATTTTATTTTTTTACTTTTTCATTATATGACATAATTTTTGCACTTTTTAGGAAGAGGGTAAGTGATGTGGTTGATTTCTTCAAATTTGGTGATCTCCTTCCTGCATACTCATAAGTTATGTAGCACCTTGGTATCCAAGCACCACATTCAAAGGGAATTCATCTGTTTTACAATTCTTATATAGCCTATTTCTTTTTGTATTATAAAAAAAATAAGGTTTTAAGAATTCTTTATTAGTTCTTTCATTAAAGGAAATCGTAAGTTGAGAGGAATAAATTCCAGTTTACACCAGAGAGTAGTTATATGGTGTTCATTATTATTATCAGTTATTATTTAGTAGTTATTTAGGCAGTTGGTCTGGTATTCCTATCCCTTCATGATGTTAGCATTGACATTGCTAATACTGTTTTCATTTGCTTAGTTCAGATACAGTTCTGTTGACATTCCCATTCCCAGAAACACCCACTTTCTGCTGTCACCGGAGCCTTTAGTTAAAGTCTGTTAGCAGAGCTTTGCCATGTGATACTCTTTTGTAGGGTAGATCTCCATCTCCCAGAGCTGCCCACGCCTGTGCTACTGTTGGAAACAAAGGCTTTGTATTTGGAGGCAGATACCGAGTAAGTATATCTTTTCCTAAATTCTGGTTTCCTTTTGGATTATTTAGAGTAACTTTTTTTTTCCCGTCCCTCAGGACTCCAGGATGAATGATCTCCACTATCTTAATCTGGATACATGGGAATGGAATGAATTGTAGGTAACACATCACATTAGAAAAGCCCTTCAACAGAAAATACTGTCAGTGTAGATCCATCCTTACTTAAAGGAACGGTACACTGTGATTATGCTCAGTCTCACCAAAGCCACTTATTGAGGTGAACATGAGAGTACTAATTAAAAACCTGCCAATGCTGACTCGTGCCGGTTTGTAATTTTGTGGTCGAATTCTGTTTGAAGGGAAGTGGGAACAGATCAGAACATTTTTATTATTGTGTTGATCACAGCTATTTTTTACTTTTTCAGAATCCCACAAGGTCTGTGTCCAGTCGGTCGTTCGTGGCATTCTTTAACGCCAGTGTCTCCAGATCATCTTTTTCTCTTTGGCGGGTTTACCACCGATAAACAACCACTAAGTAAGTTGGTTTGACGCCTCTGACTGAGTGGAGCATGTGTGCCCCTCGCTTCCCACAGGAGGAGAGTATATAAACAAATATAATTTTACCATCTGTGTTACTCTAGAAAGTCCAAAGAGTCATTTACAAATAGGATTCTCTGCCTCTACTTCTAATAGGTTACAGTCAATCTTCCTATTCATTATTTTTTGTTTAATTTTCAGGTCTCAAAGTTATAGGGGATGGAAGGGATTTAGTTAGCTATCAGTTCCAATGAAAGTAAAAAAAAAAACAACTCATATTTATTTCTACTTCTTCTACATAACACGGTTCTACTTACACACAAAATGAAATACATTTTTGGAAATGAGCTTCAAATCTCCTCCCTTGGTAAAATTAAAAAGTACAGTTTAACATCACTTCCACATACAACAAAATAATATGCTTAAGGGTCTTTTTTCTTTGGCTCTGTGTTATCAGGTGATGCTTGGACTTACTGGATCAATAAGAATGAATGGATACAGTTTAAACACAGCTATGCTGAAAAGCCAAGGTATAAGCAAAATGATTCATCATCTTCATGCTGAACAAATAATTTGTGCGTGCGTGACTTCTTTGTGTAACAGAGAAAGGGGAGCATGAAGAACTCACAAGTTACAACCTGGGCATCTCAAGTTGGTTATATCCTCATAAAAAATAGGGAAGTTGGAAGGGAGGGAAAAATTTTTAGTTCTGTTTTGGACATTTTGAATTTGAAAAGCTGAGAGAATCAAACCACAGAGAGAACAACCACTTAGAGAATGGACTTTAAGAGAATTAGGGCTAGAGCTCAGGTCTGGAGACATGTAGAAATAATTTCATTAGTTAAATCCCTAAAGAAGGGAATAGGAAGAACAAGAAGGTGACTCAAGATAGAGCCATGGAGGACAACTACTTTTAGGAAGTGGCAAATGGACAATAAACTGGTGAAGAAAATTAGGAAGGGGCAGCATGGTAGTGTAGTGGATGGGCCCTGGAGTTAGGAGGACCCAACTTAAAATCCAGCCTTATATACTCACTAGCTGTGTGACTTAGCAAGTCTACTTAGCCCTTATTTCCTCCTAAAAAGCAAAAGGAAGAAAAAGAAAATTGAGTAAGGATTAGACAGGAAAACCCAAAGAAAGCAATGTAAGGGAAGATAAAGAATAGCCAGGACGGGGGGATGTCAGCAGTATCTAAAGTTGTAGAGATATTAAGGAAGATTAGAACTGAGAAAATTTTAAGATGATAACATTTGAGATAGGACTTCTGGAGACAGAGTGATTGTAGTAGTTAGGGAACAAAAAGGAAGAGAAATGTGAAACAGTAGCTTGAGGGAATGTTTAGAGTAAATGTTAATGACTGAACTGGAAAGAGTTAATTAAATAGGTATTAAGTTGAACAGATCTGTGAGGATTTTTTATGCATTCTGGTCTCATCATTCAAAAAGCATTGTGCATGGCACAAAGAAGTAGATTCAAGTATTAGAAATAGACCAGTTTGGAACCCCTCTTATATACAGAAGTGTAGAGATCAGTGTTAGGCAGTGTTCCTAATTCTGTTCCTTTATATACAGAGGAAATGAATGCTAAAATCCACATGGTTTTAAAGGCACTCATAGATTGGTTTTCACATTCTTAGAGAGGAACTTCCCAAGAGAATGTAAAGAATCAGACTATTATAATGCCAAAAGAGACAGTGGAGAAAACATCAGTATCAGCCTGTATACCTTACCTTATCTCTATTAGTTCCTGTGTTCACTGGTTTACAAATTCTTTGTTGATTAGAAAGGATTTTAGGTAGATGACCTCTATCCAAATTCCCTTTGAGTTTTAATATCTATGCTCCAAATGCAGCCTTCTGTCTTCCAAAATGGTGCCCCTCATGCATATGTCAAGTTTCATGATAATGATCACAAAGAAGTTACTTTCATCAAAACTCAAATGGCACCATGACACCAGAAAAATACATTCTTAGCAACCTAATTAATTAGATGGACTTTGTTTCTGGTCTGGAGCCTGTCATCTGTGTATTTTTTTTTCTTCCTTTTCTCTTCCTATGTGGCATTCTTCCACTCTAACCTTTGGAGAATTTAGAGATTTCCTGTCATCCACTTGAGATGGTTTTTCCCCCACTGAAACTTCACTTTCATTCCTTTGAAGAATAGTAACCCAGTAACCTTAAGTGTTCCACAGGGCTCTCTGGTCTTTAGTCAGTCAAAGCATTTATGAGGCACAATGTCTTGTTGTGGTAATACAGAGAGGCCAAAGTGGCTGCCCTCAATGAACTCACAATGTAATGGGGGAAGCAAGTTGCAGACAAGTATATACAAACAAGATACAGACAGGAATTATAATTAAGAGAGGACTGGAAAGGTTTCCTGCAAAAAGTGGGGGGGGGGGGAGGAGACGGAGAGAGAGTGAGTTTTTTGGAAGGTTTTAGGGAGGCAAAATGCTAACTTCATTCCTCTGCCTTGGCTCTGCTCCCTACAATCCCTTTACTTTTACGTATCTATTCTTTTTGCCTTGCTATAATTACTATCTTCCTTTTCCTTCTAGTTGAATCATGTCCTTCCCTCTTTAATTATCTATCCTTAATCTTACTCCATTCTCTCACAAAAATCTTAAAAGTAGATTCTGGACCTAGAAATTGTCCTTCAAAATTGTCCTCAGTTTTGTACTTACTACATTTACAGAGAGAAGTCATTGTAGTATCTTCAAATGAGACTTTACTGTACAAAATTGACTAGCTTCTGAATTAGGTGGGCATCTAAGAAAAATGACTTAAGGAAACAGCAATGAAATTGTGGATAATTATGAAATATTCGTAGAGTATTCTGGTGAATGGGGAAGGAAGCCTTTATATATGTATTAAATGTCTTTTGGTTTTAATGCCTAATGTTTTAGAAAAATCCATTTGACTTAACACTGTTTAACATTACATGAAATTATTAACTTTGTCATCATGTCTTTTGGAGTCAGGGCTTCGGAAGTTCAAATTCTACATCTGAGACACAGGCATTTGGTAGATGTAGTTTCTTTCGCAGGCTCTGTCCCTTGCCTCAAAATGGTATGGTATCATTTCTGTGGCTAATTAGTAACTTTGTTTACTAAAAATTTAAGCTTCTGAAGGAATAGGTGTAGTTTTCAAGAGTTTGCAAGCATAGTGTCACCCTCACTCCTTCTGTTGGAATAATTGATTTTTTTCCAGAAATGTAACTTGAAATGCTCATCATTCTTTGCTCTGGAGTGTTTTCCTTCATATTAACAGATTGGTTTTTAAAAAATGCTACAATATATATTTATAGTGAACTTCATCCATAAATTGCTTAGGATAGTAGGTGATGTTAATTAGCTATTCAGCAAGGCCAAGCTATCACAGATATGATATTAGGCTTTTATATCCAGTTCTATTAATTGGCTACGTCACTTTGGGCAAATGAAAAACTGAATGTTTCCTTATAAGTAAAATGGGGATATTTTGTAAAATGGCTGGACTATGTCTACCTATGTATGAAAAAGACTGACATTTATTCAGCAGAACAGGCATTAGAAATTCACAATAGTTGAGCCCATATCTTAGTTTTAAATATGGGTACCCTTTTTTTCAAAATAATCATTGTTCCTCCTCCTCCCCAAAGTTGCTTACCCAAAATAATCACTTTATACAAACTTTTACTACCTTAGAAAGGTGAGAGCTTGAAATGCGACTTTTTTCATAAATATATTTGTCTCATGATTATATGCATTAAGCACTGTGTCTTAAAGGGAGAAATTAAATTCATAAATTGCCCACATATAATAAACTATACAGGCCTCAGGTAGAATTTTAACTTCGGCCCACTATATTTTTTCTGCCTTTCTAAGGTTAATGTCCTTATTTGCCTAGATATGTAATGGTGGTATCATTCAGAATATGAAAAAATACTAATAGAAAAGATGGGTCCTAATAAGATGGCATTTTTCTTTTGAAAGATTTTTCTAAAACTTCAGATGTCATCCATAATTCATTTTATTCCCATGTGTGGAGATTAAAATAGTTCATAAAGCTTCTCATTTTAATTTAATGAACATTTCTTAAACATTGTGAGGTACTGGGGATACAAGGACAAATTCAGAACTCTTATCTCCTTCAGCTAGCTTGTAATCTGCTAGGGTAAGACACAAATAAGTAAATACCAGGCAATTTGAGGGGGGAGAAGATTTACTTAGGAGGTGACACCTGAACTGAGTCTTAGAAGATAGGAGGTACAAGGAAGAGAAGGAGGGTACAGTATTCTAGGCTGAGGAGACAGTTCATAAGGAGATGTAATGTGGAGTTCAGAAAACATTAAGTCCAGTTTGTTTGGAAAATAGAATGGATGATATGAAATGTATATAAGCATAGGTGGAAACATTGATGGCTTTTATACATTACGCTAAGGAGTTTTTAAGGTATTGTTTTCCAACAAAAGTCTGACATGGATTGTCCTGTGCCTTAAGATTATTTTGACAGCTGTGGAGGAGAAGCCCCTGCCTCTGAAAGGAGATTATTGCAACAGTGTAGAAATATTGAAAAGAAAGATGTGGAAATAGAACTGCCAAGAACTGGCAGCTGGAATCATATTTCAGATAGATAAAGAGATAGCCTGATGTGGTTTCAAAATGATAGGTGAAATTTATTTTTTTATGTATGTATCACCTATACCTAAGATACTAACCAAAATGAATACCATTCAAGCTATCTCTAACACCAAAACATTGAAAGGGGAAAAACTGGTCACCTAGCTTATGTATATAATACAGAGACGTGTATCTTTATAATGGACCAATTTTTAAAAAATTTTTATCCTCTGGTTTTGGTGTGATATGAAAATAGCCATAGGGAGGGGGAAGCTTTCTTCACCTTCCCTACTCAACAGTATAGTGGAGAAGAGGTGGAAAGACGGCTAATCCATAGAAGGGAAGGCATTTGTTTTTTAACTTGAAATTTTTTGTTACTGTACAGGTTATGGCATACAGCTTGTGCAAGTGATGAAGGGGAAGTGATTGTTTTCGGTGGGTGTGCTAACAACTTGCTTGCCCAGCACAAAGCAGTAAGTATAGTTTTATTTATTAAAGATGATATTTTTTTTTACTTCTGAATTTCATTGACTAAAAAAAAATTTTTAATCTCTTTTAGGCTCACAGTAATGAAATACTTGTGTTTTCAGTACAACCAAAGTCGCTTGTAAGGTAACCTAAGTGGGGAAAAATGCTGTTTTCAACTGGTTAACTTGTTAATTTCCTGTAAATCATGAGGGAGGGGGCTAACAACAAACATCACTTAAAAACTATAGTTTTTCTATCTATTTAATTCCTTTTTTTGTAATTTATTAAAATTCAAAGTACTTTAAAACAATGTTTTTTTTCTCTTTTTCAGGCTAAGCCTAGAAGCAGTCATTTGCTTTAAAGACTTACTAGCCAGCTCATGGAACTGCCTTCCAAAGCACTTACTTCACAGTGTGACTCAGAGGTTTGGTAGTAACAATACATCTGGATCATAAGATTCTCTACAGGTCATGCCTACAATAAATCTTGCATGGACAAGCAAAATTCTAAAAGGTGTAATTAATTTCACAAAGTGTGACATCATCTGTAAGCAGCATTGTTGTAAGCTTTTTCGGCTTAAATTTGCATGTGAATGGCCTAGAGAACTTATTTTTGTGTCTGAAGATATTTGCAATAAATGTATTTAATGCAAATGATTTTCTTCTATTAGAGCAAAAAGAAATAAACATACTGGACAAAAAGTCCAAGAATGGCTATCACATATTCTTATTTAATACAGACACCTTACAGAATCATATTAGGAAAGCTTACACCTAGAGAAAAGGTAAAATAATTTAACTGAAATTTCAAAGGGTCATGGAATTTTGACATTCATAAATGGAGAAACGAAATGGTAGAATATGAACATCCATTTAATACACAATTATATCATAATTCTGAGGTAGTTTAAATGTCAACTGAAAAAACCGTGTTTCTTAGGTTCTAACTTAGTTGCAGAAGAAACTAGAGAGGTTTTTTATAAAAATTTCTAATGAAATCCTTTCTCTCCCCTCCCCCCATACTACTTTCTTTTACTAAGAACTGAGAATACTGATTTATTATCTTCTGACCTGAACAACGAATCCCAAAAGGTTAGGAAGGTTATATCTAATTCTGAGAAGGGAGCAAAGACAGTTTTAGTAATTGTAGTTCCTGAGTAGTACAAATGTCAGCATGCTGTAGATACCTTAAACTTGATACAAACCAATGGATGTGGGTGGCACAGGGTAGTTGAAGGGATGGGGGCAGGTGAGGGCAGAAAGAACTGAATCAGTCATTTTTTTTTTTTTAATAAACACATTCATAGCTTACACCAACAGGAATTCCAGAAGTGATTGGAGAAGGGAAAACTGCATATAGATACCCAATTACAGTTCACATCAATTAATTATTAATATCAGGAGAAAAACTGATCCAAGAACATTTATTTGTTAAAGGGTAATTTTTAGGTCTGCAGCATATATACTGTCTCAATATTTCAACATGAAATGAAGGTTCATTTCACATTAATTTAGGTGAATAGGTGCATATATAGTGCTGTACAAAATTTTATATAAAGTTACAATTAAGATATTGGGAATTTTTTTTTCCTCTTGAAATGGGGAAAAAGTTATTTTGTAGAATGCATAGTATAACCTATTTACCTAAGACACTTTGAGCATTTGAGTACCTTTCAAAATACAGTATTTTTTTGTCTTATTTCTTCTTTGCATTGAGCAGATTGGGTGCAGATACTTTCACTTTTCCAGGAATATTTCTTGATAAATCCGTGTCCTAAAAAATACAAACGTATTGAGTACCTTCATGTTTTTGAAGTTGTAGACATTAAACATATTTATAATCACTGTTTTAACTCTAACTAGACTGTATCAGAGCCAGAGGTTATATTAGAGGTCCAGAGACTATGAAAGAAAACTTACCTTTACACTACGAAATAAATCTTTTTCTCTTGCTGTTGCTTCTTTTGAATGCATGAAAATATTCAAGGCAGTTTTAGCAGCTATGAGCAGAAAAGAAGAAAATATTGAACTGGGTTGCATTCATTTCACCATCTTCTTTAAAACTAAACTTACAAGGATTAGAGGACAATAATACCTTTTCCTTTTTTCTGGACTCCAGGAGTAAGTTTCACTTTGTATCTTTAAAAAGAAATTGCATGTATCATTAAATTATGAAGCAATTAGTAGGCATACTTCTGTTGTTGACTTGAGTAGTCTGGTGATGACTTACTTATAGTTGGTCATGGTGGTATATGGGGCACATATTGGTATAGCAAAAAGCAAAACATCTTCAGAATGGGGCTGTCCTGTCAGAGAGTCCAAGAGGTTCTCCTAGAAAGCAAAAATTATTTTGAAATGGGACCTTTCATATTAAAAAAAGAAAATTCCAACACAGTTTATTTAAATTAATGCATCAAAATGTGTTTATCCCCTTTCAGTCCTTTTATGTTGTTAATTTAGGAGATTACAACTTGATTTCTCCAAAGAGAACTAAGAAGGTGCCTTACTAGGGTACATCCACATATATGTATATATATGCTTACTTAGTTTTGTAGTACCATTATAGATTTAGAGCCGAAAGTGATCTCATATTGTCCTAGACCAACAATCTCATTTTGCAGATTAAAAAAAGTACATCAGAAAGTCATTGCGACAACTGAAATTTGAGTCAAAATTCTCTGGCTACAAAATCCAGTTTCCACACTCTATTAATGCAAATGAGGCTACTTCTTTCCAAACACCAAACAAATACAAGATTGCTGGACTTTTAATCAAGGTGAACAGAAAGGGAACGGATGCAGGGACAACTTTCCTTTAGAGAAAATTCAATTATTTATTCATAACACTATCTAATGCTGTTTTTCCTGGTAGCTGTACCATATACCCTTCAATATTTTAGGCTACTAATATATACAGCAAGAGGCTACCAAATATCACCCAGCAGTTTCTGTGCCTAAAGATACATGGGTTGCAGAAAAAAGCCTGGAATCCAGAACATTTACCCAACTGTAACTTCACAGACTGATTGATAGGGAAACATGCTTGCTACTTCTCAGCAAACAGGTGGTATTGTCTATATGTGAAATACAGCCAACTCTGCTAATGTGTTGTTTTGATTTGTTACAAGGAAAGTAGTGGGGAGGGGGAGAGTCATGGGAAATAACAATGATGCTAAAAGAAAAGTGGATTAATAAGACATCTAAAGAGAAAAACAACTTTTATAAAACCACTCAGTAATTATCATGACTGTCTACAAAAGAAAAAAAGGTCTATATATTCATGACAGCTCTTTCTGTCATGGCAAAGAATTGAAAATAGACAAGGTGCTCATCAACTGAGGAACTGAACGAGTTACGGCATATGAAGGTGATAGAAATGTGTTGTCAGGAAATAATGAAGGACATGATTTCAGAGAAGCCCATGAAGATTTCTATGAACTGCTGATGCAAAGTATAGTGAAACCAGAATAATAATTTATACAATCACAGCACTACGCTAAATGCACAACAAAGACTTAGCAATTCTGACAGTGCAACGACCAATCACAATTCCAAAGAATTCCTAATGGACCTGCTAGACACCTCCAGATAAGAGACATAGGATGAACTCAAGAGTGCAGATTAAGAGAGGGGGTGTGTGTGTGTAAATTTGTTTTGTGTGTCTACACATGTAATGTTTTTGTTTTTCTTGCCTTCTCAATGGGAGGGTGGGAATTTGGAACTGAGACTAAAACTGAATTTTTTACAGAGCCCTCTCTAATTAGCAGCACTCATCTCCCATTAATTAACAAAGAGTTTCAACCTTCTGTCTCCAGGGATGTTTAATTGCAATAATATATGAAGAAGTGTTGAGGAAGTGAGGACAGTACTAATTAAAGAGAGTTATTTTATTGCACCTCATCTTAAAATATGGAAAATTTTGAAAAAGCAAAAGAACAGATTAATGTGAGAATGGCTGGCTTATTTCCGCTCCTCTTTTACTTGGGAGTCCACTTTATGTAGCCCACTGATTTCAACGATGACTAGAAAAAGACTGAAGTCTGCTACATAAGCAATGTTACTACTACGTGCTGAGCACCAGCAGCAGAGTCCGAGGTCCGGGAAACTTGGTTCTACACTTCCCATGGGGTTCCAGGCGTTTCTGTTCTTAGGGCCTTGCCTGCTTGCTGCTCAGCTTGATTCATTTACTATTAAGGAACAAGGGAACCTAGGGCAAATGCTTCTGTGTAGCACCACAGATGGAATAAGAAATTAGCTGATATTTATGTTGAATCTTTTAGGAAACAAGAGATGACACAAGTGCTGTTGGGATCCCCTCCCCAATCAAATCATACCTCATTTTCTTGTTGGTCTATCTCTTGCTCTTCCTGTTGCAAACATGTAAATAAAACGAGATTACAGTTAGTACAAGACCCTTGTAGTCCATGCCAAACACCATATAATGGTCAAGACAGTGTGATTAATAATTGGTCGTCACCACCTGACTCTTGTAGAGATGTATAGGTTTATATTTAGCAACAATCTGAAAGCAAAGAATTTGAGTGTTACAGGGTATAAAAATTTGGACCTGGCATTTTAAATTTATTTTTCATAGAGTAACACTACTCAAAGAGACAGAGTAAAACAAAAGATGTGCTCTCGGAAAGGTTTGAAAAAAAATAGTGATCTAACACAGTCCCATACTGTTTGGGAAGTTTTTACTGTTCTTAATCATCAAAGGTATAATGAATAATGAAATATCCATCAAAAGAAAAAAAATTGGGAAAGACCTGAAGATCTACAAAAAAGTCTCTAGGAAAATTTTCTGACGAAGTACATTCTACAAATGAATCACATTATCTTTTCTAATTATGTACCCAAGAGGATTCTTATAATTGAAAAAAATTTTCTTCATAAGATATTCTATTCCTAAATATTGGATGGCTATCATTTAGAGATTTTAATTAATTGATCCAAGACAACAGAACAGTGTAGAATATCAGAATGCAGTAGTCAAAAATACTGGTTTTATTACCACCCAGGAGCATAAAAAAACAAAAAAATATTATTGCTATATACATCTAGGAAACTTTACTGAGCTGAGAACATGGTGGTTCATGATCTATATTTAATTTGCCACAAAGAACAATGATTTCCAATTTAAATTATATACTGAATTAACAAGAAACCTCAATGAACTTCTTTGTTCAAAGACACATTTTCAAGAATTAGAAATTTTATGAACAAAACTGAAATTTTTTGTAAACGAAATTATATAGGTTAGTTTTGCAAACAGAGTACTTAGAATGTAGCTAGGCCACCTTCAATATAGCAATCCTTTCTACATAAAGATCAGGAAGTAAATTTTTTTTCTCTGACTTCTATTTGAGCCAATATCAAATTACTACTTTGCTTTGTGACCACATTCACTTCAAAAATAATATTTTATAGTCAGTTTTCACTAAAACATCTAATTTAAAACCTCAGAAATACAAATTTATGCTTTTTAGAATAAGTGATTTTATAAGAGAGACATATTAATCCCAGTGCAACTAATGCTGATTAGGTACGCCCTATGAGCAAAGAAGGCCTCCTTCAACATCCGCTAATGTTTGTACCTCAAGCCTGACACCAAGCACGATAAAAATGCACTTCTAGCTCATCAAGGGGCAAGGCACAGCAGCAGTCCTTTCAGGTTAAATAATATAATGAACTTAGTTCTTCCAGTGCTGTAGAGGTAACACTAGTCACAATTCTGTTGTTTGAACTTGTGATTTTACTGGGAATTCCCAGGGAGGAAACTCCCTCTACTAAAGCCAACTGGTAACCATTCTGAAATTTATAACCTTAAAAATGGCCAGAGCCATGAATATTAAGATTAAGTTTTCTTGCCCAGGGTCACACAACCAGGATATTTCAGAGGCCAGACTTGAACTGGGTGGGGAATAGTAACATCACTGACTCCCAGGCTGGTTCAATATCCTCTATGCCATGTTACTTCTTATTAAGCAGTTAAGACTGCCACATGCTATAAACACATTTAATTTAAAATATTCACTATTTAAAAACATGCTTTTAGGAAAGAGCACTGAGTAAGTAGACCCTTTTTAATTTCAGATGTCAGTGGTAGCATTATATAAGAAGTCATTCATTTATTTCTGAAGATGAGAAGATTTACCTTATCATCTGGTTGATCATCCATGGCAAGTTCTTGTAATTCATGAGTTACAGCTTCAAGAGAAGCTTCTTTCTTAATTCTGTCACCAATCCTCAATTCACCTCTGAATTTCTGGGGTTGTTTCTTCACTGTCTCTTCTTTTGTTTTCCCTGTTTTTCCTTTCTTTCCTTTCTTCCCTTTTTCTTCTTTGCTTGAACCTGCAGACTTTATTTGACAGTATCACAGAATCTAAGAACTAGAAAAGACCTCAGAGGCCACAAAGTCCAATCCAAACCTGACAATAAATCCCTTCTAGCATATTCCCTGCCACTGGTTATTCAAAATCTGCTTCAAGACCTCCAGTAAGAAGCAACCAAGTACCCCAGCTCCTGAAGCAGTCTATCACACACATTTTTTTTTTGGCTGTTAAATTTTTCCTTATATCAAATCCATATTTAACTCTGCAATTTTCATCCACTGCTCCTAGCCCTTCCTTGTCAAAAAAAAAAATTATCCTTTAGAATTTTATGATTTGATATACTGTGAAGAAAGCAGAATCAAAATAACAACATACACAAAATTAATACATTAATTAATACATTAATACAAGGGAAGTGGTCAAACGGAAAAAAAAATCCTCGTTATCAAATTTCTCTGATAAAGGCTTGGTATCTACAATATGTAAACAGTGAACACACACACACACACACACACCACCAATAGCCATTCTTCAACAGACACTAATAATAAGAGAAAGACAAAACAGTCCGAAGATTTCATTTCATGATTTCATTTCATATTCTGCAAATTGGCAAAGATGATGACAGAACAATTGACTCTATGCATATTCATAAGAATTACAGAAGTCACTCTGCAGGTCCCTGCTCTCCAAGCTTGGTGGAAACACACTCTATACACCTCTTGGTTTTCTTTTCAGTAGTTCTTAAGGCTAAGAACTACTATGGGAAGCTGCCTGTTTGTAAGACTTGAGATAAAAATATAACAAGATACACTCACCTCCATTCATCTCGCACTGATCCTCAGGTACTTGCTTCCATTTCCCTAAGACTAAGCTGTTGAGTCCCATTGTGGGGGATGAGGGTTAATTTATTTAGATGACACACATGACGCAAGAATTGAAGACAAATACACACAACCTACAATTATCTGATGGAATTTTACACCCTTTTAAAAACTTTACCTTTGCTCTTTACAACCTTCCCTATATTCCCAAGAATTCTTAGGATGTTTATCCCCAAAGAAAATATTACTTTGTGTCATTATTGATAAAAAGCAAAAGATGGAAATGTTTTTATGAATCACTTACACCAAGGAGCTTCATGATAAGTTCACGATCTTCTTCATCTTGGTCTTTATATTTTTCCTTCATTTTTTTAATTTTACTCTGTGGAGTCAAAAGACTGGTATGAGAAATGCAAAGGTAAAAGAAAACTCAATAATTATCTTCTCAGGAAGGGCTTTTTCCATTCATTCATTCATTCATTCATCAAATATATATATATTGAGTATCTAGGTCATGATAACAGATTCTGTGGAGGAAAAAAACAATGAATATAAAACAATCTTTGCTCTCAATATGCAGTCTTTACCTCTCTCTTGTCCTACCTTAACACCAAATGTCTACTGGACATTTCAAACTGGATGTCCCAGAGACCATGTCAAACTCAACATGTCCAAGACAGAAACTCACTATCTTTCTCCCAAACTCCTCTCCTCTAGTCAGCTGGGTGAAACAGTGAATAGAGTGTTGGGCCTAGAGTCAGGAATACATGAGTTCAAATCCAGACTCAGCCACTTATAAACTATGTGACCCTGGCCAAGTCATTTAACTCTTGGTTGCCTCAGTTTCCTCAACTATAAAATAGGGATAATAAACGCACTGATGTCACAGGGTTATTGTGAGAATAAAATCAAATAATATTTGTTAAGCCTTTAGCACAGTGTCTGGCACACAGATATTTAGTAAATATAAGTTTTCCTTCCTTCCTTCCTCCCTGGACAGCACCACCCTCTCAGATATCTAAGTTTGCAAGCATAGTGTCACCTTCACTCCTCACTCACTTTTAGACATCCAGTCTTTGCTAAGTATTCTGATTTCTACCTTCACAACATCTTTCTCCTCTACATTCACAGACACCACCTTGCTGTGGGTCCTCATCATCTTACATCTGAACCACAGTGGCAACATTCTGGGTGCTCTCCCTGCCTCCAATCTCTCCCTCCTCTAGTCTATCCTCCACTCATCTGCCAAAGTGATCTTTCTGAAGACAGGTAACCATGTGACATTGATTATGAGGCTATTACAATTTTTCAGGCAAAGCAAAATGGGGACAAAAGTAGGGGGTGGCAATGTGAATAGATAAGAAGGGACTGATGTAAGTTATTGTGGAAGTAAAACTAATAAGTGTTAAAGGTGGGAGTTTCTGAAGATGGAAAAAAAACCAAAGAACAGGCAGGGATTGCTCTGAGATTTCAAATCTGAATGACTAGAAGAGTGGGTTTTGGGTTTCTTTTAACTAATAGCTATATAATAACCAACTAATAACCAATAACTAACTAACTATCTTTTAACTAACCAATAAAACTAACCAGAAATGAGGAAGGGAAATTGATTTGGAGAGGAAAAAGTTATGGTCATGGTGAAATTATTTTGATTTCAAGAAAGAGTAAGAACTGGACATAAAGACTCAAAAGTTAACTATATAAGAATATTATATTTTTTTATGTGATAAGATTACCAAGAACGTAGGATACATAGAAAAAAAATGTACGCAGAATCTTGATGAAGATGTATCTGATGGATCAGTGGACTTGGACTCGGAGTCAGGAAGACAATATTCAGATTTGTCCTCAAATACTTTCTGTGTGACCCTGGTAATCACTTGACCTATGTCCGTCTCAATTTCCTCATTTGTGAAGCAGGAATAGCCATAGCACCTACCTTGTGGCAGTTGTGAGAATGAAATGAGATAATATTTATGAAACATTTTTCTAGCTATTATTATTGAGACTAACAGAAATGACTAATGTGCTGAATTAATTAAATGTAAATAGTCATTAAATTTAGTTGATTTTAATGATGACCAATATTGGTTTTCAATAATGTATGGAAAAATAAAAACGTTTTTTAATAGTTCAGCAACAAAAATAATAGCTAGCATTTTAATGTCTGCTAACTCATTTGATCCTCACAACAACCCTGTAAGATAGCTTATTATTAATTACATGAGAAAACTATTATCTTTTTACTAGCAAATATATAAGACAAGATTCAAATTCAGGTCCATCTGATTGTGGCAGAGCTGAGAAAGTTGTTTTGGATTCAAAGAATTTGAATCAGTAAAGATTAAGTTTCTGTTTTGTTCATTTTTAGGGAAATGAAGAAAAAAAGCAACTTAATTTCTCTTAGCCTTAGTTTCCTCATCTATAAAATGGGGATAATAATAGCAATTACTCCACTGGGTTGTTGTATCATATAAAAGAAAGTGAGTTTCCCAGAGTTACATCATTGTTAGAAATAGAATTTAAACTCCAGTCTTCTTGACTTCATATCCTACACTCTATCTCTTGTAGTGCAAAAGGAAAAGGCAAGAATTTAACTTTGGGGAATGTCTGTATTTGGTGAGTAGGAAGAGAAAAAGAAGCCAGAAAAGGGAGAAAGGTCAAGAGAACAGAACTAGAAACTCACAGAGCTTAAGAGGTCAACTGTCCAACTTCCTCATTTTATAGGAAAAGAACCTAGAAGCCTAGAGAAAAGTAATTTGCCCAACGTTATATACATAGCTAATTACTCTCAGTAGCACTGGGACTTCAGGCTTCCAGTTCAGTGAATTTTCCACTATGCCAAGCAGCCTCCTAGCATTGAATATAGCAGGTCATGGAAGGAGAAAGTTTCAAGGGAGAGAATGATCAAGTGTCTGATATAATAAAGAAATCATGAAATATAAAGACTGAGAAAAGGACTTTACATTGTATATTTAGGAAACCATTTGTAGATTTCAAGAAAACAATTTCACGTGAATGATGGAAAAAGAAGGTAGGCTATAAAGAATCAGGATAATAAGAAAGTAGGAACAATGAGTTTAAATTTCTTTTTTTGAGAAGCTTGTAGCAAAAGACATATAGGACAGCAAGAAAAAAAGTTAGTAAACTATTATGTGCTCTTAGCAAATTCCTTTAGATTTATGCTCTTTCATAGAGTACAGGGTCTGAAGTCAGAAGGACTGAGTGCAAATGTGTCTCAGACACTAGCTGTGTGACTCTGGGTAAGTCAACCTCTGTTTGCTTCTGTTTCCTCATCTGTGAAATGGGGATAATAATAGCATCTACCACCCAGGGTTGTGTTGAAAATAAAATAAGATAATAATTGTAAAGCACTTAGCATAGTGCTTGGCACATAGTAAGCACTATATAAAAGTGAACTATTAGTATTATTATATTATGATAAATTAAAGTGTCAGTGACCAAAAGTCACTTAATTATGCTAAGAATTAACCAAAAAAAATCTCACAAAAATTCCAAGCTAAACTTAACAAAAGGCATTCAGACAGGGACAAACAACTTAACTTCTCTGGTTCTCAATTTCCTCAAAAAATACTCAGGTTTGATCTCTTAGGAACCTGCCACCTTTAAAATTTAAGTCTATTGTTATCTCCATTAACTCATTTTAATTTCTTCTATTTCATTTAAGAAAAGCCAGAACCACATAAAACCCCATTTTTAACAAACCACATGTTAAAAACTAATTATCATTATTATTAATTAATCTTGTAACTTCTTAGCCTGTACCTTTTGTCCTCTCTTCATCGGCTGTAGACCTAGAACATTTTTGCTTGTATTTGGAGAAACTTCAGGCTTTAGTGTATTCTCTTTTTCCTTTCCCTCCAACATGTCTAAATCTGTTGAATCATTTGGTTGCTTTTTTTTCTTCATTTCCCTAAAAATGAACAAAACAGAAACTTTTAATCTTTACTGATCCAAATTCTTTTAATCCAAAACAACTTTCTCAGCTCTGCTACAATCAGATGGACCTGACTTTGAATCTTGTCTCATATATTTACTAGCAAATCACTTAATTTCTCTTAGCCTCAGTTTCCTCATCTATAAAATGGAGATAATAATAGCAATTACTCCACTGGGTTGTTGTATCATATAAAATAAAACGTAAAGCACTTTACAAACCTTAAAAATGTCATATAAGTGCTAGGCACTTAGTACGACTGCAATGGGAATACCAGTAATGGCTCAAATAAACCACATGACATAAAAGCTTAGATATACTGACAACCATTTCTAGTATAATTCAAAAAACATGCAAATTAAATTTTGTGGTGCATAAGACCTCAAAACAGTTTACATAACTTTTTACCTGAGAATCTCAACACTTACACGTAAATGTCCTGATGATTACGATTGCTTTGTAAGTGATAGATCTGTCTTCCTCTATCCTTTCCCTCTTCTAATCTAATGCTAAACTAACCTAAAACTTCACCTTGTACAACTGATTATCCTGACATTCAATGCTCTCTATCACTTGGCCCCCCACCTACATTTTCCACCTTATTTCAATTCCCAATTGTTCCAGCTAACCTAACTGATGGTGATCTTTCCCTCCCAAAGAAGTACTTTTCTAGATCACAAACTTGGGACTTTCTTATGCTAGCCCATATTGATAGCTACTACTGGTTTTTCTACAGTGTTTATGTCCTATTTCTTCTAATCAAATGAAAATTACAAGGGCAAGTACCATATTACTATCTTTCTATTTTCAAAACCTAGTAGTTTTTTTTCCCATCTAGTGGGCCCTAATGTGGGTAATGATTTGCTACAGATATATTGCCCTGACCTTCTAAGCTCATGTTAGAAATCCCTTGATACTTCTAGTTCTCTTTCCACTTTGGAGCTATTATCTACGCTTCTTCATATGATAGAGAGTACAAAAAAAGAATGTTCAAAGCCCTCCCTTAAATTTTTTTTTAAAGTCTCTTTTATATGAAATTTTACTGATTAACTCCATTTATTCTCTAGACTAACCAATACATTCAGGAACCATCTCTCCCCTTCGATATCCTTCTAAGTTTTTTGGTACATATTTTTTTGGAAAAGCTCCCTAAAGAAAAAGCCAGTATCTTTTCTTTAACATATGCTCTCCAGGGTATAGAACCTATTTTGTTGCTTAGAGGTGCCCGACAGAGAAATATGACTGAATCATTGTTCAAACCCTCCACAATCTGAATCCATCCTCCCTGGCTTTCCTTATCTCATACTATTTTCCTTCCCTTATTCTTCATCCCAGCCCAATTGAAGTACAACTTCCACTTTTCTGTGGTCCTTTCTCATGGAGGCCATCTGCTAAAACCCCTCTCCCACCTTTCAAATCTCAATTCAAATGTCACTCCCCCATCAAGACTTCCTTATTTCCTTCCCAACAACCTTAGCCTTTGCATTTATATCTCTGCATTTTCTCTGTTATCAATAGATATTTTAGTTCTTCTTTCTCTACTATTTTTGTATCCCCAACACCTAGTGCCTTATCTAGGAGGCATTCAATAAATATTTGTCCTATTGAATTTAGAACTTGGTAAGATAAGATCAATGACCATATTAATCGTAGTGATACAAAGTTTGTGTCTTAAAATAGAAACACCTTTTACATTTAAGCATTAAAAATTAAATGGGAACATAATTATATGCCTTTTATTCTGAGAGTTATAAACAGATAATTTCAATTTAATAAAGCTGATCTTTGAAGAGACAGCTGATGTATCAACTAAACTATCATTAGCTATAAATTAAGATGTTTGCTTTTTGAAAATACAAATTGTTTTACCTTCGCTCCTTGGCTGACAAATGCCTCCGGCCATGTAATTTACTGTCATTCTATTAAGCCAAAGAAAAAAGCAAAAAAACAAAACAAAAAAATAAACCCCAATACTAATGACTTTTTAAATATTAAAAACAAAAAATGTTTTATGAATGCCTTTGACTCTCTCTAGGGACCAAGATAATCACTTAAGGAAGGAAAATATATCTGATTTAGAGATGTCACCTGATAATGCATATGATGTTCTCCCCCAGTGGCCCCCCCACCTCTCTGCCACAAATGGGTATATTTTTCATTATCTCTTTCTCAAGACCTTCACAGATTTTTCTGTCACTCAGAGTTCAATTTACTTTTAGTAGTATTTTCATTAACTTTGTAGTCATTGTTTATGTCTTGTATCCATTTGTTCTTCATTAGCACATACAAATTTTCTCATGTTTCTCTGAATTCCTCATATTCCTCATTATTTGCTAAATAATAATATTCCATCATTTCAGCCATTTCCCAAATGATGGGCATCTACTCTGTTTCCAGTGTTTTGCTATCACAAATAGTAATGCTATGACTATTTTGGTATAAAATGGGTGTTTATTTCAATTTTTCACTTCCTTGCAGCATAAGCCCAACAGTGGGACTGCTATATCAGAGAATATGGGCAATTTATCACTTTTCTTCCATGATTCTAAATTGAAATCCAAAACAGCTGGATCACACAGAGATTCTCCAATACTGTTTTCACCTCCTTTTTTAAAAACCTTTTTTATGGAGTAAAACAATCTTGCATTGTTTTAATTTGTATTTCTTTTACTACTGGTGACTTGGATTTTTCATGTAGTAATTCATAATTTACAAACCTTCTTTTGAAAATTTTATATTCATTTATTTATTGTAGAATGGCACTCTATGTATATATTTTGAATATAAGACTTTTATTAGTAACACTGCTGCAAATATTTTTCCTACTCAACCCCTTTCCCATTATTTTGTCTTCATTTATTTTATCTGTGTTAAAACATTTTCAGTTTTATGTAGCCTTACTCTCCTATTTTATCTTTTATGGCTTCTTTCATTCCTTGTCTGGTTAAGATTTCTCCTCCTAACCACTGTTGTGAAAGGCAGTTGGTCTCATTCTAATATTAATGGTGTGATCTTTTTATATTCAGGCCACATAACCATTTTGAGATTTTTTTCACATATGACATAACATATTTGACCTAATCCTAATCTCTACCAAATTTCTATTTAAAAAATTACTTTCTTCATTTAAAAATACACATAATTCTATTTTCTTTAAAAAAGCTCAGCAGACAACTTACCACATCAGAAGAATCTTCTCTGGCAACTATTTTCTGGAAGGATCTATGAAAATAAGAACAAATTCAGTTACTTAGTGGTGTCTAAAAATCACCTGAGGCCTCAAAATAAAATGCTCCCACAACATGCCCTTTTTCATTAATAATTATACAAATAGTAAGTAACTCTTTACAAATACCAGTTCTTTGGTAAGATCTATGCATTACTGCTCTTTTTGATTTTCTGTACAATGCTTCTCCCCTACCTTATTGTTCTTCTTCACTTGGACAAGAGGCTTAAGTTGTATTTGAAGCTTTCAGTAAGTCCATCTGTTTTATATAATCAATTTAGGAAATGATAGCCTTGAGTTTGTAATTTGATTCAGATTTCATAAAGCATTTTCATATATACCATATTTTTAAATTTGCACATTATACAATTGGTTTTTAAAACAAGGAATTTTCCTGTGAAATGGTATAACTGTTATGGAAATCAGCGTGGAATTATGAAAATAAAATGATTAAGATGTCTATACCTTTTGAATCAGAGACTCCATTACCAGGCTTATATCAACAAGAAGAAAGTTTCCACATTTAACAAAATATTTATAGCAGCACTTTTTGTGATAGCAAAAAACTGGAAGCAAGGTACACATCCATTGACTGGGGAATGACTAAACAAACTGTGGTACATGAATATAATGGAATATTACTGTCCTGTAAGATAATACATATGTGATGAGTACGGAAAAATGTGGATTTACATGAACTGATTGTGATGGCAATCAAATTAGGACATTCTGCTGTTTTTGTTTTACCAAAAGTGCCTCAGATAGAACAATGTGATTAAAGAAGATCTTCCCCACCCATTGATGGACCTGCCCATTTTGGGAAGCTTGATTAGGGGAGGTGTTTCACAGGAGAGTCCCCAGTACTTTTTGTTTTTTCTACTGAGGCACTGGAACAGAGCGTTATGTCCTCTGGCTCACCCTCTGAGGGTGAGGTTTTACTGACAGGAAGTGTTTCTTTGGCCAGAGAGACTCTGGGAAATCAATAAATGCACTCCCCCTCCCCCCACCATCCCCGCTCCTGCTAAAACCCAGAAGTTGTTGTTTTGAAAGCTCTATCTGCTGACTTTTTATTTCTCTGTATTTTCTATGAAATTTTGATTTTCTCTGATACTTACGTTTGATTAAAATGATTGTTAACCCCTCAAAGGTTGCCTTTCCTTTTAGAGAAGCAGATCAAAGAACCTGTGGTAGGGGCCCCCTGTGTGTGTTGGGGCGCTTACTGATACACGGACGCAGGGTGAAGTGATAATGAACAAGACCAAGAAAACAATACACAACAACTGTGACAACGTAAAGGGAAGAACAATCACACCAAAAAAATCAAAGTGAATTTAACAAGACCATAAGGATCAAGCGTGACTTGAATGAACATATGTGAGAAGACAGCCCAAATCCGCCCCTTCATGGAGGTGACAGGTTCACAGATGTTACACATGACACTTTCTCAGACATGTCAAAGTACCAAACAGTTGTGCTAATTTTTTTCCTCTTGAAAAAAATATTACTGTTTTATGGCATGGTTCTCTGGAAAGGTGAGGGAAGGATACTATGGAACACCACGATGATGTAAGAAACACACGACAAATTAAAACATTTTAAAAAGCAAACAAGGAATTATCATCTAGTTCCTAATAAAGAGATCAGAGTGGGGATAGCCTCAATATTTTTGTTACCCTTCTACAATATCACCAGCCTTAATTTACTACATGAAACTTCACATTCTCCACTGTGCCTTTTGTATTTCAATTCATTCAATTACCTTTGGGACTGAAGATGAGACAGATCAATTGTAGTATCTGGGTAACTCAGTGACACTTCACATTCATCCTTCCTTTTATTTGCTCTCTCCTGACCTGCTTTCATCCTTCCTTGGGATTCCTCCTCCTCCTCATCCTCCTCCTCCTCCTCCTCCTCACCACCACCATCTCCACCATCACCACCATCGTCATCGTCGTCATCATCATCATCATCTGAGCTCTCTTCTTGTGCTGATCCTTCTTTTGGCTTGTTTTTATCATTTTGAATGGTAATGGCCTCTTGATCAACTTGAGATTTTACTTCCCTTTCATCTAGACTTTCAAAAGTCTCTTCTTGATCCTCTCCACTGCTGCTATCATCAGCATCTGCATCAGAATAATAACAAGTTAAAGTTAGAGTATCACAACAAAGTAGACTGGATAAAGAAGCCAGTCTACCAGCACAAATTTTTTTCCCCGGTTTTATTGGTAACTTTTGTTTTCACACAAACCATTTTCCTTTAAACTGCTCCCCCTAATTGAGACTTCCCTTAAAATAAAGAAGATCACTGAAGCAAAACCATTAAGACATAGTGACCATAGGAGCTGTGAACTGATCCAACCATCCTGAAAAGCAATTTGGAACTATGCCCAAAGGGCTACAAAAATGTGCACACCTTTGTGACCCAGCAAGACTGCTTCTAGGACTGGATCCCAAAGAAATTATAAAAATGGACAAGGGTCCCACATGCACAAAAAAATTTATAGCAGCTCTCTTTGTGGTGGCCAAGAACTGGAAATCAAAGGGATGCCCATCAACTGGGGAATGGCTGAACAAGTTGTGGTATATGAATGTAATGGAATACTATTGTGCTATAAGAAATGATGAACAGGAAGACTTCAGAGAGGCCTGGAAGGACTTATATGATCTGATGCTGAGCGAAAGGAGCAGAACCAGGAGAACTTTGTACACAGCAACTATCACAGTGTGCAAGGAATTTTTCTGGTAGACTTAGTACTTCACAGCAATGCAAGGACTTAAAAAATTCCCAATGGACTTTTGAGGCAAAAAGCCTTCCAAATCCAGAGAAAGAACAATGGAATTGGATCACAGAATGAAGCAAACCATTTTCTCTTGTGCTATATTTTGTTTTGATGGTTTCTCCCATTCATTTAAATTCTTCTATTCAACATGACTAAAGTGAAAATGCACTTAATAAAAATGTATGTGTAGAACCTATATAAGATTGCACACTGTCTTGGGGAGGGAGAAGGGAGAGTGGGGAAAAAAATCTAAGATATATGGAAGTGACTGTAGAAAACTGAAAAAAAATTAATAAAAAAAAAAAAGAAATAGTGACCATATGTGTTAACAAATGCCACATTCTACACCTGAGGTCCACCACCTCTCTCTTGAAGGGAAGTAGGTTTCAACATCAGTTCTCTGGGACAGAGACTGGTCTTAATAATTAAATAACATTTTAATTCCTGGAAGTTTTGAGAAGCAGGAAGCTACTAAAAAATGCTTTTCAGTTGAGGGCGGATGACTCAGGCTACCACTCAAAAGCTCAATGGTCACCTGACTGTGGGCAGTCTCCTGCAGCTTCTAGTATATGACTCATAACTCCTATTTATTGAGTATTTTCATAAAATAAGATCAAAACAAATAAAGGAATGTATAAGTTTACTTTTGTAGTTTATATATTGCTTAATCAGATGAAGTAAGGCTTACTACTCAGGGTTAGAGAATAACTACAAAAGTGCTCTTTAGAAACCCAAGGGATAGCCTAGTAGAAGAAGGAAGGGAGGAAGGGAGGAATCACAGGAACAGGACCTGTGATACCATAGGAATGGGAATACTCAACTAAGGTAACTCCCTCTACCAACACACATCAGAAAAGTAAAGAGGTACTTAGGGCATTGAAAAGTTAAATGACTTGTCCAGGACCATAAAGACACTGAGGAGGAACTTGAACTCAACTCTTCCTAGCTCTGAGGCCTGCTCACTATCTACTATACCATAATTTCTCATATTTTTTTGCACATTTCCCATACAAAGCTTATCTAAAATACATATGTAGAGCCTATCAGATTGCACAGCACCTTGGGAAAGGGTACAGAAGAGGAGGAAATTTAAAACTTGTAGAACTAAGTGTTGAAAACTAAATATAAATTAATTTATAAAAAAATCTTATCTAAAGGGAATTTGTTCTAATTAACACAATATCACTTAATTTGGGGCAAATAAATCATGTTAAAATCTCAAATGACAAGCTAAAAGGATATGCAATTTCCTCAACATAGGGAACTTGAGAATGTGAGGTCTCTACCAATAGACAACACAATTCACTATGAGTGACTTAGTACAAAAGTCCTATGGTGTGCTGGTGGCTCATGGGATAAAGGAATCTGAGTAGGATAACAAAACTAGTAACTATCAGAGATGGAATTTGAACCAAAGTTTTTTTGATTCTAAACCCAGCACTCCAACCACTTTACAAGACAGACTCTACAGTAACAAACTACACTTTCTGTAAATTCATTTGTGCATCATTTATAAAAATTCTTACGCACAAATTAAATATTCATTTTACATATTTCTAAATTATCTTTGTGAAATCTTTAATTCCAACTTTGCTCAAATTATTTCTTACTATTTTAGCAGACAATCAAATCTAATGTAAATATCAGCTTTAATTGCAGTCTGAAGTAAACAGTGTCAAGTTTGAGAACAATAACCATTAAGTGCCTACAATATGCAAGGCACTGTGCTAGGCACTGTGGCTATAAAGACAAAAGGAAACCCAAATTCAGAATAGTTAACAATCTAGGAAAACAAACGTATTTGTTCAAATTATACTAAATAAAATTTATTCTTTTAATTAAAATACATATTTAGAGATTTACTGAGATAACACTACTTATCAAATTTGATAAAATCCATGAAATACCTAGTGGCTCCATTTCTTCTGAAACTACCTTACTAGTGCTGCTAGCCACTGTCTCCAAATCTTCATCTTGAATTCTGACTTTCCGCTCTCCTCGATGTCTCCAAACACATGGTTCATCTACCTAGAGAATCAATTTTCACTTAAGTGATTTTTGTCTAAGTTTCTAATGAAGCAGAAGAAAAGAAAAATAATTAGGGAAATGAAGTGTACCTTAAACAGGAAACTAAACCCCATCATAAGATATGAAGGTGGAAGAAAATTCTTCTTTCCTAAAAAAGATAATGTGCATCTCTGCTTATAAAAGTTTCTATATGTCTTATATTTGCAAAATGTGCAAAATTAGTGGCTTTCATATATTTCACATGACAAATTATGCAGAAATATATGCTATTCAAGATTTCTATATTATATATAATGAACAGTAGTAGAACTGTAGAAGTACATGGTTGTCCTCAGTTTTACATTCATCACATCTTAAAACAATGACTGTGCTTTCATCAGTCTCTTCTATTATAACTTTCTGTCACCTAGTCATATTGGACCAAGTGGATTACATAAAATCATAAAATGGATTTGAAGACAGTAAATCTTCCCCCAAACTGTCCCCATTTACAAGGATCATGTAAGATATGGTTGTATTCATTCCCTACTCGATGCTATTGAATAGCACCAAATAGATTCCTACAACATGTATGCCCTGAACAACCCATAAGTGGCAATGAGGAGATTGATATCATTAAGTTCTTACCTCTTATCATAAAGCTTCCTGTTGTCAAATATTCTCCAGTTGGTGCTGTTTTAGACACCTGAAAAGTAACATTAGATTCAATTAACATAAGACTGACTGAGTGAATGAGAGAAAAACTTAACTCTGAAAAGAAGTGGATGAGAAAAAACATTTATTAAACACCTCCTATGTGCCCGTCAATGTGCTAACCCTCTTACAATTATCATCTCATTTGATGCCCACAGCCCTTTGTTGAGTGCTATTTTTATCCCCATTTTACAGTTGAGGAAACTGAGGCAGAGACTGACTTGCAAGGATCACACAACTGTGAAGTGCCGGGGGCCACATTTAATCTTCGGTTTTCCTGATTCCAAGCCCAGCGCTCTATCGACTAGACCAGTTTCAACTCAAGAATCTTATTTTTAATTTTACTTTTAGTTATCTTGAATTGTCTTGAACACTGAACACTAAGACATATTGTCATGCAGTGGCTGAACATGCATGGAAATTAAGGAAAAAGGGAAGAAGAGAAGATTTTCTATATCTTAGGCTGTTAAGAGTAATTCTCTATAAAAATGAATGAACTAGAAATTTAGTGCCAAAAATAAATGACACAACTGTAACAGCTGAGGTAGAAAATATGAATATTCTAAAAGAGAATTAATTTTCTGTAGCTGGCATATGACAATACAGGGTTTATGGTAATTAAAATGACTATACTATAACCTAGCTGAAGGGAGCAATATTAATAATCGTATCTGTCAGTTACACCTTTTCAGGTATTTCACAAAAGTATTTAGACCATTATTAACGATGGCATTTGAGGCAGCTGGTGGTTGATGCACTGGATGTTGTGTTAGTCCTGGAGCCAATAAGAACTGAGTTCAAATTTGGCCTCAAACACTACTAGCTACGTGACTCTGGGCAAATCAGTTAACCTGCTTGCCTTACTTCCCTCAACTGCAAAATGGGGAAAACAACAGCACCTGCCTTACAGGGTTGTTGTGAGGACCAAATAAGATAACACAGTACAGTGCCCGGCACACAGCAGGGATAATGTAAATTATTCTCTTCCTTCTACCTTCTCCTAAGGATTTTTTTTTTAAAACATGTATCAAGGATCTTTTATTTCATTAGTCACATATACATAAGTCTTAGATGGCCGTCTGAGGTCACAAAAGGTTAAATCACCTGCCCACGAGGAACATAGTGTCGAGGTAAAACTGGAGACAGATTTAGTCATATATGTACTTGGTAGTATCTTTTATGACTTTTAAAAAAATTATTTAAGAAATAAAACAAGCATTTCCAGAATATAGCAGAATAGGAAAAAAAAGGTTGCACATAACATTGCAAATCTATTATGTGTCACTTGCTATTCCTTTGAAATACGTAATAAACTAATCATGTAGCTTTCTTTTTTACCCTTTTTTCCTTTCCTCTCTCCCTGCCCCATCACCCTAGAGATGGCCACCATTAAATACAATTATGTGTATGTATGTATGGGAATATATGTATAGATATGTATGTATATGTGTGTGTATACACACACACACAAGCATTCTATACGTACTTCCATTCTCTGGATGCAGATGGTGTCATCCTTCCTAGGTCCTTTGGAGTTTATATGGGTAGTTCTAATAGTCAAAAGGACTTAATGGCTCAAAGTCATTCTTAAAACAATATTGCTGTTACTGTATACAACATTCTCTTGGTCCTGCTCATTTTGCTCTTCATTATGTCATGCAAGTTTATCCATTTTTTTCTAAGATCATCAAGCTCCTAATTTCTTACAGTAGTATTCCATCACAGTCATATAATACAACTTGTTCAGCCCTCGCCAATTACAGGCATCCCCACAATTTCCAGTTCTTTGCCACCAAAAAAAGAGCAGCTATAAATATTTTAGAACATACGGGTTTTTTTCCTTTTTCTCTAAGCATCTTTGGAATGGATTTAGTAGTAGTACTGCTGGGTCAAGGGGTATAAACAATTGAATAACTCTTTGGGCATAATTCTAGATTGCTCTCTGAAATGGTCTGGATCAGTTCACAGTTCAACCAACAGTGAGTTAGTGTCCCAATTTTTCCAAATCTCTTCCAACAACTGTCACTTTTCCCTTCAATCATTTTAGCTGATCTGATGTAAAATGACATCTATTTGCATTTCTCTAATCAATAATGAATTAGACCATTTATCAATTGGGGAATGACTCATATAATATATACTACACACACACACACACACACACACACACACACACACACACACACACACACACACACACACACACACACACACACACACACACACACACACACACACACACACACACACACAGTGTATATATACTTCCCCTAATGATTCTTAAACATTTGATATTTGTTGTATATTTTCAGGCAGCTGTATATAAAGCTTCATGATTTACAAAGTACTTTACAAATATTACCTCATTTAATTCACACAACAACCCTGTAAAGGTAGGTGTTATTAATGTTTCAATTTTACAGGAAAGAAAAACTGAAACTAAGAGATTACATGATTTCACCAGGAGCACACAGCTAGTAAATGTCTGAGACAGTATTTGAACTCAGATCTTCCTGACTAGAAGTCTAGCTCTCCATCTACTGCACCACCTAGCTGTCCAATTTGGAGATTATGCATACAATATGATCAAATAGATCATTAACCTTGATTCTATAATCAAGTAAGGGCTCTATCCAGTAAGAAATGGGTTGTGATGATGCCTAATAGTTCAGACATTCTACTTTTCAATACTGTTTTCTCCCTGAATTTCGTTTTGGTTATTTACATACTTATTTTCATATTACTTACATATACTAACTTTTACTTTTAAGAAAAAGCACAAGATCCCATTACCTGATGATGATACACCCACCAAGCACTGGTAATAACTCGAGCATCCCAAGCAGCACTGTAACACAATGCCATCGTGCCTGCTTCTGTCAAAGTTCGTGGTGGGATTGGTTCTCCTACAAAAATAATGTCACAACTGTTGAGCTACCTAACTGCATTTTTACAGATACTAGGATAATAAAATAAACTCACTTCTTATGAAATATACCCTAAGTTCTAAAAAAGGGATATGAACACTCATGGTACTTCTTATTTATATATCTTAAAATGTTAATCTTATTGCAACTAAAACATCAGCTAGTATAGGCTTTAAAATAGGGCTATTTAATTGGGGCTGTAGGGTGGGAAATAGCATTATTGACACCAGAAAAAAAACAGGCCACTGAAACTTCTTTTAAAAATGCACAGAATGGAAGACAGTTCAGAAGGAATCACACAGAATAGTACAGTTTTGAAAGTAATGTGTGGAATTAAATACTTTAATAAAAAACAAGTGCTATGAAATGGAGATTCATAGTCTCATATATAATTCTCCTTTTCTACTGTGTATAAGAAAATGCTGTTTTTTTTAGCATTTAAGTTTAAAAAATTTTAAATTATAAAAATAAAATAAGTCTATTTAAAATTGACACCTCTAGATAACCAGTCACAGTAACATGTTCTCATATTACATATGGTAACTTCAATTTAATTATGGAAATTACTCTGGAAAAATAAAATCATCAATAACTTCTATGCTTTTTCTAAGCCTTAAGACTTAGAAATATTAATGGGAAAAATTCTAGATTCATCAAAATAAAAGTAAAGACAACATTAATGAATGAATGAAAAGCATTTACTAAGTGCATAATATATGGTAAGCACTGAAGATACAAATACAAAAATGATATAATTCCTACCCTTAAGAAGCTTATGTGGGAAAGACAACACCTATAGGGGAGAAGTGGTTAGGGAAGGGAGTTATGGTCTAAAAAGTCACAAAGATAGGGAGTGGAACAACAGGGCAGTCCACTAAGACACCTTTTTCAGAGGCAATGGTAGTGATTTGATTTCAGTTCTCAGAGTATTAGATGGAAGGCTGGAAAGAGGGTATGGAGAGAGGAGAAAGTATGCATAGCAGGGCCAAAAACGGCTATTGTCAAAATGAGTCTACACAGTCCTAGAGAGAGCAAGCAGAGTTGGTCGGCTCCACCCAGGCATAGCCTCTGATAGTCCTTTTTGGATGGCAGGGCAGAAAGTGACAGGGGTGAAGTTGAGGACACATGATGCTTGGTCCCAGAAGATGCAGAGTTTAGCTTTTCCAAAGCACAGAGGAAATGAAAAACAGAATAGAATAATATATTCTTTATTATATGAAACTTTTGTAATTCAGAATTAGCACTTATCTTCTTAAAAGAAACCTAAAGTATTATTACCTGTTGGATTCTTAATTACACAGCTTGTTGCACCATGAAGATCAGCATGAACGTAAATATCTCCTTTAAAAAAATAAAAAAGAAAAATCTATCACAATGCACATAAGTTCTAAGTATAAAGAGACTGCTCCAAATTTCAGCATTGAAAAACTTAACAAAATCTTGGTTTTTCCTTCAGAAAACTAATTAGAAAAAAATCTTAAAAAGTAGGTCACTGGCAACCAGATTTGAAGATTTTGGTAGACTGAAATTGATTTTGCTAATACAGAAGATTCAAATCTTCCACAAGTCAATGCAATTCCTTGTGGAACAATTTCTTTCTATATGGTCCAGAGATCCCAGCTCTTGTTACCTGGTATCAAAAAGACCCTGAACAAGTCATTCAACCTCTATTGGCTTAATTTTCCTCATGACAGGGTTGGACTAGCTACACTCTAGGGTTTCTTTCACCTCTAGATCCTTTAAGGTGTTTCGTTTTGTTTTTTTACCAATCTGATATTCAAAAGAATACAAGATGAAGAAATTCAATATTTTAAAAACTTGAACATGAATTTTACAAACCTGATGTCAAATATCTCTTCACAATCATTTCATTTTGTTGTTGATCTCTTCCACCTATTATGAGATAGTTCTCAGAGCTAATAAACCATAAAAACTTCTCAAACCTGTCAAATCAGGAAAAAAAAAATTAGCTAGTACATTTTTTTTTCTTTCCTTATAAGATCTTTGGACAGCGAGGTAGCACCACAGATAGCATGCTGGGCCTGGAATCAGGAAGACTCATCTCCCTGGGTTCAAACACTGCCTGTTTGGCCCTGGGCAAGTTACTTAACCCTGTATGCTTCAGTTTTCTCGTCTGTAAAAGGAGCTGGAGAGGGAAATGGCAAAGTGTTCAAGTATCTTTGCCAATAAAGGGTCAAGAAGAGTCAGACACAACTGAAAAACAAATCAACAACAACGGATCTTTAAAATTCCCAAGTTACTTGAATCTCCTTTTCAAAATAATTTTCATCATGAAGACCCAAAAGTTTAACCTGGAAACAAAAAAAAATGGTTGACAATCTCAGGTGATCAATTTTATACAGTGCCTAAAATCTACATAACACAGCTTTTCAACCTGTCATAAATTGGCTATTTCAAAAGAGAATATAAAAAGAATTATTGTCTCATCCCTTAAAGGTAGATCCAATCAAAGTCAAAGACAAGGAAAAACAATCATATAGAAAGAAAAAAGCTGCTTCTATAGTTATTTACTGTAATTTGTTAAGTGACTCTTCAGTTCAAAAATGACTTCATGAGGACCATTAGGAAGACCTATAAAACATAAATATCGATGTTTCATTGAGGGGCTGGATAGGATATGTCCCAAATCAGAAGAAGAATAACTGATTTTCTTATTCTGGGGCTAATAAAAGCTTGGAAAAATTATGGACATTACTAAATGAGCCTCCAAACCCCACAAAGGTGATTTAGAAAAATATCAATCCTCATGGAAATATGAATTGGTCCAATCATTTTGAAAAAATGTTTAGTTACACCCCTAAAGTCACTAAATAGTGCATATCCTTTGACCCAACGACATCACTAATAAGTTAAAGAATAAGGAAAAATACACATGTGTACAAAAATGTTTACAAATTCCTTTTGTAGGGACATAGGATTGGAAATTAAGAAGTCCATCAATTGGGGAATGGCTGAACAAATTATGGTATAAGAATGTAACAGAATACTATTAACTTGTAAGAAATTATTAAAATGACAATTTCAGAAGAGAAAGCTGGGAAAACTGGTATGAACTGGTAAAGTAAAGCAAGCACAACCGGGAGAATAATTATGCAATAGTGATAACAGAATAAAGGCAAACAACTGTGAAAGATTTAAGAGCTCTGATCAATGCAACAATTAACCAGATGCCATCAGTCTGATGAGGAAGCCCGCTACCTGCTACAAAGGTAAACAACTTTCAAGATACAGAATGAAGCATACCTTTGTAGACATAGCCAATGTGGAAATTGGTTCTGCTTACTACTGCATATTTTGTTAGAACAGTTTGGTTTTGGTTTTTTTTTCAATGAGTGGGGAGGGAGATGGGAGAGAACATAAAAGGTTTTAGTGGAAATAAAAATTTTAAAAAGTATATAGATAACTACTGACCAACACACATATTTATCCATCTTAAGAATCTTTATGAAACTAATACATACATTTATTGAGGACATTCTTGATAAAGGTGTCAGAACAGCAAAGACAGACTTTAGCAAAAAATACTCTAGTAGACCACATCTTTGCAAACAACCGACTGAAAGGTGCAAGGAGTGCAAAACAGTACTATGTTTATTTTAGGGTGATTACAAAAAAGCATTTCACCTTGTTCATTTTTTATTGTGTTTATTTTCCTCTTTTTCAGTTTTTTAATCAGATTGGCTAAAGATTTACCAATAATGTTACTCATTTCAAAGAATTAGCTTTTAGGGTTTTTTGCTGTTTTTGTAAAATCAGTTTTATAGGCCTTTTGATTTTCAGTTATTAACTGTGTAACCACGGTCCATTCACTTAATTTTCCTGAGCCTCAGGTTTCTCATTTGTAAAGTGAGGATAAAAATAGTAGCTGTCTCACATGGTTACTATGAGGATCAAAATGAGACTATATGTATAAAATAATCTGCAAACCTTCAATAAAACACCATGCAAACGTTAGCTATCTTTACCTTCTACTCTAATTTTCATAGTTTTCCTGTTTTGTGCTTCTTTCAGTTTTATTTGTTAATTTCTAACTTTCAAATTGTATATTCCATTATTAATTCTTTTTCTACTTTTTTATAATGGATACTTTGGGGATACAATTTTTCTTCTGAAGACTACGTTAGCTATATTCCAGAAATTCTGACATGTTGTCTTTTTATTGTTTTTCATGACATCTTCTGAACATTCTCTGTAACTCTGAACAACAATAATTAATGGACACAAAGAATAAAAATTATTGGTATGATGTGAACTTGAAATTGAATTGTTTATTGGAATAACCTGGGAGATGAAGGTATAGATGACATGCTTGTCAAATATGTACAGGCTGGGAAGAACCAGCTTATACAATGGATGGCAAAGTCCCAACTTAGAAAGATCTCAGCAATCTAGAAGGGTCAAATCAGATTTCATAAAATAGGCATAAATATTAAGTTCTATATTTGGATAAATGGACTTCATAGAGTAGGGAGGGCAGGGCTAGGAAGTAGTTTCTGTGGAAAAGTTTAAAAGTTTCAGTGGAATAAAAATTCAGTATGAGCCAAAGCACTAAACAAATACGCCAACACTAACGCTTCCCAAGGCTTCAGGAGGCAGCACACAGGACACCCAGAATGAGGGAAGCAGAGAGTGCCTTCCTTGTCAGGATACATCTGAAGCAGGATAAAAGAATCAAGGATTTAGAGCTTCAGGGTAGGGGCTCTTTTCTGTGTCTCTGTCCCCTCTTGACAATCTGGTAAAGTCTATGGAGCCCTTCTCAGAATAATGCTTAAGGGCGTAAAACAATACACAGGATTATTTTTTAAAATTACACTAAAATACAATTGTGAATGCATGTAAAAGTAAAAAAACCCAAGTTCATGAACTCCAGGTTAAGCACCTCTGATCGAGTGACTAGATTGTTCTTTCAGCTCTCAATTTACCTCCTCCTCCAGGTGAGGTCTGATGAGGTAGGACTTGAGTACACCTCTTACTTTCTGCATTCTGGATGCTGGGTGTGCCTCTCAATAAAACGTATGGCAACAATGGTTTTGACTGCCATGACACAGTCACCTTTTAGTTCATTGAAAATTCTCAGCATAAGAAAAAACGTTCTAAATCACTATTGATTAGAGATGCAAATCAAAACAACTCTGAGGTTGGCTAACAAGACAAAACAGGAAAATGACAAATACTGGAGAATATGAAGGAGAATTAGAACACAAATTCATTGCTGGTGGAGCCGTGAGTTGATCCAACTATTCTGGAGAGCAATTTGAAACTATGCCCAAAGGGCTTTGAGCCTGCAATACCATTTCCAGGGCTGTATCCCAAAGAGATCATAAAAATGGGAAAAGAACTCATATATACAAAAATATTTATAGCATATCTTCTTGTGGTGGCTAAGAACTGGAAATCGAGGGAATACCTATCAACTGGGGAACGGCTGAACAAGTTGTGGTACGTGGAATACTACTGTGATGTAAGAATGAACAGGCAAACTTCAGAGAAACCTGGACAGACTTACATGAACTGATGCTGAGTGAAATGAGCAGAACCAGGAGAACATTGTACACAGTAACAGCCAAAGGGTGCTAGGACTGTTTCTGACAGACTTAGCCCTTCACAGCAATGCAAGGATCTAAAACATTTCCAATGGACTCATGATGCAAAACGTCATCCACATTCAGAGAAAGAACTACAGAGTCAGAATGCAGAATGAAGACTATTTTCTCTTTTGTTATGCTTGGTTTTGGTTTTTCTCACGGTCTCTCCCCTTTGTTTTAATTCTTCTATGCAACATGACTAATATGAAGGTGTGTTTAATAAGAATGTATGTGTAGAATTCCTATAAGATTGCATGCCGTCTTGGGAAGGGAGGGAGGAAGCAGAAGGAGAAAATTTAAAACCTATGGAAGTGATTGCTGAAAATTGAAAACAAATAAATAAATTTGGGGAGGGAAAAAAAAAGAAAATTTCCAGTAATTTTCCACAAGAACTGGTTTCTATCCCTGCTTCCCTACAATCTGCAGTCCAACTCCAGTTGACAGATGAAGAAGGTGAGGACCAAAGGGGTTAAGTGCTGTGGCCGGTGCCACACAAATGGTGTCAGAGGTGAGGTTTAATGGAGACCAGTAACTCAAACCCACTGCTCTTTTAACTGTCTGACACTTCAGTTCTAGGTCACACAGACAAATGGGGGTCTGCCCAGAGAAAGGAACATGAGAGGCCTAAAAATCGTGCCATAAAAGGATCAGTTACAGGGTCTAAGTGTGTGGGAGGCAATGGAACACAGCCGCTGTCTTCAATTAGAAAAGGGATTATCACTTCACAAAGTGTGAGAGCTGGTAGGAACTGCAATGGCCACCTGTCCAGAAGAGAATTCTCACTGAAGAGTACCCAATAAGTGGGATCAGACTTTTTTTTCTGGGCCCCAAGGGGGCAGAACTGGGAACAATGAGTAGAAGAATCAGATTTCTATTAATACAAGGCAAAACTTTCTAAAATTTAGAGTAATTCAAAAGTGAAATGGTAAATTAGAATCATTCACAGTGGGAATGAGGATTCCGAGTCCAAGGAATTATAAAAGAAGGGAAAAACTTTGCTGTTTCTTATATCATTTTAATTCCTTCATTTGGTGACAATTCTCCAAATGAGTGGTAAAGCTCAGAAATGCAAAATAAATTCACTCACCAGTACACTTTCCTTGCTTTCTGAATTGTGGTAACCATCTGAACTTCTTTGAGGGTTTGCTTTGTTTTCTTTTCTGCTGATTTGAATGCCTATGAATGAAGAAAATCATTTTATAAAGACTAAGTTACAAAAAACAGCTAATTGTAAAACTGAAGCAATAATTAACTAAATAAATTCATAATCAAAGAATCATAGAACTGTAAAGCTGCAAGGGATGAACTATGGAAACCTACTATCACTACTTTATTTTGTAGAAAAGGAAACTGGGATCTTGAGAAATAAATAAATTTACCCAAAGTCATCCAATTAATACATCTCAAATCTAGGACCAGCATTCAGGTCTCCTGATTCTCAGTGCTCTTTCAACTATATTGTGTCTACACATATAAAAGCAAATAGGAAAGGCACAGGGAAGAGAAAGGAAGAAGGAATTCAATATGGCCATCATAGTATCAGGGAGTAGAAAAATTAACAGTCAATACCTTCTCAGCAGCTTCAACTGTTTTTTGTGTTTTCCTGGCAGCATATCTCTTATGGTCATAATATCTGTAATAACATAAATTTATCTTAAAATCCAAATCCCATGACACATGTGTGTGTGTGTGTGTGTGTGTGTGTGTGTGTGTGTGTATAACATGAGGTAAAAATTAAGCAAATGATTACACCAGTACCCTGGCTGAAATGAATGTTCAAAATAGGAAATATATATTCCAAATATCTCTAATATTTCATTATTTAAGAATTCACAAGAAAAGTTTTACATGCTAAAAATGTCTTTCTTACTTTTTGGCATTGGCATATGCTGACAAACTGAGATCAACATCAACAAGTAATGGCTTATTTTTCTGAAGTTTCTGAAGCTGTTTGTTCTTTTGCCTTTTTTTTTTCCCTCTTGGTTCTTCTGTTTCTTCTTTCTCAATGTTAGTTTCATCTTCTTCCTCCTCCTCATCTGATATTAGGTATGGGTTTCTATTGAAAATACAGATCATTTCAAAATTGCATTAGCTTTTCAAATTTGAGATAATATCCTATTGTTCTTATTCAATTATAAATACCATATTATATTTAGTTTTTAAAACCTTAAAATAACTCCAAAGCTCTATGTAAATGAAAGGTACAATGAATTTTTTACCATATTGTGATTAAGTTTTGTGGCAGGGTCAAATATTATCCTTATTTTGCCATCACAAGAACCCAGGGAGTTAAATTCTGTCACTATCTCTACTTTGCAAATGAGAAAGCAGACAAATAGAGGTTAAGTGACTTGCCCAGGGTCACACAACTAGTAAATGTCTGAGAATGATTTTCACTTGGGTTTTCCTGACTCCAGATTCGGTGGTCTAGCCAATGCAACATCGGATAGACCTGCAACTTGTAACTGCAACTGGTCTTCCTCACTCTGAGAAAGATAAATGAATCAATATTGCTTGTTATAAAAGACACATATACACAACATTCAAACATAGATATGTTAATAAATATGAGTAAAGATCTTGTTAGGATCTATATACTGAAAGCTTATTCATCCTTCTCCATGAAGTTTGAGTTTACATTTTGCATGTACAATCCTAAGATAAAATGCCAAAGTACTTCTAGAAGGCCTCTGATTCCTCTTTTGGAAGCCATGCTCCTGACCCTTGACAGGTAATGGCCATGTTCCCCATAAGTGTTAAAAGTCTCTTGCTTTTTGCTTCCACCCCTAGAACTAGTTGAAAAGATTTCCTCTTCTTTTTTCAATAATAACTTCAAAGGCAAGTGTCCACCTCAGCCCAGTGAGCCCTTTGGTTGACCTTGAGTAAATCAAGGAACATTTTGCTCTGATAAATTCATCTCCCTCAATGACTGCAAAGCATAAATCTAGAAGAAAATGAGATTTTTCCTATATAAACAGAGCAAACTAGGAAGTCATCTTTAAATTGCCACACCACTGTCCCAATCAAGACACAGATTCATAGGCTTAGAGTACATGACTCCTATTTCAAGTAAACCGTCAAAATTTCCTTTATAAATTTCGTTTGGTGTTACAGTGGCTATGGGAAAATAGGCACACTTGTGCATTGCTGGTGGACCTGTGAACTGGTTTGGCCATTGCAGAAAGCAATTTGTATCTATGTCCAAAAAGTTACTAAACTGTGCATATCTTTTGACTCAGCCACATCACTACTAGTCCCTAGAAGACAAAGGGGACCTATATGTACAAAAACATTTATAGCAGCTTTTTTCATAGTGGCCCCAAACTATAAACTACAGGTTGTCCTCCTTTCAGGGAATGACGAATAACAAAGGTTTATGAATGTACTGGAACATGGGGTATCCCAAAAGTTTTAAGCTATTAGTCTTAGCAGAGCTAAGATTTTGGGGTACCCCCTTTTATACCATAAGAAATATCAAAATAGTTTCAGAAGACCTTTGTGAACCAAAGCAGAGTGAAAAAAAAGCAGAACTAGATGAACAAATTATATGAAGACAACATTACATACAAAAATATTGATAGCAGCTCTCTTTGTGGCGGCAAAGAACTGGAAACTGAGGGGATATTCATCAACTGCGGAATGGCTGAACAAGTTATGGTAAATAAATGTAATGGAATACTATTGTGCTATAAGAAATGATGAGCAGATGAACTTCGGAAAAATCTGGGGAGATTTATATGAAATAATACTGAGTGAAATAAGCAGGACTAGGAGGCCACTGTACACAGAAACAACCATAGATTTAGCTTCTCTCAGCAATGCAACTCCAAAAGACTCCTGATGGAAAAATGCTATCCACATCCAGAGAAAGAATTCTGGAGTCTGAATGCAGATGAAAGCATATTTCTTGCTCTCCTTTTCTTCTGTTGTTTTGTTTTCTTTCTTCTTTCTCATGTTTCTCTCTCATTAGTTCTAATTCTTCTTTACATCATGACTAATGTAAAAAGACATTTAATAAGAATGCATAACTAGAGCTTATACCAGACTGCATGCTATCTTCAGGAGAAGTAATGGGAAAGAGAGAAAATCTGAAACTCGAAATCTTATGGAAGTGAATGTTGAAAACTAAAAATAATTTAATTTTAAAAAAATATTAGAGAGAAAAACTTTCAAAGACTGTAGAGCTCTGATCAATACAATGACAAACCATAAATACAAAGAAATGAAGATGAAATATACTACTCACATCCTACCATAAAAGCAATGAACTTAAAGTGAAAAATTAGTCATACTTTTTCTGAACATGATCAATACAGGAATTAGTTTTGCTGGACTTACTTGATATGAGGTTGGGTTTTTTAAATTATTCAATGGGGGTGAGGGCACACTTGGAGAGGGAAATAACAAATGCTTGAAAAAAAAAATGAATTTCCAGAAAAAAATCTAAGATATATGGAAGTGATTGTAGAACACTAAAAACAAATAAAATAATGTAATAACAAAAAGAAGAAAAAAAAGAAAAAATGAATTTCCTTTTGACAGTGAGTACGGTGCATGAGTTTCCTTTTCCCCTCAAATTATCAAGTGAAGGAACCGCTATGATTCAGAGAAACTGATCAAGGCTCCTACTCATTTTTAAATTCCTCAAATCCAGACAGTTCTTCTAAATGTTGCAGTAAGTGACCTTAATTTAGTTTTTCAAATCAGAAAGAAAAGCAGATAAATAAATAAATACACCAGGATAAAAAGTAGGAAAAAAGTTATTCTGGGTCAAAGGTGAACAAAAATGGGTAAAGTTGCAATTTTTCTCATTACCATATTTGATAATACTTACTTTAGCAGCATTGTGACATGATTGGTTTGCAGCTTCAATTCTCTGATTGCATTTGCAACAATATCTCCCTGAGCTTGGGCTTCTTTTACAATTAACCCAATTTCTGTCCAGTCTATCTGGTTGGCTAAAGCACTCCGAACCACTTGAATGGCTCTATCAACTATGTGTAGATTCATTTCTATGAGTTCTCCTTTGATTTTATCAATTTCCTTAAGAAACAAAGAAAATAGTTACTGCAATACCAACTAAATGTACCCCTTGAAGTATTTAAGAATGAAATATAAAGCTTAATACCTGGGCTTGGTGAAGGGCTTCTAATCTGTGCTCATGATCCTTACGGACATTATCCAATTTCTTCAATGCTTGTTTCTCCTTTCATCAGCAAAACAGATTAAAGGATATTAGAAATACAAATCTGGGGGGATATCAAACTGAATTTCAACTAAGAGGAAAATATATGTCAAAAATAAATAGGTACAGTGCGGGCTGCGCCTACACAAATAGGACCTGAGCAGGCCTGGGGGGGACTGAATTCTCAAACCTGTGGTGGTTTCTGGACTTCAAGATCCCAAAATGCTGAGGATAAATTGGAAGATCAGTGGAAAAAACCTGTGGGATCTATGTGAGAGAGTAGAGTGGTGGGGCTCAGGCCCCAGCTTCAAGGTGGGGGAGGGGTGGAGGAACCCATGGAGGAGGAGCCTATCGTAGGCACCGCAGCAGCAGCAGGGCAGTGGCAGTGACTGTTTCTGGAGTTCTAGGCCCACTGATTGTGAGCAGATCAAGTGGCTGACAGTACACCTCCCAACCCCACTGGAAGCAGCTGGGAAAATAAGCAAAAATCAGAAAAAGAATCTAACTATAGACTCTTACTTTGGTGACAAGGAAGACCAAAGTATACAAAGAGAAGACAATGAAGTCTAAGTTTCCACATCCAAAGACTCCAAGAAAAACATTAATTGGTCTCAGGCCATGGAAGAGTTCAAAAAGGATTCTGAAAACCAGGGACAGAAGTAGAGGAAAAATTTGGGAAGAGAAATGACAGAGATGCAAGAAAATCATGAAAAACAGTCAACTGCTTGCTAAAGGAAAGCCAAAAAAAATGCTACAGTGAATAACACTTTAAAAAATAAACTAACCCAAACGATAAAAGAGATCCAAAAAGCCAATGAGGAGAAGAATGCCCTAAAAAGCAGAATTGCCCAGATAGAAAATGAGATCCAAAAGTTCACTGAAGAAAATAATTCCTTGAAGATTAGAATGGAGCAGATGGAAGCTAACTACTTTATGAAAAAAAAAACCAAAACAAGAAATTATAAAACAAAGCCAAAGGAGTGAAAAAATAGCAGACAATGTGAAATATCTCATTGGGAAAACAAATGACCTGGAAAATAGATCCAGGAGAGACAATTTAAAAATTATGGGACTACCTGAAAGCCATGATCAAAAAAATTGCCTAGAGACAATTTAAAAATTATGGGACTACCTGAAAGCCATGATCAAAAAAAGAGCCTAGACATCATCTTTCATGAAATGATCAAGGAAAACTGCCCTGATGTTGTAGAACCAGTAAAATAGATATTGAAAGAATCCACTGATCACCTCCTGAAAGAGATCCCAAAAGGAAAACTCCTAGGAATATTGTAGACAAATTTCAGAGCTCCCAAATAAAGGAGAAAATAATGCCAGCATCCAGAAAAAAATAATTTGAGGAAATATAATCAGGGCAAGATCTAGCAGCTTCTACATTAAGGGATCAAAGGGCTTGAAATATGATATTCCAGAGGTCAAACGAGCTAGGATTAAAACCAAGAATCACCAACCCAGCAAAACTGAGTATAATACTTCAGGGGAAAAAAATAGTCATTCAATGAAATAGAGGACTTACAAACATTCTTGTTGAAATGACCAGAGCTGAATAGAAAATTTAGCTTTCAAACACAAGAATCAAGAGAAACATGAAAAGGTAAACAGGAAAGAGAAATCATAAAAGACTTACTAAAATTGAACTGTTTACATTCCTTCATGAAAAGATCATATTTGTAACTCGAACCTTTTCTCAGCATCAGAGTAGTTGGAAAGATTACATACATATAGACAGAGGGCACAGAATGAGTTGAACAGGTAGGGATGCTATCTAAAAAAATAAGTTTAAGGGGTGAGAGAGGAAAACATTGGGAGATCAAAGGGAAAAATAGAATGGGGCAAATTATCTCACATAAAAAAGGTAAGAAAAAGCTTTTTCAATGGAGGAGAGGAGGGTGGAGGTGAGAGGGAAAGAGTGAACATACTCTCATCACATTTGGCTTAAGGAGGGAATAACATGCATACTCAGTTTGGTATGAAAATCTATTTTACACTACAGGGAAGTAGGGAGAAGGGGATAAGCACGGGGTGGGGGGATGATAGAAGGGAGGGCAAATGGAAGGAGGGGGGAATTAGAAGTAAACATTTTTGAGGAGGGATAGGGTCAAAAGAAAGACTAGAATAAATGGGAAGTAGCATAGGATGGAGGGAAATATAGTTTTTCATAATATCACTGTTATGGAAGTGTTTGGCATAACTACATATGTATAACCTATACTGAATTGCTTGCCTTATCAGTGGCAATGAGTGGGGAGGGAGGAAGGGAGAGAAGTTAGAACTCAAAGCTTTAAAAATGAATGTTAAAAATTGTTTTTACAGGCAATTGGGAAATAAAATATACAGGGAATGGGGTATAGAAATCTTTCTTGCCCTACAAGAAAATAGAAGGGATGGAAATAAGGGAAGGGCGGGGTGTGATAGAAGGGAGGGCAGACTGGAGGAAGTGGTCATCAGAATGCATGCTATCTTGGGGTGGGTTGAGGGGAAAGATGGGCAGAAAATTTGGAACTCAAAATCTTGTGGAAGTGAATATTGAAAACCAAATAAATAAATAAATATTTTAAAACTAAAAATAGGTATTTATTTAATTATTGAAAATTTAGAGAAAATTTAATGGGACCTTATTAAACTATTATTTTTCATCTCTTCATGCTAGATATACATGAAAAAATAAAAAGGGATGCTGAAGGAATGTCAAATTGATGCTTTTCAACATTCATGAAAGTATATAAGAACACATATTTGCTTATTTATATACAGGATGTATAATATATATAAAATTTCTTCTTCTACCCAAGATTAAAGAATTAATTTCTTTATGATTAAACACTTGCATAAGTCCATTTTCTTAGCAATTAGACTATTAAGATATAAAACAAGGAAATCACTTAGGTCACCATATTTAGAAACCAAATTTATTTTCAAAACTGAAAAGAGAGCAAAATGTACTTTCTTATGTATTCCTCACTATTTACTTCTAGTAAATATAGTTCACATTAACAATCTAACAATCTGTCCATGCCAGAAGCATCTAGGGGATTGTTTTTTGGCAAAAATTGGTAAAATTGCAAAATAAAGGATAAAAAGGAAATCCTTTTCCTTCAGCTCTCACTTACCATGACTTATTGCTCCAAGCCTTTCCTAACTCTGGTTGCCTTGGAGCTATCCAATGCCTACATTGCAGCACGGGACCTGGGCCTACACTTTTCTGAATTATAAAATTATTCAACTAATCCAAAAATCTCCCTTCTGTCATCACCTTGTCAAAACTCTCATTTCCTTAAAGGAAATTAGAAAAGATTCAAGGTAGTTTTAGGGTCACAGAAATACAATTTTATATATTGTTTATGCTAAATCATATATGATAAGAAACTTATAACAAGATTAATTCTCCTTGGAGTATTTTATTTTTAAAAGAAGATGTTGACTAACTGGAAGAAGGCTGAAAAATATTTTTCAACAGGAAGATCTGAGCCTTTCCTGAAACACTTGAATACTTTCTGGTTTCCATAGCAGAGGTCAATAAATTGGCAACTAATTTCTGAAAGGGCATCCAGAAAATAATCAAATCAAAATATTATCCTTTGTTAAACATAAATACAGTATGTATTTAAATATAAATATACCTGTTGCAAAGCTTTCAAGTCTATCTTCTGGCCTTCTAGCTTAGAATAAAATTCATCCACTGCCTTAATTAAAAAAAAAAACAACACATATTACATAGAAGACTTTAAAATGTTATCACAATGAAAAAGAATGAAATGGGTCCTATTCTCAGAAGACATGAAAAAACAGAGAAAAACCATTTATTTTTCTTATAAAATACTTGGATGACAGAAGAATGAAAGAGGCAAAAGGGTAATTAGGTTACTTGTAATTCATGCCTGCTTCTGGGAGCAGAAAAATCACCAGTATACACAGTCCTGAACTGTGCAAATACAATTGTTTCACATTCAAACTCATAACGAAAACATGTTAAATTTATTACTACTTAAAGCACAAATACTAACATTAATTATTTTGTAATTTAATAATCCCAAACTGCAATCACATCAATAAGCCAGGCAGAAAATTAACAAAAGTTAAAAAAAAACAGTGAATTTGGTAAAACATTCAGTAAACTCCATAAAAGAAAGGTCTTTGAATTAATAACCACTTAAGGTAAGAATTTTGAATAAAGCAGTAAATTTTACCACTAAGTATTTCATCTTTGTCTGCCTGTTCCATGAAAATTCTCTAAGAAATTAACTGATTTGGACCAATTTTACAATTAATGAAGCCTTCAATTTTTGGTTCAGTCCACCATCTTTAAATAAAATAGCAAATAAATATAAATGGATATATAGTCTATGATTATACTGCAGTACTGCCTACACTTCCCAGACCTATCAATTATTATACAATGCATTATTACATTTCATAATTGGAGAAAAGTCATGCATTTATCCAGATTGGCTAACAAGAGAAACAGATGACCAGAAAACCTACCTTGTCAAATGATTCAAATTTTATATATGGAGATGTGGAATGCTGAGAAAATAAGAAAGGATGAAACTCTTCATATCTGTAAAATAAATCAACACTATAATTTAAAATAATATTTTATATTAATTCACCCATATGAGCTAATCTTTAAATACCCACGTGAGTATATCTTCAGATTCCTTATCTGGCTCCAGGCTTGGTTTTTTCTCTTTTTTCTGAATGATATATCCCTAAGAAAATCAAACATACAAATTAAATTTCTACCAGAATGAAGATCTCTATTTTACATTTTCACTTACAAACATAATTTGGTATACATTTATTGTTACCTTTTCTGGGGGAGAGAGGGCAGGGCTGTACCAAAGAATACCAAAGGGGTAGGAAACAGTAAAGGCTAAACTGACAGGCCATAAGGTGAGTCATATAAAATTAGTCTACAGAAACAGACTGCTAGAGCTGGAAGGGACCAATCCAATCACTTTGTTTTTCAAGTTAAAAAAACTGAGGTAGAAATGTAAAACAACTTGCCAAGGTCAAACAACTAGCTAGTGCAGATCTGCTAATATGACCTAGTCTCCTGATTTCCAGTCCAGTGATCTTTTCAAACACTGGGCAACCTGTCTACTAGTGGAAGTTACATGGCCAAAATCTTTTAAAACTTCTAACAAAATGAAACTTATTCCTCAAATCTAGTTCTAAGAAAAGATCATTTAAATTATTCTAATTATTTCCCTTTACTTGCTGTTCAGTCATTTTTGACTCTTTCTGACCCCATTTGGGGTTTTCTTGGCAAGGATAGTGGAGTGGTTTGCTATTTCCTTCTCCAGCTCATTTTACAAGTAAGGAAGCTGAGGCAAACAGGGTTAAGCGACTTGCCTAGGGTCACACTGCTAACAAGTGTCTGATTCCAAGCTCAGTGCTCTAGCATGTGCCAACTAGCTGAACTTTTGCAGTGAGTTTAATCTGCTCCATTTCATTTTATGACTTAAAAGGTAAAGAACAGCAAAATCCAGAAATACTCACATTATACAAAGGTCAATATTCCAGACCACAAGATCACAAAACTTACATACACTAGGTTCTATAAGTTATATTTCACCTCTAAAGTTTCTAAAGGAAAAAAACCACAGCTTAAGTAATGTCCTACCTTTCCACTAAAGTTGGACAGTGTTTTCATATAATCTTCTGCCTTCTGTAGACAAACAAGTACTTTTTCAATATCTATTATGGGAAATAAGAGATAACAATTTACCTTCTACCTTTATTATGTCAATGCAGCATAAATCATTCACAATTAAGGAAGTAAAAATTTATTATCCCTTAACAATAATGCTTTGAATTACTGATACTTAAATAAAACAAACCTGCTTGTAAGAGCTCACAATATATTTTAAAGTCTTCCTTTAGTTTCATTTTTTAACACCTAAAGAACTTATATCTTGTTTGAGCTACTAGTTTTGAAAAAATATTATCACTAAGGCAACCAAAATTGTAAGCACTACTGAAAACTTTAAGAAAAAAAAACTTCACATACCATCCTGTGAGTAAAGCAGTAAAAGAAAAAAACATGACCTACACTTTAGTACATCAAAAATATCTTAGCATTTTAATTATCAGAAAGAATGATAGTAAAATTCCAAGCCTAGCCTACAAAAATCTTTTTAATTCATAATGTACCAGAACTATAATACTGATAGTATCATGGAACTTAACAATTTGCAAGATTATTTCTTTGGGAAAAAAAACTCCAAGTTCTAACTCTAGACATGCAAAGCATTTCTCCTGCTCAACATTAAGGATGCCACTCCCCCAGTTCCCACAGCGGGGGCTCCAGTGTCAGAGGCAGAGAGTACTCTGAGGAAAGGAGGGCAGACTACTGTACTACTGGTGGGAGTAACAACAACACAAGCACCAACAGAGTCCCAATGGCAAACGGGTAGTAAACTCAGTAAGGGAGGGTGATGGAAGAGGGAAGAGAAGGTAAGGGGAATATATATATACATACATATATATATATGTATATATATATATGTGTGTGTATATGTATGTATACATGTGCACATGTGCGTATATATATTATACATACAGATATCATTTATTTCTTTTCTAGAAATAGTAATTGTTCATGATTTCAAAACTAACGTAAGCCAAACAGAAAAGAGGCAAAATAAATAAAAATGAGTGTTTAAACTTATACATACCTTTAGTTTCAAATCTCTCATCTACTTTGACATTGCCTAAAAATCCATTTTCTCGAAGACAGTGCTCAATCAGAGTGGCCCCATAAGCTGTTAAAGTAGAGAACATCATAATTAGTATTTTTCAATAATATTAAGTAAAGCAGTATTAAAAATTTCAAAATCAGCAAGGCATTCTGAGGGAGGAAAAGGAGACGTGTCAAGGAGACTAAACTATTACCACTATCTCCCCCTCCGACCCAGATGAAAACAACCCAGAGTCTGTGGCAATGTTTCCAGTCTAGTACCCAAGCAATCATCTTGGGATGAGGCAGCTTGGTCCTTGCTTCTGTAGGTGCTGCAATCATCACTACTGAAGACCCAGGGGGAAAAAAAAGAGTTCTTGTCACAAAAGTCTTTGGCATTGTCAGATGGCTTGGCATCAAAAGTGATGTGATTTTTATTTTTTAAAAAAGTTTTTATTACTTTTCTCTGATTATTTTAATTTTTTTCTTTCTGCTAACTTTATTTTCTAAAAAAAATAGTATTAGTACTTTATTTTTTCCAATTACATGGAAAGACAGTTTTCAACATTCATTTTTGTAAAATTTTGAGTTCTGAATTTTTCTCCCTCCCTCCCACCTCCCTCTTCAAGATAACAAGCAGTCTGATACAGATTATACATGTATAATCATGTTAAACATGTTTCCATATTAGTGATGCTATGAAGGAAGAAGCAAAACAAAAGGAAAAAAACACAAGAAAGAAAAAAAACAGAAGAAAAAAATAAAATGAAAATAGTATGCTTCAATCTGCATTCAGACTCCATAGTTCTTTTTCCGGATGTGGTTACCATTTTCCATCAGTCTTCTAGAATTGTCTTGGATCATTATATTGCTCACAAGAGCTAAGTCTATCAGAGTTAATCACTGCACAATGTTGCTGTTGCTGTGTACAATGTTCTCCTGGTTCTGCTCACTTCACTCGGCATCAGTTTACTAAGACTTTCCTAGTTTTTCTGACATCTGTCTGTTCATCATTTCTTACAGTTCAATGGTATACCATTACATTCATATACCACAACTTGTTCAATCATTCTCCAACTGATAGGCATCTCTTCAACTTCCAATTCTTTACCATGACAAAAAGAGCTGCTATATTTTTGTACATACAAGCCTTCTTCCTTTTTCTTTGACCTCTTTGGGATATATAGACCTACCTAGTTGTGGTATTGATGGATCAAAGCTATGCCTTTGGGCATAGATCCAAAATGCTCTCCAGAATGGTTGGATCATTTCACACCTCTATCAACAATGTATGAGGGTTTCAATTTTCCCCCATCTTCTCCAACATTTATCATTTTCCTTTTTTGTCACATCAGTCAATCTGATAGGTGTGAGGTGATACCTCAGAGTTGTTTTAATTTGCATTTCTCTAATAACGATTTAGCGCATTTTTTCATACAATTATAGATAGCTTTAATTTCTTCCTCTGAAAACTGCTTGTTTGACCTTTTTTGACCTCATTTGACCTTTCATCAACTGGAGAATGACTTGTATTCTTATAAAGTTGACTCAGTTCTCTATAAAGTTTAAAAATGAAGCCCTTATCAGAAACACTGGCTGTAAAAATTGTTTCCCAGCTTTCTTCTTTCCTTCTAATAATCTTGGTTGCCTTGGCTTTGCTTGTGCAAAAACTTTTTAATTTAATGTAATCAAAATTATTCATTTTGCATTTCATAATGTTCTCTATCTCATTTGGTCATAAATTCTTCTCTCTTCACAGATCTGACATGTAAATTATTCCCTGCTCTTGTAATCTGCTTATGGTATCATCCCTTATGTCTAAATCATGTATTCATTTCAACCTTATCTTACTATAGGGAATAGTATGTCTTTTACAGTGGAAATGACATTTGGGAAGAGGAAAAGAGACATTCCTATCTGCTTTGCTACTGCACTGCAAGGGCTGTAGGACCTTTCCATTTGACTTGCAACTGAAACTTTCAATGTGTTATCTCTTCCATGTAAGTTCCCTGAGAGGAGGGACTGTCTTATGCTTGTATTTTTTTAAGCAACTTTATTTTTTTAATTTAAGTTTTCAACATTCACTTCCACCAAATATTGAATTTCAAATTTCTCTGCATCTCCCTCCTCCCCCTACCCCAGAACAGTGTGTACTCTGATTATCCTTTCTTCCAAACTGCCCTCCCTTCTATCTCCCCTCCCTCATCTCCTTTCCTTCTATTTTCCTGTAGGGTAAAATAGATTTCTATATCCCTTTTGCCTATATATCTTATTTCCTAATTGCATGCAAAAATAATTTTTAACATTCATTTTTAAAGCTCTGGGTTCCACATTCTCTTCCTTCTCCCCTCCCCATCCATCCTCATTGAACAGGCAAGCAATTTGATATAGGTCATACATGTGTAGTCATTATGATTGTATTTTTTATCTCCAGTGCTTTGTATGTAGAAGTGTTTATTACCTGCTTCATTCATTTATTCATTCAAAAGCACAATTACCCATTGAAGTCATAGAGGAGACCAAATAAACAATGTTTTAGAATGAAACATTGGCTCAATTTCACATGACAAATCCTGTCACATGACAAATTCCTTTGATGGAGTCATTTCATACTTCATGTAGGTATTCCCTCCACTGATAAGGGATTGAAAATGATTCATACTGGTCATCCTTTGCTCACTCCTGCAAAGATGAGCCACCTAATACACTTGAAGGTCTTTCTCTGGCTTTTTTAATATCTGAGGAATAAGAATGAATCACTTAAGATGTCCATTTATTATGCCTCATCCCCAAAATAAATGACAGGCTCACCATCTTTTCTGGTAGTAAATGTCTCTGATCATATATTTTATAATACTTCTTATATACAAGTCATTATTGGAGACATAACAGAGTAAGTTTCTTATGTATCATGATTTATCCTTTCACTAACCTTAGTCTAGAATTTTGACTCTTTAAAAATTATGTTCCATGATTCAGTCAAGCAAATCAAGAGTATAGTAGTTAAAGAGAGGTGTTTCTAAAGCAATGAATAATTTGAAAGCGCTGTGAAATTCTCAAACTATCACAGCCTTTCACTCCACAATTCTAGGCCAGGATCTCCGTCCATCTACAGTGCCTGTCTACGCTCATTATACGGGTATGTATAAATATAAAACAGATGTGCATGTACCTCTGGGAACATATATAAGGCACGCAGAGACACATATACATACATGAGAGTGGGCCTCTCACTTCAGTGGTGTTGGGACTTCTTTACTAGGAGTGCTGAAGTCTTTCAGTGTTGTCTTCTTTTCCCTTACATTACTCTGAATTGTTCTGGTTCTATTTATTTTGTTCTGCATGAGTCTCAGTCCTGCTATCCTGATTCTACCAGGGAGAGAAGCTGGAACTCAAAGTTTTAGGAACAAATGTTGACAATTGTTTTTGCGTGCAACTGGGAAATAAGAAATAAAGGTAATGGGCTACAGAAATCTATCTTGCCTTACAAGAAAAGAGAGAAGATGGGGTTAAGGGAAGGGAGGATAGACTGGGAGATGTAATCAGAATGCACAGTGTCTTGGGGTGGGGGAAGGGGAGAGACGGGGAGAAAATGTGGAACTAGAAATCTTGTGGAAATGAATGTTGAAAACTAAAAATAAATTAATTTAAAAAAAACCCAAACAGGGTCAAAAAGAGTCAGACACAACCGAAAAACAACTGAACAAAAAACAAGTTTTGTTTTTTTTAGTAAATATTGAATAAAGATAGGCATGTGAGTTATTGCTGTTGTTCAGCTTTCATTTTCAAAGACAACCATGACATCACAGGTGATGTCTCAACTTGCTCATGATTTGGGTTTAAGTGAGACAGACTTATGGAAAGTTACTGGCCTCTCTATTCCAGGCACTGAAGACCAGAGGCAAGACAAAAGTCAAGATGACTGGTGATGGCCAGATACAGTAAATGATGTCCTCTCACTGGCCTTTTTATATATTATTTATGATTATTTTCTTCACCTCTCTATGATACCTTTTAATATAATCCTTCAGTGTTCTTCAGATGGTCTTGCCTCCGGCACAGGTTCACTTTCATTCCTATTTCGATAAACGTTTCCTGAACTCAAGCAGGCTAGTCTACGCTTTTCCAATAAACAACAAATCAAACGGTATTTTTAAAAAGAAATTATTCTAAATTGCCTATCTTACAAATAATACATTGTAACATATAGCATTACTCACGGAGATATGGATTAAGAATCCTCTTTAATTGTTCTCCTTTGGGTGCGCCGTATATTATTTCAGTTAATCTATGAAAAAATAAGAATTACCTCTTTAATTTGCTTACAACCACGTTATCGGGAAAAAAATTACTTTCAGAGAAGAAATAAAATGATGCATATGGTTCCCTGTGATGTCTTCACACCACTGTGTGTATATCTACATATGTATTTGCCTAATCAGTCACTTAAAGTAGTCTGTTACTATGGCAAGCAGTGGCTTCCAGTCAAAATTCAATTATAAAAATGTTCTAGTCCATCATTTCTCAAATTCTACTCTATACAACCTCAGGGTTCTACAAAACAGGGTTCTACAAAATTCTGTGTCTGGGGGCAGACACAGAATCACTTTCCTCTCCATTTCATATTCTCTGTTGATCACACATAATGTATGCATTCAGTGATGTACAGAACAGTTAAAACTGATCACTGGAAATATTTTATCCTGGACCAATAAGAAACTATCATTGACAAAATAATGTCTGCAGCACAATCAGATGACTTTTAATGTTTGCTGAATTATCAAATGGAGAATAGCTGAACAAGCTGTGGTCTTTGAATGTAACACTGTAAAAATTACGCTGTTAGATATGAGGAAAGGAATGGTTTTGGAAAAACATGGGAAGACATACGAATTGTTACAGACAACAATCTACACAGTAAGAACAATATTACAAAGATGATGAACTTTGAAAGATTCAATAATTCTGATCAATAAGATGACTGAATCCACTTTCAAAGGGCTAATGATATAAAATGTTCTCTACCTTCAAAGAGAGAACTGATGGACTAAGTGCAGATTGAAGCCTATTTTTTCTCTTTCTTTTTACTTTTTTTTTGAGGGGGTAGTGGTAGTGAACATGGCTAATGCCATATATTTTGTATGACTTCATACGTGTAATGGGTATTGTATTTCTTGCCTTCTCAATGGGTTGGGAAAGGATTCAGGGAAGGAGAGAATTTAGAAGTGAAAATAAAATAGAACTGAGTAACTTTGGCTGAATATCATAAAACAGTTTATGTTTCTTCATATTCTTCAGGTTGCTTTTTAACTTAAATTTTTATGTAAATGTCTATTATGAGTAATTAAGGAAAATTAGAGACAAGAAAGGATATGTTTATTTCTATTATTCTGGGAATAAAACAAACATTCACAAACTTAGATTCAATACCAAAGCCCAAAGACAAAACAAATGTCAATATGACCCTAACTATTTCAATTGCAGGTTTAATTCCAGTGATTCTAATGTATAATGTGCATCATGCAGCAACATTTTAAAAAACAGTTCCATGGTTCAGGCAAAAATCACAAATGTACTTTCAAACAAAACACAGGAAAGTTTTTAAAAAAAATTCTAGTTTTTCAAGACAAAAATATGAAAAATTATAACAATCTCCCAACATACTAGCTTTATATAAACAAAGCACAATAGGAACTGTTGTGAAACATATTATAAAGTGAGCTATCACATCCAATCATCTAAAATTGTTCTCATTTTTAAAATGCTTACTGCTAGCAATTACGTACTTTGCTTCTACTTATGTAAACTGATTATGATACTGTCAGAATAAAACTCATCAAAAAAGTAACATTTTTAACATCAACTCTTTGTTATTTGTTATCATTAGAAGATATATTTAAATTGTTTTTAAAAAGTTCACCGTAAACATTTTGCCAAAGTTTTTGTTAAAGAGTCTACCACTACAAAAAGTTCAAGAACCAATATCTAATCATTTGTCTTCTTTTTCTAAAGCTAATGCACAATAACTAATTGCTCTCTAGAAGCTGTGAACATTTTATATAAACGTCATCTTTCTTCAGTCTCAATGTTCCATACAAAACAATCAAAAATATACAATCCTCTCACTTCAAGAGGAAATTATCACCTTCCCATGAAGTAATAAAAAAAATGTGGCTCAATGTCTTTAGTTTGCACCTCCAAATATGGTTTACTTGAAATGGCTACATATGCATATAACTTAACAGACATAGTAAACTCAATTATCATTTTAAGCCTAATTTACCTAAGTAAAAATAGAACCAAACACTTCAAATCATTAATATTATGACAGATCCAATGTTATTTCCTTAGCAAAATATAGGTTGTTTATTATAAATAAAACATTAATTACCTTTCCAATGAAAGTAATGGTTCCATTACCCTAGCATGATCAACTGGATACTTTTCTCGAACAGCAAACTTCACATCATCTGCTTCATCACTTCGAAACCTCAAGATATTTAAAATTAGGTATTCATAGTTGGTAAGAACAATGTTGCCCTGAAATAAAAATTTAAAAACAATTTGTACCTTAATGTTTTTCTCAATACTGCATCAAGGAAGAAAAAAAGGAATCTTCAGAGAGCTTCAATTAACATACAGTAAAATTAAGTTAAAAAATATAAAATCCAAATATCTTTTTTAGCTTATTTCCTTAACATCCTTTAATAATCTGATTGCACAAATTCTAAAGAGCTTTAGTTCGAAACCCACTGGAAGCACTATTATTTTATGAAACCAACCTGCACTCAGTGTGTCCTCACTTGGCACTTCTTTACACTGACAAAAATATAGGCACTTTTAACAGATAGTCTGTTATTTCCAACAGAATACAGGGACTTTCACTACTGCTGAGATAATTTTTGAGCTTGTAGAAGACAAGTTTTTAGAATTTTATATATATATTTGAAGAAACATTAGGAACTAAATATTTGTAATTGCAAAGTAATCCCTATGATACTAGTGTCATATACTACTTAACTTGCAGCAGCAATGGCATGAAGGATGACTTAAAGGCTGTCTATAGAGCATTACAGGTCCATGCAATTTTTAATTAAAAAAAATTTTAACATACGATGTATTCCTGGAAATTAAAACATAAAGTCAATACTATGAAAATATCTATAACTGCTGCCTTCAATTACTGGAAGCAGAGACTGTCAAATAATAGACAGAAGTCTTTTCTCTTCAAAGAGATTTGAAAAACAAAAAATACTGGGAACCCCTGGCATAGTATTTAAGAGACTATCCTCAAGAATATGGGTTCAAACTCAACCTCTGATCCATGCTGCCTATACGACAGTGAGAAAATCACTTAACCTCTCAGTCCAGGAAGCAGTTCTATAAGACTCAAATTGTAGGCCAGCTGCCTATTGGGATTGACAGAGGAAGTTTTCTTATTGGGAATCCCTAGAATGAAAAAAATCACAAGCCTACTATAAATTACAAAAATGGAGCTTCATATAGACAAAAATAGATTTAAAAAGGGACACAGACCAAATATGTTCTTTTGTTCTTATTTTGTTAAAAAGTATATTTTTATTTTCAAACTTTAAGATTTTGTGATTGACACTACAGTTTACATATTAGAAGCTGCGCATGTTAAATTTATGCCAATAAAGAAATATGTCCATGTGTCCTTTGTGATTCATAATCAAATTCTTTACAAAACTCAAATATGAATCAGAACTTCTTAACATATCACTTTGTCACTGCTATTAGACCCCTGGTGCCTTGACAGAAAGTATGTATAGTACAAACCAAGAATTCCAAAAATGGAATATTTTTGCAAGGTGTACATGGTTAAGAATTAAAGGGTGCAAAATTTTGGATAGGTCTAACTCCCCCTAGGAGATGGTCAAAGTAAGAAACAAATAAGAAAAGTGAAGCTAAGAAAGGTCAGATCTAGGCATATAATTTTATAAATTTCCCCTTTTGTTTATTATGATGTTACAACTCTCTTAAAGAGCAAGAGTTCTGTGACTTTTATTTTCTTCATTTCATGTCTTGTCTTTTGTTTCACATATGTTTTAGACCTCTGATCTCCAAATTTTTTTTAACGTAACTCATATGTAAAAAATTTCTGAGCATGAATTTTTAATATATGTATATCTATTTATTTGTTTGATTACATACTGCTATACTAATAAATAATAATATATACATTATAAAACACAAAACAGAAATACATAAAGGATGAAATTAAAATTAAATAAGATTTCATCCAAGACTCAATAGGGAGCCATTGGGGTTTAGGGTTTACTGAGCAGGGGAATGGAAGACCTGTGCAATTTGGCAGTTGTGTAGAGGATATACTGGAAGAAGGAAGGGACTTAAAGGCAGAGAAGCCAATCATAATGGTACTGTTAGTCCAGGGGATAGGTGATGAAGACCTGAACTAGGCTGTGTAAGAAGAGAAAAGTGAATAAATGCAAGAGACATGGAGGTAGAAACAACCAAAATTGGCAACTGATGGAACTGGTAGAATGAGGAAGAGTAAGGAGTCAAAGATAAAAACCAAGAGGAGACCAAAAGGATGGTGGTGCTCTTGATAGTAAGAGGGAAGTTTGGAACAGAGGCATATTTTGGAAGAATGTAATGAAATGAGATTTGCTATCTGACACAACACATCCATCCCTGCTCCACCTGTGCAACTCACTCTATCCCACAAAAAAAAAGGAGACGCCAGGGTTTCCTCGCTGATCTAACACCAGTAAACAGAGCCCACTCTCCAACAATTGCCTGCAGTGTCATCTGGAGAGCAGGAATGGATATGCTGCATGAAAAGGAATACTTTCTCTATAGCATTTATGCACTTGTTGCTTTGGGTGTCCAAGCTGTGGTTATAATTGCTTGAGGGGCTTACACCTGGCCAAGAAGGGAATAGGGTGGCGGTTGAGAAAGTGGAAAGGGCAGAGTGGGGAATGTTAAGGGATAAGGACAAGTGCAGCTATGCTGGAGACAAGTCTCACAATTGGCTATCAGGAGAGGTAGGATCCAGCAGTATGCCGGTAAGTATTTAACAACTAACTCTCCCCTCTGCCCCATGCACGCATGACACACTTTTAAGTTCAATATGCATTAACATCTTCCTATCACTCTAAGTCTATACAATCAATAAAACAATAAATCAAGTCTTGATTTATATTGTTTGCCAATTTCCAAGATGTAAATGCATATAATGAAAATTTAAAATTGGCTCTCAAGAGCTAGCACAAACTGGCAGACCCTTGATGTGATCAACCCTCCAACTGATCACTCACTTCTTGAGGTTAGACCGCAGGTCACACTTCAGAGCCTACTATTTTAGACAATTGAGGACTGCCTGAAATCTGACCGCCAGATGCTATTACAGTTTTTTTTTTTTGGTGGGCTATCACTGTTGCTTTTTTTGTGGACCACAATTTTTTTCTGTGGGTCACCCTTCGCACTATAGTAAACTAAATACTGAATACATGAAGTAATAATTTTCATTTCTCTAAAGAAAAAAAAAGGTTTTCAACTCACCTTATCATAAAGCTCAATGATTAAATGATAGGCAGCTTCATCACTTCCAAACTGAAAATCTACAATCCGATCCACACCCAGCTGCTTTACACTGACTAATCTTCGACTCTTCAAATGCTTTCGGCACTATCCAGAAGGAAGGAAAAAGTGATTTGTATAAAAAAACTGAATGTTTAAATCATGTATTACTGGATCAGAATTTAGTTAGTATACTTATATTCATTCTTTAAAATTGAATCCAATAAATAATAATTAAGCACCTATTATATGCAAAGTACTGGAGATACAAAGACATAATAAAAATAATCATAAAAGCTCATCTTTATACAGCATTGCAAGGCCTAAAAATAATTAGATAGATAGATAGATAGATAGACAGACTGAGAGTGGTAGAGGTAGGAAGTACATGATACACAAATACAAAGTAATGTGAAGAAAGAGCAGTAACAACTGGTGGGGGGGATGGGGGTGGGGATTGGCAACTGAGCTAAACCTTGAAGAAACTAAGGATCCGAAGGGACCAAAGGAAGCGCATTATAGGTATAAGGGACAATTTGTGTAAAGGCAAGGGGACAGGAGATGGAAACTAAGTTGGTTCCGTTTGGCTGGAAAGATAGAATAATACGAAATAATGGCAAAAAAGGTAGGCAAGAGTCAGATTATGGAAGGTTTCAAAGGCCAAGCTGGAGAAATACTATTTTGTCCAAAAGGTAATAGGGAATCACTAAAGATTCTTGAACAGGTATATAGCACAGTTAGACCTGTGCCACAGGAAGAATTTTTTTTGGAAACTGCATGAAAAACAACCCACAGAAAGGAAGAAACTTGAAGCAGAGACCAATCAAGAAGTGTTTTCAATAGGCCATGTAAACAGGGAAAAGGTGATAGATGTTAAGGAGAAATGTTATGGAAGTAGAATCACTATAACCCGGCAAATGAAACACCTACCCCCCAAACCAGAATCCCTTCCATGACATATCTGACAAGTAGTCCTCAAGCTTTTGAAGACCGCTGGGGAAACTACTTCCTATGGTAAACCACTCTATCTTTGAATAACTTTAAGTGAGAAAGCCTGAATTACAACTCACTGATTCTGATTCTGTATTCTGGTGAAAAATAGAAATCTATCCTCTCTTCCAAGTGACAGCTGTTCAAATACTTGTAAATGGTTATTATGCTCCCCTGTGGTCCTTCTTGTGACTAAACATCTTCAACCAGGTAGATCCAGGCCACTGATAATAGCTCACCCTTGCCATCTCTCAGCCATGCTGTTACATATGTACTTCCTGACATTCTACCTCTTGCCCTGCCAATAGGAATCAAATCAACACCACCACTGCTTCTGAAAAAATGTATGTCTATAATAGAACACCCTATGTTTCAATTCATTATCCCAAGGACTTTCTAAAACAAAACACTCTTCCCCAGCCACTACTCATAAGTATCTGCTTCTCCTTATTTGAGGGAATTAAAAATGTGCATTCCTAATACTTCATACAATGTCTAGCACATAGTGATCACTTAGTAAATATCTTTTCATTCATTTATTAATTCAGTTTCTTCAAAAGATCACCACATTGCATGATTGATCTCAAGGCCCTTTGATGTCCTAGCTGCCTACTTCAGTGTCCTTCTAGACTATCAATGTCCTTCCCATAATGTAGTGCCTAGAACTAACCATAATACTCCAGACTATAGTCTAATCATGGCAAAGTATAGTGGGAGTCACATCTTATTAGTCCTGGACACTATGAATCTCTAAAGGTAGCCTAACACTGCATTAGCTTTCTTGGCTTAAACATTAAACTATCAACTCATATTGAGCTTACAGTCCACAAAAGTTCCCAGATATTTTTCACATGAACTGATATCTAGCTACATTTCAACTTCAAACTGTGAAGCTGATTTTTTGAACCTCAAGTATTCCTACTAAAGTTCATATTATCAGATTCATCCCTTAGCACTTTAGCCCTTAACAGCACTATTCTGGTCTCTCTTTTCTACTGAATTTAATGAGTGTGTGTGTGTGTGTGTGTGTGTGTGTGTGTGTGTGTGTGTGTGTGCAGAAAGTTCCCAAATTTACATGTCTAGTCCTAAATTCTCTCCTGAACTATCATGTATTACTCTGTGGATATCTCCTCCTAGATGTTCCATAGCCAACTGAAATGTACTATCTCCAAAATGAAATTTTCATTATCCTCCCTAAATTTACACCAGTCCTCTAAGTTTTCAATTTCTTCAAACTACAAATACTTTTAAGTTTAATCTACATTTATTAATATTTTCTTAAGTCTATGCAATTAACAAAATAATAAATCAAGTTCCAATCTGTAGAGATTTCAAAGGTGCAAATGCTCACACTGAAAATCTAACAATGGGCTCTCCCAAGTCTGTTAGAGCTGGCTTCAGCACAGAGGTGAGCTAGAATTGGGAAGGAGAAAGGAGGGGTGAGGCTTGGATCAGAACTGGTGGCTTGGAAATAAAGTAGAGACTAATTCCAAGCATGATAAGGTGAAAGGTCACCTGTCACTTCCTCCAATAGGGAGGAAGTGGGGATGAAGAACTAAACAGAAGCAACATGGTTTGGTGCCTGTGTCTGGGAAGTCTTCCCTCCCTGTCAGTCACCTACTATAAAATCTCATCAATTTCACAGTATCTCACAAATTTATCCCCTTTCCTCCACTTGCAAAGTCACTTGGGATCATGACTCTTCACTGCCTATTAGCATAAAACGCAAACTCTTCAGTCTTGATGTTGAAGGCCTTCAACAACCCAGGTGCCACCTACCTTTCCATGCTCATTTCACACTACTTCCCTTTATAAACACTAAACTCTAGTCAAATAGGACTACTGCTCTCCACATTCAGTCCTCCATCTCTCACCTCCATGCATTTACACAAACTAATCCTAATGCCCGAAATATCTTCACAACTATATCTTTCAGAATCCTTTTCTTCCTTTAAGGCTCAACTTAGGTGGCAACTCTTCTGGGAACCCTTCCCTGATTCCTTCAACTGGAGTGTTCTCCCTACTAAAATATCCTAGTAATATACTTATTTGTATACAAGTTCTATCTCTTCAGTAGAACATAACTAGGCACAGTATTTACTTCCATCTTTATATCCCCTATTAGCACACTGCCTTTTTAATACAGCAAGTGCTTAACATACATTTATTGAATTCCCTTCATATACTATTTTATAAACCTACCAAAAAAGGAAATGAAGCTACTAGTCTCACCACACTTGTTCTTAATAAAGCCATGCTGTCCCTTTGTGATTACCACCTCCAATTCTAGATTTTCAATAATTATTTGCTTAATAATATATCCTAGAAATTTCCCCAGAATCATATTCTACCTCTACACTCCGAAGAAGAAAAAAATGAGGTTAAGAAAAACTAACTGAATTTGCACAGTATATCTTTGTTTCAGTAAAACCCCCAAAAAGGAAAACCATATAGATACAAAATGAATTAATTCTAAATGAGTATACTGCAATTAAAAAATTTAGCTTCTCCTATCCAAGTGAAAGTTACCTTCATGGCAAAGCTAGATGGCATCATATTCTTTGGCCATTCAAATTCTGTTGTGTGAATTCGTATACCAGATTCAAGTAAAAGTGTAACTTTTAAATCTGGTCTGTGGGGAAAAAAAAGAAAAATCTGCCTTTAAAAATAATATTTGCCAAAAAAACTGTAAAAAAATTAAAATAAAAAATTAGCAATCTCAAATTTAAATAATCAGAATAAGTATAAAACACTCTTACTTTTGAAGGCGTATAAGGTATGTCTTATTATCCACATCATAAATATTATGTACTCTCATTCCTAACAAGCTGTAAGGCAAAAGAAAATAATGTAACAAATCACATTTTGCAAGGATGAGAAAAACACTACACATGGTAGAATACAGGGCTGCATCAGCAACATTCACAGATTTATAGATCTAATCCAACCTCTTAATTTCATAGATGAGGAAAAAACTAGACCAATTATGTAACTTTCATAAACTCACAGAAACCTAGGTATGCACAGGACCAGGACTGGAGAGAGAAATAAAAAAATCTCATTTAAAAAGAGCTCTGGGGTCCAATCTATACCTGAAGAAGAGTTCCATTTACATCTCTGACAAGTTTTCATCCAGCTGGACTGGCTGAAGCTGTCCACTCCACTTCTGGATTGCTTTAACTGAAATCTTTCCTTCCACTTCACTGAAATCTGCTAATCTCTAACTTCCACTCATGCCTCTGGCTTTTTCAAATGAAAGTACTTCAAATATATGAAGGAATATATATCCTCCTCCCCTCTGGCCCACACAGGTGAAACATGCCCAGTTCCTTCAACCAATCCACATGTGGTATGGTTTTCCAGCTCGTTCCATCATGGTTATACTGTATATTGTATACAATAATATGGTTATACGGCATATTGTACACAATATTATGGTTATACTATATATTGCATACAATCAGGCTAAGTCAATGTTTTTTCTAAAACGTCATTATTCAGAACCATGCCCTTCCTTCTCATTTTGAACACTATGCCTCTCCTAATACGGTCTAAAATAAGATTTTTTTTTGGCCACCGTGTGACACTTTATTCGCAATGACTTGAGCCCATAGAGATCCGAGATGTAACAGCTAAAAAGGAATAGAAAAAAGGACTCCATGACAAGGAGCAATCCTAACACTAACGATTCTTACATCCTAGATCTACCCTTATCCTCAGATCAATGTAATAAAGTGTCACAGAGGAGTCCCTCCCCCACCCCCAAAATATCTGATTTTAGACTGTACTAGGAGCGTAGTGTAATATACTAAGCGCGGTAATGACTCCGGATTTTTTGGACAGAATCTGTAATTTCATCTCCCGCTGACACGTTTAATCGTCCGTAATGTCACAAGACGAAGTGTTAACGCTTGACGTTACGTTTAAGCAGTATTGGACGGCTGCCCGGTTATCACTGAGGGGGTAACCTGCCATGTGGCAAGGTGTAAACACCGCGGGTCCGGGCTCTCCCTGACTTCCAGCTGAGGCTCGGCTCCTACTAAAGATTCAAAAGGGCTTTTAAAGAACCTCGGTATCGGCACCGGAGCCCGCAAAGGCGCCCCGGCCGGAGATGACAGGCCCGGATACACGGGCGGGTCCTCACGCCCACCCTCACCCCCGGCCCCGGGCGGTCGGCCGCCCGCTCCTCCCGAGCCCGAGGCCCCGCGCTCCCAGCCGGGCCTGGAATCACCGGGAAAGGGAGAGGAGCGCGCTGGGTGTCTCGGCTCCCCACCGCGCCCCCGCCTACCTGGCATTGAACTCGGAGACGCCTACCTGGCATTGAACTCGGAGAGGATAGCGCAAATATCTACGGAGCTGAAACGGGTCTTCATGGTGGAGGGGCTTCAGCCGCTTCGCTCCCTGCCCAGCTCCCCTCAGGTCCGTCTGCACTGGCAGACTCTGAGCCGCTCACCGCCCCGCCCCCGCGCGCAGGCGCAGTGACCAAAGTGACGGCGCGCCGGAGGACCCAAAACACGTTGAAGCGCGCCTCCGCGTGAGCTGGGGTACTCTCTACTTCCAGTTCTTTAAATTAGAGACAGAGGCTCCGCTCTACTAACCTACCCTCCCCGACGAATGTCCTGATTACATGCACCTGACGGCAGGCGATCCTGCCGTCTTTCTTTATTTTTCTTCCTTTGGATAGGCTTTCCAACCTGAAGTCTTAGCGACTCCTGCTGGTAGAAATATTATTTGCTTTATGTTTCCTGATAGTTTTGCGAAATATCCAGCAGAGGGCAGTATAGAGCAAAGCCTTAGCGCGGAAATTTTCTGTTTTGCAGCTGTCAATTTGAACAAAGAGCAAGGTAACTTTTCCCACTGTCGTTTAGAGAGCGGAAATCAACCCACAACCTACACGCGAGTGTTTTGTTTTAAACAGCCTCTAAGTGATGAGCTCAACGTTGCGCTGAATTTTATTTTAGTCTTTTGTTCCAGGCGCGAGTAATTTATGGAAACTATTTACACATACAAAGCCGTCCACCTCCCATCCCCCATCTTGATGGATCAGTTTTTGATGTATAAGAAAGATGACGCATAAGTGCAAAACGGGAGGAAAAGGAGACCGTGTCTCACTATCTTGCCCAGGCTGGAGTGCAGTGGCTATTCACAGGCGCGATCCCACTACTGATCGGCACGGGAGTTTTGACCTGCTCCGTTTCCGACCTGGGCCGGTTCACCCCTCCTTAGGCAACCTGGTGGTCCCCCGTTCCCAGGGGGTCACCATATTGATGCCGAACTTAGTGCGGACACCCGATCGGCATAGCACACAGCAGCCCAGAACTCCTGGGCTCAAGCGATCCTCCAGCCTCAGCCTCCCCGGTAGCTAGGACTACAGGCGCGCGCCACCACGCCCGGCGAGAGAACAGGGCGAGCTACGAGACCTCGAGGCTGCGGACCCGAATGACGTAGCCTGGAGAAGGAGGGAAGGGGCGGGGACTTGGGAACTGCTCAGGTTGCTGCCTCTGTTCCGTAGAGGGTGGTGCTGAGAAAGTGGTGCGTCTCTAATGTGGCAAAGCCGGGAAGAAACACCCTTAGGGCTAGTCCCCGGCGAGGCAGAAAAGGACTGTGCACAGCGGCTGGCTGCTAAATAGCGTGACCAAAAAGAAAAAAAGATGCACTCCGCTCATTTTCATTGACTGTCCGCCTGTGCCTGGAATGCATCCTTGCCTCCCAGCTTCCTTCAGTTTCACCTTTTGCAACATTCCTTCCTATCTTGGTCCGCTTAGTGATCTCCAGGTTCTCCTATATATGCCGTTTGCTTGCGTGTGGTCCCCTTACAATAGAATGTAAGCTTCTTGAAGGCAGGGACTGTTTATACCGTTTTTTATATCCCCATCGCTTAGCGCAGTGCCTAGTATTTAAATACTTGTTTCCTTGACTTGATGCAAAAAAGGCTTTAAAAAAATAAAAAAGAACGAAATAAAAAAGGATCGCTAAAAATATTTGCATCAGTGGAAGAATTTTTTTTAGCCTTTCAATTGGTACTAGTAAGTTGAAAAGGGATAATACTTTTAAATGTAGAAGTTTTATTTATTTTTAAACCCACTCATTTATTGCCACACCTGGCAGCCAAAGTTTACTTTCAGTACTTCTCCTGGCTGAATGTTAGAGATGGTCAGACGCTGATAAGTAATTTAATCCAAGCTCCTCATTTTACAGACTGAAAAACTGAAGACTAGAGAGGGAAATAACTCTCCCAAGGTCATCCGGCTACAGTATTGTCCTCCTGTTTATACTTTCTCCACTCCCCACTCCTTCCCAACAACAACATTCTCTATCAAGTGTTCCAATTCTTCTTTATAAAAATTTTCTTTTGTCCCATTTCCTAGGGGTGGACCTCTAATTTTAACTATTGTGGGTGAGTGCCAGGTAATATAAAGGAGGAATCTGTGAGAAGTTGTTAATGGGTATATCTGTGTTAATGAAAGGTATTTATTTGCCTTTTCTCCTTCCCAAGTAACATTAACAGCGGCTACTTTAACCCAACAGTGGTGACTTTAATGGTGAGAAATGTGACAGACTGGGAAGACAGTTTAGGGAAAGGTATTTTTGACTTCAAACACTACATACACTAGCTTGGGGTAGAATTTGCAACGATTGTGGAATCAGGGAAATAAAGAGCACTGTCTACACATAAAAAGAGGATGGATGTTTGAATGCCAAATAGAAAAAAACAAAACAAACACAAAAAAACATTGTTATAGTGGTTCTTGGCTTTATGTTTCCCAAGCTGAAGTAGTCCATAATTAATGGCAGACTATCAGTATTGTGCCACTTTACTGGTTTGGGTTATCTTCTAAGGAGCTGGACATTCATTTTCCAACCAGCTAAATTCTCCTGGACATCTCCATAAACCCTAAGAACCTCTTCATCCTCCAAGATTTCTTAACCCAGAAACTATCACTTTATCAGTATTTTCTCCCTTCTGGCCTCTCCCTCTGATTGGAGGGTGGAAGCTCATCCCAGAGCCTTAAAGGAGGGGGCCCAGATCAGGCACCTCTTAATTTCCCATCCCTTGTATTCCTATGGACTTAATCATGCTTCAAAAGCTGATTTCTTTCCTTCTTCTCCCTCCCATACTTTTCATCTTCTTTTTGTGTGTTTCTTTAAACTGTAAGCTTCGAGTGCAGGAACTGTCTTTCTTCTTCTGTCTTTTGTCTCTAGCACTTAGCACAGTACCTGGCACATAGCAGGTGCTTCATAAATGTTTAGTGACTATCTAACTGACATGCATTATGGTCTCTCTGTAACACATATATTTTGGCTCCTTAATAAAGGACATAGGGAACCCTCTATCTGCCAGAGGTTGAGGTCTGTGCTCTGATTCCTTTCTGTGGAATGCGCTTGGGCTCCTTACTAAAGTACATTCACCTTGTTGAGATGATTGGTCACTAGGTATTCTTAGCTGAGTTTAAATCTGGTCATTCCAGTGATTTGGGATTATGGTTAGAATTTAGTGAAGTAATTACAGATCTTAAACTGCAATAAAAAGTTGATTTACTAATAACATAGGATGAAAAGCATATAATTCCCTGGTTGAAAAAAATAGTAATTATGATAAAATGGCTGCTCCCTTTCGCCTCCATATTCAATACAGCAATTGTCCATGCTAGGTCATAAAAGCCATCCTACAAGGCAATGGGAGCCTAAAACCCTAAACCCTAAAGCCTCCAGTGTCAATTATCCATAGAGTGGGCCTTTTATGCCTCCGGATGCAAGGAAGTCAAATCAATAACAGACCCTCCAACCTTCTTAAGGAAAAACGAGCTCAGCTGAACTAAAACAGTTGCTATGCTCCTACTTCTTCCTACCTCCTTGGTGGTAAGGTTCCATAAATATTTTTACAGGGCTTCCCACCATGAAAATATTCTAAATAAAAAAACATTAAAAAATACAATCTTCTTAAAATGTCTATAATTGGAATTATGGCAGGTTAAGTTAATAGACGTACTTAGGTGGTATATATAGTGCATAGAATATGGGACTTTGAGTCAGGAAGACTTACCTTTCTAAGTTCAAGTATGACCTCAGACATTACTAGCTCTCTGACCCTGGACAAGTCATTTAACCCCGTTTGACTCAGTTTCCTCTATAAAATGAGCTGGAGAAGGAAATGGCAAACCACTCCCAGTATCTTTTGCCAAGAAAATCCCAAATGGGGTCACCAAGAGTCAGACAGAACTGAGAAACACCTGAGCAACATGAACAAGAAAAGTTAATACTAAGTATCCTGAAGTAAAAACAACCATGATGGCCAGTATCAGCACCAGGAACTTCATCAGGTCTACAGCACAGATTCCTATGACACATTGATCTCCATCACAGATCCCATTCCTTTGAATATCTGTGTCAAGGTATGTAAGAGGTCATAGGCCTGGATCTGAGTTGATACCAGGTTACCCCTAAACTGCCAACCACTCAGGGTTGCCTGGCTCACCAACCAAAACCTTTCATTCCCTGGCAGCTCAGTCAAGGGAATGATGACGAATTTTGGTTCTTTTAAGAGGTCTCTTCCTTCTGTGGATACACTTCCTTCTATGAGAATTGAGTGGATTCCCCTTCTCCATCTATTTGGCTATGATTATACAAAGATAGTTTTGCCTCCTCCATATCACTCTCCAATAATCATCGCACAAAAAATTGTACAGAATTTTCAGCTTGTTTAAACTCTGGATAATAGGAGATTTACAGAGATTCAGGGGGAGCCAGTCACACCTTTTTCTGACTTTCTCTTCTGCTGAACCAACTTAGTAAAATTCTTTCTAAAATGGTTTTTATGTATTAGGTTTGCTGACTGACAACTCAGACCAGGAGGGCAATGACAAGTCTTTACCATGGATCAGACCACTTTGAGAGCACTAAAATCTTGCAAGTCCTCAGTCTGAACTATCCCTGAAATCTTGGAATGATAACACTCAATAATTCAAAAAAATATCAGAAGGACCCAAGAGGACACAAGCTCAGTCCAGACACTCCATCTAGAAGTGCATGAAGCATGACCCTAACATAAAGTCCAAAGTTACAAAGTAAGCTGACAGAATTAACAAACAAAAAAAGAATCCTACCATAAAGAGTTATGATGGTGATAGGGAAATTCAAGTCACAAATGTATAAGAAGATAATCACTACAAAAATCTTCAAATCTGAAAGAAAAACATGGCTTAAGTAAAAGTTCAACTAGAATTCTTAGGAGAGAGGAAACAAGAAGGACCTTTAACGAAAGAGAGGATTTCTAACCATTGCTCACAAAAAGACCAGAGCTACATAGAAACTATGAAATAAAAATATAGGACTCAAGAGCAGCCAGGTGGTACAATGGATAGCAGTCCGGGCCTGAAGTCAGGAAGATTCATGTTCCTGAGTTCAAATCCGACCTCAGATACTTACTATGTGATCCTGGGCAAGTCACTTAAGCTTGTTTACTTCAGTTCCTTATCTGTAAAATGAGCTGGAGAGGGAAATGGAAAATCACTTTGGTCTCTTTGCCAAGAAAACCTCAAATGAGGTCATGAAAAGATGGACAGGACTGAACATAACGACAACAAACATGAATGAACATCATAAGGGACTAAACAGGGAGAAACGATTTACATTTTAATATGAAGAAACGATACACATATTCCCATAGAATTCTATTGTAATCAGAGTTCATAAAGGAAGTCTAGACAAAGGGTGTGGGAATGGTTCTGTTATCTTTTGATGATCTTAAAAGAAAAATAGAAAGGAAGGGGAAGAAGAATACACTAGGGGAGGTAATGGGAAAGGAAGGGTGTGGAAAATTATTTGAAGTCAGGAACATGAATCTTCCTGATTCAGGACCAAACTTTGAAGATTTTTGTAGTTATTATCTTCTGATAGATTTATGACTTGAATATCTCTGTCACCATCATAACTCTTTATGGTAGGATTCTTTTTTTTGTTAAATTCTTCCAGTTTACTTTGTAACTTTGGACTTTATGTTAGGGTCATGCTTTATGCACTTCTAGAGGGAATGTCTGGACTGAGTTTGTATCCTCTTGGGTACTCTGGAGATCTCTCCTCTTAGGAAAACTGGATTGCGTGGGGCCTCAGAACAGTTTCTAGTGGATTTACTTCTCTAATTCAGGTAACTTGCAGAGATCTCCTTCTCCTTTAAACATCTGACAAAATAGATCTTAATACAATTTTAGTTTGGTATTAAAAAAACTAGGTCAGGTAGTGAGAGCCAGTTCAAACCTTAGTAGCGCTAATATCACTAGACCAGAGAACTTACATTTTTAGGTTTGCAAATTCAAATAATAACTGAAAAATTAAGAAATTCTGAACCCAAATTTTATGTTTGGGAAATATGATTACCTAATCTTGTTACAACTATTTATTAAAAACCAACTGAAAAATTATCTCTGTAGCTATTTTCTTTTTGTACAGTTTTCTTTTAGCTGCTCATATCTCCCCTAGGAGGATGAGATTTTACTAGGGAACTATTGACAGAACACTTTTTTATAAGATGATGACCCCCTGATACATAACTGAATTCATTTAAAAGTTGTGAAAATAATTGCTATTGTCAGAAAAAGTTCTGGAATAGGATGTGTGAATATATTGAGTAATCAATTTCAAGACAGTACATATAGAATAAGTTATTTATAATAAAACATGTTTGCCTTTCAAGACATGCTCAATATTCAGATTGTGTGGGGGAAGCACGAACCCTGCCTTACTCAAATTGACTGCTTAGAGGTATCTCAAAGTAAAAACAGAAAATCTCCTTTATTCGGGAGAAAACTCGCGGCCAGTTAGGCTGGAGTCGGGAGGCACCTTACAAAAGCAGAATGGCAATTTATATAGACCCTGATGCAGAAGTCCCCTTCCCACCGCTGACCATTATTCTCATTGGCTGAGAAGCACGGTCTTACATTCTGGGTGTGAAATCTGACCAATCCCTTTTGAAACCCAGTTCAAATTCCCCGCTCCCGATGTTACAAAGCCTGCGCAAACACACGTTATTATATGCAAATTGTGCATTGAAAATATATGCAAATGAAGCATTGACGACTCATGCAAATTGGGCATTGAGAACTTATGCAAATAAGGTGGACCTGTGTGAGGACTGCAGACTGCGTGTGCATATGCAAATTAGGTATTGAGGAATTAGTGAGTCATACCCAATCATTGATCCTAATGCATTACATAGCCTTATATGGAAATCACCTGACTCTGGAGGAATGGAAACCTGGACCCAAGGTCTCCTCCACTCCAGGGAGAAGACTCCATATTCCTGAGAAGTTTTCACTAAATCTGTTCCCATTCAATGTGGTAATAATAAACCCAAATAAAATTGTTTTTAACCAGTTTGGTAACACTAGATAGTCTAACACTCTTTTCTTCAAACTGAAACTGAAGATGTTTGTTTTAGGCTTAATAATTAATAGAACAACAGTTTGGTCCCATAAACTGTACCATCAACACCCAATTATCTCACATTAGTTTTAGGAAAGACTAAAATTTTAGCCTGAATAGCTCAAATCTTATCTCTAGTATTATCTATGAAATAGGATTTAATATTGTGTTTATACTGATAATCTATAATGATTATAGAAATTTGCCATAGAAAGAAAATAGGGACTTTAAGGGGGAAAATGCTTCCTGAATTTCATGTCAATTCCAGGAATCATATAGATAGCTAATTTTATTGAGACAGGTGACATACTGGAGAAATGAAGTTAGGAGAATCCTACCTCAGCTCATGTCAAGAGTCATTCTTCCAGCCTTCTCCTGAGAACTCAACCTGTTAATTGATGGATATTAATCCCACATCATTACTGGCATCATGGATCATTGACCTAATAGAATTCTTTGATGATCATACCTGGAATCAGACTCAGAATAATATAAATTACAGTCCCACAAGGTCTAACAGCAAGTTCCAATAGTCATAGCTTCATAGTTTTAGGTGGATTCAGATACTAAGGATCACATATCCTTGATTTAGATGAAAAAAGTTCAAGGTATTTCAAAAAAACAAGTTCAAGGTATTTATGTTTCGAAAATAGGCCACATTCTCAAGTTAGCTTTGAAGGAGCTTCTTCTAGATCTGCTTCTTGACATAAACTTGATATAAAATAGAGCTATAATAAGAATTAGTATATTGAAAATAGACAATTCACCTGAAACTTCGGAGAATTTTAATTCTTGCATCATGAGGGCCTTAATTAGAAAATGAGTTTTGTTTCTCTTAATATTATTAGATAGACGTTTCTCTTAATATTATTAGATAGATGTTTCAAACGATTTTTACATGTAAAATTCTTGATCTAATTTTGAAAATTGTGCCACATTTTTCACTGTGACATCTCCCACTAATCATATTACTGTAATGAAAGAATGCTATAGGGTGATTTTTTTACACACTTAACAACCCATGAAGTATAGCTTCACAGTCTCTATTATTTGTGATTCAAATGATAATTCAAAATGAATCAAAAATAAACCTGTAGGGTTTATCTTCTTTAATACTTGTCTTTATCAATGGAATTTTCTATGTGAGGAGAAAGGCAGGGACATGGTGACATTAACTCTGATTTCAGGTATGAGTCCTAGGCAGCCAATTGTATGACAGGATATCATAGGGTCAGAATTAATGAGGTAGGAAAATGTCTTATTTACCAAGATGAGGATAGATAAAGAGAATCCTATCTTCACCATCCCAAGGTCATTCTCTCAACTTTCCCAAGGACAGACCTATGGCAGTCCTCAGACTACAGGGACACATGGCATTTCCCTTGAATGATTAACTAGCAGCATTATGAGTGAACAAACACTTATACCTGGATTCAAGACTTAGAATAGCAACAGACTTCAATTTAGTCCCAAGAGACTCTTCCTCAAACAGCAAAACTTCACTAATTACAACTTAGGGCTAAGTAATTGCCATTTTTTTTTTCATGTATGAGACTCAGAATTTCATCTAGAATTTTTCAACTGTTTACAAATTTCTTCTATTCACAACTATCATTCCTCCCACTTGTTCCGCAGATAAAGCCAAAGGGAGAACAGCAGACCATTTCTAGAATACAATGGGATGAAAATAAAATGAGATTTCCTTCCACCAGAGTCCAAGTGATGGGGTATAAACTCTGTGAACCCCCTTGAACTCTCCTTGAATTTTCCCACGTGATCTGATGTTCGCCTGGGCTACAAACTTTTCGATTATTAATATGCCCAAGTCTCTGTTATCACCAGATTGCCTCTGGCTACTTCCTACGATTGATCCTATCAAAACCCCATTCTCTTGCTTCCTGGCATCCCCAGACTACTGGCCACTCCCATCAAGGTCCTCCCTAGACTCCCTGCCTTCTTCCATCACCCCAGACTACTTGGCCAACCCTAGATCCCTCCCACAGTCTTTCTGTATATAAAATCCATCTCAGTTTCCATGAAGGTCCTCAGATTCATTCCAGCCTGCTTGTCAATACAAGCTTCACAAATGTTCAGATTCCTTAAAAATCTACTCAGTATGGTGGATCTTTAATAAACTTTGTTTTCCTTTGGTTGAAAGAATACTTGGGTTGAATTTATTCAGGCAGGTCCCATTTGTCTCTATTTCTAGCACCCCTAAACCTCAACACATGTAGGAAGTGGGTCATCCCTAGGTATAATTTCAAGGACTGACTTGGGCACAATAGTAATCTTTTTTTTTCCCATAAGTGCTCAAAGAGGAGAGTGAGCTAGTAGAAGCCATCAGTGGATGGAGCTTTAAAGGCAAGCTGATTAAAGCCTACACAAGTTGGAAAAGCATTTGTCATGCAAATTGCCATTGGAGTAGTGTCTGGAGTATCTTACTCTTGCTTAACTAAATCCCTTGTGTATCTCCCCTTATGAACTAAAAAATATATCTGGGGAGGAGTGGCTCACCTTTCTCAGTCACTCAGAACCAGGAGATTAGATTGCTGCTTCCAATTCTTCACCACAAATAAGTTCATACAGTCAATAGCTGGTTCAAAATAATAGCATTAAAAGATAGATGAGTTTCCAAATGATCCCAAATGACATTCACTTTACTATTCAAAAGTTTCACACCTCCACTTTGGGTGAAAGAGGCCCTAGTTCCTCAAATGGCAATGCTGCAGTTTTCAAACATCCTGTCAGTGAGGCTCATCCCAAAAAACCTCACAAAGATCTCCCAAGAGGATTTTAGCATACTTTTCTCCCAACAGTAACTAATTTAATATTATCATTTTCTAGTTTAAAAAAAGACACAAAATGTACTCTAATAATCATATAACAGATATATTTACAATGTAATAGTATTCACATTGAAAAGAGGAAGAAATTTGCTTTAACAGTTTCTTTAAATTGGCTTTCTTTAAATTTGCCTTCTTTATTTAAAACATCATCAATCAGGTGATAATCATTTAGCTAAATACTTTTCAAACTTATTAATTCACAGAAAGTTATTTATCTTATTACCCTGGCATTCTCACCCTAATCACAGTGGTTTATGTAGTGCCTATCACGTGCCAGGCTTTATGAAAAGTTGCTTAAGCCTATTTCTAGTAATATTTTAAAATATTTTGTCTGTAATTTCTCAATTTTGTTAGCGTTCATTGCCAGTTAGAAAAAGTACCTATTAACGGTGTAGCATGTTTTTCACTTGTATTCCTACAAGGTCTGAATAGTACAGTGTTTGTCCTTTACACAAGCCAGGCACTGCGTTAAGCACTTCACCCCTGTGTGTTTCTCCCAATAACCCTGGAAGATAAGTAAAAATATCTATTATTTTTGTATGTACAAGCACTGATTAGATTCCCTAAATTATCACTATGACAACATTTTCAACCCAATCAATTTTGATTTATAGTGATTAGGGGCAATCAGTAAACTTCATTTTGCACAAGGTTCCATTATTTTTAGTGGGTTTATATTAAAAATTCATGGTGATGCTCCCAACTTCCCAAAGACCCAAACTAATTCGTTTAAATTTTCTAAATTACTAATAATTAGCATAGCTATTTAATAGAGATAATCCTTTCTCTATCACTCAATCAATTAATAAGCATTTTATGAAATGTATTTTGTAGTTTTATATTGATTGGGGAAGTAAGACATGCAGCAATTATCAAAGGGCATTGCTTAATAAAAATTTCTCTTTTTTATTTCAATGGGATGAAGACATCTATGAAACCTCTTATTCAAAATCCTTTACTTTCAAACCCTGAATTTGTGTTGTGTCAGTGCAAACAGACCCCAGCTTTCTTTACCCTTCAACTCATTCTTAACTTTTCTCATTTCCTTATACAACCCTAGTCTCTCTTTCTTCTATTTACTTTATTCTTGTATTAAACCTCCTTTCTGTTCTTTGGTGGTTACAAATGCACAGTTAGTATCAATTTCTATGAATTGCCTGAGATATTACCAACCCAACCCTTTTAGCCCCCACTTATTTTGTAAACATTCAGCTCTCTCCTAAGATTCCCAAACTCTCTCTATGGACTTTGTAAGTCCAATTTACCTTCTAAAACAACTTATCTTGTAAAAACCATGAAATGTCCCAAAGCCCTGTACCTACAGTTGGGTCTTTCCAAGAATTGGAAAGGGGACCCTGGCCCCCTGCCCTGATGTTCTATAGAGCTCTATGGTCTCTTCCTTTGGTATATGAGAAATAACCCCTCTCACCCAAATTGACAGGGTAAATTAGATAGACTTGGGGTGAGTGAAGCAGTTGGACTTTTAATACATCCTGCAGGGTAGGTGAAGGGATCCAAGATGAGATCCCTCATACCCTACAGAAGGGAGGGCAAACCTTAAATTCCTCATTCTGGGCCACAAGTCCCTTCTAGCGGACTCTCATTGGTAGAAGTCAGCATAGTTTTCAGACTTCTTCGAATACCTACTACATGTTCCCCTTAATATGTTCCCCCTTCCACCTCAAGTATCACATGCTCACAAAGTGGCATTAACCCCTCCTTAGAGAGATGTAAGTTAATATGCATATATATATATATATATATATATATATATATATATATATATATACATAAGTTAATATACATGAACCTTATTAAGCAGGCTTGGTAAAGATAGTATTTAACCTTTGTCTTCCTTCTGTCCCCTGAAACTCCAAGGTTGTTCTCTGGAACTCTCTCCTCAAGAGAAAACTTCCTTTTATGGCCCCATCTTAATATGTAAATGAATTCACCCTGCTAATCTCTTACAGCCCCATCTCCATAGCTAGGTCAGTGATCAGAGCCCATCTGGAAACACCTAAACCCCACCCTCTTTTCATCTTCATTCTTTATACTTTATTTTGTAATCCAGGATGTTGAAGCAAGATAGTATTGTGGAATGAAGTTCTCCTCCTGTCTTTGGAGTTGTGGATTTTATCCAAAGTACAAGGAAGGGGAGGTTTGCCTTTAGATATGCTGATAAGCAGGTGCCATCATCCCCTTGAGTGAAGTGTTCATCAACATTCTCAAGACTTTTCCTCTAATGCGTTTGTTTTCCTGCATTCCTCAGCAAATCTGGTATTACTTATGTTTCACAGATATCACACGGAAGTACTGGAGATTTTAAAACTCCAGCCTCTAACAGGCTCACTCTTGATCTGGTCAGACAGGCAGGACAGGAAGACAGCTTTGGAGGAGTTAATAATCTCACTGTATTCTAGTCTAGTCTTCTCAGAAAGGTTGCTGATAATGGGAGAATGAGCTCCTAAAGCATTCCCTAATGATCTTTCTCACAGGGCCAGGTGAGAAGGCAGGCAACTACCCCTACATCTTGATGGAGTCATTGGAGACAGTCGCAGCTTGTGCATTCTTCTAAATCCCCTTAAGCCTTGATGGGGGCCGGTCAAGGCACACACAGATTCCCCTATGGGTTCCCTGTGGTTTCCCCGCTCACTGACCACTACCCACTTGCTTTATGGGGTAAAAAACAAAGAAGGCATCTTGCCAACTCTAAGTTCACAGATTAATTTAAGCAATATCATAATTCTGTGCAGGTGTAGTAAATATCACATTATGTCACCCCTTATCTCATGGTGCAGCCTCAGTAGGTCTGCTTATCATTATGATTGTAAGAACTACTACCTAGGATCCTTGAGACTATTCTAGGAATAATCAAATACCTGGAAACTAAACATTGTCATGGCCATGGGTCCTGAGAAACTGAACTCTAAAAAGGATCCTTACATTCAACATGTTACTTGTTTTCTGGGGAAACAAAAATTCAATTAATCTCTTACAGGTTAAAGAACACCCCACTGTTATGGGGGAGGTACTGGGTTCCCCAGATAGGGGAATTCTGGATCTTTCAATTAGGAAAAAGGAAGGTTGAGAATGATATCTGTGGCCTTCAGGAGGAGGTCTCCAAATTAAAGACAGCGAAAGAACAAACCAAAAGCCGGGTGACAACTTTACACAGAGATAGATATAGAAGAACTTAAAGAGGCACTAAAACAGACTTCTCACCTCCTCCTCTCCCTCTGAGTACCAAGTCCCTGGAGTGACTTGGCTACTTCAATAGGAAAAGAGACCAAGCCACTGGAAGAAAAACTGCCTCCTCTGAAAAAGTAGTCTGGCTCAAATTTTTGAGGCTTGGAGGGTATAGAGAGTTTCCCCCCTCTATAGTATCTCCACTGAGGGTCACTCATATTGTAATGGCCTCTCATCCTGTAGAGATCCTCATAGATATTGATGCCATTGATGAAGAATGGGTCCCAGTGTCCTGAAAAAATTCATTTGGACAATCTCCAAGAAAAAGAAAGGAGTTTATTGGGGTAATGCACCCAGCAGATCTGCTCTCGTAGGAGGCAGAGCAATTAGCCAGGTTAGATGTCTGATCTGAACACAGCTTGACGGGATGGGGGAAGGAGAGCAAGAGAAAGGGGGGGAAGGCAAGCCTGGCTCTGGAATGCCTGGAATATCATTGAGATAAGGAAGGAATGGGGAAATATCCCATAGTTGGGGGATGCTTTGTGACTTCAATGCATAGTCTTCTTGGATCACTTTTCTGAGACTCATATCTCACATCCTGCATCCTGCTTGCTCCATCTGCCTCAACCACTCCTTTCCATCTTATCACTATGATGTCTGTCCTAAACCCCATTGCTTTTCTTGACTCCCTCCCTTGGTGTTCTAGAAAGGCTTCAGGAGTGGGAATCTCTAATCATATCAGCTTAGAGTTAAAAAACTAAGTTCACCTATATTTCTTTAGCAGTATTAAAGTCACATCTCAGGTAAAAAGTCATATTTTAGGTAAAAAGTCACATCTAAGCCTACAGAACTCAAAGCTTATCTTGAAGGTTTAGACTGCCAGCAGTATTCAAAAATTTAAAAAGTGTTCTGTGCTCTGTCATACTGGCTTTAGGAAGCTCATTTTAAGAAGGTAAGGAAAGAGTGTCCCCAGGTATTTTGCCCTCCACATATCCATCGATTTACTGTTCTGCTGGTGAAAGGCTTTCCCATATCTGGTGAAATTCTAGAATGTGGTTGCAGAGGAAATACAATCACTCCTTAACAAATTTCTTTGTATAATAGTAGTTTGTAGGATGATTTATCTTCTTGAATAGCTCTGAGGAGGAGGAGGGAAGCTATTGGGCTGGGAATAATTCACAGCCCTAATTTAGTCTGGCTTTTATATGATAATTTGAAGCACTAAAGCCTTGGGTGAGGAACTGAATGGTTTCTAAGTAGGATGAAAATCTGGGATAGGAGGGAAATCAGCCTTACCAAGGTTTTCAGGCATTGGAAGCCATTTGAATTTGGAGACTGGAGAGAGGCAGCATGGTTACAGAAGTGATCTCAGAATCACCTAAGCCTGAACATCTAGTTCAAGTCCATCCGAAATACCCTCTCAGCACAATGACTGTGTGATCCTCGGTATTTAAATCACTTTGTCTCTAAGTGTAAATTGCAAGAAAAATATGGAAAAAAATTGGAAAATTGGAGGCTTCCTTAAGAGACCAAGAAAATTTTTGCTCCACTTGGGCTTGATGTTTGACTGTTTTTCTCAACAGTTCTATCAAGTAGTTTCTTAATGTAAAGTTAGATGGACAGATATCCAAATTTATGAGAACAAAATTTGGGTTTAGAACTATAAGGGATTGTGATGCAAGCCCATATTGATGTGAAGAACTTTTTAGTGTCAAGGTTGTCTTCAAAATCTTCTCAGTCATCCACCTTTACCAGTTCTCAGTCTGCAGTCCATGTCAATTGACTTTATGATAACTTAAACAACTATTCCTGTAATCAGAGCTTAAAACAATGGTAAATTGCAATCCCATAAAGTCTTAAATAGCAAATAAGTATTGGCTGCAATATCCTTTGGAAAGGGCCATCTCAAAGTTGATTGAGTTATTAATTATCCAATTGAGTTATATAATTTTTCTGTCTTCTTAAAATATTTCCTCACACTCTGTCAACATACTTAAACCCTCTGAAACTGAAACAGAGGTATCCAGAACAACTATTTAGGGACAGGAGGGCTTTGGATAACCCCCATTTGTTCCCAAACCTTCTTATCTACTTTCCAGATTTTCAATCAAACTTTTATTTATCTTTCCAAATCTCTAGATCTCATTATTCAGATTATTCAGCTTTCCTTTATATTTTAATCATAATACAAGATAGTTCATAAATTATTACTTTTTACTGATATAACTGTCTTACTAAAATTCCATTCCAGCTTAAAGAAAACAAAGAGGTTAATGGCTAATCTCAAGACTGATGGATTTATATCTTTGTTTCATAAGCTTTTATAATTTTTCCCTAATTATATTCACTCTAGAAGAATGAGATACTTCAGGATTTGAATCTCACACATATGATAGGTTCAAACATTAATTTAACTTTTGCTTAGGTCATGGAATAATTACAAATTCAGATCAAAACAGCAAGATCTCTTCTGCTTTAGAGCTCATTACATTAATTTAGCAAAATATAATTATCTTGCAAATGAAAATTCAGTAGACCCTTTAAAAATCACACAAGAGATTATATATTTTTAAAAAACATTTTTCTAAAAATGTTTCCTCCTTCATTAAAAACAGTTTAAAACTTATTTTGGGGGGAGGAGCCAAGATGGTGGAGTAGAAAGACTCATGTATGCTAGCTCTGAATCCACAGCTCATAAATTTCCTGTAAGAAGAACTTCCCACAAATGCTAGATCACAGCAAGGTGCACAGAAACACAGTGGAAGAGATTTCCGTTCCAGAGAGCCCTGGAGAGCCGTCCCCAGGGGTCCGTCACACCCTGGAAAGTGGAGCCACCCCTATGCTGCCCTGGCCCTGTGGCCGAGAGGAGGAGATCCGAGCAGGCTTCAGGGACGAAACCTCTGGTGGCCGGGAAGGTCCCTCCGCCCACACACACTACAGGGCAGTGAGAGAGATGTCTGGGCTGGCCGAGAGGGGAGCGGGGTGTCTCTGTGGTTTGGGGCCCCTCAGAAGGCAATGGCGGAGGCAGTGGCAGAGGCAGCGGCGGGGCCAGCAGCAGAGGTAGCAGCAGCCCGGGACTCCCAGAGCAGCAGGCAGAAGTTCAGGTCTCTGCATAAACCCCCTCAGGGAGCTGAGCCTTGGAGACGGCCCTGCCTCCACCCTCTCCATTACTGAAGGTCTCTGCATAAAGCCCCTGAGGGAACTGAGCCTGGGAGGCGGCCCTGCCTCCACCCCAGCACCAGAACTTAAGCTCACATTGAATAGCAGCCGCTCCTGCAGCTGAAAGCCCTGAGACTGGGAAGCAGCATTTGCATCTCAGACCCCAAGCACTAGCTGGGCAGATCTAGGCAGGGGTGGAGAGGAATATCAGAAGTCAGGAAACTGGCTGGGAAAATGTGCAGAAAAAGGAAGCAGAATAAGACCACAGAGAGCTACTTTATTGCAGAAGAGATGTTCCTTCCCCCCTTCATTTCTGATGACGAAGTACAATGCCTGCCATCGGAGAAAGACGTGGAGGTCGGGGCCTCTCTACCCCAGACATCTGAGGTGGATGTCCAGTGGGCTCAGGCCATGGAAGAGCTCAAAAAGGATTTTGAAAAGCAAGTTAGAAAGGTAGAGGAAAAATGGGAAGAGAAATGAGAGAGATGCAAGAAAAGCATGAAAAATGGGTCAATACCTTGCTAAAGGAGTCCCAAAAAAATACTGAAGAAAATAACACCTTGAAAAATAGGCTCACTCAATTGGCAAAAGAGGTGCAAAAAGCCAATGAGGAGAAGAATGCTTTCAAAAGCAAAATTAGCCAAATGGAAAAAGAGGTTCAAAAGCTCACTGAAGAAAATAGTTCTCTCAAAATTAGAATGGAACAGATGGAGTCTAATGACTTTATGAGAAACCAAGAAATCACAAAACAAAACCAAAAGAATGAAAAAATGGAAGAGAATGTGAAATATCTCATGGGAAAAACAACTGACCTGGAAAATAGATCCAGGAGAGACAATTTAAAAATTATGGGACTACCTGAAAGCCATGATCAAAAAAAGAGCCTAGACATCATCTTCCATGAAATTATCAAGGAAAACTGCCCTGAGATTCTAGAACCAGAGGGTAAAATAAGTATTGAAGGAATCCATTAATCACCGCCTGAAAGAGATCCAAAAAGAGAAACTCCTAGGGACATTGTGGCCGGGTTCCAGAACTCCCAGGTCAAGGAGAAAATGTTGCAAGCAGCTAGAAAGAAACAATTCCAGTACTGTGGAAATACAATCAGGATAACTCAAGATCTAGCAGCTTCTACATTAAGGGGTCGAAGGGCATGGAATGGGATATTCCAGAAGTCAAAGGAACTAGGACTCAAACCAAGAATCACCTACCCAGCAAAACTGAGTATAATACTTCAGGGGAAAATATGCTCTTCCAATGAAACAGAGGACTTTCAAGCATTCTTGATGAAAAGACCAGAGCTGAAAAGAAAATTTGACTTTCAAACACAAGAATGAGAAGAAGCATGAAATAGGAAACAGCAAAGAGAAGTCATAAGGGACTTACCAAAGGTGAACTGTTTACATTCCTACATGGAAAGACAATATTTGTAACTCTTAAAACTTTTCAGTATCTGGGTAGTTGGTGGGACCACACACACACATGTACACACATGCACGCACACACACATACACACATGCACACGCACACAGAGACAGAGAGCACAGAGTGAATGGAATAGGATGGGACCATAGCTGAAAAGAAATTAAGGTAAATGGTGAGAGAGAAATGTAGTGGGAGGAGAGAGGGTGAAATGGAATGGGGTTAATTATATCTCATTCAAGAGGCAAGCAGGAGACTTTTTAGTGGAGGGAAAAAGAGGAGAGCTGAGAAAAAAAAAAACGATTAGTTTACCCTCATCACATTTGACTAAAGGAAGGAATAAAATGCACACTCATCTTGGTATGAAAACCTATCTTACAATACAGGAAAGTGGGGGAGAAGGAGATAAGCAGGGTGGGGGGGATGATGGAAGGGAGGGCAATGGGAGGAGGGAGCAATTTGAAGTCAACACTCTTGGGGAGGGACAGGATCAAAAGACAGAATAGAAACAATGGGGGGCAGGATAGGATGGAGGGAAATACAGTTAGTCTTATACAACAAGACTGTTATCGAAGTCATTCGCAAAATTACACAGATAGGGCCTATATTGAATTGCCTGCCTTCCCAAAGGGAATGGGTGGGGAGGGAGGGATGGGGAGAATTTGGAACTCAAAGTTTTTGGAACAACTGTTGAGTATTGTTCTTGCTACTAGGAAATAAGAAATACAGTTAATGGGGAATAGAAAGTCATCTGGCCCTACAGGACAAAAGAGAAGATGAGGACAAGAGAAGGGAGGGATGATAGAAGAGAGGGCAGATTGGTGATAGGGAAAATTAGAATGCCTGGTGTATTGGGGTGGGGGGAGGGGAGAAATGGGGAGAAAATTTGGAACCCAAAATTTTGTGAAAATGAATGTAAAAAGTTAAATAAATAAATAAATGAACAAACAAACAAATAAATAAATAAAAGATTTATTTTGATGTTCACTAAACTTTTATGAAGAAAATTAGTTAGAAACCTTTAAATGAGAGATATCTCTTCTTCCTTAAAGAAAAAAAGAAACCTTTAAAATTTGAATTCACTAAAACAATGTTGGTGTAGAGTAATACAAATTCCCAAAGTACTATAACAAAATTAAATTCTTAGCTATTGCAGAATTCCTAGATATCCCAAAATTCCTTAGTCAAAAATATGTTTGTGATAGATTTAATTTCTAGAAGTCCAGAAGGACATATCCAATTGATTTTACCTTATTACAATAACACATTTTCCTTAAATATATCTCTAGAAATGAAGTACATTCTGGCATTTCACATAGACAGTCCATAAACCTTTAAATTAACTTATATAAATACACCTTTAAATGAAATAAGCTTGAAAACTGAAATGAACGGACCGAGAGAAGCACAGGCAAGTATCAATTGGGAATTTTAAGAGTGTCTTTAACTGTCTCATGGGAAAACCCAGATGAGGCAGCCCCAAACTAAGGTGTGTGAGTGCATTTAAGCATTTCAGCACTTCCCGGTACAGCCTTGCAGTTTCTACAATAAACATTTCTAACAGAACAGTTCCAACAGGGGGGCCCAAGTTGCTGCTAGGCAAGGGGGGCCCAACAGAAAGTGGCTGCTAGCAACTCAACAGATATTTTGCAACCCGGGTGGAATAATGTTTTGACAGGGACCCAACAGAATGCTGCTGCTAGGCAAGGTTACCCAACCTTGCCCAGCACCCTAACAGATATCTCTCAATCAAGGGGCCCCAGGGAGGAATAATGTCCACTTCAAAAACCACACCTATATCTATATATCTATATCTATCTATGTATCTATGTATGTGTCTATGTATCCATGTATTTATCTATCCATCCATCCATCTATCCATTTATCTATCTATCCACCTACCTATCTATCATCTATCTGTCTATCTATCTATCTATCTATCTATCTATCTATCTATCTATCTATCTATCTATCTATCTATCTATCTAGGATTCCTATTTGCTCAATAGGAATTCTATAGCACAGAAACTTTTCCAGAGTTTATAAGAACTTTAGGTGAATGCATTTCCGAATCATTTTGCACAGAAAATTATTCATCTCAGACTTAATATGTAGAAACTATGATTTTAAACCACCATATATATTTTCATAATAACCAAGATTCCAAATGGAAAAATCTATCATAGTAAATATCAAATTATCTAATTTTATCACATTCTTTTAAAAGCCCAACTCATACAAGATACAAATTAAAATTGCTTTAACACTATTTCTACCTCACAATGGTCTCTCAAATTTCATAATCTAAGAGAATTTTAGAAATACAATACAATATAATACAGCAATAATACAAACAGTAATTTCAAATGACATCAGAGGCATTTCCAGATTATAACATATAGTAATTATTGATCTTATTGCTTTTGGTATTTAAAAAATCCCTTCAAAGTTAAAAATTACATTAAATTAAAGATAGATAATAATGTTATATCTAACATATGTCAGTCATTGTGTTAAACATTTTATAATCATTATATCATCTTGATTCCATAATAACAACCATTGTTATTTTTCCCTTCATAAATCAGGAAACATGGCAAACAGAGTTAACATACATTTTTGTAATTGGAACAGAGAAGTGTGGAATTCACCAAGAGCAGAGATGCTGGTGTACCCCTGGTGATAATTCTTGGAGGTAGGGCTTAGGGAGTGCTTGCTATAGGCCCAATCCATCCACTTTTCCCTTCCCCCACAGCTGCAGAATTTACAGAGCCTAGGGCAGTTTGCAGCTGCTAGGGCAGGGTGGGAAGAATGTATAGGACCTAGGTGACATTTCCAAGCTTTGCCAAGAAGGGTGGGGTACAAGAAGGGCACAGGACTGTCAAGATCACTGCCAGTCTGCGAGTGCCATGCCTACATTTCTCCTGCACTCTCCTCTTAATCTGATTTAGGATGAATGGGGTTAATATGAACCCTTGTGGCTGTTAAAAATCCTCATATTGAGATACCCTCTTAACTCTTGGGGAGGGAGCAGGGAATACTAAGTGATGAGGTTTGGGAGAAAGTGTTTTAGCAAGGTGAGTTCCTGGAGCCACCCACAGTCTCAGGAGTTTTCTCCAGCAATTACAAATTATCAGTTTCCAAACTTTTTTAATGATTAATCCCAGAATCTGCTAAGACATTTTTAGCTATTTATAATTTGCATTGTAATTCCAGGTTGGCCAGACCGGAACAACAAAGAAAAGAGTTTTACACTTTCGTTTGTTTATTTCTCTAGAATGTCCACTTCTAGCCCTTAGAAGTCTTTAGCTGCCAGCATTTTTTTTTATTTATTTAACTTTTTACATTCATTTTCACAAAATTTTGGGTTCCAAATTTTCTCCCCTTTTATCCCCTCCCCCACCCCAATACCCCAAGCATCTAATTTTCCCTATCTCCAATCTGCCCTCTCTTCTGTCATCCCTCCCTTCTCTTGTCTCCATCTTCTCTTTTCTCCTGTAGGGCCAGATGACTTTCTATTCCTCATTAACTGTGTCTTCTTTCCTAGTAGCAACAGCAATACTAAACAGTTGTTCCTAAAACTTTGAGTTCCAAATTCTCCCCATCCCTCCCTCCCCACCCATTCCCTTTGGGAAGGCAGGCAATTCAATATAGGCCATATCTGTGTAATTTTGTAAATGACTTCCCTGATAGTCATGTTGTGTAAGACTAACTGAATTACCCTCCATCCTACCCTGCCCCTCATTGTTTCTCTTCTGTCTTTTGATCCTGTCCCTCCCCAAGTGTTGACTTCAAATTGCGCCCTCCTCCCTTAGCCCTCCCTTCCATCATCCCCCCCACCCTGCTTATCTCCTTCTCCCTCACTTTCCTGTATTGTAAGATAAGTTTTCATACCAAGATGAGTGTGCATTTTATTCCTTCCTTTAGTCAAATGTGATGAGGGTAAACTAATCGTTTTTTTTTCTCAGCTCTCCTCTTTTTCCCTCCACTAAAAAGTCTCCTACTTGCTTCTTAAATGACATATAATTACCCCATTCCATTTCACCCTCTTTCTTCCCACTACATTTCTCTCTCACCATTTACCTTAATTTCTTTTCAGCTATGGTCCCATCCTATTCAATTCACTCTGTGCTCTCTGTCTCTGTGTGTGTGTGTGCACGTGTGTGTGCGTGTGCATGTGTGTATGTGTGTGTGCGTGCATGTGTGTACATGTGTGTGTGTGGTCCCACCAACTACCCAGATACTGAAAAGTTTTAAGAGTTACAAATATTGTCTTTCCATGTAGGAATGTAAACAGTTCACCTTTGGTAAGTCCCTTATGACTTCTCTTTGCTGTTTCCTATTTCATGCTTCTTCTCATTCTTGTGTTTGGAAGTCAAATTTTCTTTTCAGCTCTGGTCTTTTCATCAAGAATGCTTGAAAGTCCTCTGTTTCATTTGAAGAGCATATTTTCCCCTGAAGTATTATACTCAGTTTAGCTGGGTAGGTGATTCTTGGTTTGAGTCCTAGTTCCTTTGACTTTTGGAATATCCCATTCCACGCCCTTCGACCCCTTAATGTAGAAGCTGCTAGATTTTGAGTTATCCTGATTGTATTTCCACAGTACTGGAATTGTTTCTTTCTAGCTGCTTGCAACATTTTCTCCTTGACCTGGGAGTTCTGGAATTTGGCCACAATGTCCCTAGGAGTTTCTCTTTTTGGATCTCTTTCAGGTGGTGATCGATGGATTCTTTCAATACTTATTTTGCCCTCTGGTTCTAGAACGTCAGGGCAGTTTTCCTTGATAATTTCATGGAAGATGATGTCTAGGCTCTTTTTTTGGTCATGGCTTTCAGGTAGTCCCATAATTTTTAAATTGTCTCTCCTGGATCTATTTTCCAGGTCAGTTGTTGTTCCCATGAGATATTTCACATTCTCTTCCATTTTTTCATTCTTTTGGTTTTGTTTTGTGATTTCTTGGTTTCTCATAAAGTCATTAGACTCCATCTGTTCCATTCTAATTTTGAGAGAACTATTCTCTTCAGTGAGCTTTTGAACCTCTTTTTCCATTTGCCTAATTCTGCTTTTGAAAGCATTCTTCTCCTCATTGGCTTTTTGAACCTCTTTTGCCAATTGAGTGAGCCTATTCTTCAAGGTGTTATTTTCTTCACTATTTTTTTGGGTCTCCTTAATCAAGGTATTGACCCGTTTTTCATACTTTTCTTGCATCTCTCTCATTTCTCTTCCCAATTTTTCCTCCACCTGTCTAACTTGCTTTTCAAAATCCTTTTTGAGCTCTTCCAAGGCCTGAGCCCACTTGACATCCCTCTGGGGTGTCTGGGATACAGAAATCCTGACCTCCATGTCTTTCCCTGATGGCAAGAATACGTCCTTGTCATCAGATCCGCATGTCAGGATCATTTGCATTTGTTGGAAAAAACTCTCTATAGTCTTATTTTTCTTCCCTTTTCTAGGCATTTTCCCAGCCAGTTACTTGATTTCTGAGATTCCTGTCCACCCCCGCCTAGATCCGCCCAGCTAATGCTTGGGCTCTGAGATTCAAATGGGCTTTCCGCGCCCCCCGCCCAGCTGCTAATCAATGTAGCTTTAGTTCTGGTGCTGGGGTGGGGGCAGGGCCACCTCCCAGGCTCAGCTTCCTCAGGGGCTTTATGCAGAGACTTTCAGGAACGGAGCGGGTGGGCGGGGGCCTCCCAGGCTCAGTTCCCTCAGGGGCTTTATGCAGAGGCCTTCAGTAATAGAGCGGGGTGGGGCAGGGCCGTCTCCCATGCTCAGCTCCCTCAGGTTGTTTATGCAGAGACTTTCAGTAATGAAGATCCTGCCTGCTGCTGGGGGAGTCCCGGGCCGCCGCTGCTGCCTCCGCTGCCGCCCACGCCTCTGCCTCTGCCACTTCCTGCCCCCGTCTCTGCCGCCGCCGCTTCCTCCCGAGGGGGCCCGAGTCACGGAGACACCCCACTCCCCTCAGCCAGCCAGTCATCTCTCTCACTGTCCTGTAGCTTCTGTGGGCAGAGGGACTTTCCCAACTGCTGGAGCTTTTGTCCCTGAAGCCTGCTGTGGTCAGCTTCTCTGGGGCCACGGCCAGGGCAGCGCTGGGGTGGCGTCCACTTTCCGGGGCACAACGGACCCTGGGGACGGCTCTCCAGGGCTCTCTGGAACGGAAATCTGTTCCACTCAGTGGTCCAGAAATTATGGGGGTCTCTTTTTACATTAATTCTATGGGCTGTGGGTTGGAGCTCGTAAACGTGTGTCCTTCTACTCCGCCATCTTGGCTCCGCCCTCCCCCATCTTCTCTTTTGTCCTGTAGGGCCAGATAACTTTCTATTCCCTATTACCTGTATTTCTTATTTCCTAGTAGCAAGAATAATACTCAACAATTGTTCCTAAAACTTTGAGTTCCAAATTCTCCCCATCCGTCCCTCCCCACCCATTCCCTTTGGGAAGGCAGGCAATTCAATATAGGCCATATCTGTGTAGTTTTGCAAATGACTTCCATAATAGTCAGTTTGTGTAAGACTAACTATATTTCCCTCAATCCTATCCTGCCCCCCATTATTTCTATTCTGTCTTTTGATCCTGTCCCTCCCCAAGAGTGTTGACTTCAAATTGCTCCCTCCTCCCATTGCCCTCCCTACCATCATCCCCTCCCACTCTGCTTATCTCCTTCTCCCCCACCTTCCTGCATTGTAGCATAGGTTTTCATACTAAAATTAGTGTGCATTTTATTTCTTCCTTTAGCTAAATGTGATGAGAGTAAACTTCATGTTTTTCTCTTAGCTCTCCTCTTTTTCCCTCCACTAAAAAGTCTCCTGCCTGCCTCTTCTATGAGAGATAATTTGTCCCATTCCATTTCACCCTCTCTCCTCCCAATACATTTCTCTCTCACCGTTTACCTTAATTTTTTAAAGATATGATCCCATTCTATTCAATTCACTCTGTGCTCTCTGTCTCCGGGTGTGCGTGCATGTGTTTATGTGTGTGTGTGCGCATGTGAGTGTGTGTGTGTGTGTGTGTGTGTGTGTAATCCCACCAACTACCCAGATATTGAAAAGTTTCAAGAGTTTCAAATATTGTCTTTCCATGTAGGAATGTAAACAGCTCAACTTTGCTAAGTCCTTTATGACTTCTCTTTGCTGTTTACTTTTTCATGCTTCTTCTCATTCTTGTGTTTGAAAGTCAAATTTTCTTTTCAGTTCTGGTCTTTTCATCAAGAATGCTTGAAATTCATTGAAAGATCATATTTTCCCCTGAAGTATTATACTCAGTTTTGCTGGGTAGGTGATTCTTGGTTTGAGTCCTAGTTCCCTTGACTTCTGGAATATGCTATTCCATGCCCTTTGATCCCTTAATGTAGAAGCTTCTAGATCTTGTGTTATCCTGATTGTATTTCCACAATACTGGAATTGTTTCTTTCTAGCTGCTTGTAATATTTTCTCCTTGACCTGGGAACTCTGGAATTTGGCCATAATGTTCCTAGGAGTTTCTCTTTTTGGATCTCTTTGAGGCGGTGATCGGTGAATTCCTTGAATACTTATTTTGCCCTCTGGTTGTAGAATGTCAGGGCAGTTTTCCTCGATAATTTCATGAAAGATGATGTCTAGGTTCTTTTTTTGATCATGGCTTTCAGGTAGCCCCATAATTTTTAAATTGTCTCTCCTGGATCTATTGTCCAGGTCAGTTGCTTTTCCCATGAGATACTTCACATTCTCTTCCATTTTTTCATTCTTTTGGTTTTGTTTTGTGATTTCTTGGTTTCTCAGAAAGTCATTAGCCTCCATCTGTTCCATTCTAATTTTGAGAGAACTATTTTCTTCAGTGAGCTTTTGAACTTCTTTTTCCATTGGCTAATTCTGCTTTTGAAAGCATTCTTCTCCTCATTGGCTTTTTGAACCTTTTTTGCCAATTGAGTGAGCCTATTTTTCAAGGTGTTATTTTCTTCAGCATTTTTTTGGATCTCCTTTAGCAGGGTATTGACCCATTTTTCATGCTTTTCTTGCATCTCTCTCATTTCTCTTCCCAGTTTTTCCTCCACCTGTCTAACTTGCTTTTCAAAATCCTTTCTGAGCTCTTCCATGGCCTGATCCCATGGGATATCTATTTCGGTTGTTTGGGATACAGAGGCCTTGACTTCTATGTCTTTTCCTGGTGGTAAGCATTGTTCTTCCTCATCAGAATGGAAAGGAGGAAATACCTGTTCACCAAGAAAGTAACCTTCTATGGTCTTATTTCTTTTCCCTTTTCTGGGCATTTTCCCAGTCAGTTACTTGACTTCTGAGATTCCTCTCCAACACCGCCTCACTAGTGCTTGGGGTCTGAGATTCAAATGCTGCTTCCCAGCCTCAGGGCTTTCAGGGAGGGTGCAGGGCTGCTATTCAGTGAGACTAAGTTCTGGTGCTCAGGTGGGGGTAGGGCCGCCTCCCAGGCTCAGTTCACTCAGGGTGTTTATGCAGAGACCTTCCACAATGGACCCAAGCTCCCGCCTGTTCTGGGAGCCCCTGTGTGCTGCTGCCTCTGCTGCTGCCTCCCAAGGAGGCCTGAGTTATGAAGACATCCCTCTCCCCTCTTGGCCAGCCAGATAGGGTCTCTCACTGACCTGTAGCACCTGTGGGTTGAGGGAACTTCGCGGCCGCTCAAGATTCTGTTCCTGAAGCGTGCTCAGATCTGGTCCTCTCGGGGTCCACGCGGCCAAGGCTGGGCTGGGCTCCATTCCAGGTCCAGTGTGCGGTGGATCTTTGGGGTCAGTTTTTCAGGGCTCTCTGGAACAGAAATCTCCTTCACTCCATTGCTACTCAGCTTCCACTACTCCAGAATTTGTTGGGAGTTCTTTTTACAGTTAATTTATGGGCTGACATAACAGATTTTATTCCATTCCCTTATTTTAGCTTTTTAAGAATCTTCGTGTATCACGTGTGTTTCTTGTAAATAACACATTATTGGATTCTATTTCCTAATCCAGTCTGCAATCATCTTCCATTTCATGAGTGAGTTTATTCCTTTCACATTCATGGTTATAAATGATTATGTATCCTACCATCTTATGCATTTTCCTCTCTTTGCCACTGTAATGGTAATGTGAAAGGGAAAATCTTTCCCATTCATTAATAGGTCCATGTGACCTGACTAGATCACATGGAAGCCTAAATCACATGTGGTGGGAGGAGCTTGCTGAACAGGTGAAACAGGAAGGTTGGAGCAGAGTTGAGAGGAAGTTGGTCCGTCTAATCAGAGCTAGGAAGGACACAGACAGGCAGGCACAGCTTAGGCTCCTGAGTATTTTGTTTGTGGGAAGGTCCCTGCAGGGGACAAGGAGGCTTGGGAATGGTTTTGCCCCCTGAAGTGATAACCTGTATTGACCTCTTGGTTTCTATGATGGGTTTTGCTTTCTGGTTCTGGGATTTGGCTTTCTGGTGTCTAAATAAATGGTTTTCTTCTGCTTTCTATATGAAGATTCTGTTATACTTTACAATGGAGTACTGTGCTGGCATAGTCATAGTCACCACCAGTGCTGTGAATATTGCTTTGGCAATACAGCCACCCTTCCCTAGTTCATTCTTTACAAATAAGATGGTGGCAAGTAAGGAGTTTGGTAAACCCATTTGTTCAATTGTTTTTCAATTGTGTCATGATCTGATGATCTACATCTGCTTCCTTGTGATGATTTTCTGCCACTTACTTAGTTATCAATCACATCATACTCTTTCTTTCGTTCCTTTTAATCTCTCCATTCACTTTGCAATATTGGAGTTTGTTTTGTATAACTACTACCTCCCTGAATCTACTCTCTCTCTTAATCCTCTTGTCTGCTCTCCTTGTTCCTATATTGAGTTTAATGTATTTCTATAAGAAGCTCTTTATCTACGTGCCCAATCTTTTTGTGCAATTCATATGAAAATGAGGTCCATGAGACTTGCTGTCCATCTCCTTCCTCCTTGTTCATAGTCTTCATCTTGTATACCCCAATTGTGTAAGACAGTAGATTCCATCCACTTCTCCCCATTTTTCCCCTAAAATATTCCCTTTCCTTCCCTTTTCTTTCATTCCTATATAATTCAAAATGGAACAAAATAACCCCCATTTTCTCTATTTTATTCAATGATGCTTGACAAGGACATTAGGGCTGGGGGGGACATGATTTTTTTCCCCTAACCCTATTTTAATATAAACACTTCATCATCCTTCGGTCTCTTTTCTAATTGTTCCAATGTATTTACCCTTCTATGTAAAGTCCCTTCTGGTTCTACCTCTATAATCTATAATCTTAGTCTGTGTGGGTACTCCCTTGAAAGAAGATTTTAACCTCTTATCACTAGTCCTTTGTGATTCTTGCCCACCTTAAAATTCTTAAGGCTTCCTTTGAATTCTTTTAATATTTTAGGGGTACCAATGTGGCACTTTAGACTATCCTGTTTATTCTTATTCTTAGTAAATGAAGTACTCACTTCCTTTTTGTGGTCATACACATACCATATCATAGTCATATGGTATAATGGAAAGAGCACTAAATATGGAGTCAGAAAAGAAGGGTTTCACTCTGTCTCAAAGCTGCCACTTAATAGCAAGATCCCGACCTTCCTCCTGCCTCAGTTTTCTCATTTGTAAATTGAAGGGATTCTTGGAATACAGAGTCTTTAAGGTCTCTTCTAGTCTTAAATTCTCTGATCTTTTGTCTTTTATGTCATATCTCACAGGAAAGTCATTGTTGGTAAGATGACTTTTTTTAAAAATTTATTTATTTAACTTTTAACATTCATTTTCAAAAAATTTTGGTTTCCAAATTTTCTCCCCATTTGTCCCCTCCCCCACCCCAAAACACTGACCATTCTAATTGCCTCTATCACCAATCTGCCCTCTCTTCTATTATCCCTCCCTTCCCTTGTCCCCATCTTCTCTTTTGTCCTGTAGGGCCAGATAACATTCTATACCCCATCACCTGTATTCCTTATTTCCTAGTAGCAAGAACAGTACTCAACAGTTGTTCCTAAAACTTTGAGTTCCAACTTCTCTTCATCCCTCCAATTCAATACAGGCCATATCTGTGTAGTTTTGCAAATGTCTTTCATAATAGTCATGTTGTGTAAGACCAACTATATTTCTCTCCATCCTATCCTGCCCCCCCATTGCTTCTATTCTCTCTTTTGATCCTGTCCCTCCCCAAGAGTGTTGACTTCAAATTTCTCCCTCCTCCCATTGCCCTCCCTACCATCATCCCCCCCACCCTGCTTATCCCCTTCTCCCCCACTTTCCTGTATTGTAAGATAGGTTTTCATATCAAAATGAGTGTGCATTTTATTCCTTCCTTTAGTCGAATGTGATGAGAGTGAACTTCATGTTTTTATCTCACCTCCCCTCTTTTTCCCTCCACTAAAAAGTCTTTTGCTTGCCTCTTTTATGAGAGATAATTTGCCCCATTCCATTTCTCCCTTTCTCCTCCCATGGACCTTTCATGTCAGTTTTTCAGGTCTCTCTGGAACAGATATCTCCTCCACTCCGTTGTTTTGTGGCTTCTGCTGCTCCAGAATTTGCTGGGAGTTCTTTTTGACAGGTATTTTATGGGCTGTGGGTTAGGAGCTAGTATGTGTGTATCTTTCTACTCCGCCATCTTGGCTTCTCCCAGATGACTTTCTTAATGTCATCTATTGCCTAGGCTCCCCCACCAAAAAAAAAGAAAAAAGAAAAAAAAATTTGACCCTGGGCTCATATAAAACCTGGATTCATCTTAAGATAGCCTGACCTTCTAGTGCAGTCAAGATTTTCTCACATTTTATGGGTTGTTATATACCCCAATATTGGAGTCCTGGGAAAATCTTTTAAAGTTTAAGTTTGGCTCATGTCTAGGGTATGCCCAAAAGAGACTAATAGGGTCCGTTTCTAAAAAGGTACTCAATATACAAAATCAATATCTGGTATAAAACAGCCATTTGTTTTCTCTGCCATAAAATAAATGATTAAAACACAAAAAACTCTTTAGTATAGCTTCTTAACAAATGCTTAAAACATAAAACATTAACCCATCATATCTATTATATATTTTACCAGGAGGCAAGAAAGACTTTGTGAGACTGCTGAACTGTTATTTTGACTTTATTCTATTAAAGTTTGGTGCAAAACAAAACAGTTTAAAAATATCATAATAAATGAAAAACATAATTTAATTCATGACAATATGCATAAGGTACATTTCAAGCAATTGTTAAAATAGCAAAGTGTAATAGATGAATGCTTGTTTTGAAATGCATAAATACACAATAGTGATGTGAAAATACAAATATTTTTTAAAATTATCTGCATAGAAAAGGCATGCTTCTCATGTCCTATTATGTCATGTGTTATATTTCATATGTTTATTACCTATGATATGCTCTATATGTCTTTGTTCACCTAATAACATCCTGTGCCATGAATTTATGAGTTTTCTCATTAAGCTGACAGTACCTAGACTCAGTTGTTCTAAATTTTAACTTAGAAATACAGATTCACTACCAGGTTGCATAGACTTCACAATTAATGCATCCTCTGTATACTCCATACTCCTATTATTATAGATGCTTGGGCACTGTTCGATATTTTGAACTTTTTTCAGCTCTGACAGTTTCAAGCCCAGAATATTGTTTCACAAAAGAGTGAAGACTGACCTGTTATATTTAGCAAACTAAAATCACATAAAATAGCTGCAGTTCCTTCTTTAATCCTGGAACTGTTAGGTTTATCTGAACCTCAGTGGTTTTTGACCTTCAAAGAGTTTTTGCCAATCTAGTTAAAATGTCATTAAACTGTTGGAGGATGATGCTGCTTAGGTAATAGTTAAATGATAGCTTAAGATGCAAAGAGGCATTTCATTCTTTGCCCTGCACTGATGGCAGTTCTTGACAATTAAGCCAAATTTTCTCATGCTATTTATAGGGAAGCAGTCTAGTATGACTCTGTGAATAAAATACTGACTAGCAAACCAGGTGAAATATTTCTCCCTCACTAAAAAAACAATTTGAGGCTGAAGCCATAAAAATTGCTGTGGTCTGATTCATCAACCAGCTATTGCTTATAATACAGAAGGTTAAGTAGTTGTTCTGCCCCACAAGAGCCAATAGGCACTCCTTTAGCACAGGACTAAAACCTAGCTGGTTGGATACAGAATTGCTTGGAGACCCATGTCCATGGGTTCAACTTAGATACATACTGTCTGAGCACCTCACAAAGTCCAGATCTTGTGGCCAATGAAGTTTAATCCTTTATTCCCCTTACTTTCAGGATGATCCTGTCAGTGATTATTTTCTTCTCCTAGAAAAACTGCAATCACAAGAAACAATCTAGGACAACTGGAACTGACTGAGGAACTCTGATTCTGATTTCTCTAGGTTATCCTCCTATCTGTTAGATATTTTCTGTTCAGTCTCCTTTGCTGATTTAAGTTCTATTTCATGGTCCTTAAGCATGAGCATATCCCCAAAACTCTATAGTAGACCCTCTATTCCTTTTCTACCCTCTGTCACTTCCTTAGTGACCTCATCAGCTTCCATGGATTTAATTATCATTTCTCTGTAGATAATTCCCAAATCTACCTTTACAGTCCTACTTTCTCTCCTATGTTCCGGTCATTCATTTCCTGCTGCCCAGTGTCCATGGCCCATAGGCATCTCAATATCGACATGTCTAAAAGGGAACTTATTATTTTTTTCCTCCTGATCCACCCCTACTTCCGAAATTCCTAATTTATATTAAGAACACTGTCATTCCATTCTATTTCATTGCAACCTGAGTGTTGACACCCCACTTTTCTCACACTAGCTCAGGGCCTTATCAACTCTTACCTAAGCTATTGCAATATCCTATAGAGGGAAGAGTATTCAATAGAAGAGAGTGATTAATAACACCATCAAATACTGCAGAAACATGAAGAAGAATGAGGATTGAGAAAAGAACATCAAATTTGGCATTTATGATACCATTGGTAAATGCCTACCAAAAAAACAGCTGAACAAACTGTGGTACACTGATGTCATGGATCATTATAATGACTATAGAAGAGCACTGAAAGACATAAACTGGAGCAAAACTAAGTAAATAGAGTCATGAAAACAATACAGGATGACTACAACAATGTAAATGGAAAGAAGAACTACACAACCACTGAAAATGAATGTTGTAATATTACAGAAAACATGCTGGGCTCCAAAGAGGAGATAGGAGAAGACATTTCTCCTCACTCTTTTGCAGAGGTGGAAAGGAGTCTGTGGTTGTTGAATATTATATATGTTGTCATATTTTTTCTAATATATTGATTAGTTTTGTTGATTTTTCTTTTCTCTCTCCTTCCTTACTTCCACCTCCCCTTCCTCTTCTTTCTTTCTTTTCTTTTTTCCTTCCTTTTTTCTTTCTCTCTACCCCTCTTCCTCTCCCTCCCTCTCTCTTTCTTCCTTCCTTTCTCTTTCTTTTCCTTTCCTTCCTTCCTTCCTTCCTTCCTTCCTTCCTTCCTTCCTTCCTTCTTTCCTTCCTTCCTTTCTTTTCTTTCTTTCTTTCTTTTCTTTCTTTCTTTCTTTCTTTCTTTCTTTCTTTCTTTCTTTCTTTCTTTCTTTCTTTCTTTCTTTCTTTCTTTCTTTCTTTCTTTCTTTCTTTCTTCCAGGAAGGAGAAAGGTGAGACATACAAGGGAATTTTTAGGCAACGCAAAAATAAAAAATATCAATAAAATCTCATTTTAATAAACAAACAAAAAGATATCCTTGGTAACTCTGGAAACAGTAGTTTCAGTTAAGTGATAAGGTTGGAAGCCAGTTAGCAAAGGACTGAGAAGTGAGTAATAAATGAAATGGAGGCATTGGGCATAAAAACCTTTTTTTTTTTTTGTAAGTTTGACTAATATAGGAAGGGAACATATAAGATGGGAAAAACTTGGGTATGTTTATAGAACACCAGGGAAGGAGCCTGTTGATAAGGATACATTGAAGAGTAGAGAGGAGGATAATCGTCCGAGCAATCTTTAGGAAAAGACAGGAGAGGACTGGATGAAGATATAAGTAGAATGGTTGGCCATAGTGAGAAAGTGAAGGGATGGTGTCAATGGTTTTTTGAGTTGAAGAGAAGAAAATAATGACAGCTATTTTCTCACTTAAATATGAATCAAAGTCCTCAGCTGTGAGGAGAGGGAGTGCGGCTTGAAAATAGAAGAGGTTTGGTATGCCCTCTGTGAAGAATAAGGTAGAAAATCAATTAGGAAGAAGTAAAACGAAGTTTTGTTGAGTGGAAGATTCAGTGGACATTAGATTGCATACATTTGTAGTGAACCCAATTGAGTTGACTGAACGAATTCCTCCAATTTCATTTAGCAGCATGTGAACAGACACAGAAGCAGCAGACACTACCTTACTAAATTTTGGGTTTGGCAAGATGTGCGGTAATAGGACAAGGCAGCAGAAGATTAGAAAGCAGAGCATAGTGTGGAGCTGGATTAGTTGAGATTGACAACCCGAATGTATGTAGCCAGTGTAGGGATAAGTGCCTGAAAAAGTGCCAAGAGGTGGATTGATTGAAGGTCACCCCGAGAAGGATGAGATAGGTTTGGGAGGAGTAAGGCATAGGGAGAGATGGAAAAAATAGAATGTGATTGCAGAAAGAAATGTCAGATTCTTTAATCATGGAAGTAGAGCACTTGTGGATAATGGCAAAACCAAGGGTGCGACCATCCTTGTGTGCAGCCGAAGTATGGAGAGTTGAGGAGACTGAGGAATTGAGAAGTTAGTTAGAGTGACTGAAGGGACTTCAACATGTGTAATGAACTCCTCAAGTATTAAAGCAGCAATTGATCTGCAGAAAAAGACTGGGAGGGAGGTATTCCTGGAGAAAGGAGATTCAGTGTGCGTGTGGGAGGTGGGTGGGTAGAGGGAGGTTGATAGGTAATTGCTAATAGGAACTTGATTGGGTAACACATTTACACGGAGGGCATCTCAGAGGAATAGTTTGCTAAGTGGTTGGTGGCGGAAGAGTGTGGAAGTGGCAGTAAGGCACTAGCATTGTATATCCCCCTTCCATATCACTATGTGCAATGGTTGGGGTTGAGATTGGGTTTGAGGGCGGGAACATGGTAATGAAATTACTGGGGGAGTGGCAAGGGATACTTTGTTACGGAGAACAGATTTCTGTGAATGAGGGGAGATAGAAAGGAATATAAATTAGCACAGTGGAAGGAGCAGGCTGGACTAGAGTGAGATTTGGCAGGACTAGATTCAAAGCGGATAGCTTTGAGGAAAGGATAGGGCATGGAATTGGCTCCCAGTCTGCCAGCTACTTGCAAAACAGAGTGAAGAAGGGTTATACTATTTGATTTAGGGCACGAGGGTAAAGGAAATTGCTTTCGTTCTATCGCGTGGGATCAAAAACTATCCTCCCACAAGAAGACCCCAAACTCCAATCCGGACTTCGGCGCTCCAGCAAGCATTTCACGCTAAGCCAATTGGCACTCAGGAAGCAGCTACTCCCGCGCGTCTTTCAAAGGCCGAGTGGGAACCAATGAGCAGTTGGAGGCAGAGCCTGACGTCAGAGCGGGGCGGTAAAATAAAGCAGGGGCATCTGATTGGCTGCCGGGACATGCCCTTTCCCCGCCTCACAGAAGGAAGGTACCAATGAGCTCGCGGGAAGCGGGAGAAGGCGGACCCTTCAAGGGAAAGGAGCCGAAACTACGTTCCTGACGTCGGGCTCCCGGCAGCCTCGCTGGGAAGGTGATGAAGGTGGTGAGTCTGGCTGCCGCGGGGCGGGGATCCCGAGAGACGAAGCCCGCCCGGCTCGGTGGATTGGCCACCCGGTAGCTCCTCAGGTCGGGGCACCTGGTCGTGGTGACTCCACTCTTTCCCTCGACCCCGGGGGCTGGGCGTAGGCAGGGCAGGGCCCTTGGCCGGTCGCTCTCCCTCCGGTTTCACCTTAACTTTCTGCTCGCGCCGCAGGCCGCTGGGCGGAGGACCAGACCTGGGGCTGGGCGGAGCATTCCCCCGGGCCCTGGGGCAGAGTTGTCCCAGGGATGGAGACCCAGGACTAGGCAGGGGGCGGGGTTCCCGAGGTGGGTAGGGTTGGGAGTGGGGCAACTGCAGCACGAGGGGCGGGGCCTTGGGGGAGGGGGAAAGAGCTCTACCCCCCAACCCCCCTTTAGCTGGGACAGTCAGACCTTTGGCTTACCGCGGTAGAGTATCTGTTTCACTGAAGCCTTTAAGTTATCTTGGAGAAATCCTACCCTGGAGATATTTGCATAGTTGAACTTGTCCAGCGGCTACTGAAAAGGGGTAGGGGTCCAAGCAGCCCGATGTCTGTGTGAATCTTGAGGGCTCAGTTAATAGCCATTTGTGACACCTGGAGGGTCGTGATGCCCTGTCAGCATCCCTGGAGACGGTCAACTAGTTTCCCAAGTACATGCCCAGAATACCTACCTCAGGCACAGTTACCTTCTTTTTGGCTTACGTTGCTTTTAAGGATATCTAACCAATAACATCTAAGCAGTTATTTTTATGTTGGAAGCAAGCTTTTGCTACCGTAGCGCTTACACCACTTAGCACTTTGGTAAGACTGTTTTCTTTTGAAGCCTAGTACAATGCAGAGTGAGTTTGACTCATCAGATGAAGAGCCAGTGGAAAACGAACAGACTCCATTTCAAGTATCATGGTAAGTTTTTATACTTCATTAAAGAAAAGCATGTATTTTGTTAAGAACATTCTGTTAAGATTTTGGCATATGACTGAGCATGTAGTAGAAAGAATGGGGGACTTGGAGTCAGAAGAGACGTGGTTTAAATCTTGCCTCCGACTGTGGACAAGAATCATTTAACCTCTTTTAGCTTCATTTCCTTATCCAAAAATTAAACAAATATCTGTGATACTTATCTCTCAGGATTTTTCTGAGGGCCAGATGGGAATGTGTGAAATGTTCCGCAATCCTTAAAGATGCTAGCTAAATTATATTAGCATTTTGGAAGTATAAATATATAAATATAAGTATAAATTTGCAACCACTGATTATATACATTGCTTATAAGGAAAAAAACCCTTCATTTCCCTCCTGTTTTATAATTTAGAAAAAACTAAAGTAGAAGCACATAGGAAATAGGAAGCATAGGCAAAACTTTAATTACTTTTATCTTGATATCTAAATGTTTTGATTAGTCATCCATTAAAGATTTTGGCTGAATTAGAGGAACTGGAAATTTACTAATTTATCATTTTAATCTACCCTATTCTGATGATTTATTCTGGGATAGAAGTCTGGGTTTTTCCAAATAAATTCTAGCAGGTCCCAAACCATGCTGGAAAATTCAACCATAAGTCCAACTATGGGCTGTTAACTGTTTTCTGAAACATGTTCCACAGTACCTTAAGACTAGCTACCTAGACAGGGCTTGTGCTCTGCCTTAGAGAAAAGTATATATTTGACATCTAATTCTACCTCTTTCAGTTGAACCACATGCCATATATTACTCAGAACCATAGTCAAAACTGGTGGCTGGCAAAGGTAAGAGCCACCAGAAAATTCTGCTCTCTGTGGCATATAGGTGTTTATTTTTATAAAAGCTCCCTTATGTCAAGTTTCTTATGTAAAGTCTCTAGTTGATAGCATCACACAGGAGGCTGCTGAATAGAACTGGAGGAAGACTCATAGCTGTACTATGATGTATGATGAATTATGTATTACTAATTTATGTTATCCAATTTTAATTGAGCCCTCAATATAGTAAGGCTGTTCTTTTATTTCATCCTCATTCTCATTTTCTCCACATAGTACCGTCTCTTCCCTCTTCATGCCTTCTATACCTTCTTCGTTCCCCACTCTCTGATTTGAAGAATTTGATTATTATTTTATTTTATTGAAACAATTGAGGCTATTCTCTTCATTTCAAAACCACTTGACCCCAATCCCCACCTTCTCCTTTTTTCTATTATCTCTCAAAAAAGTGCTCTTCTTGCTGAGGCCTCCACATATATTTGAATCCATCCCCTTCTCTAGCATTTCAGTCTCTCTTTGTCTAAATTTCAAACTCTCCCTTTCTATTGGTTTGTTCCCTGATACATTCAGACATACTCTAAAGCTTCACAATCCTTAAAAAACCTTTACTAGTCCCTCATGCTATCATCCTATATCTCTTTTCTTTTCATCGGCTAAACTCTTTGAAAAGACTGTCAGTACTTACTTTTTCTTCGTCTTTCCTCACTCCTCAACATTTTGCAACCCAGCTTCTAACCTCATCATTCCACTAAAACTGCTCTCTAGTTTCCAGTGATCTCTCAATTGCCAAAGCTGATGGTCTTTTTTTCAGTCCTAATTCTTCTTGACTTTTCTGTTGCATCTGACACTATTGACCATCCTTTGTTTTATCCTGGATACACTCTTTTTTTCTGGGGTTTCACACTACCATTCTCTCCTTCTTAGTTTCCTTTGATGGCTCATTACCATTATCACATCTCCTTACTGTTTGTATATCACCAAGGTTTGGTCCTAGGCCCTATTTGCTCTTTATATCCTCTTATCAGCTCCCCTAGATTTTTCTACATCTATATAGATGAATCATTATTTTTCCTTCCACATCCACCCCTCTTATAAACTTTCTATTTCTGTTGAAGGCACAAACATTCTTCCAGGCTCCCAGGTTTTTGTCTTTGGTATTATCCTAGACTCCACATTCTCCCTCATATCACATATCCAATTAGTTGCCAAATCTTACTGTTTTACCTCCACAACATCTCTTGGCATCAACTCTTTGTCTCTATTTACTAAGCTCTCACCTCATTTCAGGCGCCCTTACTGACTCCTAATTGGACTCCCTGTCTAAAATATCTTCTCCATTGCTGCCAAAATAATTTTTCTTAAGGCCAGATCTGACCATCTCACTTTCCTATTCAACTCCAGGGGATCCCTCTTGTCTCTAGGGTAAAATATAAACTATTCTGTTTAGCTTTTAAAAACCTTTATAACCCATTCCAAATTTGTCATTTTTAGACTAAATGGATATTTTTCCTGACCAAACCAGCTGCCTTTCTGGTTTCTCACACATAACAATTCATCTTCTCTATGTCTCTGTACTTTTTCACTGGCTGTGTCCCTGTGCCTGGAATTCACTTTCTCCTCAACTTTGTTAGAGTCTAACAAAGTGCCTGACAAATAACAAATGCTTAATAAATGTTTTTTGATTGAACACAATTTTCATACTAGGCCTAAGGAGCTTATAAATGCCTTGTCTTGGATCTCCTTAGGATCTGTTAGCAATAAGGTGACATAGATCGTTATAATATGTGTAAAGCCCTTTTAGGGCAGCTAGGTGGCACAGTGAATAAAGTGCTGTGCCTTTGGAGTCTAGAAGACCCAAATTCATACCCAGCCTCAGACAACTTACTAGCTGTGTGACCCTGGGCAAGTCACTTAACCTTCTTTACATCAATTTCCTCATATGTTAAATGAACTGGAGAAAGAAATGGCAAACCACTCCAGTATCTTTGCCAAGAAAACCTCCAAAGGGGTCACAAATAGTCAGCTACAACTGAAACATAAAAACCAACAACAAAGCCTTTGTAGACCATGTTACAAGTAAAAATCTATTTATAGCAAATACAGCAAAGAAGGGATCCTTATGTATATCTATACAAATGCAAATTTTACTAATAGTGCTTTGATACTGTAGCCATCAGTACTGTCAAACAAATGTTTTCTTTAGTCCCTTTCCACAATTCCCACTTTACCTGTGAAAGCACCACAGCAGTATGAGGTGCTTTTGACTTTGTAGACAAAGAAGTAAAAAAAATTGATCTTCTTTTGACTTATTCTTAAGTAGCAATTAACTTCCAGTTCAAATAGCATCTTCAAATGTCCTAACCATCTAAAACAAACTCTGCTTCATTTCCTAATATATCAACAAAACCCAAATATTCCCCAAAACCCAGGAGCTAAGAAGAGATAGGAACATTACATCTCTCATTTTCCCCCTTGGTCTTGAGGGTTTTTTTTTGTTTTGCTTTTTTTGCTAGTTTGTTATGAACAGGCTATATATTAGTTGCTAGTACTACATGCTTATGTCTTACACACCAGGAAGAGCAGAATTTTCAGGTATTAAAATGTAAATTGATATGTACTTGCTATATGTTTAAATGTTTTATGCTGGTTGTGAATTGTATATATTATTAAAGTCATAAGGCTATTTTTTTTTTAAAAAGTGCTTTAAAAAGTAGAAAGTGCCTAATTACTCTAGACTTTGGATATGATTAACACGCGGATTATTTTCATCATCTGGATGCTCTAAATTTTTAATATTTCTTACAGTAACAGTCAACACTTTTTGTTTCTTTTTAGGCTACCCTTATCCCTTGTGAATTGTTCTCAGTTTCTAGGTTTATGTTCTCTTCCAGGTGGGTAACACTGCGGCTAGAGTTCTACTGGTACCATTAAAGCATTTACATTATTATTTAATCTCTGTTGGTTATTCACCATATCAAACACTAGAGGAATTTTATATATGGCAACTTTACTGTTTTGTAGAAAGCTATATAAGTATGTTTACTTTGGGGAATCACAGTGATGGAGGATATTGAGGGACCACATATATACGTGTATCCCTCAGACCCTCCCAGTTCCAAAGTTACACCTCTTTATAGAGCTTTGGAAAAGTTGCAGATGTTAATTGAAAACGAAAAACAAACTAAAAGGCAGGAAGATTTGGCTTTGATTGAGTTAGAACCACAGGACACAGGAATAGGAAGCTGATTTCTTTCCAGGTCGGGATGAAGGCCACAAGCAGCCATTTGTGGTACTTACTTTTAAGAATTGGAGCTATGCTTGTCTTGTCCTTGTATTTATGGAACAGTAGAGAAACTTAGACAAAACTTATGAAAATTGCCATTTTCAAGGATTAGTAGAGAGTTCTCTGAACTTTACAGGTTACATTAGATCATTTCAACCCCGAAAAAATATGTTGAAAAATAGTGATATAAGCTGGGTTTTAAAAAAGATGCCTTTGGATTTTTTTTTTTTTAAAATTCAAGCTACATGAAATTAAAAGAACTGTAATTTTTAGAAAGCCTGTGATCAATGTGGAGGGTAAATCATTTTAGTAGAACTGAATCATATTAAATATGAGTCTTTCCCTTCTACTGGTTTCCTCTAAGCCATCTCTACCCCTTCAACCACAGCCTCCTCTGGTATAACACATAGAAGAACTTTGGATTTGGAGTTGGAGAAGATTTGCATTAGAATCCTAGGTCTGCTACTTTCTACTTATGTAACCTTGGGCAAATAACAGCCTCTTATGGCCTTCATTTCTTTGTCTGTTAAATGAAGAAGTCGTTGGACTAGATGATTTTTAAGGTTCCTCAGAGCTCTGAAATCTATAATCATTACTTTTCATGCCCCTTACTACCTCAGTTGTGCCTCTTCTCTACTTGCTTTTTGATTCCCTTTGGTCTTAAATCAATCAATCCATTTTCCCTTTCATCTAGACCAGCAGCATCCAAACTTTGGGACATGTAATCCTGTCAAAAAACTTTTTTTAAGCATGAATACCAAATGCATATGTAGTTCTACATGTTAATATCCTAGTAATTGTGTAATTTAGAAATATAAAAGTAGATATTTTAATAGGATGATATAAAGGTGAAGTAATAATGTTTTGAAAATATTTGATCCAAAAATGATTTGCTTTCTCTGAAATATTATTAATAATGGTACTTTTGATGAAAGCAATTGTGACTGAAAAGGCTTTGTTATTTTTGAAAATTCTGATTTAAGAACAAGAAGTGCTTATTATATACCAGACACTGTGCTAAGCCCAGGAGATGGAAAGATGAGGTAAAAAGCCCCCATAATTCTAGGAACTTACATTCTAATGTAAAAGACAATATGCAAATAACTGTGCATTAGATGTACACGGGGAACATTAGAAGTAATCTTAGAGGGAAGGCATTATTAGCATTGAGGGGAACCAAGGAAAGCTTCTTTCAGAAGGTGGAATTTAAGACTTGAAAAGAGCCAGGGAAACCAGAAATTGGAGGTGAGGAGAGAGAACATTCCATTTAAGGGGGACAGTTAGTGAAAAAGTTGGGATATGGAATGTCATGTTTGAGGAGCAACAGCAAGGAGACTAGTGTGTCTGTATGGTAGAGTACAAGGAGGGGAGAGTAAGGTATAAAAGACTGGAAAGGTAGGAAGGGGCCAAATGAGGTAAGCAAGATTTGATTTGATTCTGGAAGTAATAGCCACTGGAGTTTATTGAATTGAGGGGGATAGGATAGGGATAGGGATAGGGGGATGGTCAGTCTTAGGCTTTAAAAAATAAGTTTGTGAGCTGAGAGGAAGATGGGGTGAGAAGCATATAAAGATGCTAGAGTAAAAGGATTTTTCAGTGCTTCAGATGCGCAGGTCAAAGTCTATCACATGTAGAAGGGAAGATTAAGAGTGAAGTTAGGTAATTTGTATGTTAGCAGGTAAAAGGGGAGGCAGTGTCTTTGTGCTGTAGGTAAACCCTGAGATTAGATATTACAAGGAGGGTATAATATAGCCCAGTTTTCCTATCCTCAGTTAGTCCTTGGATTATACCATTGCAGTTGTGAAGTAATCAGTCTGGAGACAAGTGACCTAACTACTGAGCATTCTGGCTTAGACTCATTACTTAGCCTGTACTCATAGATCCAAGGTATTGCCCTCACCACTATCCTAGACTTCCTACTATATCTACCTATATATCTATATCAGTCTACCTAGTAGTATTACATTGTCCTTGCCCCAAATTCTCCCATGTCTTTTCATAATCTGATTCCACTTTATCTGCCTATTTTGAACCATCCACAGAAGCCAGTCTCATTCCATTCCCAAATGCCTTGAATCATTTTTGAGAAAGTGCTATTTGAGACCCAGAGCTATGCAGTTATTTAGAAAGACATAACATGGATCAGACCTGTTGAAAGTAATCCTCAAGGTGTTGTTCCCCTTCATTAACTTTTTGTATATAAAAAAGGCCTTTTAAAATGAGCAGTGCTAAAAAGTTAATATTTTATTTGTGTCAATTTAAGTTTTGTTTTTTAAACTAAGACTGTCTATCACTAACTCACTTTTTTCTATTTGCCTTCTTACCTACTCTAGGTTGTAAATTTAAAGATGTTAGAAGAAATCTCCAAAAGGACATGGGTAAGTTGTTATCTGATATATTGGTCCATACCACATGCAGAATATTTATAGTTGAAGAGGAAAAATGTATTGCTATAGTGTTTTCTCTTATCTTTACATAAATAAGAATACCTCATAGCAGTTTCTTTAATGGCAGCTGTTAAGATTTTTATGAGGAATCAAACAGTTGGCTTTTAAGGAAGGGGGTATCAAAGCTGCAGAAATTGAAAACACATAAAAGATTTAACATTGTTCACACACCCAGGCATAGTTCCTTTTCTTTGATGTGGCACTTATTTTATTAACATATAAAGTACTCTTCATGGTAAAATGTACTAAAATAGAATGATATAAAACTGTATTCTTCATGGTTTTGAACATGAACGCTTTTTCATAGACATTATATTAGCAGAAATGAAGCACTAAAAGAGAAACACAGACTATCTGTCTTAAGTCAGAAGTGTCCAGAGGTTGGCCAGCTGGGAAGCCAGTCAGTAAGAATTAAGAAGCACTTACTATATGCCACGCAATGTACCAGGTACTGGGAGTGCAAGGAAAGGCAGACACCTGTTACCCTCCACACACTTTATATAATCCTCTTAAACTGGTCTTTTTTGCTGTTCTTTGTAAACAGCACTCCATCTCTTTTCTTCATTCTTTTCCATTGGCCTCTAATGCTCTCCTTCCTCATATTCACCTCTTTGCTTTTCAAGACTGAATTCAAAACCTACCTTCTACAGAAGGCCTTTCCTGAGATTACCCTCCATGTCCTCCATGTGTATCTAGTATATGCCTAATTACTTACATATTGTTTTTGGCATTAGAATGTGAATTCATTGGGAACTGTGTGTGCCTTTCCTGCTTTTAATCATTTGGAATTTGTCCTGCCCATCTTCCCTATGTTTGACATTTAATATTAGTCTTTTATGTTTCTGGTCTATTGGCAGAAGAACTTAAGAACTATGGTATACAAGATATATTTGTGTTCTGTACCAGAGGAGAGCTGTCAAAATACCGAGTACCAAATCTTTTAGATTTCTATCAGCAGCATGGAATCGTCATTCACCACCATCCTATCCCAGATGGAGATACCCCTGATATAGACCGATGTTGTGGAATCCTACAGGAGCTTGCAGTCTGTCTTGAAAATAACCGGAAAACCTTAATACAGTATGTTCTACTTTTCTTCCTATCATTTATGTAAATAGTTCTGGTCAAAATAAATTTCCTATAGGTCAGTCAGTAATCATTTATTAAGTGCCTGCTACGTGCCAAGCACTGTGTTAAGTGCTGGGGATACAAAGAAAGGTAAAAGACAGTCCCTGAGAGAGACAGCAGTCGAACAGTTGTGTTCAGATAAGCTGTAAAGATTAACAGGAAAAAAATCAACAGAGAGAAGGTACTAGAATTAAGATAGTTAGGAAAGGCTTAGCTGAAACTGAGACTTGAAGGAAACCAGGGAAGTTAGCAGGTGGAGTTGAGGAGGGAGAAGATTTCTAAGCACAGGGGACAGAAAATGTTCATACAACAGAGCTGAGAGATGGAGTATCTTGTTCAAGGTAGAGCAAAGAGCCCCATGTTACTGGACTGAAGAACACATTGAATAGGAAGGGTAGTATAAGGTGTGAAAGACCTGAAAGGTGGGTTGGGGAGGGAAGTTTTGAAGGATTTTGGGAGTATTTCATGTTGGAGATGATAGGGAGCCACTGGAGTTTATTAAGTGGGAGGAATGATATGTTTAGACCTGTGCTAGGTCAAACTCAACCAGTCCTAGTTTCCTTTTGTTTTTGAAGAGCAGAGAAAATGGCTAGATTTGGGATAGTTGTAGAATTTGCTTGCTCTACCCTTCTCCTGCTTTTGAGCTTTAGTGAAAATTAAAAATGTGACAGTCACTTGTCCAGCTGGTCTCTTTCCATTGTCATGTATTTGCATTCCAAAATGTCAAACTTTTAAGTGAAGAAGAAAACAGGTATCTCTGGCATCAAGAGAATGACACCCAAATAATGAGTGATGACAACAGAAGAGGCTGCATACGACATGATGTGATTAGTTGTTTCACCAGCACATTAAGGATAGGAATGCTCTTATTGTCTGGCAACAGCTTATTCAGATCAAGCTGTTATTGTAAAAGCCAGGAAGGCTGGGAGCTAGAACAGGGAAAGAAATAAAGAAGAAAGGAAGGGGAGGTGTGTGTGGGGAAATCAGCAAAGATAATGGGCAGCAGAAGCAGTGGTGGGAGTTAATCTTAGGCAATAAGAAGTGGCAGCAGAACAGAAATTGAGTGAATAGCATTATTGTGCCACGTGAAATAAACTGCACAGACGTCCTGCAATTCTTGACAGCGTAATGGTAAGCTATATATTAACCTTCTCTCTGACTCAATGCTACTTGAAAAGGCCCAGCAGTATGGCATTGAGAATCAGAACTAGGTTCTGGCTTAGTACATACCAACTAGCTGTGTATCGTTGGGCATGTTTGTTAATCTGCAAATGAGAAGATGGGGCTTCCTTTCTAAAATCTTTTCCATCACTGACATTTTTATTATTCAGTAAGTCACCAAGCATTTATCAAGCACATAGCATGGGCTAGGCACTCTGGAAACAAAATCGTTTAGCTGGGCAGCCTTATCCTTTAACAGCTCATAAGACTGCCAAATGCAATTGACCTGGCCAAGGGTTAAAATGTGATGATGTGGTATTAGATGTCCTCACAAACCCTCCTGGCCAAGGGTTAAAATGTGATGATGTGGTATTAGATGTCCTCACATAAACAAAAAATTTTGTAAAATAATTACTTTCTTCATTCCACCTTCATGAGGAAGGAAGAGAAACAAGAGACTTGTTCAAGAAATCAAGTTCCAGGCCAGCTCTTTTCCTCTGCTCCACACCATCAGCCATCCACTACTACAATTAGAGTACAAGTAATTTGTGCTCACAATGATAATGTAGTGTTCTGCATGCTGTCTCATTTGATTCTCACCACAACTTTGTGATTACTAGAGGTATTTTCCCTATTTTGCAGAGGAACTGAGACTCAGAACTGTTCAGTATTTTGCCTACAATTTGGAGCTTAGGCCACAATTGATCCCATGTTCCTTCCTGACACCAGGTCCAGTATTATTTTTACTGCACATTGCTTCTTTTGACCATGCCACGGGAGTCTGAATAAGGCAGGAAAATACTATATTTTAGAAAAATTTCTGCCAAAAAAGTTAAACATTAAATAAAGTATTAAAACAAATTTTTCCTAGAATGTTCATACTCGGAATATTTCTTATTTTCTTACAATACTAGTTATGCTCATTATAGCTGTATATTAATGAGTTTACATTTATTCCACATCTACTAAAGCAAGGATTAGATAGTTTTATCTATCAAAGAAATTACTGAAATATAGTCTGTATCTACCTGCCATACAACATTTCGAAATGTGTTTCATTCCTAGAAGGCTAAAGAATAAAATTCCTCTGTCCTTCAACCTCTAGAGGTATTTAGAAGTTCTGTATCTTGGAGATAACTTATCATGGAAAGGGCTAGTTTAGAAATTAAAAGATCTGGGTTTGTTACTAGCGATGTAACTTTGGACAAGATACATCTCTGGGATTTCTAAAAAGAAGGGTTTAGTTTATCACTAAGTTCCTTTTTGACCTCTGAAATTGTATAACCTGATAATTAGTGTTTGCTGTTATAAAAAAAAGTGCTGAAAAGACAAAGTAAACCCCAACCCCTCCATATTTGTCTTCACTTTTGGTACAACTAAAGATCACCCACAACTGGTACAAACTCCCAAATTTTATTTCCTTTTCAGTTGTTATGGAGGACTTGGGCGATCTTGTCTTGGTAAGGAAAAATTTTCTCTGTCCACATTAAATAAATGTTTACATTAAATAAAGTAGCCAAATCACTTTTTTCTAAGCTCTGTTTGATACTTAGTGTAAGTCTGAAAAAACATATTTAAGTCCTAAACTTTTAGTACCATGCTTTTAAGCATGGGAGATTCCATATTTACACTATATGCTTACTATATCCTTACATATTTGGCTGCTGGATAGAGTGATAGGCTTGAAGTCAAGATGAACTGGATGAAAATTCTACCTTTAACAGTATCACCCTTAGCAAGACTTGGCACTTAACTACTAAGTCATAGGTAGGTGGTGAGCTACCAAGTATAATTCCCACATTGGGAAATAAGGAATTCATCCATCTTTCAGGTATTCTTAAATATATATACTACTCCTGTCCTCCTATATATCAAGTATGTAGGTTTATTATATAAAAGATATAGTAAGCCTTAAGAGTTCATTTGTGAAAAATGGCCATCTAGGTGTGTTTTAAAAATAATGTCACATTTTCTAAATGGCATCACTATTGTTAATAGAAACAAAATAGCAAATAAATTTACTCCTCTGTTTTAACAAGGTGGTGTTAATGTAAAATAATCTAAATGTTCCCTTCTGTACATCTAATAACACTATGCAAATTTTTGTACTATTTTAAAATAGTAGCAGCTTGCCTCCTACTATACTTATCTGATACAGTATCACCGCAGCAGGCAATTGACAGTCTTCGAGACTTAAGAGGATCTGGGGCCATACAGACCATAAAGGTAATTATAATTTGTTCTTTTTAAACATTTGGCATGGGGTTAAATGAAAGCATTAAAAAATATAATGGAGGCCTAATAAGAACAATGCTTTCAAAACAACATATGTAAGTGAAGTTGGATTTATATTTAAATATCGCATTAATATTCTAGGGAATCATTTCCAATAAAAAAATTAAAAGTATGAACTTTTCAGTTCTTATGCTGTTGCTCAACTCCTACCATTCTGGGAATGGATCATCTTACCTTTTGTTGTGAACTATCAGGCCTTTAAAGACTTGGAGCAGAGAAACAGATTTTTATTTAAAATGACTTTTCTAGCTCCTGATGAACTAAAGATGCTGTTTATGTCACCAAAGTTTGGTATAGTGATATCAATATCAGTATTTAAAAGTAATAATCAATTATTCCGGGTCTTCTGCTCTCTCGTTTTTTCATCATACTCTAGGCATTCATCTTGGAGAGGAGCATGTCACATTTTATTTGCTGATGAGAATTGCTTATCTCCTTTGTTCAGCCAATTATTTGAGGTGGTTGGGGAGGGGCAATATTTGATGCCAAAAGAGCTACGAGGCTGGGATTTTTTATAAAACACCCTTGCCTCAGAGATTGGGGGCTGGGGATATCGAAGCTGTCTTTTAACAGTTATCTTGATTCTTCCTAGCAGTGTAAATAGTTTTATTTAACTGACTTTATGCAACCTATTTCAAAGTAATAATTCTAATTTTTCCAGCAATATAATTATCTCCATGATTTTCGAGACAAATTGGCTGCACATCTGTCAGCAAGAGATTCAGTATCAAGATCTGTATCTAGATAAAGAACAGTATCAAACACATAAATAAGATCCTCTCTGTAATTTGGTTTGGTCATCAGAAACTGTTACTAGTGTAACCAATTCAAATGAAAACATGGCTATACAGATGTATCTCTAAAGGTTGTTTTTTCTGACAGTTTTCACTTGGTGTTCTTATTTGGGGATATTAGATGCATAAAAATATACTTCTTGTAAATGAGGCCTTTGTCTGTTTTATATGGGTATTGTATTGTATGATTGCATTCATGATCCCTTATATATCTGTCATGATCTCTGTTTACGTAATGCTAATTCATAAGAAGAATGGAAACCACCCTGATCCTTGGCATCACTGTGTAGTGCGTGACTGACGAGGCTGGAAATTCCTTGGGTACCTTGGTTCTTGATTTTTATTGATCCTGGTTGACTGTTTTTAATGGTCTGCATCCTGTTACAAAGTTTGTCTGGTTTTTTTCTATGTAGTACACCAGCTGAATTCCTTTCATTTTTAACCTTTAAAATTACATCAATAGTGATTTTCTTTAATAATCTTAACTCTTATTATTGAGTTTATACCTACCTAGATTGAATCACATGCATAAGACTCAACTAAATTAAGGAAATCTAACCTAATTTAACATCCCTTTTCAAACCAATTTAATGTTTTAAATTATGCTCCTGCAAATACCCAAAACTCTCACACGAACTTTAGACATGGAAGATAACAATATGCGAGACAACTTATTTAACCTATTTATGGGCAGTGATACCATAGTTTACAGGATACTGATGTGTCTCCAAAGTCTAATCAGTTTCCACTATACTTTAACACCTAGTAAGTCCAAAGGAAATCTTTGTCTATCAAATAGTCCAGCAACTAAAGCATATTTTGCTATTGGAGTAACTGTACTATTTCAAAGAAGTGCTTCAGAATGATTCAGTGTTTTCAAGAACGTGTTCCATGACACAAAACTCATTTTATTAATGTTTATTTTAGTTAATTAGAAAGTTAACTCATAGTAGTACTAAGAAATATATAAAAAATTATGTATCCTGTCAATCCAAGTGAAAGTCCTAGGAACTTAACTTACTATTTCAAACCACACATTACTAAAACCAAGGGCATTTTTGATCATTAACAGTTTACGAGTAATGAAACAGAGTTCAGAGATTTTATGAGAAATCACATTCTACAATGAGTAAAAGTACAACCTAAACAAATTTTCTAATATCAAACAGTTTTGAATCTTGATTTTGCTTTCACATATTAGATAATATTCAGGATAATTGAGGAAGGTAATGTGACTGGTTAACTAAGCCCAGCTAAGTACTCATTATATCTAAATTTCCATTTAAATGCCATTTTAATACTTAGTAACATGTAGAATCCACTAAATTACTTTAAACAGCAAATATAATTTTCTGTATAATAGACAAGATAAAAGAAACTGCTCCAAATACTGTAAGGAAATGTAGTTAGTGTATAGCATGATAGTTAGAGGAAATACTTTCTCTGCCTGATGTTGGGTGAAAGAGTTCATTATGAATGATAGCCAAAATGGGGATGGGAAGAAAATAAAAAAATCTGGAAGAGTTTGATAATCCACAAACCAAATAAGTAACTGAATTTTAATGTGCCTTTAATGTGCAGTTTAATGGCTTAATGTGCCAGCAAAGGATGCTATTAACATAAATAACACAAACCACAAATATTTTGTGACAGTTTTTATTAAATATACAAATGTAGAATAAATTCATTGAGCTATAAGGACCAATTTCAAGTGCATTTTCTTTGGTCACGTATAAAATCTTGGTAATTTAAAAAAAACAAGCAAAAATGCTAAAATAAACTGTTTTGTTTGTCTTGTCAATCTTTATGGCCAGACTTAAGTCTTGTTCCAGTATACTAATTAATTGCACCATTACTTCCAGAACAGAAGGCAAGAAAATTGTAACCAAGGAAAAATAGATCTTATGTATATGAAAAAAAAACCTGACAGTTAAAACTTAAAATCTGGAATGCCAATTCTGAAATACATCAAGATGTTCTCTAACTATATGCAGTTACAGAATGAACACTACTAAAACCACTAGGGCTTCTGAAGTGACACCATTTCTACATTGTAATAGTACCACATAGATAATACTGTTTTCCAACTCCCAACAAACCAAATGCTAGAGTTAAAATTTGGTGATTAAAGTTATATCTTTAGTCTAATTAAAACAGTATCTTTTATAAGTACAGATAGTCACCTGAAACAGTAATAGCTATAAAAGTAGAAGAACCCTGCTTTTTCCTCAATATAAGCTATTATGTACTGATTCACTGAGATTTATTAATACCAAAATATTCTTTGCACAGTAGTAAACAAGTATAATACTAAAGAGCTTGTTTCTTTTAAAATAACTTACAAATTATTTCACTTTTTACAACTAGTGTAAAAATTTGCAAAAAACTTAAATGTTAATATTTTATGTATTACTGGTGGTAGTTATCAGGTTTTCTTCCCCACTAAAATTATTATTGCTATGTCAAAATATAGTTGTTCAAAAGCACTTCTGAATATCTTGCAAGTTATACTGTACAATTTCTTGTCAGATGCATGATGTTTATAAGATCAGAGATACCAAATAAATGGATTTGCAATTTTGTTAAATTTCTTGGTACAAAATGTTCAAACCAACTGAAAATCTGCTGTTGTATATAGGATTTTCTAGGTACACGCTAATGTTAACTTACATAAAAACTCATCAAACACTGCATTTGCAAACAAGTCAAGGTAAAGGGATGTTATTTTATTTGTTCCAAAGCAACAGCGCCTAAGGCATCATATTACTATTGTCTGTATTGCAACTTAATTGTATTTGAATGAAATATTAAAAATTTTACATTTTACAAAATGTGTTGTTGATTTTGGGATGCTTGGGGTGGGGAAGCCAATGGTAAAGAAATATTTTATATAGGAACTGCAGAACCATTAAAAAGTTCTAAACTGGGAGCTAGATGGTGCAGTGGGTTGGTGCAGAGCATTGGCCCTAGTCAGGATGACCTGAGTTCAAATATAACCTCAGACAGCTGTCTTGTGTGACCCTGGACAAGTCACTTAATCCCAATTGCCTTGTCAAAAAAAAGAAGAAAAAAAAACCAGGCTCTAAACTGTAGGCAAATGGCTAACACACTGAAAGCACCCTGCAGTTAAGTTTCTGATAAATCACGCCACTGCTGGATTATGGCTTATAGCTTCTTTACAATTCTGTGACAAAACCAAGGCCATGTTCTCTGCACCACAGCTTAAAAAATGTTTAACTAATACACCCTTTAGGGACAAATCTGTTAGACTACACAGACCTAACTCAAGATTTCCTGGACACCTGATATATATCACGTTAAAAGTTGTTATTATATGGCTGTCCTCACGTTTCCTTCCCCTTCAAAGTATTCACACCATTTGGTATGAACTTCTGTTGCTTTAACTACAGCCAGAAAGCATCCTTTATCCATCTCCCCTCTCATTCCATTCCCCTCCCACCCAAAAACAGAATACTCCCCCAGTCATAAACATAACATGTTGGGAGGTGGGGGGGAGGGGAGAAAATCCTGTTTTGTGTGCAAAATTTCTTAGCATTTGTATATAGATACACTTCCTGAAAGGACAATTTCAACAAATGGACATGATGGCAAGTCAAACTAATTCGACATCATCTATTACATCTACATCAAAAAAGTATCACTGTTGTCTACTGGACAGAAATTGAAAATAACATCAGTAGATGTCCCAAAATTCTTAGTGCAGTTTCAAGCTATTTAAGTTACCAGAACTTAAAATTGTGCCAAGTAAGACTTTGGGGCGTATTTGTATATCAAAGTATTATGTATGATGTCCTTATTTAAGAACAGGATCTATCTCTATAAGGAAAAACCTTTCATATTTTTTTAGGCTAAGCAAACTTCTAATTGGAACTGAGAACACTTTCTATGGAACAGATTAGGTGGCATAATGGATAAAGCAACAGCCCTGGAGTCAGGAAGACCTGAGTTTATATCTTGCCTTAGACACTAGCTGTGTGATGCTGGGCAAGTCACTTAACCTCAACTGCCTCAAAAAAAGTTTTTTAACATAAGTATCTTATAAAGTTCTGTTAAAAAAGGTAACAAATTTGAATACTGGAGAAGAATCAAATAATAGTAAAAGCTCCTGAAGTACTTTAAACCCCAGGAAGCAGCAGCTTAAAATTCTTCATTACGTTGTAGAATTAAACTATTTTCCTGTAGCTTAAAAAATTATCATTTGCTTTTTATTAGAAGAGGCTGGTGGGAAGACATATCACAACTATGGATGATAGGAAAGAAAGATTAGGGTCATAAATGTGATATTTCAAAATGCTATTTTTGCACGTAGACAAACTCCCAGTATTCTAATCATTCTATCCCAAATGGGTATGGTGGAATTTTAAAACATCATTTCGTTTTTTAATTATATAAGGAAGTAGCATCTGCTTTAAGGAAATTATATAACAAAACTTTTTACAATTGACAAAAAAATTCACTTCATCACTTTATGAAAAAGTAAAGTTGTATTTATTTTATTGTGTTCAAATAACTTAGCTTATTTAAAACTTTAAGAAGTCACTCTATGTACACTTTCCTCAACTTTCTGATGCCAGTTAAATCAAGGATATTGACTAAAACGTGAAGCGACTGATTTACAAAAACCACTACAGATGAGAAGGCAGCAGTCTAGATAAAAGAATTTTTACCAGAAATTAGAAAAATATTTACTGTGACAATCACTTAAAAAAAAATTTAAAATTTTTTAAAAGTGCCATTTTAACCCTCAAAAAAATGGGAAAAAAACATCAATTTCATGAATCTGTCCTATAAAACATACCACTAAAATGACAAAAGAAAATTGAGAATTTGTGTGCCTAGAAATTTTAAATGTCCCTTTCAGAGTCAAGAATGAAATTTAAAAACAAAAACAAACATAATACTGGTTTAAAAATATAACTGATAATGCATTTATTGTAGTTGTAGATTAAGCAATTTTAAGTAGCTATCTGCAATTTTTAAAACAACGCACTGAAAAGAAGTCTTAAATTTCAGACTTTTATTGTATTGCACTAAGGAATAGCAGGGTAGTTACACAATGTTCTCTCATTTTCTGTTCTGAACATCTAAGGTATAACTTTGCAAGTCCTTAAGAATATCTTTTATCACTAGATTGTAACAATAATTAGAATTCCGAATTTCTTACTAAGTGACTGCTACAAATGAAAACATTTAAAATAACTTTAAATGCATTCCAAGATAATTTAGTATATATTCTCAATAGATTCACTTATGCTTAAGAATTAAAGTATATGAATTTTATGGAACTATTATGGGAAATCCCTAGGTCATGCAATATATAGGGCTAATATTTAAATGTTAAGAAAAAAAATCCCACCATCCTTACATCTGCAAATATATCCATGTAATCTTCTACATGATATATAAAGAAACCTATGAGGCTTCCCACAAGGTCACATATACAAAGTTTTCAGTCCTTCAAAAGCACTTGATCTCTACAAGCTGGTTTATAATCAGTCAATATTTCAATAAAACTAAAATAAACTACTATATATGCTCCTGTAAACAAAAACTTTTAACAGACTAAGGACAGTCAGCAATTAATACAATTATTCAGAAAATTATGGCTGTTCCTAGGGAGTACAAATTCAAACCTGTCAATTCCAGAGGTAATCATTTTATACTCATTTTTACGTAATTCCATTTAATTTTTTTATCTAAGCATAACATATGAAAACAGTCTTTCCACAAATCAAAAACGTGGAAACATTTTAAAAATAAGTCTTTTTTTAAAGTAACTGATCATATTCCATAAGCTAATCTTGGAAACAGGTTCTTGTTGGACATAATCCTTTCACTTTGTGGCTTTTGCATGCACTTAGCTGGACTGGGTCTGTTGTATATCATCTTAAGAGCTCACCAAAACATAAATCATGCTGAAAAGAAGAAAAACATTATTAATTTAAAGTAATTTATTCCCAATCATGAGCATTAATAGTAACAAACAGTATTCTTCTTTGTACAGCAAACCCAGTAGGGTAAAATTGCTCAATAGCAGTACTTCTACTGTAGTGATTCTCTATTTCCTCAAATTTCAACAGTTTTAACACCACTTAAGGATACACATGGGCTTAAACACCAGTCTGAAAGAAAACTCAAGATTTCATATTTCATCTAAAAAAGTAATTCTTCATGAAAAAACATAAATACTCCTGAAAAACTACTAGGCAGCAGCTAGCCTAAAGACACCAAAGAGAATAGGGGTTGTCTTGCCCAGGTAAAGTCACTGGAGGTGTTCAAGCAGAGGCTAGATGAGCATGTGTCAGGGAATTTGTGAAAAGATTTATGAGCTATAATGTCCTTTATAGTTTAAGATTCTGTAAGTCTCATGTGTGAATTTATCTTTAGTATGATGTAAAAGAGGGGGCTCAAATTGTTCCAATTTTATAAAGAAATTCAATGGTAATTCACAAAATCTTTGCAGGAACACATCTGCTCATACAGTGAAGACACCCTGTTATTTACTGAAAACTTACATTCACTTTCATAATGCTAAAAACTGGCAGTTTTCTTTCAGATACTAGTCTGCTATGTTCTTCAGGTATACAATTATGGGATGCTATATTTTGTGAAAAGAAGCATGACTCTAGCCTAAAGATACATCTTTTTTTTTCCAAAAGGAATAAAGAGAAAAGACAATGGAATAGCATACTGCAAGAATAAATAGCTGTGGGAAAAATCTATTAAGCTGAGAAGCAAAATATGATGTAAAACATTTGGGCAAGTATTAAAGGGATTAAAACACTTAGCTAGATAGAAGACGACAGATGAGTTAAACAGCCATAAAGCTGGAATCAGGGAGTGAGATAGCTTTGTTAGGGCAATTTCAAGTATCCAGATAGCTACTTAAGATCTTATTCTGACAAAAGCAGTGAATGATTAATTGACCTTGCTGGTACTTTTACAAAGGTGGTAGAAGTGCTATAACAGATCCAATTCTAACTAACATGGAAGAACTTATTGCTCAAGTTGAAGTGACAGGTTATATGCTGCTAATACATATATATGTATGTGTGTGTGTATGTACAGAGAAAGGGGTGGGGGAGGGGGAAGAAGGAAGGGAGAGGAAGAGAGAGAGAGAGAGAGAGAGAGAAAGAGCGCACATGGACACAGTTACTACAGCCAAGTACTGAGGAGACAAATTTTAAAAAGAGATGGACCCTGACCTCAAAAAATTTATACATTCAAATGGAAATAACATATAGGAAAGAAGTGGTAGCCAGGGAAGGATATTTTGATCTGGTAAATCAAAGGAATATCAGGAAAAATTGAATGTGTAGTTGAGACTTCTCGGGAATGTGCTTAAGAAGGATGGAAGACTATCAAGAATGAAAGTAATCTTGTCATCACAGACTGGTTATTATAATTTTTTTTTGTTTTTGTATCTCAAGGGCCTAGCCTGGTGCTTTGCACATAAAAAGGTACTTTTCTTATGGTTTTATTTAGATGTCTCTTTTTGTTAATGAATATTAAAAGTTCAGGAAAAATTTTTACAACCCAACCTCCATATAACTTGGAAATAAGGGAAATGAAAAAGACCAATGTGACTGTATAAGGAACTCATTAATAATCATAGATTTTTAAAAGCCATGTACAGAGACAGAAGAGTCTCACAAGATGGGCAGACCTGGATTGGTTGTGATTTGCATCAATGACAGATAAATCAAAATACATTAGATCACATATCCACAAATACCTGATGATTTTACATGGCTGTACTTTTATTTATACTTTTTATATTTACTTCCATTTTTCATTCATGGCTTTTAAAAATCTGAACTTGTAAACTGCTAAGAAAGTGACTAAAAGTGCATCTTTTGAGCCAGAGATTCCAATGCTAGGCACATAACCAAAGCAGGCCAATGAAAAGAAGTTTAACATATGAATAATAATAATTACATTAATATTGACAGCAACATTTTTTGTAGTAGCAAAAAACTGAAAACAAAGATGTGAATGGCTCTCTGGGGCAAGGATAAATAAATAAATTTTATTTATAGATAAATTCTGAAATGAAGGTGATGTAAAAACAAAAGATAACAAAATAAATAAAGCCCCACGTGAATTGAGGCTTTCAATAAATACTACAGACAAAAAATATCTGTTAAAGCTTAACTGAAAGATAAGCTCATAGATTTAGAATTGGAAAGGACCTCAGATGTCATTTAGTCCAAACCCCTCATTTTATAAATAAGGAAACTAAGGCCCAGTGAAAAATAAGTGATTGCTCAATATCACTCAAGTAGTATGGCCAGGATTTTGAACCCAGGTCCTTCTAACTCCAAATTTAGTGGTCTTTCTATTATATATCAGATTGCATCAATAGCTTAGGTCAGAATCAAAAAGAAGGTGAGAAAGGAGTCAAGTCAAGGTCAGGGTTTCCTGCTTCAGACTCTATAAGAAGTGTCAAAAGCAATGAAGCCTTGCTGACAAATGGTAACTTTTAGATCTATGACCCAGAGCTTCTGGGTAATCCTAGTCTCTGAAAGGAGGGAGATCTGTCATAGCCAATGTAAATGTACCACCTAAGTGCCATATATCATTTCTATGCAAATATTTCCCAGACATATACACATGAATATAAATATACACATATCCATACATATGTAATAGATACCTGTGTATATGTCTGGGAAATATTTGCATAGAAATGATATATGGCACTTAGGTGGTACATTTACATTGGATTTAGAGTCAGGAAGTCCTTCGTTGAAATACGGTTTCATATACTTACTAGCTGTCTGCCTCGGTATCCTAATCTGTAAAATGGGGATAATAACAGCACCTAGCTCCCTGGATTGTTATGAGAATCAAACGAGATACTAATTGCAAAGCACCCAGCACAGAGTGCCTGGCATATGGAAAAGTACTATATAAATATTAGCTATTATTAGTAACTGATATTGTATTTATGTGCATTATCACTCTTTACATTTATTATGTACATATAGGTACTCATATTTTCATCCTCAGCATAGAATACTTGTGTCTGGCACATAGCATATAAATGTTTGTTGACTGAACAGTATAATGTGATAGACAAAGATATAAATAATGTATAAATAAATATCAATATAAATCGATAGAAATACAGTACATAACGTAAGGAACAGTCTAATTTTATTTTTAGTCAGAGCAGTCTCTAGTTCTAACTGCTACCTTTTATGAAGGATATTTATATGTGGAAAGCATATGGAAGAAGGCAGCCAGAATGGTGAGATAATTTGAAATTCCTGGTCCAGAAGAAGTGATTGAAGGAACTAAGGATATTTTAGCCTAGAGACTACAGAACAAAAAAGGCATCTTCAATAATCATAACTCTAGAGCTAGAATGAACATGAGAAGTGATTTAATGCAACCCCCATTTTACAGACGAGGAAACTAAAATTCAGGGATTAAGTTAGTTAAGTGACTGGCTCAAGGTCACAAAGACAGTGAGCATCAAAGGAAGAATTTAAACCAAAGTCCTATAATTCTAGGGTCAGTGCTCTTCCTTTTGTACCAAATAATCTGACAAGCTTCAATGCTGAAGAAAGATTTGACTTGATTCTCTTGGTTGTAGAATAGAGGGACTAATGAGTAGAAGCTAAGACGAAGCCAACTTTGTCAATGGAGAAGCAAAACTTTTTAATAAATATACTGTTCAAAAAGTAAAATGGTCTGCTTTGGAAAGCAATAAGTTCCCCATCACTGATAGGATTCAAGCTAGAGCTGGATGATCACTTAATTAGGGATTTATGCTTCTGGTGGGCAGTCAGACTTGATCTTAGAGTACCCTGCTGACTCTGTGACTATAATTGTACAACACAATTATCAAAATTAGCATAGGTGCTGGAGTGGTGTAAAGTGTGGAAGGGCATGATCATAGCCTCTGTTAAAACAGCATAATTATCAAATATAGAAAAGCAAGGGAAAAGGTTTACACATTAGACTTAGATGTTCATCAAAAGATAATAAAAGTGGCAAGAAAAACCCCCAATATGATTAAACTTAGATGTTCACAAAAAGCTCATAATAAAAAATGACAGGAAAAAAATGTAACTATAATTCCAGTTTATCAATTTCCAAACTTGAATAGCAGGTATTCTGCTACCTTTTTCATATATCCAATCCCTGACCTGTCCTCTAGAGCAAGGGTTCTTAACCTGGAATCTATGAACTTGTTTTAAAAAATATTTTGACTACTGTATTTCAACACAATGTTTCCTTTATAAATATTAGAGGGAGGATCAGAGGCAGCAACCCAGCTAACTCTCTCAACATTTCTAAACGACTTGAAAATAAGTCCACAAATTGAATTTCAGAGTGGCAAAGTCAACGGAAAGTCAGGGTGAGGCATTTTCCTGACCTAAGGAAACATAGGGAGGTCAGCAGAAGCTTGTGACATGGGGGTAGAGGCCTCTCCAGAGCACACACAATGGGAAGGTGGCAGCAGCACCAGCTTTGGGAACTCTCAGCACAGAGATGGGAAGGTGTTTGGACAACCAATCAGAAACAGACTACACAGGATCCACTGATGGCACCGAGTACAGCTATCACTGACTGGCAACTCTACTGTCCACATGCAGTTCTAGGTTGCAGTTCCTGGCAGGAGAGGACTGCTTCTGGTTTATCACAGAGGGCTTGTGGCTGTAGGGAAGACTCAAGGGGTCGTTCCTGGGTAGTGATTATACCTCTCCCCTGATCACACCACCTTGTTAGCACCAAAAAACTTGCGGACACAGCAAATACCCCCATCCCCCACCCCCCAAGAACTAGCTCTGAAAACAGCAGCACAAAAAAAGCCTGAAGCTTGAGGCAATGCCTTCCCGCATCTAAGTGGGCGGAGTCCAACTTTAATATATAATTCAAAGTCAAGAAACAGGCAGGAAAAAGGAGCAAACAACAAAAAATGAACTTAACCAAAAAAGAAACTACTGAGAAGACAGATTGGCAGAGAAGACATAAATTCAGGAGCCAACAACAATGTGAAAATGGCTACAAGCAAAGCCTCAAAGAAAAAATGCTAACTGGCCATTAAGTCCAACAAGAATTCCTGAAGGAATTAAAGAAATAGCTAAGAACTGTAAAGGGAAAATAGGGAAAAAAAATAAGAGCGATAAAAAATAGCTATGAAAAGAGAATTAACAGCTTGGTAAAAGAGACACCAAAAAGAAAAAAGCCTGAAGAAAATAGCACATTAAAAAATAGAACTGGCCTAAAGGTTAAAAGAGGCACAAAAAATTCATTGAAGAAAAAAACTTTTTTAAAAAAAGCAGAAATGGACAAATAGAAAAAGAGATACAAAAGCTCAATGAGGAAAATAATTCCTTAAAAATCAGAACTGGGCAACTAGAAGCTAATGACTTCAAGAGACATGAAGAAACAATGGAACAAAGTCAAAAGAATGAAAAAAAATAGAAGAAAATGTGAATAGCTCATTGGAAAAACAATTAACCTAGAAGACAGAGCAAGGAGAGATCATTTAAGAATTACTGGACTACCAGATGACTCAAAAAAGAGCTTAGACATCATAGTTCATTAGATAAAGGAAAACTACGCTATCTTGGATCCAGAGGGTAAAACAGAAATTGAAAGTCTCCCATGATCATCTCCTGAAAAAGGATCCCAAAATGAATATTATAGCTAAATTCCAGAGCCCCCTGGTAAAGGAGAAAATGTTACAATGTCAGAAAGAAACAATTCAAATATCATGGAGCCACAGTTAGGAACACAGAAGATTTAGTGGCTTCTACATTAAAGGAACAGAAAGCTTGGAATATTATATTCCAGAAGGCAAAGGAGTTAACCTGGCCTGCAAAACTGAGTATAAACCTTGAGGGAGAAAAAGACATTATTTAATAGAAATAGAGGACTTTCAAGCAATCCTGACAGAAGACTAGAGATGAATAGAAAATATGACATTCAGGGACTGGAGCAGGCTTCAGGGTGCAATCACAAGTAGCAGCTACCCACAAATGGCAGACATCCACTTTTGGAGCCCTTGGACTAAAGACCCAGAGGGCATCAAGCAGCTGATCTGTATCTCAGCCCTGAGTGGCAGTCTTGGGGTGAGGAGGAGGACTGGTGCTGGTGTGGTGTAGCTAGTTATGGCTGTGGAGAAGGAACCCTACTCACAGATCTTGGGCAGAAAATAATGCTTGTGGTTGCTCACAGACAAGAGTGCAGGAATAAACTCCTCTCCCTTGATTGTGCCACCTTGGAGGAATGGAAAACTTACAGGTCCTTAGAGTATACCCTCCACTTGACAAAGGACTCAAAAGTCAAGTAACTGGCTGGAAAAATGCCTGAAAAGAGGGAAAAAAAAATAAGACTACAAGAAGGTTACTTTCTTGGTGAAAAGGTATTTTCTTTCATCCTCTCAGATGAGGAAGAACAAAGCATACCATCAGAGGAAGACATAAAAATCAAGGCTTCTACATTCAAAACCTACCAAAAAAATATGCAATTGTCTCAGGCCATGGAAGAGTTCAAAAAGGATTTTGAAAATCAAGCAAGAGAGGTGGAGGAAAAATGAGAGTGATGCAAATCATGGAAAGCGAGTCAACAGCTTGCTAAAGGAGACCCAAAAAAATGCTGAAGAAAATAACATCTTTAAAAATAGACTAACCCCTTATGGCAAAAGAGGTCCAAAAAGCCAATGAGGAGAAGAATGTTTTGAAAAGCAGAATTAGTCAAATGGAAAAGAACTTTCAAAAGCTCATTGAAGAAAATAGTTCTTTATACAAATTAGAATGGAGGGGGGAGGAGCCAAGATGGCAGAGTAGAAAGACTCATGTATGCTAGCTCCAAGCCCACAGCCCATAAATTTCCTGTAAAAAGAACTCCTCACAAATTCTGGAGCAGTGCAAGCCATGCAGCAACGCAGTGGAGGAGATTTCCATTCCAGAGATCCTGAAAAACCAACCCCAAAGGTCCGTCGTGCACCGCACAGCGGAGTCCACCCCTGCCCTGGCTGCATGGCCCGAGAGGAGCAGATCCGAGCAGGTTTCAGGGATGGAACCTCCGGCGGCTGCGAAGGTCCCTCCACCCACAGGCGCTATAGGTCAGTGAGAGAGACTTCTGGTCTGGCTGAGAGGGGAGCAGGGTGTCTCCATAACTCAGGCCCCCTCGGAAGGCAGCAGCAGAGGCAGCAGTGGCCAGGGCTCTCGGAGCAGGAAGGAGCTCAGGGCCATTACTGAAGGTCTCTGCATAAACCCCCTGAGGGAACTGAGCCTGGGAGGCGACCCTGCCCCCACCTGATAACCTGAACTTAAGCTCACACTGAATAGCAGCCGCGCCTGTGGCGGAAAACCCTGAGGCTGGGGAGCAGCATTTGAATCTCAGACCCCAAGTACTAGCTGGGCAGATCTAGGTGGGGGTGGACAGGAATCTCAGAAGTGAAGTAACTGGCTGGGAAAATGCCCAGAAAAGGGAAGAAAAATAAGACCATAGAAGGCTACTTTCTTGGTGAACAGATGTTCCTCCCTTTCATTTCTGATGAGGAGGAACAATGCTTACCATCAGGGAAAGACATAGAAGCCAAGGCCTCTGTATCCCAAACATCTGAAACAGATATCCAATAGGCTCAGGCCATGGAGGAGCTCAAAAAGGATTTTGAAAAATCAAGTAATACAGGTGGAGCAAAAACTGGTAAGAGAAATGAGAGAGATGCAAGAAAAGCATGAAAAATGGGTCAATACCCTGCTAAAGGAGACCCAAAAAAAGCTGAAGAAAATAACATCTTGAAAAATAGGCTCACTCAATTGGCAAAAGAGGTTCAAAAAGCCAATGAGGAGAAGAATGCTTTCAAAAGCAAAATTAGCCAAATGGAAAAAGAGGTTCAAAAGCTCACTAGAAGAAAATAGTTCTCTCAAAATTAGAATGGAACAGATGGAGGCTAATGACTTTCTGAGAAACCAAGAAATCACCAAACAAAACCAAAAGAATGAAAAAATGGAAGAGAATGTGAACTATCTCATGGGAAAAACAACTGACCTGGAAAATAGATCCAGGAGAGACAATTTAAAAATTATGGGACTACCTGAAAGCCATGATCAAAAAAAGAGCCTAGACATCATCTTTCATGAAGTTATCAAGGAAAACTGCCCTGAGATTCTAGAACCAGAGGGCAAAATAAGTATTGAAGGAATCCATCGATCACCACCTAAAAGAGATTCAAAAAGAGAAACTCCTAGGAAGATTGTGGCCAAATTCCAGAGTTCCCAGGTCAAGGAGAAAACATTGCAAGCAGCTAGAAAGAAACAATTCCAGTATTGTGGAAATACAATCAGGATAACACAAGATCTAGCAGCTTCTACATTAAGGGATTGAAGGCATGAGGACTAAAACCAAGAATCACCTACCCAGCAAAACTGAGTATAATACTTCAGGGGAAAATATGGTCTTTCAATGAAACAGAGGACTTTCAAGCATTCTTGATGAAAAGACCAGAGCTGAAAAGAAAATCTGACTTTCAAACCCAAGAATGAGAAGAAGCATGAAAAAGCAAACAGCAAAGAGGAGTCATAAGGGACTTACCAAAGGTGAACTGTTCACATTCCTACATGGAAAGACAATATTTTTAACTCTTAAAACTTTTCAGTATCTGGGTAGTTGATGGGACTACACACACATACACACACGCACACATGCACGCACACACAGAGACAGAGAGCACAGTGAATTGAATGGGATGGGATCATATCTTAAAAGAAATGAAGGTAAACGGTGAGAGAGAAATGTAGTGGGAGGAGAGAGGGTGAAATGGAATGGGGTAAATTATCTCTCATTCAAGAGGCAAGCAGGAGACTTTTTAGTGGAGGGAAAAAGAGGAGAGCTGAGAGAAAAACAAGAAGTTTACTCTCATCACATTTGACTAAAGGAAGGAATAAAATGCACATTTATTTTGGTATGAAAACCTATCTTACAATACAGGAAAGTGGAGGAGAAGGAGATAAACAAAACCAAAAGTGAAAAAAACACAAGACAAATGTGAAGTATCTCATTGGAAAAACAATTGCCCTGGAAAACAGACCCAGGAGAGATAATTTAAAAATTATTGGTCTACCTGAAAACCATGATCAAAAAAGGAGCCTAGACATCATCTTTCAAGAAATTATCAAGAAAATCTGCCCTGATAATCCAGAACCAGAATGCAAAATAGAAATGGAAAGAATTCACTGATCACCTCCTGAAGAAATCCCAAAATGAAAACTCTTAGGGAGTATTGTAGCCAAATTCCAGAGTTCCCAGTTAAAAGAGAAAATATTACAAGCAACCAGAAACAATTCAAGTACTATGGAAATACAATCAGGATAACAGGATTTAGCAGTTTCTACACTAAAGGACTAAAGGGTTTAGAATATGATATTTCAAGGAGATAGGATTAAAACCAAGAATCACCTATCCAGCAAAACTGAGTATAATACTTCAGGGGAAAAAAATGTAATTTCAATGAAATAGAGGACTTTCAAGCATTCTTGTTGAAAAGACCGGAGCTGAAAAGAAAATTTGACTTTCAAATACAAGAATCAAGAGAAAAATGAAAAGGTAAATAGGAAAGAGAAGCCTTAAAGAACTCATTAAAGTTGAACTGTTTATATTCCTACATTGAAAGATGTTATTTGAAACTTATGCGACCTTTTTCTGAATTAGAGTAGAGGGAATATATATATGCAGGTGTGTATGGGTATGTATGTATGTGTATATCATATATGTGTAGGTATGTGTATGTACATGGGTATGTATACACACACACACACACACACACACAGAGGACACAGGGTGAGCTGAATCTGAAGGGAGAATACCTGAAAAAAAATAAAATTTACTACTGAATGGAATATACTACGAGTAAGAGAAAGGGAGAGGTAGAATGGAGCAAATCATCTCACATAAAAGAGGGAAGAAAGAGCTTTTACAATGGAGGGGAAGAAGGGGGAGATGAAAGGAAATAACTGAGCCTTATTCTCATGGATTTCATTTAAGGTGGGATTAACATAAACTCAATAGGATGTGGAAATCTATTTTACCCTGTAGGAAGGCAAGGCGGAAGGGGATAGGAGAGGGAAGATAATAGAAGGGATAGCAAACTGGGGAAAGGAATAATCAGAAGCAAACATTATTGTGGAAGGACAGGTCAAGGGAGTGAATGGAATAAATGAAGGGCAGGATAGGACAGAGGGAAATGAGGTTAGTCCTTTTCGACAACTATTATGGAAGTGCTTTGCACTGTTACACATGTATGACCTATATTGAGTTGCTTGTTTTCTCAATGAGGGTAAGTGGGGAGGGTGGGAGACATTATGGAACTCAAAGCTTTAATAAAGACTGAATGTTAAAAATTGTTTTAGCATGCAACTGTTAATTAAGCTATACAGGAAATGGAATATAGAAATTTATTTTGTCGTACATGAAAATAGAGGGGAAGGGGAATGAAAGAAGTGTGGGCAATAGAAGGGAGGACAGACTGAAGGAAGGGGTGGATGGGGTGCATGCTGTCCTGGGGTGGAGGGATGGGTCGGGAGAGATAGGGGGAAAACTGTGAATTCAAATTCTTGTGAAAGTGAATGTTAAGAAATGAAAAATAAATTATATATTGAAAAAAAAATGACATTGGGGAAAACTGTGAATTCAAATTCTTGTGAAAGTGAATGTTAAGAAATGAAAAATAAATTATATATTGAAAAAAAAATGACATTGAAACACAAAACTCTAAAGTGTAAAAAAGTAAAGATGACAGAGAAATCATAAGTGACTCAATAAAGTTAAATTGTTTACACATTCCTATATGGGAAGATGGTTTATGTAACTCCTAAGAACTTTATTAAGGTAGTTAAAAGTAGTTTACATAGACACAGCCTATTATGTTAGGATGATCTTAAAAAAAACGAAGGGGTGAGAGGGATGAACGAGAAAGAGGAAAATTTTCTCACAAGAAAGAGGTGCGCAAGGAAGAACTTTTATAAAGGAAGGGGAAGAGGGAAGGTGATAGATAATGATTCAACTTCATTCTCATCAGAACTGGTTCAAAGAAGGAAAACTATATATACACATAAACACATACACATATTCTCTCTCTCTCCTCCCACCCCCCTCCCTCTGTGTTGGGTATAGAAACCTATTTTACCCAATAGGGAAACAGAAGTATAAAGAAAAGAGGCAGGAAGGGAGTGATAAAAGAGAGGGTTGACTGAGGGCTGATTAAGAGAGGCACAGGTTAGAAGCAAGATAAGACTTTTGAGGAAGAACAAGATTAAAAAAAGAGAGAGAAAGACAAATGGAAGAAAATGGAATAGAGGGAAATACAAAGTAATCATTAACTGTGAATGGGATTGGGATAACCTCACCCATAAAATGGAAGCAGATAGCAGAAGTTATCAGAAACCAGAACCTAACAATATATTATTTATGAGAGACACACTTGAAACAAAAAGACACAGAATTAAAATTAAGACTTCAAGCAGAATCTAATACCCTTCAGCTGAAGTAAACAAGGCAGAGTAACAATTATCTCAGAAAAAAGCAAAAACAAAAACAGACCTAATTAAAAGAAATAATCAGGGAAACTACATTTTGATTAATAGGCACCCTAGACAATGAAGTCATATAAATTTTTTTATAATAAGTTTCTCTTATATATAAAGGCCTCATTTCTGAAATATATAGAGAACTGAGTCAGTCATAAAAATAAAAGCCATTCCCCAATGGATAAGTGGTTATAGGATATGAAATCAATGCTATGTATAGTCATATAAAAATGTTCAAAATAACTTAGAGAAACACAAAACAACTGAGTTACCAGTTCACACCTATCAGAAATGTCAACTGCTGAAGGAGATAAACTGTGTAACTTTTGACAAACAATAATGGGGATAATTTTGAACTCAAAAATTTAAAAAGGCTAAAAATAAATAAACAGACAAATAATCAAATAAATAAGAACAAATGAGAGTTTGGTAGGGGGAGTAATGAGTTCAGTTTTGGACATGCTGAATTTAAGATGTCTACAGGACATCCAGTTCTAGGTATCCAAGACAGTTCCGGATGTGAGACTGGAGGACAGAAGAGAGTTTAGGGTTGGACAAATAGATCTAAGAATCATCTGCATAAAAATGATAGCTGAATTGAACTGATGTAATCACCAAGTGAAAAAGTACAGAAGAAAGATGCCCCAGGACAGACACATATAGGCATTCAGAGAGGACACTAACAGACAGTGGGCATGAAATGGATAAAGATCCAGCAAAGGGGATAGAGAAAGAGCAATCAGAAAAACCAGGAGAGTAATATCATGAAAAAAGGGATTAAGCATTTAAGTGTCTATTATATCAAGTTCCTTGACCCCAACAAAGAGAAGTCATTTGGGTCCTTTTTAGAGAAGAAAGGACAACAACCAAGTATGTACCAAGCACTGTGCAAAGTACTTTACAAATATCTCAACAGGGGAGAGTATCAAAGAGAGGAAGATGATTTATAGTGTCAAAGGTCAGAGAAAGGTCAAGAAGGATAATGACTGAGTACAGACCATTAGAACTGGCAATTAAGAGATCATAAATACATTTGGAGAGAGCTGTTTTTAAAAAAGTATGTATTTTTATTTTATGCATTTAAAATCATAATTTGAGGAATCCATAGGCTTCATCAGACTTGCAAAGGGGTCCCTGATACAAAAAGGGTTAAGAATCCTTTCTGCAATGGAAAGAAAATATAAATCTATATGTCCAATGAAAATAAGGGTGAAAAAAGGTAGAAGTGACTGTAGAAAACTGAAAACAAATAAAATAATTTTTAAAAAAGAAAAAAGGTAGAAGCCAATAATTCCTCAAATTTGCAAAATGACAATTTCTTTTCTTTCATTGTATAAAATCAGTATGAAGAAAACAGTGAATAAACCTTAAAAAGATCATTAGGGACATGTGATTACTCTCAGTCTCTGCAGTTACATAGAAGTCAAACATTTTTTTTCCCCTCTAACATCCAACAATGTTCTTTCATTACCATCACTTAGCCATGAAAAGCAAGGGTCATCTTCCACAGACAGAATTAATGTATGTGAAAAATCAAAGTATCATTATTCAAGGTTACCCAATATCTTTTCAAATTTCAAACTAGGTCATGTCCCAGGTATTACATATGCGTATATATTTATGTACATATACATACATGTACACACACATGTTTTTATGTTTGTGCCCATTACACCTAATGATTCAGGCATTCTATATGCTAGGAGTTAAAGTGAAAAGCTTAATGGTTACAAAACTGTCAAGCTTCCAAATTACTCATCGTCCATTATATTTTTGCAACTTACCCGTATAGGTAGTAAAAAAATGATAGTAAGTAAAAGGCTAATTTGCACCATCCTTCTTTCTGACAGTAGGCTAGAATATCTGCATTCATGATGGTTGTAGGATCATAGAGTCCTGGTCCACTCATCACTGGTCTACTCATATACCTGTAATGAATGTATTTTATTAGCTACTCAGAAAAGAAGTAAACTTTTACTTAAGGGTGTTCTTCCTCTCAAAATCAACAAAGATGAGGCAGGAAATCACATGCTTCTAATTCCATATCAAAATTAAATAATGAAAAAATATATAATTTCAACAGAAAAACTGAACCCTAAAACACAGTCAACATAAAGAATACAAAGGGTTGAACAAATCACTTTTAGAGCCAAATGCTTTCAGAAATCCAATAAAAAGGTGAATAATTAAACAGAAGACAGCAATATAATTTTAATGTGCCCAGATAAAGCTATGAAAAACTATACTAATTAGAACTGCTCGTGCATATCTCTGTTTTGATTATTGCAATAAAACATTGGGTGGCCAGGTAGCTATCCTTTGTGTCATCAGTTTATAAAATTTTTTTTCAATTTTAAATGTTACATACAAAGTACGCATAAAGTTATATGCTCACCTGCTTGATTATTAAAATGAGCATTAATCTATAAATTTTAAATTTGGGTTAATGCAATTACAATAAAAAAAGGAATATTAGAAGTTTATCTAAATATTACCTCCAAATATGATAGGCCAAGAGTGGCATATTGAGACCCAGTGTAAGCCACTCTGCTGCACAGAGAAACATGACACAGAAGAAAGCGTGGATGAGATATTCTGGAAGTACAAGCTGAAGGAAAAATAATAATCAGTTATCAAAATAGTCTGGCTGAAAAGTCAGTGTTAATATTAAACAAACTAAATTAATTCTGAACAAGGTGAGAAACAAATTTCATTCAAGTAAGAGCTATTTTTCAGAACCAAGAATGAAGCGGGGGCAGTTCAGCATTTTATGTCTATATTGATCTTTACACCAACAGCAGGATTTCTATGCACATAGACTAAAGAGACAGCCTATAGTGTTCTAAAGAAGAGACCTGGACATATCTCACAACCCACAGGGCACCCAGACTTCAGCTATTAAGTTGTTGGGCCATGTGACTTGATCTGCACAAAGAGGACCTGGAGAGGAATTTTCTCTCCCAAAACTAATCAGCCCCTTCTCTGCCACTTATAATCCCTAGAAAAGTTCACAGGCCTGAAGGTACCCACGACTTCCTGACCAGGACAGTTCTCTATCCATTACATTATGTAGCATTTCCTCACACACAATGCATGCAATTTTTCAGTATGGATAGGGCAAGTCACTAGTACACAGAACTTGTGGGTGAGGAAACCTTTTCTACCAATGTAGATTCTTGTACAAGGTCATAGGGCCATTATGTATCAGAAGCCAGACTCAATCCCAGAGCTTCTTGACTTCAAGCTTAGCCTTCTGTCCACAACCCTACACTGTATAATGATGTTCAAGGGTGGAGAGGGGACTCATAATTCTAACTAGATGGTAGTAAAAGTGACCATTCACAATTTTTAGATTTTTACATTACTATTTAAAAATCAATTAATATACACTTTACTTTCCACAACTATACATGACATAAAATAGAAAAATGAGATATTTGACCACATGCAACATATAAGAAAATATTCCACAAAACCAAAGCTTCCCTAAATAGTTTTCATGTTAGAATTTTTAAACTTTTAATTAAAATTTCAAAATGCTATGTGTACAGACCACATAACCACCATAAATTATATTCTCTATGCAATGATCAGCCAATAATTTCTGCACAATGTTAAGGATGTCAATATGAACAAATGCAAAAAAGCTTTCTGCAATGTAGGAGGGAAATTATATCAAAACAGTAAAATTAGTTACATTTTTTGGTACTGCTAATAAGCTCATTTTTAGGTACCACCTGAGAAGCTGCAGATAACAGGACTGAGAATTTCAGATTAATGAAAGCAAAATACACAAGGCCAAAGTTCATTAATAAAATTTCATTAGAATATAAATTAATGTAAAATTTCACTTGACACATCAAGAAAATGTGAATGATATATACCTTAAAGTATTATAGAAAATATATGCATGTATAAATGACCTATGTAAATACTATAATGAGCTCAAAAACGTGATGGTACTTTTTTCATTAAAATTTTTAGTCATATAAATGATTTTAAATGAAAAAATTAGTCATTAGATTAACTTTTAGGGGTCTAAGCTACTTCCCTGCTGTAAACCTGAGTGTTCTCCAATGCCTTTAGTATAAAATAAAGCCTGACCTAGTTTTTAGTTTTTACACACACACACACACACACACACACACACACATACACACACACACTCTCTCTCTCTCTCTCTCTCTCCCCTTCTCTCTCTCTACCTTGATGGTTCAGCCAAGGTAGTCTTCACAGTTCACACAAACTATTCTTTACACAGAGAACTTTTTTTTTTTCTGGATGTCCTCTATGCCTGGAAGGTATTCCTTTCTAATTTCTGCCTCATAAAACTTCTCACTTAACTGTCAGTGCCCTCCTTCTCTAAATTGCCTTTACTCTGAATATTCTTATATATGAATATATTATCTTCCATGATAAAAGGTAAGCTTCTGGAGTCTAGAGATTATTTTATTTTTTGTCTTTCCAGCCTCATCCCTTAGTAAATAGCAGGCAGTTAATATGCTTAGTGATGACTGAGTATACTAAAACTCTCCTTATAAAAGGCCTTAGCTATAAAAATATTTTAAGATTTTACTATATCTAAGACAGTTTTCTAAGACCTCAAAAGGTTTACCTATATTCCTCTAACTCAAAACAGAAAGGACTTTAATAACAATAAAAACCAGCTAATAGTTTATTATTATTATATATAAATTCTTTCCATGATTCAGTTAAGGCTAATCTGCAGATAACAGTATATTCACTAAATAAACCTGTAAACTATTAAACATATAACTTCAAGTTAACACCTGTGTATGATACACAAATAATTACATATTTTTAAACCTGACATCTAAAAGCATGGAATCTCCAAGCACTTTCATAGAATTGCTCCTTTAAGAAAACAAGGGCTTCTTTACAATAACCTTATTTTAAATTCAGTATATATGTATATACATCTCATAAAGCTGTGTTAGTGATACTAGTGAAAACTGAATTATAACAAACCCATTTAAAGATTCAGTTAAAAAAAAAGATTAAGAATTCTTATCCTAGAGGGTTAAAACGCTATAAAAATACTGTCCCAAATGTTTTAAATCTTATATTTAGTTGTAAGGATAATAAATACAGACTGGGAACTGTGGGTCTAGCATGAAACCCAATTCTCCCCATAAAAGTCTAAATTGTATTTTTATAGCTCTGCCTTAGAAAATTGTACTTTCAAATCATTTTTTGTGGTATTTCTTTAGGAACTACAGTTAATAGAAAGTTAGTACTCTTCAAAATTACTTCATGCAAATGTGATTTAAAATGATAGAAGATCTAATTTAAACATGCCTATTAAATTGTCCTTTGTTAAAGATTACACAAAGGCAAAAAACGTATCATTTCCTTCCCCCGTACTTTGGCAGAAGTAACTTTCAAAACAAATTTTAAACAGGGAAAACTGTCAGATGCACAGCTACTGTGTCAACAATCACTACAATTTCCCATCCAAAATAAAGTGTGTGCACCAAAATAACCCTTCTTCCACTTCATCACTGCAACAATAGTATATCCCAAATACATACTATTTTTTAAACATGAGAATTTTTTTCTATTAAGAAAATTAGAAAAACCAAAACATTTTATTTAAACAGAATGTCACCATTTTAACATCAAGCAAGGTGTCATGTAAATACTTTTAAAAAATTATACATGTAAGAAAGGATGGACTCTATAGTATTAAATTGATATTGTCAAAACAGTGAAAATTCTCATTTTTCTGACAGTAGGTACTTTAACAATTTCATAGTCCAAACTCTAGGGTTTCCTAGTGAGAAGGCCCAAATCAATCTCATTCTAATTCTATTTGTTGGACCCATCCAAAAGACTGATCATTTAAATAATGCCTACTGTAAGGTAAGAGTGGCTAAAAATTAAATGGAAATTCATTACTAAGTACTTATCTTAAAACCACTTGGTAATAAGTACTTTTTAAAGTACTCCTCTCCCTGGAAAGTCTATGCACTGTGTTTTTTGCATGGTTCTGAGATATCATTTCTATTAAATACCTTCTTAGTTCCTAATCAAAAAGATGTAATCAAGCCTGCTACAGACTAATCCATCCAAAAGAGTAGTAAATCCACTACTCCTAAGCACTGACAACTTCCATTTAAGGTACATCTGTTTAGGAATCACAACAGAGGATTTATATATCAGGAACACCAAAAGAAATTCCCATTACACCTTAATGTAATGTGATGTATGTGATGTTACAACATAAACTTTGAGAACAGTATAAGATTCCAGGATATTCATAAAGGGAGGAAGGGGAAATTGAAAGGAATAATAGGTAAATTTTACATTGCAGATTCTGTTGTATATGATAGCACACTTACAAGAGACAATCTCACACTATTATGGCAGACTATTATGATGCACAGTACTGAGGTTACTTTATCAAAATCTCTAGAATTCCCCAAATCAAAAACTAAAGAAATTTGTCAAATAACCTAAATATTGTTGCAGTCATAGCACAGAAAAATTATGTGCATAAGCATGTAACAGTTTTCCCCACTTGATCAGCAAGCAAACATTTACACAGAATACGAAAAATTTTGAAATTACAAACCTGAACAGGCATGAGAGAACACACCAAACAAAACATTTACATAAATACAATGTTCCTAACCCTCCCCCACAAAATGAAGGTGGCATTAAAACATTAAACTAAAAAGCAGTACACACCTTTAATGCAATTTTGACTCTTTTAATCTTTTTGACCTTTTCAACTGTCTTTGTGCCGACAATGTAAAAAGCAGATTGGGAGAATGTTAGTATGACAGCTGACAAGATCACCAGCAGATTAATAAGTCAGAATATTCAAGCATGAAAGGAAAAAAATAAATTTCAAGTCTACCTATTTAAAAAAACACATAGGTACTACTTAGATTAATAATGGCCATTTATAATTTTATCAATATAAAAGCAAAAGACCTTAAAAGAATAATGAAAAATACTTTGTTATATTGTAACTTACAGGATTGAGTGTATTACATTGGTCTATAGGATTCTTGTAATCAGTCTTCAGTTCATCAAATGCTATAATCTAAAATAAAATTAAAGCAATTAGGAATTTTTTTCAGTGAAAACCCAACTTATACCACCACATAATAAGGCAATAACTAAAGTATAACAACTTTCTATCAATAAGTACTTTGTAACCAACTTAACTGTACAATTTTTGAGTCATACTAGGATCACAGATTTAAAAATGAAAAGTAACCTCAGAGGCCCTTTACTCCAACTTCTTCATTTTATAGATGAGGAAACTGAACAGGGTGATTAAGTGACTTATCCAAGTTCATATAGCTAGTAAATGTCAGAAACAGGATTTTAAACACAGATCTTCCTGACTCCAAGTCCAGCACTCTATCCTCTTCTCCATAATGCCTCTAAAAATAATTTAGACCAGGTTTACAAGATTATAAGGACTTCTTTTAAGTTATCATAATCAGTGTTTTGGCATTACACTGACATTTATTATTATTGTTAATATTGACATTTCTTTATGCTCTCAATTTGTTCCCTATTTCAATCAAGCAAGCATTTATTATGTGCCACATATTGTACTAATTAGGAACTAGAAATACAAAAAAAGGAAAAAAAAACAAAAACCATCACTGTTCCCAAGTAACATCTATTAATGGGGAAGACTACATGTTAACCAATAAACACATAATATAAGACAAATGGAATAGAAGGAAAGCAATATTAGACAAGAAGGTTCAACTGAATAAGGTGACATGGAAAGGTCTTCTGCGAAGGGTGACATATGACCTAAGTCTTGAAGGATGCAGTGGATGTCAGAAAGTAGAGCAAGGAAAGAAGAGCATTTCAGGTAGGGAGGATCATCCCAGAGGGGAAGTACTGTTATTGTTAGATCCCAGAATGTGTGGAAGTGAAGTATGAAAAGACTGGAAAGGCAGTAAGGGACCCAGCTTGTGAAAAGTCTTAGGTTACCCTGGAGACAAAACAGTGTCAATGGAGGGCAGTGAAGTGACAGTCAAACCTGCACTTTAGGGAAATCACTTTGGTAATTGTGGCAGGGGCCTGCGGCAGAAAGACCAATAAGAAGGCTATTACAATATGTCCAGGCCTAACCTAGGGTAGTGACTGTAAGTGGAAAGATGAGATAGACAAAAGATATTACTGAAGGGAAGGTTAACAAGGTTTAGCAATGGACTGGACATGTTGGGTTTGTTACCTGTGTAACTGGGAGAATGGTGCTGCCCTATATGGTAATGGAAAAGTATAGAAGCAGGGAGGAAAGGGTGAGGTGGAAAGATGAGAATAATGAATTTTTCCGGACATGCTTAATTTTGAGATGTCCATGGACCATCCAGTTTAAAATGTCCAACAGGCAGTTAGCAGTTGGAGATGTGGGACTGGAGTACAGGAGAAAAGAAAAAGACTGGGATCTGAGAATAACATGTATAGAAATGACAATAAACTCATGGGAGTTGATGTGATCACTAAGTATGAACACTGAAGGAAAAAGAAAGAGGGCTCAAGACAGATCCCACTTGAATAGTCACAGTTAAGGGGTGTGACATTGATGAAGATCCAGCAAAGGCAACTAATGGTCAGACAAGGTGTGGGGAAAACCAAGAAAGAACAACTACAAGAACACCCAGAGAGGAGAGTAACGAAGAGGAGAAAGTAATTAATTCACAGAATCAAATGCTGCAGAAACATCAAGCATGATAAGGACTGAGGAAGAGGATGTTAGATTTGTCAAATAAGAGATCACTGATAACTTTGGAGGGAATAGTTTCAGCTGAATGATGCCAGAAGCCAAAATGTGGAAGTTTAGAAAAGCATGAGAGAAGAGGCAAGTGGAGGCACCGTATATAGACATCTTTATCAAGGAACATGGCAGACAAAGGAGGAGAGATATAGGACCATCATTAGGGAGACAATAGGATCAAGTAGAGGCTTATTTACATTTTTAGTCTCATATACTATATTTCATTGCAAATTGTATTTGTTTCAAAATTGGACAGAAATGAAGATGAACTCTTACTAGGGGTTTAATAAATGTTTACTGACTAACATTAGTGATCTCAACATCAAATGAAATGTTCTTTTGCTTTCCAAACAATGGGGATGTGTACTTTTACCTGGTTCCACTTGTAACCCAAAGTATACATTTTTAGACAGACAGTTTTGTTGTTCAGATTCTGGCCATGGAACATAGTGAAGTAAACTGATCCATATGGGACTGCAGTAACTAGCTTTATGAACAATGTGATTACTAAGTGCTGACAACTATATGTATCAATACAATAAACAGGCCAACTAAAAATTAAATTAGCTCAGATGTCACCTTTTTTATAATTTGAATGCTTTTTCAATAGATCTCTAATTGCAATGTCATAATACTCCCTCCAACCTCGCTCACAATTCTATCCATGGGTCTCCTCATCCCATGCAATTTTTGTTTATTTATATTCTTCCATTACTTTCTCCACAGGGTTGCCACCCAAGCATCTGGAGGTTTTCCTCTATGTTTCTAATTATTCCCTACCCTATTCCCCTCTACATGGTAAGAGACCACTTATCACATAAACACATGCCTCTTTATGGCCACAAGGGGGAAGTGTGTCAGTAACATCATCTTTCTGGAAATGGAATTGGAGCTTGGAATTCACTGGTAGAGGGAGGTCCAAAAAATAAAATGGAACCTCCTCTACAATGTAAAATCTGTTTGTTTTTTTTTTAATCTCATTTAATATTTTATTTTTACCAATTACATATAAAAATAATTTTTAACATTTTTTTTCTAATTCTGAGTTTCGAATTCTCTTCCTCCTTCCTCTCCCTCACTGAGAAGAAGAAATTTGACATGGGGTATATATGTGTAGGTCATGCAAAACACATTTCCAAGTAAGTTATTCTGTGAAAGAAAATGGACACGCATGCACACACACACAAGAAAAATGAAAGTGTCCTTTATCTGCATTCAGGTTCTACCAGTTTCTTCTTTGGAGATGGACAATACTTTTCATCATAAGTCTTAAAAAGTTGTCTTGGATCATTGTATTCTTCAAAACAGCTGAGTCATTATTTACAGATCATCATACATTACTGAATACAATGTTCTCCTGGTTCTGCTCATTTAACTTTGCATCAGTTCATGTAAATCTTACCATTTTTTGAGAGCATTCTGTTCATCATACAATGTAAAATCTTAAGAGTTGCTTGGGACACTGAGAGTTTAAGTGATTTGCTTAGAGTCAAAAAGCTAGAATTTGTTAGAACATGGGCTTGAAACCAGGTCTTCTTGAAGCCAAGACAGCCTTTCTAGCTACCATATTATGGTCCCTCTCAGTATCATCTAAGAGACTGGGGACAGAGAGATTTACCACAACTTCCTGGTTTAAATCCTGACCATGACACATGTTACATGCTTGATTTTAAGCAAATTACAATTCTTTCCCTCAGAAGCCTTATATATAAAATGAGAACACTGGTCTATAATCTCTACAATCACTTTGAGCTCTAAATGTATGACCCTATGTTAATATTTCTATCAGACGTGATCACTACTGTTATCAACCTCTAACAATGTTTATCAGTGATCAGCACATTGGACTGAAGATGTTTCTCAGTATTTTCAATATACTAGTCTTCAATAAAAGCTCTTAGAACTTCAAAAGGTGTTAAGGAAAAAAATAAAGCTTACAAATAAAATATATTCAAACACATTTTGTTGCACTAAAATGTAGATAAAAAAGAATCACTTAAAATTTAAAAATATATTGAGAGTATAGTTGTAAATGAAATAACAAAATTAACTCATTACTTGTCAATTGACCACTCTGCATTCTAGAAATAAAATACAGAAAATAAAGTTTTTAACTTAAGTCCTATACTCATGTTGGCCTAGAGGTGATGGTAGGTGTGGGTGGACAGCAAGTTCCGGAAAATTCTGGCAGACTAGACTTAATTTTAGCTGGTTTAGTGATTCAGGTTCAGGACTGGAATAAAGTAAGCCATTAGTTGATCATTTAGGAGTTAACAAAGTCACATGGAAAGGACAGTTGGCAAAGACACAGGGCTGGGTCAGGTAGAAGCAAACTTCCCTTATTCCTCACCTTTTTCTATATGAAAACAAGTTGATTGACACAGCAGTGGAACATCCCTCAAGTCTGCAAGGCACTGACTCCTTGAGAGCTGGCTTTTTTTTTTTTTTTTTAAATAACCAGGCTGATGGTAAAAGTGTGTCAACAGTATGAGACTTAGTCTACTGGCCCTATCAAATCTCAAGGGCAGCTTCAGGGAAAAACTAGCCCAACTACGTGGAGAACTCTTTAGAGAAACTAAAACTATAGTCTTAAGAATACTGTTCCTACCATATTCCGCCCCTTGGCGGCAATATACTAAAGGTCTTGACCTCAAGGATTCAATAAGCCTAGGAGAAGTAGTAATTTAAGAGAAATTTAGTGCAGATAAAAGGAAAAAAAATCTAGAAAAATAGGGGAAAAGAACAATTAGCATAATGGTCCCCAGAAGATGTAAAGTAGCAAGGTGACAGAATATAAAAAGGAACAAAGAATCAAATCTGTCATGTGACAGGTGATGTTTTGGACAGTCTCCAATCAATGTCCTGAGATAAATCTGTGACAAGCAGGAGGACTATAAAGGGTCACAGTACAGATGACACTCCTAGCACAATCAATGCTCTACAATACAGGTGGGAGATGATCTGTAATAAAGCAGCCCATAGGACGTTACCCTGTAACATGAAATCTGTCCAGAGTGAAGATTGATACTGAGGTGAGGTGTAATCTCTCTCAATGTTTTCCATTCTACAATTCAAGGCATTTTCCCCTGTGGTAGTTGCCCAAGCTCTTTCTGGGGAAGAGCTGTCTTAGTTATCTAAGGAGAAAGAAGACCTGCCAATTGTGTAGTACCCAATTCATTTCCTGACCCCTCTGCGGGGTAGAGCCTAGGTGATTCTGTGCCACAGGCTGTATATGAGAGTCAACCAGAACTATGTCCAAAAGCTGAAGTCTTCCCAGAGGCAGGATCTAAGAAACCTTGCACAAAAGAAGCCTCCTGCTTTCTCCTTCCCAAGGTGTGATTGCTTTGTCACAGACAAGTCTTCTGGGACGTGGAACATCTGACCCCAAGAGTCAGGGACAGGCTATTACCTAGCAAAGGCAACCTCACTCTGAGACGCGGAGAGACAATTTACCAGTTAAGGAAGATGGGCACTCTAATAGGGATTACAAAGTCAACAGGAAAAAATACCAACTTTTTCCTTAATTATGGAGTTATGTTCCTGTGCCCAAGATAACAGGGCATCATGGCACTCCTGTCTAGATTGGCAGAGGTATTGCTTTCCTAACCTCTGTCATGCCAGTATTGGCATCAACCTGGTTGTTTAGTTCTGCAAAGAGCATATGACTCCTGATGGCTGCTGACAGTCTCCACAAACAACTTAATGTGGTGGGAAGGAAGAACAAAATTCCGCCACTGGTTCTGATTCCAAAGAGGAGATCTCACCTTTAGTCATCCAGCCCCTGTCCAGGCTCTAGGCTCTATATATACCATTTGGCCTGATCAAGACTTCCACCAAGTAATCACTGTAGAATTAGATCTTTTGATTTATCCCTCAATTTATCCCACGCACCCTGCAGTTAAGCCTTATGGATTTGCCAAAACACCTATTCCTCAGGGTTTCTCAATACCAGAGCCCCTTAGGCTAGCAGGCAGGATTTAGAGGGCTTTATGGAGAAAACTCGAAAAGCATGGGTCCCACAGAGTCATAAAGTCCCAGGAAGAGGGACTACCATATAGCTTACTTGATCTTTTAGGGCTGTAATCTGTTCTTGGTCCCATTTGAAAGGGATAAATTTGTGGGTGACTTGATAAAATAAGGGACTTCAGAATACCCAGGTGGGGAATATGGGTTCTTTAAAACCTAGGGTCCAATAAATCTCTGAATTTCCTTTTTTTTTAGAAATAAGCTTTTATTGATCTTCTTTTTACATCACCTCAATTTTGTCCAGTACCATTCCCTTCCCTCACTCAGATATCCAACTCATATAACAAATAAATAAGTTTATAAAAACAAAAAAGAGAAAAAACATAACTGATCAATACAGTAAAAGTCTGAAAAAAGTGTGCAATGTAACACTTAACCTCCTATTTCTTCAGAGATGTGGGGGGAATACCTTTTTATATCTTTTCTTTCAAGCCTTGAGTGTTATTTATAATTTTACAAAACTCACTCTAGATATTTTTGGGGAGATTCTTTCTGCTTACATAGTTTTAGTTTTTGTGCATGTGGTATTGTTTTCTTGACTCAGCTTAACTTAATTCTGCATCAATTAATGCAGATTTTTCCATTCTTCTATGTATTCATCACTTAAACTATAGTAATACAGTGTGTAATATAACTTATTTATCCATTTCCCCAATGTATTTTGTTTCCATTCTTTTGCTTTCATCACAAAAAGTGCTTGCTATAAATACTCTGGGGTATATAGGAAGTTTCTTCTTACATTACATTTTTTAAAATTAAAAAAAATTATATTCTTTTGGGGCATAAGCCCAATAGGTATTCTGGTTCAAAGGGCAGGGGCATGTTTATTCACTTTATTTCCAAACTACTTTCCGAAACGATTGTACTGATTCATAACTCCACCAACAATGCACTAATGTGTGATCTTTTCACAAACACTCATTTAACTATTCCCATCTTTTTTCATCTTTGCAAACTTAAAAGATAGGATGTAAAACCCCAGGGTTGTTCTGATTTACATTTCTCTTATTACAAGTGATCTACAGCATTCTTTCATGTGACTGTTAGTAGTGTATAATTCTTTTGAGAACTGTTTGATCATATCTTTTGTCCACTTTAATCTCTAGAGAATAGCTTTTGAGCTTAAAAAAATCAGTTAAGTATTGATACATCTTGAATTCTAAATAATTGCCAGAGAAATCTGATGCAAAGTTTTTTTTCCAATTTGACAGCATCCTTTCTTATCTTAGATGCATTAATTTTCTGTGCAAAAGTTTTTCATTTTTCACATGATCAAAGTAATCTTCAGGCCTACCTCAGAGATGTTGTGAATTTGGCTCCAGCCCACTACAAGAAAGTAAATATTCCAATAAAGTGAGTCAAATGAATTTTTTTGGCTTCCCAGTGCACATAAAATTTTGTTGCTCAGTTATTTTCAGTCATATCCAATTCTTCATGACCCCATTTGGGGTTTTCTTGGCAAAGATACTGGAGTGGTTTGCCATTTCTCTCTCTAGCTCATTTTCCAAGGGAGGAAGCTGAAGCAAACAGGGTTAAAAGGTGACTGGCCTAGGGTCACTGAACTAGTTAAATGTCTGGGGCTAGGGTTTCAGGGCCAGCACTCTATCCACTACACCACCTAGCTGCCCTATATAAAAGTTATGATTATACTATAGTTATGTTTAAAAAAAGTATGTGCCTTAATTAAATATTTCATTGCTAAAAATGCTAACCATTATCTAGGAGCTTTCAGTAAATTGTAATCTTTTGACTGAAGGAGGGATTTGCCTCAATATTGATAGATGCTGACTCATCAGGGTGGTAATGGCTAAAGGATGGAGTAGCTGTGGCAATCTTTTTTTTTTTTTTTTCAGAGACATGATACAATTTACATGCACCAAGGCAGAGTGAAGTGAGCAGAATCAGAACAAAATGTGCTATAACATCAATATCATAAAAAAGAACAATTCCAGGGATTTTTTTTAAACAGATGAAATGGTATAGAATTAAGAGAATAATTCATAGAATAACAATGATACTGTAAAGACAAACAACCTTGAAATATATAAGAACTCTATGATCATCCATGACCAGGTAAAGACAATGGAGTGGTTTACCATCTCCTTCTCCATCTTATTTTTACAGATGAGCAAACTGATATAAAGGGGGTTAAGTGACTTGCCCAGGGTCATAGAGCCGCTAGATATCTAAGGTCAGACTTAAAATCAGGAAGATGAATCTTCCTGACTCTAGGCAGGGCACTTTATCTGTTGTGCCACCTAGCTGCCCTATAGCAACCTGGCACATAGTAGGTGCTTAAAAAAATGTTTATTATATCGTTTGAAAAAGTACAAGCATAAAATATTACAATGCTATAATTATTCACTTCCGAACTTTCTAATTAAATAGCAATAACAAAAACATGGTAGGTAACACAAATTCAAAGTTAATATAAACATATATGGTCAATATATAGCTCTATATAATAGGAACAACAAACAAAAATATTTACAATAATTCTACATAAGAAAAACTATAACTCATTTCTTAGATTAAGAAAAACTAAAAATAATGCCTTGCTAAAATAAAGACTTTAGCTTTAATACATATTCACTTCGTATTCTATCATACCAGTAATGTGTTGACCGAGCTTCCCACTACTGGTTTTCCCACAAGATTTGCATACATCTGATACTACAACTACCTGACTACATACCATGCTAAGAAAAGTCTCCTCATTTCTTTCTCTCTCACTTTTCACAAAATTTATTTATTTTTAATTTACAACATTCAATTCCACAAGCTTTTGAGTTTTAAATTTTCTTCCCCTCCCACAAATAGCATGCAATCTGACATAGGCTCTACATATACATTCATATTAAACATATTCTCTTTCACATTAGTCATGTTGAAAAGAACAATTACAACCAATGAAAAGAAACACAAGAAAGAAGAAACAAAACAAAAAAGAGAGAGTGAGCAAACAGTATGCTTTGATCTGCATTCAAACTCTGTAATTCTTTCTCTGGATACAGATAGCATTTTCCATCATGAACCTTTTGGAGTTGTCTTAGAACCCTGCACAGCTGAGAAGAGCCAAGTTTATCAAAGGCAGTCGTACAACGTGGCTGTAACTGTGTACAATGTTCTCCTGGTTCTGCTCCCCTCGCTCAGCATCAGTTCATATAAGTCTTTCCAGGTTTTTCTGAAGTCTGCCAGCTCATCATTTCTTATAGCACAATAGTATTCCATTACATTCACATACCACACAGCTTGTTCAGCCATTCCTCAATTGATGGGCATCCCCTCAATTTCTAAATCTTTTTCACCACAAAAAGAGTGGCTATAAATGTTTTTGTACATGTAGGTCCTTTTCCCATTTGTATGACCTCTTTGGGATACAGTCCTAGAAAGTGATATTGCTGAGTCAATTGCACATTTTCATAGCCCTTTGGACATAGTTCCAAATTGCTCTCCAAAAGGGTTGGATTAGTTCACAACTGGCAATTTCTTAAAATAAGATAGTAATGAAGTTTGCCACATCAATTGAGACTGTCTTTCATCAAAGATTTTTCTGTAGCATTTGGTACTGTTTGACAGCATTTCACCCAGAGAAAAACTTTCAAAATTGGAGTCAATCCTCTCAAACCCTGCTTTATAAACTAAGTTTATATAATATTTTTCAATACTATTGTATCCCAGGGAATAGGGAAAAGACCGAGGAGCAGGAGGGAGAAAGATGGGGGACCGGCTAGGTTCGTGGAGCAGTCAGAACACATACAACATTTTGTCAATTATTTTCACTGTCTTATATAGGCACAGTTCATGGTGCCCCAAAACAATTACAACAGTAACATCAAAGATCACTGATCACAGCTATAATAATAAAGGAAAAGTTTGAAATATTGCAAAATTTATTGCAAAATATGACACAGAGACACCATGTGAAGACATATTGTTGGAAAAATGGTGCCAAAAGACTTGCTTGATGTGGGTAGCCACAAACCTTCAGTTTGTAAAAAAACAAACAAAAAAATCTGTGAAGTGCAATAAAATAAAGAACAATAAAATGAGGTAGGCCTGTATCCTACGCATACCTACCTGTGAGAGATATACGACCTATTTGATATTTTGGGGTTCTCCTCGTATCCCTCAAGTGTATCCATTGCCTTCTGGAATATCATGTACCAAGCCTTGCTCCTTTAATAGGGAAGCTGTTAAATCTTCTATGATCCAAACTGTGGCCCCATGATGGTAGAATTATTTGTTTCTGGCTACTTGCAGTATTTTCTCCTTGACCAGGAGCTCTGGAATTTAGCTATAATATTCCTGCAAGTTTTCATTTTGGGATCTCTTTCAGGAGGGGATCACTGGAATTTAAAATATCAGGGCAGTTTTCCTTCACAATCTCTTGAACTACAATGTCTAAGCTCTTTTTTGGGTCAGGTCACGGCTTTCCGGTAGGCCAATAATTCCAAAATTCCAAAATAATTTCAAAATCTCTCCCTGATCAAATTTCCAGGTTAACTGTTTTTCCAAAGAGATGTTTCACATTTTCTTCTATTTTTTTCACTCTTTTGACTTTGTTCTATCATTTCTTGGGAATCTCATGGAGTCATTAGCTTCCAGTTGCCCAATTCTAATTTTTAAGGAATTATTTTGAGTTTTTATATCTTTTTTCATTTAGCCAGTGCTGTTTTAAAAAGGAGGTTTTTTTTCTTCAGTGAATTTTTGTGCCTCTTTTACCATTAGGCTAATCCTATTTGTTTTAATGCGTTATTTTCTTCAGGTTTTCTTTTTTTTGGTGCCTCTTTTACTAAGTTCTTTTCATATTTTTCTTCCATCATTCATTTCTTTTCCCAATTTTCCCTCTAACACTTCATCTCTTTAACTCTATCAGGAATTCTTACTGAACTTAATGTCCAATTAGCATTTTTTTTTTTTTTTGCTTTGCTTTGCTTCTAGCGTTTTCACATTGCTCTCTTCTTCTCAGTTTGCCTTGGTCTTCTCTGCCAACATATGAGCTTTGACTGATGAAGTCAAAGAAAAATTTTATGATGACCTAGAGACCCTTATCATCAATGTGCCAAAAGAGGAAAAGCTTATCATTCCGGGTGACTTTAACGTTAGAGTAGGCTCAGATAAACAGACTTGGCAGGGAGTCCTAGGGAGGAATGAAGTTGCAAATCACAACAACAATGGTCATTTACTGTACACCTGTGCATCACATGACCTCCTCATCAAGGATGCATCCTTGCAGCAAACATTGGCATCTAATATACTATGTGATTGTAAGAAGAAGAGATAGACAAGATTTGAGTGTGAAAAGGCAGTGTGTGGTGCAGAGTGCTGGACTGATCATAGACATCCCTTCCAAGCTAAACATCTGCATTTATCAAAAGTGTCGCCCACCCCCCCCAAGGCAAAATGACTACCAGAAGGAATTAATGTCAACAAATTAGAGTTCTTCTCTGAGCATGAACAGTTTGTTGCTAACTTAGAGGGAAAGTTGAGCAAACACAGTTAGCAACAGTGGAGCAGAAAAGGAGTGGGCAGCTTTTAGAGGAGTTGGTATATAGCATTGCATTTACTCATCTGAGTCAGACCACTCACAAACACCAAGACTGGTTTGATGAAAATGATGGGGAAATGCAGAAACTGCTAAATGAAAAACAAGAACTCCACAAGACTTGCCACCAGGATAGTTCATCCACCTCTAAAAGGGCAGCATTTAATTCCATCAAAAACAAAGTACAAATAAAGCTTAGAGATGCAGGATTCCTGGCTCAGTAAGAAGGCAGATGAAATCCAGTTTTATGCTGACAGTAACAATCCAGAACGCTTTTATGATTTCTTGAAAGCTATTTAAGGACCAAAAATTCATGGTGCATCACAACTACTCAGTGCTGATGGAGCCACATTGATTAGTGATAAGGACATGATCCCAGAGAGATGTGCTGAACACTTCCATAGTGTTCTCAACAGACCGCCATCAATCAATGCTAAGGCCACTGACCATTTACCTCAGATTGAAGTCTGAACTTCCAACTGAAGAAGAGGTTCTGAGTGCCATTAGGTTCCTTTCATGCAGCAAAGCACCTAGTGCTCATTCTATTCCAGCTGAGATTTACAAGACAGGGAAACCATTGTTCATACAAAAGCTGACTGAAGATTTCCAAGTTATATAGCAAGAAGTTATTCCCCCAGGAGTTCAAGGATGCCTCCATTGTCCATCTCTATAAAGGTAAAAGGAATAGATTGTTCTATGACAATCATGGAGGGGAGGGTCTCTCTCTTAGCTATTGTTGGCAAGATTCTTGCTAGAGATCTCTTTAATGGGCTGATCCTTCACCTGGAACATGGTCATCTACCTGAGAGCCAGTGTGGCTTCAGAAAGGGCCAAGAAACAGTAGATATGGTGTTTGCTGCCTGACAACTCCAGGAGAAATGTCAGGAGCATAACAGAGCTGTACACAATGTTTATAGGTCTGACCAAGGCCTCTGACATTGTTAGTTGTGAGGGCTTATGGAAAATTATGTCAAAATTTGGTTGCCTGGAGAAGTTCATCAACATTGTACATCAATTTCTTGATGGCATGTTTGCCTGGGTTCTGGATAGTGGACAATGCTCTCGTGCCTTCCCAGTCACCAATGGAGTGAAACAGGGCTGTGTGCTTGCTCCCATGCTTTTTGGCATATTTTCAGCCAGGTTGGCCAATGCTTTCAGTGAAGATATACATGGCATCAAGGTCAACTACCATACTGATGGTAAGTTCTTCAATTTGAAAAGATTACAAGCCAAGACCAAAGTGGAGGGAGTGTTGGTGTATGATTTTCAAGCATTTGTAGATGCTTGTGAACTCAAAGCAACCCCTGAAGCTGAGATGCAACAAAATATGGATCAGTTCTCTGCTGCCTGTGCTAATTTTGGTCTAATAATTAACACCAAGAAAACACAGGTTCTCCATCAGCCACCACACCATCTCTACGTGTAACCATCAGTTACAACAAATGGAGAAGTTTTGAATGCTGTGGATAAGTTCACTTACCTTGGTAGTGTATTTTCCAGGGATGTATGCATTGACAATGAGGTTGATGCACACATTGCCATTGCTAGCTCAGTGTTTGGGAGGCTCCAAAGAAATGTTTGAGAGAGAAGAAGTATTAGACTGACTACCAAACTGAAGGTGTACAGGGCTGTTGGGGTGACATCATTGTTACATGCTTGTGAAACATGGACAATCTACCAGTGCCATGCCAGGGAACTGAACCACTTCCATTTGAACTGTCTTAGGAAGATTCTGAGGATCACTTGGCAAGATAAGGTACCAGACACTGAAGTCTTTGCTAAAGCTGAACTACCAAGTATTCAAATTATGCTTCAGAGAGCACAACTCTGATGGGCTGGCTATGTTGTTTGAATGCAAAATGTATGCTTGCCTAAAAGACTATTTTATGGAGAACTCACATGGAGCAGGTGATCACATGGTAGTTAGAAGAAGCAATAAAAGGGCACTCTCAAGAACTTTGGATTTGACTGTGCAATATGAGAGACACTGGCACAGGACCACACAGCATGTATGGCATGCCCACATCAGAAAGGGTGCTGTGCTCTTTGAGCAAAGCAGAATTGAGACAGCACAAAGTAAATGTAGGATGCGCAAATTTGGGATATCCACCCCAAAAATTCATATGGACTATCTGTGCACAACCTGAGCATTCGGCCTGATCACCCACAGCCAGACACACTGAAATTTCACTTTATCATGGTGATGTCATTTTGGTCCTCTTTAAAGACAAAGGACAACAACCAACCAAGTAGCTTTTTAGGGTCAAGTTCTTTTTTTTTTTTTTTTTTTTTTTGTTATTTGCTCATTTTCTCAGCTTATTTCTTCAAACTTTACGTTAAAATTGGACTCTGCTCACGCAGGTATGGAGAGACACTGCCTCAAGTTTCAGGGTTTTTTGTGCTCCTATTTTTAAAGCTAGTTAGGGTAGGAATTGGGGTATCTGTAAGTTTTTCAGTTTTTCCAAGGTAATGTAAGCCAGGGAGAGGTGTCTACTTTGGTCTTTACCTAGGAAGGGAAGGGCCCCTATCCCCCTGAAGCTCCTAGAACTCTTGGCCCTGGAACTGTGATCAGGTCCCCTGATTGTCTGTAATCACAAGTGCTACTGCTCCTCTTAGCCTCTGAAACCTGGGCCCCTGCTCCCTTGCAACAGACCTCAAGCATGCTTCTTTACACTGGAACTGTGATCCAGAACTGATTATGGGCAATAATGCCATAATGCCAATCAGTTCCAGCTACAGAGACTTTTTATAATAATGCCAAAAAAAATTTAATCCAAAACCAAAAAAAAGGATCATATGCAATGAAGATACCCATTGAAGAACCAAATTTAAAAGCAACTCATCTTTATGAATCTAGGCTTGAGCAATATCCCAGCTTGGGCACCTATAAAGGCACAAAGGATATTCCCTTTCTAAGGCCTCTAACTGATTTAACTGAGTTCTTGAAAGCAAAAGTGCAAAAACAGGCATGATGAGAAAATATGTTGACTAGTACAGCGCTTGAATATATGATTAAGGATCCTTGCAATTGTCTTGGGAATCTACTTACTTGCAAAAGTCACAAAATGAATGATAATCAAGAAAAGAAAAAAGGCAGAAACCCAGGTGTGTTTTTACAATCAATTGAGGAAGAATTCTAAAGCAGAAGGAAGAAAGAGTAGAACTTCAAAAACAAAACTATCAAACCCAAAGCTTATGAACCAATAGTGCCTGATAAAAGAATCTGATGGACTATCCAAAGAACACAGAAAGGATGCACAGAGATAATAAATTAAGAATTATAGGTCTTCCAGAACAACATAACAAATCAGCAACCACATTTCAAAATGCAAGAAATACTATCAGAAAATTATCCAGAATTTGATAGTAAATAATAAAATATAATAAAAGATAAACCAAGAGAATTTGTAGATAACCACTCAGAAAGACCCCTGCTTCCAACTTAACCCATTATCTTTTCCTCAAAACCCTCCTCTCTTCTAAATTTTCCTGTAACCCGTCAAGGATACTATCATCCTCTCCGTCACCCAGGTTGGCAACAAAGGTGTCATCCTTGACTCCTCACTCTCTCACTACACCTATATTCAATCTATTATCAAATCATATTGATTCTACCCTTACAACATATATTTTATACACTTCCTTCTCTTCTCTGTCACTGTGAGGCAGGCCCTCATCACCTCATACCTAGGCAACTGCTGGTTGGTTGCCTTGCCTCAAGTTCTGTCCACTTCAGTCCATCTTACACTCAGTTCTCAAATAGATCTTCCTTAAGTATAGATCTGACCACATCAATCCCTATTCAATAAACTCTAGTGGCTCCCTATTCCAAGATAAAATATAAAACCATATTTGGCATGCAAAGCCCTTCATAACCTCCCTGTATAATCTGAAACCTGATGACAATGGCCTCTTTGCTGCCCTAACAAGACAATCTATTGCTTGACTCTGTGAATTTTCCATTGGCTATCCCCTATGTCTTGAATTTTACCCTTCTTACCTTTGCCTCCTGGCTTTCTCCAAGTCCTAGCTAAAAATCAAACTTCTACAAGAACCTTTTCTCAATCTCCTTTATTGTTAGTGCCTTCTCTCAGTTAACTATCTCCAATTTATTATATCTGGATCTTGTTTGTACATAGTAGTTTGTATGTTGTGTCTGTCATTATATTCCAATACTTTTTGAGGGCAGGGACAGTCTTTTACCTTTATATCCCTAGTGTCTGGCACATAGGACTGTACGTACTCAAAGTTGGGGGGAAGTTGGGAGAGTGGGGCCAAGATGGTGAGTAAAAGCAGGGACTTGCTTGAACTCTCCCTCAAACTCTCCAAATACCTGTAAAAAATGACTCTAAACAAATTCTAGAGCAGCAAAATCCATAAAAAGAGTGAAACAAATTTCCAAATCTGGACGGTCAATGGGAAAGGTCTATTGTTCCAGGCTGGGAGAGGAACACAGTCCCAGCTTGGGCTAAGATGGCACAGACTAGGCTCCAGGGGACCAACTCACTGGCAGATGAGACGGTTTCCAGACTTCTCAACCCACAAACCTCAAAGACAACTAAGAAGGTCAGTGAGAAAGGTGTGTCAGACCTTGGTGAAAGAGGAGGGCGGGCAGATCAGTCCCAGTGCAGCCCAGGGGGCAGAGTCAGGGCTGCTGCCCTGCAGTAGATGTTTCCAGAGTTCTCAGCCCACAGACAGTGAGGTGATCAAACCACTGATTTTACAGGACATTACAGGGATCTCCTCTTTGCTGACTCTGAGGTAGGATTTTGTTGGTTTGCCCATATTTGGATCTGGGTGGCAGCCATGGGAGGATGAGCTTGTGGCAACAGTGGAGAGGGTACCCTCTGCACAGTTTCAGAGCAGAAAAGGGTGCTTGCGATAACTCACAGATGAGAGTACAGGTCAAAAGAGGAATAAATACCTCTCTTTAGATCATACTACCTTGGAAGAACTGAAAACTTAGAGGTCCCTAGAAGTATCTTTGAAAACAGGGGCACCAAATCCCAGAAGCTTAGGAGACCTACCATAACAAAGAACTAAAATGTCAAGTGAACTGGCTGGTAAAATTAGCAAACAGTGGGGAAAAAAAACTCAGACTATAGAAATTTACTTTGGTAACAAGAAAGATCAAACATACATCTAGAAGAAGACAAGAAAGTCAAAGCTCCGACATTCAGAGCCTCCAACAAAAATATGAGTTGGTCTCAGGCCATAGAAGAGCTCAAAAAGAATTTTGAAAATCAAGTAAGAAGAGGAAAAATTGTGAAGAGAAATGAGAGTGATGCAAGAAAATCATGAAAAATGAATAACAGCTTGCTAAAGGAGACGCCCCAAAAATACTGAAGTAAATAATATCTTAAAAACAGACTAAACCAAATGACAAAAGAGGTCCAAAAAGCCAATGAGAAGAATGCGTTAAAAAGCAGAACTGGCCAAATGAAAAAAGGAGGCCCAAAACTCAACGAAGAAAATAATTTCTTAAAAATTAGAATGGAACAAATGGAAGCTAGTGACTTTATGAGAAATCAAAAAAAATTATAAAACAAAACCAAAGCAATGAAAGAATAGAAGACAATGTGAAATATCTCACTGGAAGAACTGACCTGGAAAACAAATTCAAGAAAGAGAATTTTTAAATTATTGGACCACCTGAAAGCCATGATCAAAAAGAGCCTAGACAGCACATTTCACGAAATTATCAAGAAAAACTGCCCTCATATTTTAGAACCAGAGGGTAAAAGAGAAATGGAAAGAATTCACCAATCACCTCTTGAAAGAGATGCCAAAAGGAAAACTGCCAGAAATATTATAGCCACATTCCAGAGTTCCCAGGTCAAGGAGAAAGTATTGCAAGCAGCCAGAAAGAAATAATTCAAGTATTGTGGAACCACAATTAGGATAACACAAGATTTAGCAGCTTCTACATTAATGGATCAGAAGGTTTAGAATATGATATTCTGGAGGTCAATGGAGCTAGGATTAAAACTAAGAATCACCTACCCAGCAAAACTGAGTGTAATCAATGGGGGAAAAAATGGATATTCAATGAAGTAGAGGAAATTAATTCATCCTTGAGAAAAGACCAGAGGTAAATAGAAAATCAGATTTTCAAATACAAGGCTCAGGAGAAGCAGGAAAAGGTAAACAGGAAAGAGAAATCATAAGGGACTTATTAAAATTGAACTGTTTACATTCCTACATGGAAAGATGGTATTTGTGACTCACGAGACCTTTCATTATTAGGGTAGTTGGAAGGAATACAGATAGATAAAGGGCACAGGGTGAGCTGATGAAGGGATGATAATCAAAAATATAAAATTAGGAGGCGAGACAGGAATGTACTGGGAGGAGAAAGGGAGAGGTACAATGGGGTGAATTATCTCACATAAAAGAGACAAGGAAAAGCTTTTACAGTGGAAGGGAGAGGGAAGAAGTGAGAAGGAATGAGTGAATTTACTCTCATAGGAATTGGCTTAAGGAGGAAATAACATACACACTCAAGTGGGTATGGAAGTCTATCTTACCTTACAGGATGAGAAAATAAGGGAAAATAATAGAAGGGAGGGCATATTGGGGGAAGGGGTAATCAGAAGCAAATACTTTTGAGAAGGGACAGGATGAAAGGAGAGAATAGAAAAAAGGGGGATGGAGGCCCAGGATAGAATGGAGGGAAATAGAGTCTTTCACAAAATGACTATTATGGAAGTGTTTTGCATGATTACACATGTATAACCTATATCAAATTGTTTGCTCTCTCAACGAGGGTATGTGAGGAGTTCTTTTGAAAGAAGGGAGAGAATCTGGAACTCAGAGTTTTAAAAACAGATGTTAAAAATTGTTTTTACATGTAACTGGGAAATAAGATACACACAGGCAATGGGGTATAGAAATCTATCTTGCAGAAAACAGCAAAGGGATAAGAGAAGGGGAGGCAGGGGGGTGATAGAAGGGAGGGCAGATTTGGGGAAGGAGTAATCAGAATGCATGCCATCATGGGGTGGGGGGAGGGGAGAAATGGGAAGAAAATTTGGAACTTAAAAGTCTTGAAGAAGTAAACATTGAAAACTAAAATAAATAAATAAAGTGAAAAAAATTAAAAATAAACGCTTGTTGATTTGACTTGAGAGAATCAGGCAGAAGATGGTTCTTGTGCTGCATCTTAAGGGAAGAAGGAGCCTCTCAGCTAGAGAGGTAAGAAGAGTGTCTAGTGGGGGGGAGGGGGAGGATCAATGAAAAAGCATGGAGACAGGAGATGTAGCCTCCCAAGAGAGGAAAAAGATAAGGCCATTTGCATAAAGCACAACCTGGGAGGGGGAATTAATCCTCATTGAATGCTAAGCACTCAGGGTGGTAACAAAGAACTACAAACAATGTTGCCACTCCCCTCAAAAACAACCAAAGACAAAACAAAACAAAAAAATTCCTAGTTTATAAGAGCCTGGTAGAAAGTAAGCACTTAATAAATGCCTATTGACTGACTGACTGAATGTAATTAATGGTGAATATAAGAAACTCAGAGAAACATTGGCAAAATATATATTAACTGAATAAGAATAACGTAAAATGAAATAGCATAAGTGAAAAGTAAACTGAAGTTCCAAGGAGTAGATAATGAAGCACACCTTCATCTTCACAAGAGGCAGGAGACTACTGAAAGCAGATTATATTATGCTGTTATTGGATGGTTTTAACTTTTTGGTTATTAATAGAGCATTGTTTTTTAAAAAGACAAATCTAAGAAAACTTTGGAGGATGGCCCCACCATGCCAAGAACATAAAATTGAGAGGACAAAGGACTGTTAAAAAATAAGACAAATTTTCAACATTCCTATGACAATATATTTTCATAATCAGAGATAAAGAAACCAGTTTCTGATTGAATAAACTGGAGAAGCAAGGTATAGTGTATTTATCAGATTTATGGAGAAGGGAAGAATTTTTTTCTAAAGAAACGATAGAAAGCATTATGAAATGCAAGATGGATCATTTTGATTACTTTAAACTGAAAAGTTTTTGCACAACCAAACCCAATGCAACCAAAATTCAGAGGGATGTAGTAAACTGGGAAAAAATTTTTACAGCTAAGCTCGGGGATAAAGGCCTCATTTCTAGAATATATAGAGAACTGACTCAAATATATAACCATACAAGTCATTCCCCAATTGATAAATGGTCAAAGGATATGAACAAGCAATTTTCAGGGGAAGAAATCAAAGATATCTATAATCATATGAAAAAGTGCTCTAAATCACTATTGATTAGAGAGATGCAAATCAAAACAACTCTGAGTACCACATCACACCTGTAAGATTGGCAAACATGACAGAACAAGAAAATGATAAATGCTGGAGAGGATGTGGGAGAGTTGGAACACTAATTCATTGTTGGTGGAGCTGTGAGATCATCCAACCCTTCTGGAGAACAGTTTGGAACTATGCCCAAAGGGCTACAAAAATGTGCATATCCTTTGATCCAGAAATATCGCTACTAGGACTGTATCCCCAAGAGATTATAAAAATGGGAAAGGGTCCCATGTGTACAAAAATATTTATAGCAGTACTCTTTGTGGTAGCCAAAAACTGGAAGTCAAGGGGATGCCCATCAATTGGGGAATGGCTGAATAAATTATGGTATATGAATGTAATGGAGTACTATTGTGCCATAAGAAATGATGAACAAGAAGACTTCGGGGAGGCCTGGAAGGACTTATATGACCTGATGCTGAGCGAAAGAAGCAGAACCAGGAGAACTTTGTGCACAGCAATGACCACAGTGTGTGAGAGTTTTTTCTGGTAGACTTGGAACTTTGTAATAACACAAGAACTTACTGAGAAAAAAAAAAAAATCCTAATGTCGGTCTTCTAAGGCAAAATGCCTTCCCCACTCAGAGAAATATGGAAGTCATTCGCAGAATGTAGCAGATCATGTTTGTGTGTGGGTGGGTTTCAGTGTATTATGTTTTGATTTGTTATATGATTTCTTCCATTTATTTTAGTTCGACTACATAGCATGACTATAGTGGAAATGTGCTCAATAGGAAAGTATATGTAGAACCTAAACAGAATTGTATGCTGTCATGGGGAGGGAGGGGGGTATTAGGGGAAGGGTGGGGGGGATAAAATCTTAACTTTAAGGAAATGATTGTAAAACATTAAAAAAAAAAATTAAAATTAAAAAAAAAAAGAAACCAGTTTCTGTAGTGTTATATGTGAAACAGCACATTTGAAATTATAGTTAGGATGAGGGGTTGGACCAGACCAACTATACAGCAAGGAAAACTGCTGACAGTGACAATCCTGAAAGTAGGTAGTGTTCCACTTCAAAGAGCAGAAAATATGCCAAAACGATAGCGAAGAGCGGGGATATAAAGGGTGGAGGTGGGAAATCACAGATAAGATTATCTTAAAAAGACTACTACAAAAACACCACTATTGATCTGTGTGTCCACTTCTCATCTTTCTAAAATCTTTATAATCATGACTTTTTTGTTTATCCTTCATTAAAATATGAGAAGGGAGCAGGTAGGCTTTCACAAATTATTTTCTACAGCAAACCACACCTTTATGGTCATACAACTGACATAAAGGCACCTAGATTACAAGATCCTACTATGTGCTGGTTGCTTGTTTAAAAAAAAAAAAGTGGTACAGCAAATCATAACATTAACATCTCTCCTCTTGAAAGGAGTTTATGATGCATATGTGAGTCCTGGATAAATTCAACCAAAGCGATGCATAAAAAACGTAGGGAGATGTATGATGCCAAAGGCATCTGAGAGAAATCACCTGCTTCTGTATGAGGATGAGATTACAGAGACTGCATCAAGCCTCAGAATATTATAGAGCATTCTTACATCAAAAGATAACAAGAAACCTAACAAGACACAGTGGAAAAACTAAACGGATGAAATATGTTTATTGTTAAACTATAACATGCAACTGGAGTACAATTTACTGAGTTACATCTGCAAAGACGGTGGGTCAATCATGTAAGTGGATTAGAGGAAAATAGCTGGATAACTTGAACTGGCTCACTACTGAGAACCATAAAGAGAATTAAAATTCAAGGAAAGCTTGCAGAACCCTGGGTGGATCTTCTGTGGAGGATCTATAACAAGTATAATAAGAATGATATTGATAGATAGAAGGCATGGATGGTTAAGTCAGTATTAATGGATCTCCTAAAACTCTCCTGGAATACCTTTTCAAAACACTATTTTAAAAAAGTGTTCATAAATAAGCAGCAAATACAATATGCATCAAGGCTGTAAAAATCAAGTGACAAATTAATAAAGTAATTTTACTTTAAAGACATACAAGCAAGTACTAGAAATTCAATTCAAATATTTATTATGCACCCACAGTACAAGGTCCTTGAAGACAAAAAAAGCCACAAAAACAAAGTCAGTCACACCCCTCAAAGGCGTTCACATTCTCCGGGGGAGTAGGGGGGACGTAGATCTCCAAGTATTAAGTTAGGTAAACAACAAGATTCGGGGAGGCTGACTCGGGGTACTTAGGGACCCCATGGGCAGGTGTGGAGAGTCACCAAACCAATAAAGCGCATCACAGGTCCAAAGGCTAAGTTGCGGCTCCTCCTCCCAGCCTTCCAAAAGGAGGGGCCGCCAACGGGCGAAGAGCGAGCCCCGGCAGCCTCCCCCCTCGCTTCCTCCTCCTAAGTGGACAGACTTCCCAGAGACCGGCGGTCAAAAGCCCCCGACAAGTCGGAAGGGAAAGGGTTAATAAAAAAGGCAAACTCAAGCCGAGGCCGGTCTCCCGAAGCGAGGAGCCCCCGGGCTGGGGGGCAGGGGGGACGGCCGCGGCGGGGGTGGGGGGGGTTTCGGTTGGCCCGAGGGCCGGCCGGGGGGGCGGGGGGAGGCGCGACGTTCACCTCGCCAGCGCTGGCCCCTCCTTCGCCGCGCCCGGCGTTCCCCTAGGGCCAGTCTCCCAGCGGGAACCCGTGCCTCCTCAATGGCGGGCCGGGAGCAGGGAAGGCTGCCGCCGCCGCCGCCTCTGTTCTCTCTCCCTCCCTCTGCGCCCCGCTAGCTACTCACGTGCCAGATGGCGAAGAAGATGAGCGCGGCGGTGAGCAGCAGCGCCAGCATATAGCAGAAGGCAGCGAACGTGAACGCCATGGCCCAGCGAAAAGCGGAAAACCGCCACAGTTGAGGCGACCGTGGCGAGGGCGGACGCGGGGCCCGCTGGGTAAAACCATTCACTTCCCCCGGGCCGCCACCTCCGCCGCGGCCCTCGCACGCTCTCTGCGCCTGCGCACGCCGAAAGCGCTCCTCTGCTTGTCCTCGTGCACTGACGTCGCCCTCTGGCGGCAAGAGTTCGCGCAGTTCCAAAGCCGGGAAAGTTGGCATTGCCTAACACGTGTTACATAGTCCGGGGCTGCTGCATGTTTAAGCTTTACCGTACCAAGCAACGTAGAAGAAAAATTAGGAAAATGGAGTAGTTCACGTGAATCTTTAGCTCTCTCTCTCCGTGTGTCGTGCGTGTCTCTCCCTCTTCTTACCTCCTCTCCCCCTCCTTACCTCCTCTCCCCGAGATTAACTCCCTTGCCCAGGGTCACACCCATACGTGTGCACATATTCTGCATTACTTCCTTCGTCACCAACTACTGCCATCTCATTCATTCCTGATAATAAAGCAACAAAGTATAAAGGAGAACTTTTCCCCCTTCCAAATTAAATATATCACCCCTCTCTCAGGTCCACCTAAGCCTCATTACACTTCTCTCAGAGAACCTCCGAGGGAGAACAACACGGTATCCCAAATCCGAACAAATAATGAGCCTTCTTATTTGCTGGATCCTCCTCCAGATCTCACTCTCTAACCACCGATGTCCTGTTTATGAGTTCTATCCTGGACCCTCTTCTCCTCTCCTTCCATAGTACTTGACTTGGTGATCTCATCAGCTCCCAAGGACTTAAGTACCATCTCTATGCTGATGATTCTCAAATCTACCTTTCCTGCACCAATCTCTCTGCTGGCTTTCCTTTTCACATCTCAATTGCCTTTCAGACATCTCAAACTGGATTTTCAGTAGACATTTAAAATTCCACAAGTTCAATAATTTAATAAAATTCAATAATTCAAAAAGAACTCATTTTTTCCCCCCAACCTACCTTCCCTGTTATTACAGAGGGTAACATGATCCTCTCAGTCACTTAGACTTACAACCTAGGAGTCATTTTGGTTCTTCATTATGTCTTAGCCCTCCTATATTCAAAGTTGTTCCCAGTTTTTGTAGATTTCACCTTTGCAACATATCTCAAATAAGCTCCTTTCCTCTGACACTGGCACTACTTCATTATTTCACATCAGGACTATTTCAACAGCCTGCTGGTGTAGCCTTCTTCAGTTTCTCCTCAGTCCAATTTATTCTCTATTTGTCCACCAAAGTGATTTTCCTAAAGCACAAGTCCAACCATATCACCTCCCTATTCAATAAACTTCAGAGTGGTTCCCTTCCAGGAGCAAAATACAAAATGCTCAGTTTGACCTTCAAAGCCCTTCACAACTAGCCCACTCCTACTTTCCAGGTTTCTTACAACTTATTCCCTAATACATCTTCTTTGATCCAGTGACACTGGCTTCCTGGCTGTTGAGACATTTCTTGGGCCAGGGCATTTTCTCCGACAATCCTCCATGCCTGGAATGTTTTTCTTCCTCGTTGCTGGTGACTGTCTTCCCTAGCTTCCTTTAAGTTCTGATTAAAATCTCATACAGGAAGCGTTTCCCAACCCCTCTTAATATTAGTGCCTTCCCTTTATTAATTATTTTCTATTTATCCTGTATATAGCATAGAACCTAGCACATAGTGGGCACTTAATAAATGTTTATTGATATAGCCTATTTTGTATATATTTCTTTGCATGTTTCTTCCTGATTGTAAGATCCTTGAGGGCAAGGACTGTATATTGCCTTTTTTTGGTCTCCCAGCATTTAGCACAGTTCTTGGAGAATAGCCAGGCACTTAATGAGTGTTTATTGATTGATTGATTAGCAATGCAATCCAAATCTTAGGGCCAGTGTCAAGCAGAAGAGATATAAATGTTCCTTTATGAATATTTTTATGATTTTTTACATTTGAAAACATTTATTATGACTTTTTACATTAAAAATTCATATTCGATGACCTTTATAGGTTTACTCCCTCACTGAATCAAAGAATGCATATTAGGGAGTAAGGTATAAGAATCTGGAATGTTAGGAGAGGGCTAGATTGTGAAGAGCTTTGAATGCCAAACTGAGCATTTTATATATGCACTTAGAAGGGAGTCACTGAAGTTTACTGAATAGGGAGATGACATGGTTGAACTTGTGCTTTAGGAAAATCACTTTGGTGGCCAAATAGAGAATGAACTGGAGTGGGGAGAGACTTGAAGAAGGCAGACCCACCAGCAGGCTATTGCAGTAATCCAGGTGTATGATGAAGGCCTGCCCTAAAGTTGGCAGTGTCAGAGGAGAGAAGGTATATTCAAAAGATGCTGCAAAGCTGAAATTGACAACAGTTTGGATATGGGGGCTGAGAGATAGTGAGGAATACAGTATGACTTCTACACTGTGAGCAAGAGGGACTGGGGATTGGTGTTGCCCTCTACTGTAACAGGAAAAGTAGGTGGAGGGGAGGGCTTTGGATGGAAGGTAATGAGGTTGGTTTTGGACATGCTGAATTTAAGATGTGTACTGGATATCCAGTTTAAGATGTCTGAAAGGCAGTTGGAGAGATGAGATTGGAGGTCAGAAGAGAGGTTAGATGAGGATAGGCTGGTTTGAGAATCTTCAGCATAAACTTGTTAATTAAATCTATTGGAACTGATGAGATCACCAAGTAATGTAGTATAGAGGGAGAAGAGACAGAACCCTAAGGGACACCTACACTTTATAGGGCATGATCTGGATAAGGATCTAGGAAGGAGGGAGACTGAAAAGTGGTCAGACAGATAGGAGAACCAGGAGAGAATGGTGAAAACCTAGTGAGAAAAGAATATCAAGGACAGGATGATTGTCACAGGCTTCTGAAAGGTCAGAGAGAAAAGAGGATTGAGAAAAAGGCATTGGGTTTGGCAGTAAGAGATCATGGGTAACTTTGGAGAGAATAGTTTTGGTGGAATGATGATGAAAGCCAGAATGAAAGTGAATGCACTTATTGTAGACAGTCTTTTTAAGATTTAACCATGAACGGCAAGAGATACAGGACAACAGTGAGAGGGGATGGAAGGCTCAAGTGAGGTGTTTTTGAGGATATGGGACACATGGGGCATGTTTGTAGACAATAGGGAATGATCCAATAAAAAGGAGAGATTGAAAATAAGTGACAATGAGAATGATAGAAGGGGCAGTCTGTTGGAGGAGGTGGCATGGAATGAAATTGCTTGAGTAGATAGAGGGGTTAGCCCTGGTAAGGAGTAAGGCCACCTCATCATAGGAAATAGGAGTGGAGGAGAAAGTGACATAAGGCTTCTGAGTAATAGTAGATGAGAAAAGGAGAAGAGGGAGCACTTGGTGAATGGCTCCATTTTCTTCCGTAAAATATGAAGCAAGGTTCTCAGTTGAGAGGTTGGGAGGGAAAGGGAAGCAATGGGAGATTGGATGGATAAAGGTTTTGAAGTGCTGCTGTGGAGAGTGGGATTGTGGGTTGATAAGGGAGGCCACGCACAAAGATGGTCAAAGATTGGTTTTACACATTCTCCTCTAATTTACAGTCCAGTAGTAGGAATGCTTAGCAGGCATTGAGGACCAAGTTGAGCTACAGATTTGTAGTGGATGAAATCAGAATGGTTGCATGATTTCCTCCACCTCTGTTCAGCAGAGTTTTGGTGTAGTATAAGTACTGAAATTATAAGGGGGTTCAGGACTTGAGATGTAGTTTAACTGATTCATCAAAATGTCAAAACAGGGGAAAGTGGCTAGTGCAGGGAGATGGCCTGGGAGAGGACTGAGGGGTTGTGGAACTGGAAGTCACAATGCGGATGAATAGAGGTTTGTAACGGAAGGCACAGGGAGAAGTGAAGAGTCGATAGATTATGATCAGATAAGGAGATTTCAAGATTCTTGAATAAGGAGGTGTCGTATTTGTGGATGGTGGCAAGATCATGGATATGACCATTTTTGTGTGTGGCTGAGGTGGGGTGGAAGAGTAGGTCATGGGAAGTGAACATTTTGAGGAATTGGGTAGTTAGGGTATTTGAGGAAGAGTCAGTATATATGTTAACCTACTATAAGGGCAGGAATTGAGAAAAACTGTTAACCATGCTAATGTACCAAACTCATTAAGGAAAGAAGGGGAATGACCTGGAGCTCTGCAGACAACATCTACCAGGATTTGATTGAGGGATAGAGATGAAATGCATGAACCTAAAAGGAGAGATTACTAAATGACAGAGGTAGGGAAAAAGTCTGGAAGTGGCAATCGGAAGTGAGTATTCCAACTTCCTTGCCTTAACTGGTGAGCTAAGAGGAATGAATGAAGGTGCAGTCAGTGTTGGACATGGTAGAAAAGCTGTCACCACGGAGGTGCCAGGTTTCAGTAATAGCTAGATGGAAGGAGAAGAAAAGATTTAGGACAAAGGGAAGTTTGTTGCATATGAAACAGGCATTCCAAAGGGCACAGTGGAAGGGGTGGGTGGTATTTGGTTGGAAATTTGGGACAGCAGTAAGGCATTGGGTGGTAGGAAGATGGGAGAATGGAATTTGGTTCAGAATCACTGGGATATAGAGGGTATGACTAGGTGTGAGAATATTTATCATTGAGCAGAAGGTAACATTCCTTTTCCCAAAGTAGGCTGGAAAGTGGGCTGGCAAATCAATAAAGCATGATATGCAAAGCACACAATCAATTGGTCAGATGAAAGGCCCAATTTCACTACTCCTTTTCTCCCTCTAGATCAGGCAAGAAAACAGCACAGCAGGAAGTGGAAATTAAATCTTCACAGCAGAGGGAAGTCCCCCTCCCCACCAACTTTTCCTCTTCCTCTTTCCCTTCCCTGAATTGATTGGCACAGGAGGAGATGCAAGGAGGCCTGAGGTCAAAGAAAATAAAGTTTGATTTTCACTGCACTCAAATATGCCTATTACTGTGAAAAGATACCCCAACCAATGATTTCATTTAAAAATTAAGTTTTTCATTTAGTTGGATATTATTGAAGTTACACATATACAGAGACAGAAAATCCACTTGGGCTTCTAACTTCATGTAAATGACAGAATGAACTGAACTTATCAATGAAGTTATCATTATTGATTTTGGATGTTTTTACTTCTACAAAAATTCAAAAAACAGATGATAATTTTATTGAGGGAAAGAAAATCTGAGAGAATGCCATTTTATTCATTCAGTCCTTGATTCAGTAATTTATTTTACAGAGAAATATGTATGCCACATTGTACATACTGTTTGAAAAAGTGACAAATGAGAAGAAAATTTCTACTGATATTTTTGGAGGTTGCAGCAAATTTAGTCCACCATCTATATGGAAATGACTTACAAGTTTTTGCCTTTAGATTACCTAAGATTCTTTATTCCCTAAATGTGTTATTCAAATTTGAAAATTTTATTTAAAGCAGTTAAAACATTAAAAAGCAATAAACACTTTTCATAGGACAATAAGAGGCTATAATTTTCATACATACCTATGTATGTATGTATATATACAATATTCACAGTAATCAGAGTGCTGGTATTTGGCTATCCATGATGACAGAGAAAATATTGATAACAAGAACTGCATTTTTATCTGTGCACACACACATATACATATGAAATACACCCCTTTACATGTATATATACACATATATGTATATGTGAGGAGAGTAGAAATTAATCAGGAAGATCTACGTTCAAATTGTTCCTCTAACTCGCTCTTATTTTGTGATCCTTGACAAATCTCAAAGTCTACAAATAGTACAACAGTTGAAGAGCAGCACTGGTTCTGTTAAAAGTAGATTTTTAAGACCTGAATGATCTGTTAAGAATTAACATAACTTCATTTTGTTCTGTATTTACTATTTGTTCTATATTGCTTTAACATGTTACTACAGTATTGGCTTACAACAGGTGGCCTTCCTTTCTAATTGCAACAAAAGGTTTTTTATGGTCCAATGAAATCTGCTCCTTTTATCTTGGTTTCCCAAGATCTAGAGTAAATGACTAAACAAGGACACATTCCTTTTTGGTAACAAATAAGCATCATCTTTTGTGGTGACCAGTCCATTTGATCCAGATGCTTGGTAACTAGCATACTCTTCACTTCACATAACAAATGGTTATGTGAATGGTAGAATGGTATAAATATTACTAGTTAAATTATGAGACACATATCCATCAGCTGCTGATAGAGTGTCTCACTCTGAGTGAATAAAGTGCAATATTCGTCTCTGTTCCATGTGTTACGTTTCTGATAGTAGCTAGACAAGAAATTTTAAGGAAAGTTCATGCGTTGTGTGTGCATGTCTATGTGACTAGACATAGATATATACATATATTGCACATACACATATATTAAAAAAAGTTAAACTAGAATATTTCTATTATTGAAACTAACACTGTTAACTTGTTTCAAATACTATACAATGGGAAAATTAAATCCAAATCCTATAAAGTGCATTTTATTAGATGTCATGACTAATAATTAAGCTATAATCTTTGGTTGAAAAATATTTTTAGATATTCCCCCCCTGAATTTAATGTGCAAGTTACACATAAGATTTCAAATGGTACCCTTCTTGATGCTCTAAATGTGTGTTCATCCTTCGTTGCTGAAGAAGACCATTCCATCAGAGAAATGACATGACTTGCACTTGACTTTTGAGTGAGGGAGGGCTCTGCAGGTCACCAGCCTCACTTCTCCTCCAGAGCCATCTGAATCCAGTGACCAGATATTCATCAGGATGACTGGAGATGACTCAGGATGAGGCAACTGGGTTAAGTGACTTGCTCAAGGTCACACAGCTAGTGAGTGTCAAGTGTCTAAGGTGAGATTTGAACTCAGTTCCTCCCGACTCCTGCATTGGTGCTATATCCACTGCACGACCTACCTGCCCAACAAAACTCTAAATAATGACAAGTTCTGTAGTCGAATAATTCTGCAGTGGTGGCATAATATGGGAAACTTGGGAGATTTTTTATTTGGAAAAATGTGATTTTTCCCCACATTTTCTGTTGCAGATCATATGTAGGAAAGAAATGACAGAAGAACAGGAATGAAGAAAAGAGATCTATACTCTAGCTAATCCACTTACAAAATACTGTCTTTCAAATCAAGAAAGATCCTTCTACTTGTTACAACTGTTTGTTCAATACTCTGTATAATATTGGCATTCAAAAAATGACAATTAAATTCACTAGATAATTCTGGATTTTTTTCCTGAGGTATTCAGTGCTTTTTGACTCCTAACAAAAGATCAAATCCCTTGACCAATATTCTATTCTGCTTCTATGTATAGATAAAAAATTAATGCCTAAGTTAGTAGTTTCTAAATAGTGTGTTCTGTAAATGAACCATTTTGACATCAGAGGAAGCTTTATAAACCTCTTTACAACTTAAAAAATAAAAATAAATTTTTTCACCTTTCCCTTGTTCTGCACTGAATCCCCCTTTTCATCTCAAACTGTTTTAGTTACAAAAGAAGCCTGCAGTATCCAATCACAATACTCCTGGCTAGGCAGCTAAAGAAGACTTTAAGTAGTGGGGGGAAAAAAAGATGAAACACAAAGTTCTTTCATGTTAACATTTTATTTAAACCAATACACTCATCATGCTTAGCTAGAGACCATTTAAAATAAACATGCAGTATGAAACAGTGAAAACTGACACAATATAAGGAGGTTGAGCCACTTATTATTGTTAAACTACTACATGAAACAGTTAGATGAGACTGAGCTTAATGTTTCAAGCTTCCTTAAATAAGGTTCTATTAGAACATTTCTGTCACTGAAAGCTTGCCCTGGAATGTCAGAGTTCTCAAAATGTTCAAGTAATCTTTGTGGCTATGGAAATTTACAATTTTACTGAAAACTTAATTTAGTCGTTTAAATCTAAATATTGCAGGTATCTAATTACTTTAATGGGTAGGAAGGGATAAGAGGAAACAACCTAAAGTTTTGCTTAAATACATTATACATGGGATCCTTTGTTACTAGATAAAAGGTTATTTTTTTCCCCCTCAAATATAAAATAAAGCTTCACCAATAAAATTTGAAATTCACCTTTACATGATAAATTATGATGGCTCAAACCCCAGATTCCAGTATGGTCAACCTAATCTATTGAATTAACAGAGACAATGCATGGTGCTAAAGGAGTAATTACAAAACATGAATTACTCTCTATTTCCACCAAATACTAGCATTTAAACTTCTATGAAAATATCCAAAATCACTAGTCCAATTTTATGGGTTAATGATTTACAGTTATGCTTATGTCTTAAAATTAATCTAGTCATTTTAAATTAGTAAGAACTTAAAAACAAACACACAAACTTTATTTACTCCATGAATTTTTAAATAGCAAATCAAACTTGGTAATAAACTTCCAACACCAGAGATTTTATTCAAGGTTCAAACCTGAGCACATAACTTTTTATGGCTGTCTGACTCCTGAAAATAGGAGTTTTTATTAGGGGAAAAAGTGTTGTAAGACCTTTTGCTACAAAGGCTATTATTAATAGTACTATAAAAATATTTGTAATCGCATCAATACTTGCTTAAATATAAGAGGGTACTTAACTGTATCAGGCATGTAGTAGACATTTCCAGAAACAATAAGACAAAACTGATGTTTTTTAAAAAAATCTAAAATTGAGTATAATAAATTGGTAATGACTCTCCTAGATCTGCTCTGATATCAGAAAAAGAAGAATGATATGCAATGCTCGGAGAACATTTTGACATTACAATACAGTAATCAATCAACTACAAATCATTTATTAAGCACCTACTATGTGCTAGGCACTGTATAATTTGCAAATATAGATGACTTCCTCACATAAACTAAATATAGGAGGGGATAATTACTTTGTCCTACCTGGACAAAATGTAATATTACTATAATAATGCAAAAATTAAGTATGGTCAGCTATTTCAAAATGAATGCTTAGATGGCAAATAACCAAAATCATGCCTGTGAGGCAATTATTTCTTGAAGTGTGATCAGTAATCTTCCCAATAGTCTCAAGGTCTGAAAGTGCTACTAGATGAGGGAAGGATTAAGAACATAAAGTATAAAAATTAGATTATGAACCACATGGGAGAAGTTTATATTTGGAAGGTGGGAAATATTTTTAAGTGGAATGGAATAAATGGAAATAATGAATTCTGTGGCAGCTCTTTGAGGAAGAAAAAAGAGGAATAAAGATAAAAACTGTCACAAAAGAAATTTAATAATCATATGATAATAGCTAAGATTTACATAAGCCTAAGTTTTTCATACATATTATCTCATTTGATCCTCTCAACAACCCTATGAAGGTGCTATGGAAATTATTTTAAAAGAAACCCAAAATGTATTAGGGCTAAAAAATGCTTTCACATTTTCAAATTTTGAGAATAATCTGTCTAGTATTGGTTATAATAGTTCCTTAAAAGTCTGATGAACTTTTCCTGTAAATCCATGAGGATCATGGCTTTTCTCTTGTTGGTTCCTTTACAGCTCATTCTATTTCTGGAAAAAGGGACCATAAAGTAACAAAGGGGAATCTGGCCAAAAGTCTGGGAACATTTTAGCTCAGGGGTCTCTGGTAAAGCACTGTGCTAAGGGGGCCAACGTTGCAGTTGTAATGACCAGTTATGAAAGTTAATTTCACAGAAGAAAAAAATATCCCTTCCACTGAACCCATTAACTACAACTAGCTGCCTTTAAATGTATGTATGTTATTGGTCATAAAGGGAAAAATCAGGCTAAAGAATCTGGACTACTTATCACAATCCAGTGCCACAACTAGAAAATCAATGAAAGAAATGACTTCACTGGTAATAAGTCAGTAAGTATAAAGGATCTTAGTATAAAAGACAAAAATTTCCTACATTTTAAGATCACAGCACATTAAATACATTCTTTGACAGCATTATTTCCTTTTATTGCTGTGACCCGAGACAATAAAATATTACTTCTTTAGTCCAAAATATGCTTGCATTGATATTAGCAGAGAGGTTTTACCCTCCTGATTCCAGAATTGCAGGACCAGGGTGTGACTTCAGTCACTGAACTTCTCTCAGCTTTAGGACACTCCTCTATAAAATGAAGAGATTGGACAAGATAGCCTCTAAAATCCCCTCCATCTCTAGATCTATGATCATATGAATTTAAGTGATACTTCATTTCTCTGGAGTCCCAAAGAGCAAAAATTATATATTTAAATAAAAGTTAATATTTTCTTAATTTTATAGAAGTAATACTTTATCTGGAAGAAATAAGGAATCAATTCTACTCTAACAACAACAAAAATCAAAAATCTCTCCTCTCTTTTTTCCATCTGTCTTATTTCCTGTTTCCTTTAATAATTCCTGCTTTTCTATTAAGGAAGACACATGACAAATTGGTTAGGTCACGAAAAATTCTCATTCAGTAATATTAGAAAATCTTAATACCACTAAGTTTAGTTGGCACATGTATTTGAAAGAAAGACAGAAATTATCAATTAAACAGAATCCATTGCAAAAAGGCTTTTTGCTATTTATTTTTAAGAAAATGACCAAGATATGAGATGAATCATTTTACTTGGTTGTTGTATTACTGATTGAGGAACCATGTTGGCAAATCTGAAAATCTCTACTTTTAAATGTTTTAAAATAAACATATTAAAAAGACATTTTAAAATATCCTTCATCATAGGATTTATGCTAATGACATACAGAAGAAAAGCTCAATTATTCAAGTATTCATTTAGGTTGGAATGCCATTCTGATAAGTAAAGGATTATAGCATCAAGATGAATTTTATTGGCATATTATTTCTGTTGACTACAACCAAGGTTTAAAATCACTACTTCTTCCCTATGATATAAATCTAAGTCACAGATACCTACAAAATCCTAACTTTCAACTGCCAGGTATTCACTAATTCAAGGACATGGCTGGAATTTACAGAAATGAAGTTGATTTTATTACAAATGCCAATTATAGAGTTAGACACTACAAAACATTTTACGCGGACCTCTACAAAAGTATTCATTTCACCAAGTCTGGATTACTGGCAGTGTAAAACTCTCAAGATTAACTTTAAAGCTAACAAATCAAAGGCACAGTATTAACAGGTTTAAAATGACTAACACTCATATGATGCCAGGAAATACTCAAGTTTATAACTCCATAGGACTTAATATTGGTTGATAATTATGGACACTAGAGGTTATGAAAGAAAAATGTAGTGAACTAAATAAAGTAACTTCTAGAATTAATGAAAAAGGACTTGGAATACATGATACTGTAAAGTCATACTTATAGGCTGAAATTTGGGTCTGACAATTCAAGCCTTTAAATATGTTTCACATATCTGACAAATAAGACTAACGCTAATATCCAATATTTGTCAAAAGGAGGCAAAATACCTACTTTCCAATGTTGTCTGAAAATAGTAACAAATTCTGAATCAGAAGTAATAGAAGTTAGTCACAAGAGTGCAAAGATTCCCTGCAGAAGTATTCCACTAAACGATTACAAATATGAGGAAACACTTTTAAAATTTCCATTACTATAAGAAGAATCTCCTCTTTTGTACACACTTTGCACAACTAAAGATTTTTATTTGCTGCAGGAAACAAAATTGTAAATAACAGTGCATTTTTAGGCATAAATGAGTATTTATGTCTGATTCCAGTATAGTCAGGTTAGTACATAAATACTTGAGTAACAGGACATTCACTTTAGTGGAAAAATCCAAGTTTCTCACATAACCATTCTTCAGTTAGGTCTTCAGTATTTCTTATTTCAAAAACCTTAAAAGACAAAAGCTTAAGTTAAGATCCTAACACAATTCAGTTCCACTCTCCTAATCTGACCTCTGTGAACAGCAAATGGGACCTTCTGAAATGTTCAATTACTGATAAATTATAATTTATTTATTAAGGCTTGAAAGGACTGGAAGAGGCATAAGTCAGGTAAAAATACATTTACTGAACCTGAAAACTCAAATATTTCCAAAAAATAGGTCTGAAAACTATAATCGAGGGCACTTGAGTTTCAGTTGATTTTTAAAAGACTGGGGACAGCCAATGGAAGTTACTGGATGGCGGAATTCTTTGGTAAGAGTGGATTGGAACCCTGATCAAACCATCACAACTCTCAAAGTTTATATGTTCCAAGAAATATTCCTCAGAATGTAGAACAAATGATCCCCCCCCATGTTTCCCAGTTGTGGCAGTAGAGAATTGCCACATTTCAGATTTGGGTAAATTACCCATGGTCCACTAACTCAGTTGACTCCATCCTGTATCAAAAAAATTCCTCAGCATCACAGATGCTGCTTCAGGGTGAAAGGTAGAGAAAAAAATGGCATAAATGACATTTATACAGGCTGACAGGTGGAAAGCAATGATGATAAACCTAAAAACAAAGCAGGGAGATGGGAAGGAGCTGAAAAAAGAGTGAAAGGTGGGAGAGATCACTGATACTATACTAAAAAATAGAATTTTTTTTTTGATTCATCTATTTTTATTAATATAACATGAGGAATAAAAAAATCTATCAACTAAAAATTGGTACAGGAAGTTAAATGAACTTGAGAAACAAGGAGATATTTTATTTTAGTCTTCAATAGGACCATAGGAGAGTATAAGTAGTTACTTTATCTTATATCAATCTCCTAATATAAGGAAAGTGGTATGTTCTTAAAAAATCATTAATAATCTCAGGTATTCTAAGAATGCTAACCTTAGGTTCTAAGGAACCATCTAGTTTTGGGTATAGTTAACTGCATAAAATAGCTTACTCACTGAACTGGATTCATTCAAATAAACAATAATCTTCCGTAAGGATTTCTGTAAATACTAAGCTTATTTTCAACAAACAAGTCATATATATTAAAATGATACCTTGGTTAGTTCAGCTGTTTGAACTAGCTTATTCTTACTCCCAGCATACATCATCTGCTGTTCAGGTTTACACCCTACAGTTTAGAAAAGAGGGAAAGTAGGATATATAAAAATATGAGAAAGAAAAAGTGAAAAATTGTTTTCTTACATTTAATTCAGTTACAACAATTTAGAATTTCTTCTGATATTGAGAAAAATCTAATTCAATTCAAATGTCCCATATTTTGACATACTCATTAAAAAACACACGAGATGATATCAAAGATACATGTGGTTGTACAGTGAGAATGGAGTAATAGAAGGCCAGGCTTCTGTCACTGGTATTCCTAAAGGACCAAGAGACAAGTGCTGACATTTTTAGCGCTGAAGTTTATAAAGCCCTTTACAACATCTTCACTTGATCCTTACAGCCCTGTGAGGTTAGGGACTATATACATTATTACCCTATCTTATTGATTAGGATACTGAAACTCAGAGGGTGAGTGACTTAAGGTAACAATGCAAGTTACGTGTCAGAGGCAGGATCCAAATTTAGGTCTTTTACTATAGAATTCAATCGCAGAATGAAGCAGATCATTTTCTTTTGTATTTTGTATTGGTTTGCTTTATGATTTCTCCCATTCATTTTAATGCTTCTAGGCAACATGACTAAGGTGAAAATGTTTTTAATAGGAATATATGTCTAGAACCTATATAAAACTGTATGCAGTCTCAGGGAGGGAATGGGGAGGTAGGGGTAGGAAGGGAAGGGACAGGAAAAATCCAAGATATATGGAAGTGACTGTAGAACACTGAAAATAAATAAAATAAAAACAAAATAAAAAACCAAACAAATTTAGGTCTTTTCTGACTCCAAGTTAAATGCTCTTTTCATTATACAATGCTGTATCACCAGAAGATCTAATGTTGAGTAGATAACCTGGTAGAGAATTAATGGGAAAATATAATGGATAAGAGCCAAATAGGATTTTCTTCCTCCTCTTCAAATTCCTTGTTTAATATATATACATACACACACACACACACACATAGATACACATACATATTTATATATGTATCTTTAATTTTGAGGAAAAAAGTTCCAAAACACAGGCCATTTCACATTAATAACTCACAATATCAACTTTTCTGTGGGGGTGGTGGTGGTGGTGGTGAGGCAATTGAGGTTAAGTTCCTTGGCCAGGGTCACACAGCTATTAAGTGTCAAGTATCTGAAGTCAAATTTGAACTCAGGTCCTCCTAGTGTAATGGTGAGGGAATCTTAAGATCTTCCCTGCTCAAGAGACCTGTTTTGAGCTCTGGTCCAGCCCACAGCTTGAGTCACATGAAGTCCATGGAGAAGCTTACCAAATAGGTAAAGCAGGAAAAATGCAGCAAGAAGAGTGAGGCAGAGCAGTTAGCGTGAGTGAGAGAGGGATGAATTATGCCTAGGAAGCTTGTGTGTGGGGAGGCCTAACAGAGGAAGGCTTGGGGAAGGCAGTGCTCCCTTTATTGGTGATGTGTACACACTTTGTTGTTTCCATGGTGGAACTGGCTTTCTGGTATCTGAATAAATATTTTGGTTTTGTCTTTGAAGAAGAGAGTTTATATTTGCAAATTTATCCTGGAAATACACATGCATATCCATAGTGGACGCTGTGGGTATCGCATTGGCATTACACCTAGCTACTCCACAATTATCAACTTTAGAAAACAAAGTCTGTTTAAAAGAAATATAAGTAGGTGAGACATAATCTGCACCACTAGAGAGAATACCTATGTCAATGAGATTCACTGAAATAATGGAGAACCAGATTATACAAGAGCATGCAAAAGATGCGATTAAATTATATTTAACACCATTCAAAGTGAATATAAGTGAAGCAGTCAAGTTTCAGATAATTGCTGCTTCCATTCACAACCCTAAAGTTAACAAAAACACAAGATGACTGTACTCTGGCAACTATCTAAATTTGACTGATTGGACTATCCAGATTGACTGTAACAGAACCTTACAATTTGCAAGGGTTAAACCAAAAAAAAAAAAATTTTTCTCTCCACAAGCTAGTTGGGGAAATGATTCACTCCTTTAGAGATTTTATAAGCATACATTTTATTCTTTTTATTTCATAAGCACACATTTAGAGATACATAAGCATATATGTAACACAGGGGTAGAGATTAGACTTGTACTGGTATAGAGAACACCTAAGATAAGTAAAGTCTACGAATGCATGTTAGCACATCCTCTGCAATTTGGTCTTAAAGAGTTAACTACAGCATCAAGAGGTAAATGACTTGCCAGTGGTCAAACAGCTGGAAGGTATGGAAGGCAGGGCTTGAACCCAAGTACAGCTGGCTCCAAGGCCAGTTTTCTATTCCCTATACCATCCTGCCTCTACATACATTTTAGACTTTGGGAAGGTAGATTTTAAAGAGGAAAGAAGGATAGATATAATCTCATGGATTAAAGTTGTATAGGAAGATTTAGCCCAGTAGGGAAAGGTAGCTTCGAAGAATGAAATTCTGAAGATACTGAAACAATTCTGATGAGGAAGAAAAAGAGACTGATATGGATACAAAGGAATTTCATCAGCCAAACTATATTTTTAAAAGACATACTAGTAACAGATGATGAATATAAATGCATTGTACAATACTGATGTGCTGAATGAGGTGAGGGTGGTAGGGAAAGCTAAGGACAACAAAAAGAGGTTTTGTTTTTTATTTTTGAAAGCTATCCTGGGATTGAAGAAGATGACAATCACCATTCAGGACAGATGGGCCATTGTTAACTGACTACAAAGAGCAAGCATGAGATGTTCATTCCTATTCTGCTTCTATCTCTTCCTAGGAGAATGACCTGTGGCCTGCAAAGGACAGAAGAATGGCTAACAGGGAGCTGATACTAGGTCTAAGTAAGGAGGTAGTGACAGATCACCCATCTACTCTTGAATTCAAAATGTCGCCAATGAGCCACTTCAGTAGGAATGATGTGCCACATATAAGTCATTGCCAGCGACACTGATGCGTCAGGTGTGAATGATGTGCTACTTTCAGTGTTGGATTAAAAATTACAGAGAATTATAGAGGTACCACAGAACTGCAGAAAGATAAATATCTTGACTTTGAAAAAAAGAAGAGAACATATTCTAGAAACTTGAATCTAATGACTTTGACAATGATTCATGACAAAAGCTCAAAATTAATAAAGAAATGGTTAGTGAACATCTAGAAGAGGAGACAGCGACTACGAAAAGCCAGTATACCTTCATCAAGAAGAGATCATGCTAGTCTAACCTTGTTTTCTTTTTTTGATGGGTTTACTAAATTGCTGTATAAGAGGAATACAGTTTTCCTTGACAGCAGCAAAACATTTGATTATTTCTCCATTCCTTGCGGAAAAGATGGAGATGTGGCCTAGAAAAGATACGATTAGATGGACTCAGAACTAACTGAATAGTAGGGCTCTAAGAGTAGTCACTAATGGTTTGATGTCATTTTGGCAGGTTTCCAGGGAGTAGATAGATGAATGAATGGAAAATAAAATTTTTTTTTAAGGTTATACATGTGTGACTGTGTTAAACATATTTTCACATTCATCATGTTGTAAAAGAAGAAACCGAACAAAAGGGAAAAGTCACACAAAAAAAAGTGAAAATAGTATGCTTCAATTTGCATTCAGACTCCAGTTTTTTCTCTGCATGTGGAAAGCAGGAAAATTATTTCTCAAGAGCTTACTATTTGCCAAACACTGGGAGCAGAAACAGAAAAGTGAGATAGTTCCTGTTTTTAAGCTCCAGTTCTAGCTGAAGCGAACACTATGTATAGGAAGCTTCAGGAAGAGAGAAGAGTCCAGCTAAACCCTGCTCTATTTAACATTTTTATCAGTAACTTGGATAAAGGCATAAAGCACACACATCAAACTTGTGAAACACAGAAGGTTGGGATGTATTGCTGGCACAATGGATAAAAGGATATTAACAGACTAGAATACTGGGCCAAATCTAACAAAATGAAATTTAATAGTAATTTACACTGCAAAAAAATAATTTCACAATGCATAAGATGGGAAAAGACATAATTAGTTAGCAGTTTTTCTTGAAAAAGATCTAGGGGTTCCTATGACTTGTAAGGTTGAATCTAAGTCAATACTATGATACAGTAGCCAAAAGGGATAATGTAATCGATCTTAAGTTGAATTAAGAGAAATATGTCTGGTAGTAAGATAAAAATTCCTTTGTACTCTTCCTTCATCAGATTACAATGAGAGGCTTGTGTTGTTTTGGATACTGCAGTCTTAGAAAAATGATTGATAATCTGAAGAACCAGAAGGAGGAAACCACAATGGTAAAGGACCTTAAATTCATGCCAAGAGGATGAAGTGAAGGATGTGGGGCAGTTTAGCCTAGAGAAAAGAAAAATCAAGAGGGACATAGAGCTACCTTCAAATATTTATGAAGGCCTATCAGGTAAAAGAGAAATCAGATTAATATTGTTTGGTTCAAGAGATTAGGAACTAAGAGCAGTGGGCAGGAGATGTAAAGATACTAATTAAGGTTTGACACTGAGAAAAATGTCCTAATAATTTGAACTATCCAAAAATGATATGGCTAATGTGTCAGGTAGCGGATTGCCCTTCACTATGTTTTTTTGGTTAATAGCTAGATGGACACTTAGGAGGTATGGTTTTCTTTTTGGTAAATTTTTTATTCATTTTAAACTTAAATACAAAATGAGAAAAGGGGAAAAACATTTCCATGTACAAAGTAGAATATAGGAGAGGATTCAATATAAAACAATAAATTTGCATTTAAAGAAAACCTATATAATAAATAATACACATTGTTTTCAAAGCTTCCCAGCTTGTCTTTGTTTCGTTCTAGGTTTTCTTTTGTTTTTGTTTTGTTCTTTTAGTTCTGCTGTGCATGTTTTACTTTATTTTCCCCCTTCTCCTCCAAAGAAGCCCACAATTAAACTTGGACATATATACATATATACATATATACAGATGTCTACACACTCATCTGTACTCACATATATGTATATAAAAGCGTACTATGCATATTTCCACTTGCCCTCTCTTTTTCTGGAGGTATTCTCTGGATAGCAACTGCCTTCATTGGTCTGAGTCTTTCCAAGTTTTTCTAAATCAATTAGCTCATTATATCCTATACAACATAAGAATTCCCACACAATCACATCCTATCTGAGATACTGTCTATAAAAGTTTTTTCCCAATTTTCTGTATTCCTTCTGTTCTTGGCTACATTGGTTTTATTTATAGAAAAAAAATTTTAATTTAAAATAATCAAAATTATTCATTTCACACTTCAGCAATGCTCTCACTTTGTAATACAATTCAAGGTCTAATACTGATGAATCTCCTTCCTTCATGTCTTTTTTCCCCTGGTTTCTCTGACATTCCTAACCTTTTGTTCTTCCAAATGAACTTTGTTATTATTTTTTCTATCTCAGCAAGATAGCTTTTTTAGTAATTTAATTGGGGCAATATTGAATAAATAGAATAGGTAAAATTGCCATTTAAAAAAATTATATTGGCTTTACCTACCCACGAACAATAGGTATTACTCCAATTATTTAAATCTGACTTTATTTGTATACAGAGTGTTTTATATTTATGTTCATGTAGTTCCTGTGTTTGTTTTGGCAGGTATACTCACAGATAATTTTATATTATCTAGTTATTTTAAATGGTCTAAAACAATACTGAATAATAATGGTGACACATAGTATAATTTCCCAATTTTTCCTTTATATTTAAACATAATTTAACTTAACTTTGAGATCATGATTACTATCCCTGCTTTTTTTACATAATATATTCTACTCCAGACGTTTATTTTATCTTTGCATATATCTCTCATTTTTTAGTGTTTCCTGAAAGCAACATACTGTAGAATTCAAATTTTTAGTCTGCTGTTTCCATTTATGGGTACATCCATCCTATTCATATTCTGGGCTACAATTACTTGTTGTGTATTTCCCTCATTCCTATGTTTCCTAACTATCCTTTTCATCCCATTCATCCTTCACTGCTCTGCTTTAACTTCTACTAGATAACTGCCCTCTCCTATTCCTTAACCTACCCACCCCTCTAAGAGTCCCTCCCTTCTGTTAGTGTCTCCCTCCCCTCCATATATATCCTGCATTTACACTGAGCAGCATACACGATACCTGGTACATGGCAGGGGCTTTCTAAACTGGAGGCTGAGGCCCCATTACTTCTTTTCTGGATTATCTGCACAACAGCCTCTTTACTAGTCTTCCAGTTATAGTTTCTCCCCTCTGCAATCAATCTTTACAAAGCTGCCAAATGAATACTCCCATGACAGGCCTAACCATGTAATTTCTCTGTTCAAAATCTTCAGTAACTCCCTAACTCTCCAGCACTGTGACCCTTAGGAAACCAAGCCCTTAATGTGCAGCTCAGGAGTTACTTTCTCTAAGTTTTTCTGTCCTACCTAGTTGCTATCGTTTTCTCCCTCCTCTAATGATCTTGTATTTACGTTACTTTTGTGTATGTATCTGCCCCAGTAAAATGTAGGCTCACTGAGATCAGAGACTACTTCAGTTTCTGTGCCGATATTCTTAATGTCTAATATAGGAATTCCCAAACTTATCAAAGGAGTATGAGGAATATTTTGTAAATAACTATTATTCTACCAAAAATTTCCACAAGTAGTAGTAGGAGTAGAAAAATGTTATGAGTTGTCCTAATCTTTTGGTAAGAGACAAGGTCCAAGAAAATAAAGATATAATATTAGAATAATGACTGAAATGTAAAATTAACAGGAAATAAATGACAAAACAAAATCATTAGCTCTTTGTATTACTAATTTGCCAATCAATATATTTTGTGAAATTTATTTTAAATCAGTCATATAATTTTAAATTGAATTGCAAAGGAAAAAATAAAATTTGCAATCTACTTTGAATAAAAATAAATATTTCAGTTTGGCAACTTTCATTTTTTAAAATCTCAAAAGTAGTTAAATGTAACATTTGAACTTTATGGTATGGATATAATATACACACTTTCCCTTAAAATAACACTTTATTTAGTAGCAAAAACAAAATACTTTTAAAAACTAAGAATATATGAATCTGAAGAACATAAATGTTTTCATCAAATTTCAATTTACTGTACCTAAAACATTTAAAAAAAACCAAACCAATAATATTTCTATAACTGCTGCATCTACAAATTGCCACAAATGTACAGATTTCTCAGGATTTCAGGTTCAGGGGAAAAAAATTTAATTCAGTATTTTTAAAAGGTAATGCCTACAATATATTTGTCCATTATTTACTCCCTCTAGTTCTAGAGATCAAAAATTATTCTCAACTCAAGAAGGCCACTATATGAAAGATGGATTGCAGATGGATTGGCCACTCTGTGAATTAGCTGACTAAATTTACTATGTGCAGAGAAAAATCTTGAGAAATTAGTTTTGATTATTTCAGTTTTCAAAAAAAGGTCCCTCGAATCTGAGAACAAATTTAAAAGTTATAGCAACTGATCCTGAACTCAGGAGAAAACTAAATAACTCAAATAATTTTAACAATTAAAAAAATAAAAGTGGAGTTTAAAGTTCAAACTCATCTACTTAGGGAAAGCCCAAATTCTACATCATGCCTAGTACTCATGATGTTCACAAAGTCTATGCCCTGGAACTACTTCATGATATTTTTCATTAATAGCCCCTTGGATGAAGTCTAATATAGGTGGACCTTAAAGAAAACTCTGTTATACAGAGATACTCATGTTTATATCACATACACAAAATGATAAATTTGAGAAATTTAGCATTTTTCATCTTCTAGCACATCATTCAACAACTTTCTTAGGATGCATTTATTTACATACATATGTTATATGAGAATCATACTTACCAACAGGACTGGAGAAAATAAAACACAGAGGATATGAAACTCTTCCATCATCATGCTGATATTTATAACTATATACAATGAAGGTTTTTCTTAAGTTAAGGAAATGGAAAAAATTATTTTAATAATTGAGTAAGAATCTTTTACAAAAGAATACTAGATTAGAAAAATTGGATCCTTCTTCAATCATTTTAAACTAGGTACCTACCTACATTATTTTACAATCTTTCATGATATAAAATGGTAACTAAAAAAATTGAATACTATGAAATACAATATAATACAACATAAATGTACAATAATATATTTTAAAATCATAGAACTGAAATGTATGTATATATATCTACACATATAATAATTTTTTTGCTTCCTGAGGAAAAAATAATTTTAAAAAGCAAATAAAAGGATATCGAGGTTGTCGTTCAGGCAGTTCATCTTTAAGCTCATCAGGTGAAATACCCTGGCAATTTAACATAAAGCAATGTTCAAGAATGTTATGGGATATAATTAATTAGCAGAATAAAATGCAACAGTATTAATAATACCATAACACACTCAACAATCTTTATGAGTAAAGTAAAACTTGATTAAAGTGACCATCTACAGTAGGAACTAATAATTTCTAGGCTAGCAAAGAAATCTATTCCAATCTTATCTATTCCATTCTATTCAACTATCTATTCTATTTAGCCAATCATCTATTCTAACGTCAACGTTTAGTCAACTATGCTGACTAAATGACAGGCTGATATAAACAGAAATATAAACTCTGCTAGGTCTTCAACTTCAAGGACCCCATTGCTGAGTGAATGAATGAGCATTCTTTCTTCTCCAAATAAGTTTCATTTGTTTCTTCTGGAGGAAAAAAAAATGTTCATTTATTTTCACTTTATTTAAGGTGAATTAAAAAAAAAAGCCAAATCAGAATGAAGCTTTAATTCATCTGCTAAACTAAATTCATAAAAGGGTAATGAAATTTGGCCCTGAGATAGGAAGACCCAACTGAGTTTAATCTGGCATCTGACAGATGCTAGCTTTGTAACTCTGTCACTTAACCTGAGGGCTCTAGGCAACTCTCTAAGATGCTAAGTTGTTGAGTAGATGGTGACCTGAATTTGTAGAGACAGTTTCCTATACCAACAAAATCACAGACACAATCCCTAACTGTAAATTATAGAAAGTCAACTTATATTGACTGAGCACCAGCTCAGCAAAAACTTATCTTAAGGCCTTGTCACACCTCATTTGATAAAAGGAACTCTTTGATGATTATTAGATGGGAGTTCCTTAACACTTAAAATAAGATGCTAAACTTTACTTAGCGAGACAATGTAATTATTACTATTTTTTTCCTTTAGTGACCACACATTTGAAAGAGATAACTTAAATTTTAGATGGGAAACTACATATAGCAAAGATGGCATTTTTCAGGTGATAACATGATTAAACTATAATGAAAGATTATCTTTGTTGATTTTACAAACCTCATGCTCTTCATCCAGGACAACCAGCCGTTTATCCTTGTCAATCTTCACTACAATAAAAAAATACATTAATTTGTGTATATCTAATGTGAATTTAATATTCCCATCCCTTGGACTTTTTTTTTTAGTATCTAAAATGAAAACTGATCAAGAAACATGAGTCAAGCCCACTGACGACTATTAGCCTGACACTTCTTCTCTGGGATGGTTTTATTTTTACTTGGTCAACCCTTGAAAACAAGATCTCACAGATGATCAAGTGTGTTCACAGTACCCGTCTCAGCTGTCTCTACATATTTTACAAAGAAGTCTCTGTACAAATACTTAATTTCCTGTCCTGATCCCAGGAAAATCTGAAAAGGGCCAAACTTTGTACCACTCTGAATAATCTATACCCAGCATGGAATGAATGAGCTGTAGACAAAAGTTGACCAATATGGAAAGAAAACTGGATAATATGGAGGAAAAGGATGGCTTACTAGATCTTCCTGGGTCAGGACATTAATCACACCTCTTTATTTTATTTGAAGTGAATTTTCCCAAGCATCAGATATCTACATTCAAATACTGGGACCAACATACATTCCAAAGTCAAACACATATGATTTTAAAAATACCCTATTCACCTCTTTTGGTGCAAGTAAGTACTAAAGTTTTTCTTAAGTTAAAGAAATGGGGGAAACTACTATTTTATTGAGCAAGTGACATTATGCTATGCTTTTATTTTATCTGAAGTAAATTTCCCCTGTAAATTGTTTGCTAATATTATAGCAAACCTTCAAACAGATATTATGGATCAAAAAGATTTATAATAGTCTCTTCTGGGGTATAAACTGAATTTACTATAGCAATAAAACGTATAGTTTAATTGGTCACAACTGTGTGCTTAGATTGATTTGAACATTTAATCTGGAGCATAAGTATAGTTGCAAAGTTATCACTATTAATTTGCTTTAGTTTGCCAAATGTATTTTAGATAAGAAGCACAGAGTACAGAATTTACATTCCCCCTCCCTCCTCGACTTCACCTTTTTCATTATTACCCAATAGTACAATTTTAGACTCTTATACTGCCCATGAAGATGAGTCTTGAAAGTCAAATTCACTGTTGATGAGAAATGTGGAAGGCAAGACACAAACTACTCTTCCCATCTTTTGGTACACTTAGGAAAAAATGGTATTTACTGTTAAATAGCAGCTTACTACTTCTAAAAAAGTGGACATGTTGAGTACTTAAAAGTTTCCAAATATTACTATATCTAAATAAAGTTAGACGACATTTCCTTTACCCTCGAAGAAAAAACGTTTAAAAGTATTTAAGATGCACATATTTTTAGTATTATAACATTTAGGCCTCAAGTAGAAGGGCAGCCAAAAGCCACTTTGAATTAACACAAACTAGTTTTTACTAGGAGTTGCTACAATTGTGGGGTATTGTTATTCCCATTTTGTGACTTTTAGCTGTTGCTTCTGTGTGAAAAGCAATATGAAGAGAAAAAAACTGGGCAAGGGGAAATTACTTTTGAAAAATCTGCTTCATGACTTGTGGCTTTTAGTGAAGAATTAAACAAGTATAAGACTGTAACTTTGCTGACAATAGTTGAGCTTACTTATAATAGCAGCATTGTTAGTTTCTTTGCGAAAACGAAACTTTCTCAGTTTCTCCACTAGATCTTCAGCAACATCACAAACCACCAGAGATTCACTCTGGGAAAAAAACACACATACACAAATGAAATAGTTTCAATATGTAATTAAAAAAAATCATACATGTAAATAAGCAATCTATACATGGCTAGACATTAGCAGTAAATGAATACAAATGCCAAAAAATACAGAAGTGAAATAACTGGAGTAGTTTTTACCTGTTAGTAACTTTTAACTATCTTACTAACTTGTTCACGCAAACTTTTTTATTCCTCCTTGATATGGTAAACTACATGGAGATGGATGGGATTATTCAATTCTTCTTGCACTGATCAGGACATGACATATATTGGATATTTTCCATATGGAGGAAAACCTCCATAAACATAAGACTTTACACAACTTCTTTAGAAAGCTTCCCTACAGCAAAAGGAGGTCAAAGGTCTAAGGGAGGTAACAATATTGGGGGAAAAAGTACATTTTAGAATATGCACAAAAGCATAGAATATGTAGGCACAAAAATGATTTTTAGGTATAATTGGCATCTTTATATCATTGTTCAAATTTAGGTACACAATTGAAGTATGCAAAGAATTCCAAAAGAATCTATGAAAAGAGTAATAACTCTTTATTGAAGGTTTGGAAAATAGACCACATTAGCGAAGACTAAAGAGAGTTAATATAGCCTGAAGAGGGGGAAAAATTTGGAGCTACTACATGTTCATAGACTCAGAGATGGAAATGAACCTTGGAAATGAAACTAATTCCCTGGTTTTGCAGAGGAGGAAACTGAGACCCTGAGAAATTAAGTGATTTGCACAAGTTCATTCAAATAGTAAAGAGCAGAGCCAGGATTAGAATACAGGTCTTCTAGGATTAGAATACAGGTTCCCTAAATCCAAAGATAATGCTCTGGATTTCCAATGTACCAGATAATATCTTAGATAATATGAAAACTTAAGGACCACTCAGTGCAATGAAGGAAAAAAAAGGGAAAGAATATTAAAATTACAATTGAAGGGATTTAATTAGATATCATAAAGGACTTACTTCATACCTATAACAACAGCAAAAATAATTATCAAGGAAGGTAATGGAATTTTCTTCTCCGCAGATTTTTGAGGAAATTGTCAATAGCTTTCATGCTGGAGTAGTTGAAAAGCACATCTCCAGTTTTATAACAGAACCAGTAAAGGAAAACATTTTTAAACTATTAGGAAAATTAAAAGTGACAATTTATTACAGATTAAAGGGAAATATTTATTGCCATTTGGTTCTCCTCAAGATGCTTCACTGAAGTGTGAAGGTGACTCCCAAGGGCTCTACCAGTGGAATGTAAACTCTGGCTAGTTCCACCATGTTGGAAAAGCTGCAATTCTTGTTTTAGTAAGAGACTATTAATGTATGGATAGGTTAATTACCAGTACACTGAGCAGTCATTAGATAACAGATTCTATGGCCATGGCAACTCATGTAATAAAGAAAATTACAAATGGTTCAGTCCTATATGGCAATAAAAACAGTACTTCTACAGCACCTAAGGTTTGCAAAGTACTTCACAAACATCTAATTTTATCCTTAACACAACCATATGAACAGTTATTATATTTATTTTACAGATAAAGAAAATGAAGTAGACAAAAGTTACGTGACCCTTCCAAGGTCATACTAGTCAGTATGTGTCTTAAAGTCAGATTTTAATTTAGGTCTTCCTGGTTGCTGCCTATTTGTCTCCTTCCTAAGGTTATAGGGGCAGAGTTAAGAAAAAGGGGCAGAGAATGCTAATTAGTTTTTGGACTATCTGTAAACATTAATTTAACTGTTAGTACTGTAAATATGAAATCATTGTCTAGGGACCGATTACATAACTTATTTTGGAGGAAATGAATCACAAGAATATTGACAATCTCACTATAAATCAAACTAGAAGATAAAAGGAAGTTACAGTTAAATGAACTTGAATTAGGTTCCTCCAGAAGACAAATAATGGAGTGAGTAGAGTTTGTTTTATTTTGCATCCAAAAGAAAACAAACAACATTAATATAAAGAATACTTGGGTATCTTGTATTATGGTGTATTTGCAACAGGGCCACAAGAAAAGCCCCACTGTAGTTTGTGTGCCAAATTCTAATGAAGAAGATAAAAGAAGAAGAGTCTAAAAGGAATCCACTAAGAGCTTCCAAATTACATTGAAATATACTTTAATACTTGCTAACTTCAATGCAAAGGTAGGTATGGTAAAAAAAAAAAAACACATCAAAACAAGAAAATAAAAAAATAGAAAATGTGATTCATGATTAAGAAATGTACATAATCGTTTTACACATGCATATCACAAATACTCTTTTAAAGGAGAAACTCAAGACATAACAAATACCAAATAACATCACAAAAAAATGTAATTAAATCACAGAAGACTATTAGATAAAAATGTGGGAATTGTTTTTGAATCAGCTATGCGATGCATGACCATCCACTTGTTAGAATGAAGATTAAAATCTATCCAAAATTAGAATACAGTTTACAGTCAAAATAACTCTTTCAGGGGAAAAAATGTTCATTCAATGAAATAGAGGACTTTCAAGCACTCTTGATGAAACGACTGGGGCTGAATAGAAAATATGACTTTCAAACACAAGAATCAAGAGAAGCATGAAAAGATAAACAGGAAACAGAAATCATAAGGGACTTACTAAAGTTGAACTGTTTACATTCCTACATGGAAAGATCGTATTTGTAACTCTTGAGACTTTTCTCAGTATTTGTGTAGTTGGAGGGATTATATACACATATAGACAGAGGGCAGAGAGTTGAGTTGAATAGGAAGGAGAAAGGAAGAAATGGAATAATAGGGCAAATTATCTCTCATAAAAGAGGCAACAAAAAGTTTTTTCAATGGACAGATAAAGGAGGGAGATGAAAGAAAAAAATGAAGCTTACTCTCATCACGTTTGGCTTAAGGAGAGAATAACATGCACACTCAATTTGATATGAACATCTATCTTACACTACAGGAAAACAGGGGAGAAGGGGATAAGTAGGGTGTGGGGGGACGACAGAAGGGAGGGCAAATAGGAGGAGGGGGTAATTAACAGTAAACACTTTTTGGGGAGGAACAAGGTCAAAAGAGAGAATAGAATAAATGGGGGGGCAGGATAGGATGGAGGGAAATATAGTCTTACACAACATGACTTTTGGGGAAGTCTTTTGCATAACTACACATGTATAACCTTTCTCATGACATAGATGGCTGTATAGCCACCATATTTGGACTCTGTTGTAGTTTCTATTGTGATATAAGTGGAAATAGAAATAGTACTAAGAAAAACAAATAGAGTAAGAACACCTGGACTAGACCAAGCATAAAAGAGGAGATTTGTAAAGGGTGTGACACAATTTTGAGAGCACTGAGGGATCAGCTGTTGAGCTATCTGAATGATGGGATGATACTAACCCTTGAAGAAAATTATTGATAATTATTATTTTCTTTTTTAAAATAAAACCAATCAAGAAAATGTCAGTAGTTATTAACTCATGTGCCTACCATTACAGTTTTAGAAAATCTTTAGGAGAACAATCTACACCTACCCAGAGTGAAGGCAGGAAAAAGAGCTAGGCCTTCCCAAATCATATCCTACAAGAGACCTAACTTTTAGTCATGTAACATACTGAAAGATGCAGAGAATACACAACCATATTGTGTTTATTTTTTGCTGACCACAAACAACAATCTAACTTGACAGAGCAAAATGCCTTAAAAACTTCAGAAAATCTAAAGGGACTCACATGCTTATGTTAAAATCACTGAAGAGTCTTTGAAGAATGCAACAGGTAACTTTGATTGAATACCCTCTGATTATGAATATCAAGCACAATATAAAAGGTATTCTCACCAAAGATATATTTATGGAAGATTTTCTGTGTACAGTTCAAATGAGAGATTACTTGCAGATCACAGAACCATAAAGAATGTCAGAATTTCAAGGTAAAAAGAGGCCAACCAACTCAACATATACTTAGAAAAAAGATGATGAGGTTCTTATCAAACTGTGTTGAATGTAAGAACTGGAAGCCTAAGTCTCCTAAATATATTTATAATCGCTCAAGTCTCCACAAGAGACTATTTTATGGAGAAATTGCATGGGGCAGGTGATCACATGGTGAAGCAATACAAGGACACTCTCAAGAACTTTGGATTTGATTGTGCAACATGGGAAACACTGGCATAGGACTGCTCAGCATGGCACGCCCACATCAGAAAAGGTGCTGTGCTCTACGAGCAGAACTGAAACGGTAAAAGGGAAATGTAGGATGCACAAATTTGGAGTAACCACTCCAAATGTTCACACGGACTATCTGTGCCCTATCTGTGGTAAAGCACTCTGAGCTCGTATTGGTTTGATAAGCCAGTTGTACAAACTGAAACTTCACTTTATCGTGGTGATGTCATTTTGGTCCTCTCTGAGAATGAAGGACAACAACCAACCAGCCAACTATCCACAAAAGAAAAGAATCAAGTAAATAAAGAAACCTTTTGTCTAGGACAGAGGTGTCTAGTCTTTCTTAGTCATATAAAGATTTTGATCTTTTTTTTCCTGGTCAATAATAAATTTCTGACCAACTCCCCCAATAAATTATTTATAAATTATGTATATATACCACTCCAATTTATTATGTACAATATACAAACACAGAAAGCAGAAATTTTTAAATAATTTTTTCTAAGCAGTAAAAAACCTTTTGCCCCCCATTAAAATATTTGACTAATAAAATAGTTTATAAGAACAATGTGACTGAATATGCTTCATTATTTTTTAAAACCTTGGTTTAACACTTTGTGACACAAAAATCTGGTTTGACTGTAAGTTCACTTTATCTAAATAACTGGTTTTGTCGTAGCTGAAAAACATAGCTCATGTAGCTCCACAATAAAGAGGTATATTATTATCTGTGTTGATTAAATACATTTTTCCAAATTATCTTTTTGCTAATTTCATGGGAGGTGGGGATAACTTATCAGATCTGCCATGGCTAGCAGAGTACTATTACTTGTTTGCATTATTAGTATAATCTTCGATGTGAGGTTTCTTTACAGGAAATCTTTTTTAAACCATAGGTTTGTTTTCTATGGATTAAAGCTATATAATTCATAAATCCACTTAATTGAGCACATGTATGATGACAGCAAATAAGCAAAGACACCACTGTCAATCTCTCCTTGTTATGCAACTGCCATTTTACCCTCAGTTTCTACCTGAAACTCCCCTCTTTTTTAATACCAATAGTCTTCCAAGGATGATATATAGCTAGGAGTTACAGAATAATACAGTCTCTGAAGAATTAAAGTTAAACAGACTACTAGTGAGTGAGTACTTCAACGAAGTCAAGACAAAAGGAAATAATGGTAGCAAAAAAACTGAAAACAAAGTGGGTATTCATTAATTGGGAAGTGAATGGCTGCACAAATTGTATTATAAAAGTATTTTGTGTGTGTGTTTGTCCTTCGTTGCCAAAGAAGACCATGTCATCAGAGAAATAATGACATGACTTGCACTTGGACTTTGTTTTGAGTGAGTGAGGGCTGTGCAGGTCACCAGCCTAACTTCTCCTCCTGAGCCATCTGAATCCAGTGACCAGATATTCATCAGGATGACTGGAGATGACCCAGGATGAGGCAATTGGGTTAAGTGACTTGCTCAAGGTCACACAGCTAGTGACTGAGGTGAAATTTGAACTCAGGTCCTCCTGACTCCTGCACTGGTGCTCTATCCACAGCACCACCTACCTGCCCCAAGAGTATTTTGTAACACTGTACTGGAAGAAATGGCAAATGAACTGATATGAAATAAAGTAAGCAGAAACAAGAAAATATACACAACCACAATAAAGAAATATAACATTAAAAGACAGCAGAATTCAGATCAATGAAATGACCAATTTTAAATTTAGAGAGTGGAAAATTAATTATCTCCCTCCTTTCTGTAAAAATCTACAGATGTGGCATCATCTGGCAGGCATGGCTAACATCAGTCTATTTCACTTAAAAGGTTAAAAGGGAGGGCAGTTATTGGGAAATAAGAGATTCATGTATGTGTTTAGTACATATGTATATACATTCTGAAGCACCAATAAAATATATTTTAAAAGTCACAGGTCATCCATAGGGCAGTGACACACATGGTGGATATAAATGGAAGCATATATTATCAAATAGATAAATGACCAGAAAATAAGGTGAGCAAATCATGTGGAAAGAACAAAGACTAAGGGATGGACAGTATAATTCCTTCACAAATAACCCACATACTGTAAGGAAATCCAGAAGGCAACCTGGAATGTTGGTTGGCTCCTCTAGATTTATGGGAGAACATAGATAAAAGACGCAAAATGACTGTGAGGAGGGGCTGAGCAACTTGTACCATCAGAGAAAGTAACCATGTGGATGAAACAACTTATTTAAGTATTGAAGAACTATCCCTAAAGTTTATCATTTTTTCTACAACAGTTTTAGATATCATATGTCTTTATTTCAAATCCAAACCTATAAATCTCTTAACTTTCGAAAGAACTCTTAATATGCACTCCCTACAAAGAAATCTGGATTGTAGTTCTAAAACTGAATTGATGAATGAATTAAAATGTTTTGAAGGATATAAGTAATAGCCAAATAAAGGAATCATACATTCTGACCTTTGAAAGCTAAATCTTAATCATTAACATAATTAGTCAGATCAATTTATAAGGGATATCAAAAGTCAAGCAATCCAGTACCCTCATTTTACAGAAGAAACTAATAAGTGAGCTTTAAATGTAGTTCCTGTGACTCCAGAATCAGTACTACTCTAAAGTCTGAATTTAAATGTTTAAAATGCTCAATTATTTTAATATGTTTAACTTATAGCATTAATAATTTCCAAAATAAAACAGGGCTTAACTTAGCCTCCAAACAATGCACAAAACACTAATAATTATATTAGAAAACATGCTACTATAAAAAAGAGAATTAAAGTTTACTTTCACATTTATGGTGTACAAACTCATCTCACTAACCTGTTCAGTAATTTTCAAGACATTATAAAATACTTGTGAAATTCTACTTTACCATCAAAAATAGCTTAGTATTTACTTACCAAAGTACCTAAAAAAACCAATTTTTTTGAGCTATTTGTAGGTAACAACTCATTAAAAAAAATTAAAAGATATTTTACGTAGGAGTTTATTACAGAATCACTCTCTACCAGGGTTATTGCCTGCCTGGCTGCATGGCTTAGAGACCAGCTTCTCTGTGAAAGGTGACAAGGCTGTTTCTAGGCCTTAACTGGCCCAGGGTGGTAAGGCTCAAGGTGTGTCTTTAATGATACAGTTTCCTGATCAGGGTCAGTACTCACTGAACTTGATAGATGTTCCCAAACTGCATGTTTCTGAATTGGGAGTGGGGCCAGTGTGGTGGGGAGGGGCTGTGTCTGCCCAACCCAAGTTTCTAGAATATCCTTCCTGAATACCCTTCCTATTAATGATGTCTAAGTAAACCCCATTTTGTTCACTTCTGAATGACAACCTATGACTGCCTCATTTCTCTTCGACATCAAACCTAAACCAAAAGGGTACTGGCCCATTTTAGGGCTCCCTGTACGACAACTGTTGCATGGTTCCTGTGCTAGTTATCATGTAACCATATATACAGAGTTATACAAATAAATACAAAATGTACCTTTCATCAAGTGCTGTCACTACTGAAGGCTTCAAATGCATAACAATAATATTAAAAAAAATGAAAAGAGATAGGAAAGCATATTAGAGAAAAAGGGACAATGAAAAAGGCAGGAGGTAATAATTCATTTTGAAAAACTAAAAGTAGTATTAAGAAATGAGCTAGAGTAAATAATGCAGAATTCAGTGATTTCAAAATTTTATTCTGTTATCTACATAATAACAACAAAAGGTCAGCCTATGTACTTTCTGAAGTTACTAAATTAGTACTTCCAATCTTGTCAGTATTATACCGTTGCTTAATTTTAGTTGTAATACTTTTTTTTGGAGGGGGGAAGTCAACTTGTGATTTTATTAGTATCAGAGATTTTCTGGTGAGGAAACTCCCCTCCATCAATGTAAATTGCTCAGCAACTCAGTTTTTTACTTAAAGTTAAATGACTTGCCTAAGGTCACAAGGCAGCAAGTGTTTTATGTGTCAAAGGCTTGAAATTAGGTCTTGTTTGGCAGGTAGATACTCTGCCCATCTGCTGCACTCACTTCCTACTCAACATATGCCTAGCTACCAAGATGAAAACTATAAACGAACTTTTTTAACCCTTTCATCTTTGGAATGCTGGGGCTTAGATAATTATTCCTTCTAGCCTACTATTTCAGGAAGGCCTGGGAGTCATCTCACTTAATGCCCTACTCCAAGGCATCTCTTGTCTCAGTATAGCTATACTCCTTACCCTATCTCTACTTCTGAGTTGGTGATCAGATCAACTTTCCCATTACTTCTGTCAGGGGTATGTAAGCTGTTCCCCTATGGTCCCACTCAGCTTCCCAGTAACTTTCAGGACCAAAATGTTCCTTCCAAACATAACTCATTCTTAAATTTATGTTGCCTCCCCCTATTACAATGTAAACTCCTTATGGGCAGAGGAAATCTGTGCTTTTGTATTTGTATCCTCAGTGCTTAGCATACAGTATTTAACAAATGCTTTTTCATTCACATTTTGCCTCTCAATCATACAGATATTTCTATGATCATAAAAGCATGTTATATTTTTAAAGTGCTTCTCAGTATTGCTATGTCTGGTTCCTTAATTTTTAAAAAAATTTATATATTTATAGCAAGTCATCAGTACTCTCCATGCAGCTGAACAGATTTTAATGATTTTAAAGTAGCACCTACCTCTCAAGATTATGAGCATCAAATGCGGTATTTTTAAAGCACTTAGCACAATACCTGGAACATAGTAGGTGCTATACAGTATTAGTTATTATTATTATTTCAACCCCTACTCCACCCTTTATTTTGTCGGTGGCAGACCCAGGCCCCACTGCCCACCCTAATCCTTATCTTCACCTCCAGTGTTAAACAAAATTTTAAAAGTCATAACTTTTGGCATTTAAGATTAAGTTATCTTATCAAATCAGCACATTTATTAGGTGATATGTTATACAGCTACCAAAACTAAAGAATTAATACTTACCATTTAATGGGAATTACCTATCATTTAAGAGGCTAGAGAACTTCACTTTGCTTCTGTGATGGAAGCAGAGAGATCTTAAGATGTCATCTGTCAATTCCTGAAATTTACACTGACTCATCTTCCATTTCCTCTCAATTTTATTTCCTTTTCTTTCACAGTGTGTGTGTGTGTGTGTGTGTGTGTGTGTGTGTGTGTGTGTGTTGGGGGGGGAGTGTGAAAACTAGAGATTAAGTCATTATTTCTTCCTCCCTGAGATGGTAACCATTATTATAGTTTTAATAATAAATTCACTGGAGATCTATCTAATTAAAATTAAAGTACTATATCTGGACTAAACTAACTTTAGAGATTATAACCTTTCAAAACTAGACTGGGCACAATAGAAAAGGAAAACTGAGAACATTTTAATTTCTCTTCTTCATAGTTAAAAAAGACAACAATGTGATTCCTTTCTAATCCTCTTCTCCCTTCTAAATGCCATAAGGGAATTGTACTAAGCTATAGTTAGATAGGGAGGGAGAGGGACCCAAACCGTAGTTTTACTGGCTCTGAGGTCAACTTTCAAATCACTGAACCTTACTGTTTCTAAGAGTAAAATAAAAACATTTAAATATCTAGTGTGTAAAGATTCAAAGTGAGGGATGTGATAAAAAAGCATTGGCTCCAGAGTTAGAGAAGCCTGGCTAAAGTTCCACTTCTGACCCTTATTACCTGTGATACTGTTATTTGGTAAAGATACTGGAGTGCTTTGTCATTTTCCTCTCCAGTTAATTTAACAGATGAGGAAACTGAGGCAAACAGAATTAAGCGATTTGCCCAGGGTTATACAGCTACTGATGTCTATGACCAATTGAACTCAGGTCTTCCTGATTCCAGGCCCAGCACTCTATCCACTGCATCACCAAGCTGCCCTTACTACCAGTGTAATCTCGAGCATTTGTGGCTTCAACTGCAAAAGAAGGGGATTGGACTAGATATCCTCTGAGGTCCCTTTTAGCTAAAAAGCTAAGATCTTATGATGTCTTAAGCGTGCAGTCTGAAGCAGCTAGATCGGGGGAGACAGTGGACAAAGAACTGTATCCTGTATTCAGACCTGAGTTCAAATGCAGCCTGAGACATTATAGGGATGACCCCTAGGCAAGTCACTTAACCACTTCCTCAGTTTCCTCATCTGCAGAATGGGCCTAAATGTTGTGGTTGTGAAGATAAAAATAAGAAAATATTGGTAAACTGCGTTAATACTTTAGAAATACTGTTACTAATATAATTACTCTTTTCAAAACTTCTAAAATGACCTCCACACCCAAAAGAAAACCTGAAACAAGTCAAGTAGCAGCAATGCAATTTCCCAGATAATCTGAACCCAAATATCCAGATTGCATTTGTCCTTCATTTTCAAAAAGGACCATGACATCAGGAAAATGATGACATAACTTGCAGTTGACTTTGAGTGAAGAAGGACTGTGCAAAGTCACCAGCCTTCTCAAGAGTCATCAGGGTCTAGTGCCAGATTCTTATCAGGTCGACTGGAGATGGTCCAGGATGCAATGGGAGACCCTAGCCCTTTTAGTTTAAGGTCTTTCCAGGTTCTCCGTTTGAGTGAGGTTCCCTGCCCATTCAACGAATAGGCCTCTTTAAGGAGTGAGTCAATGGATGGCCCTTTTAATTATGAAAAAAGAAAAAAAAATCAAACTGGAAGGGGAAGACCCTAGGGTGGCTGGTCAAAAGAGCAAATTACTATTGACATTCGTTCAGAACCTGGAGGGCCCAAATATAGCCACTAAGTGGAGCTTGGGCAGGGACCTACGGTGGTCCAATCTATGAGCTCTGGAGTGAAATGGGTTCAAGGTTTGGTCTCTGAGAGAAGGAAGGAACCTAGTCGGTAAACCTCAAGTTAACTGGGCAGCCTTGGCCATGAAAATTTACCTTCCTTAGGAGAGAGAGCAGCGACCCAACGGGCTGGTCCCCATTCAGGCACTCAATCAAGACCTGAGTGCCACGTGAGCTTGAGCTGCCAAGGTAAGCCCTCAATTCTACACATTTTCTTTCTCAGGGAAAGACACACTTCAAGAACATGAGGCCGAAGCCCAAGAAGCGGTTTCTGCCACCACTTCGGGCGTCTCCTGGCAGTTCCCTAAGGACAGGAGAAATCCGGAAGAGGGGGAGGTTGGGCGAAGGCCCCGCGGAGAAGGCGGGGCTGGGACGAGCCGAAGACCGGGCGCACTAGACCTCGTCCCGGGGCTCCGCTCCTTCTCTCCGCGGGCCCCGCGACATCGTCCCCGCCCCGGCTCCAAGGCGCCTCTCCCCGCCTCCACCCCACGGAGGCGCCTTGGAGCCCACGGCTGGTCGGGGACCCGGGAGGCCGGAGGGTCTCGCTAACGGCCACGCCTCACAGAAGCGGAGGAGCCGAGGCCTCGGGCCCGCCCTTTGGCTCGGGCGAGGCCGCGGCAGCCGTTAGGGAAGGAGGAAGGACAGGGGCACCCTGGTGCGGCGCCAAGGCCTAGCGAGGCGGAGGAAGGCCCCCTTCTTCCCCTCCCCCTTCCCACCGCGGCCTCGGGGCAGCCCTCCAGCGCAGTCGGACCCCGAAGGGCCGAGAAAGCCCAATCCGCTCGGCCCAGTCCTCCGCCCACGCCCACGCCTCCCAGGCGGCATCTCACCATTTTCCTTCCGGCCGGCCACCACCCCGGCGGAGCCTTTCCTAGGGCCCTCTCCAGAACGGAATCACTACCGCCTTCCTTCCGGCGAGCCGGGCTAGGTGCCCCCAGCCAATCAGCGAGCGGGGGCGGGGTGGAGTCCGCGGCCGACGGCGCGACGGTGGGCGGGGCTGGCCACGCTCAGCTGGCGCGCGCGGTCCGAGCGCCTCCCTGGTGTGGCGGGGTGGGGTTTACGTTTGCTTCTCTGAAGCTGTCATCTCCAGCGTGCTAAGTAGGATGTTTGGGGGCCCACCGTCGCATATATTCGTACTTATTCATAAACTATAACGATGAATGTATTTTGTAAAAACCAGAGGCAACAACGCGGCGTAGTGGATGGAGAAACCTGACGAAGTCAGAAAGCCCTCGGGTCAAGCCCCACTGCCGGCGCTCCTGACCGAGTGGGTGCCCTGGGCAGCGCTCACGGCGACCGGGAAGCCTGGAACTGACCGGAAAGATCGAGCGCCCTGAAGAGGGAGCTTTCCTCACCAGCCACGTCCCTGTAACAGTGAAATCGCAGACCCAGCCCTTGCCCCTATTGTACTAATAGTTATGCACGTCATAGAACTTTCAAAAAATAGAAATTTTTAAAAAGGATCGATACGATCGAAGAATGAAATATTTCATTTTGGAGTCAACAGGAAGTCAATGAAGTTTATTAAGGTAGGAAGAAATAGAGTCGGAACTGACCTTAAGGAAAATCACCTTGGCAGCCTTGTCTAGGAGTGCAGTAAAGTAATGAAAGACTGGAGAAAGACCAGGCAAGTTTGCTGCAAGCAAAGGAGAAAGGCCTGAATTAAGTTGGGAATTCTGTGAGTAGAGGGAAGGCGTCTGGGTCAGGACATGTTTTAGAGACACTGATGGGATATATCCAGCGAAGTAGATGGAGACTCAAAGGTAACTTTGAATTTACAAATCTGGAGCCTGCAAAGATGGTGGTTCCTTTGACAGAAATAGCGATGTGTATAAGAGGGAAGGGGTTTTGGGGGGAGATAGCGTTCAGTTATAGACGTGTTGACTTTGAGTTGTCACGAGGATATCTTATTTAAAATGTCCAATAGGCAATTGATCATGTGAGATCAAAGCGCAGGCGAGAGTCAAGGATTAGATAGAGAGATCTCTAAGTCATTTGTATAGAAATGTAGTTAAACCAATGGAAACTAATAAGATTACAGAGAGAGGTGGGGGGAGAAAGAGAGAGAGAGTAGAGAAAGAAGAGAAGAGGGTCTAGGACAGAACTTTTTGGTAATAGCTATGAGGAGGTGGATGATGAGTTAGCAAAGGAAACGAAGATGAAATGATCAGACTGGTAAGTAGAGTCATGTTACAAAAATTCAGAGAAGGATGAGAGGATGGTCAACAGTATCAAATGAGGAAAATAGGGAGAGAAGTTTGAAGACTCAATTTAATTTGGCAATTAAGAATTTGTTGGTAACTTTGGAGAGAGCAGTTAAGAGGTAAGTGATAAAACCGGAAATCAGATTACAAAGAGCTGAGAAATAAGTGAGAGGAGAAGAAATGGAGAGGCAACTGTGGATAGCTTTTTCGAGAAAGAGAAGAAAATATATAAAATAGTAGCTTAAGGAAATGATAGAGTTTTAAGGATAGAGAGACATGGGAATGTTTTTGAAAATAATTTAGACCCCTGTTTTATTTTGGCCCCTAGTTAGTATTATTCAGTTAAACTTGATTCCACAAAGACAGTGATTATTATTGTCATATTTGTCTGCTGATATACAATTAATCAGTGTAGTGAACCCACTTGCTTAACCAGTGTCTGATGAGTAAATGACCAAATCCAGTGTGGTGGAGGGGACTCAGTGGTATGGAAAGCCTGCCTGCCCCACCCCCCCCAACTATTTTTGATTGTACCTTTGTTTTCCCTTCCCTAGGGAAGTGGTCTGAGCTCTTGTCAGTGGCTTCTTCTTTCCCTGGTGTGTTTGCACTCAATATCTGCAACTATCAGACTTCCCTGGATCATCCAGGGCCAGAGCTTTATCCTGGTTGTGGGCTTGCAGTCCCCTTGGAATGTCTATGAGCTGCTGGCTTTAAATTATCTTTCCCTCAACAGAGCATTGCAGACTTCAGGAGTGCTTGTAGTATCCCTGGTCAGAGCACTGTTAGGTTTCAAGTCTACTTACCTGTGTTAGTTTTATTGGCAGGCACCATTTCCCAATGCCCTCAGTCTTCTGGCTATCCTTTTGTTCAGTCTTGTTCTATATGACTGTACTTACTATTGTTTTTTTTTTTAGATTAAAAAAAATAATGATTTCATCTGGTGTTTTTTTAGATCTTTCCTCAATTATATGCAGAAGGGCTTTTCTGTAATCTTTCTCATTACATTTTAACTGGAAACATTAATTTTTAATGCTTCATATTACATATTTGGAAGTTATTTAAAATCGCACATTATGAAATGTTTTCCTCTTTCTTCTACATTATACATACTTAAAAATCATGTTTCATTTTATTGCATTTCCTTAGTTCTCCTTTCATGATTCTATCTTTGTATGCTATCCTGAACCTTTTTCCTTCTCTTTTTTATTTTATTAAGCTTTTACAAAGGGAGATTTACTTCAAAGATTAGCAGTAACAAAGATATAAGTATTTTCTCCTCAACATCTTGGGTGCATATACCACCGTATACCACTCCAGACTTTAGAGAGTGTAGGCTCACTTAGCACAATTTCTGTATACCATCAGTCCTACCAAATTTTTGCCCAAATAACACTGTTGCTTGATGAGTTCTCTCATCTTAACTCCAACTGGGTTGTGGCCCAGGGCATTGATGCTAGACTGGTTGCAAAATCCATAATGTACTCCTATTCCAAGACACCCAGACTAGGATTTCTGGAAGCCCACTCTCCTGACCTTTGAAACTCATAGTCTTTTTTTTTTTTATGGCATTTCTCTAGGTAATCTCAGTAGCTCCTGTGAATTCAACTATCAACTATGCAAATAATTCCCAAATCTATATATATAGCCCCAATCTTTCATTTGAATTACAATCCTGCATCAATAAGTGTCTATTGGATCTCTTTAACTGGTTGCCATATAGGCATCTCAAATTCACAAGTCTAAAATAGAATTTACCTTTTCTCCAAAACCCTACTTCCCTATTTTTGTTGAAAGCATTATCATCCTTCCAGCTACTGAGGTTTCCCAACTTAATATCATCCTTGACTTTTCCTTTCCTGCCTCATCCCTCCTTTTCCCCCTTATCTCATCAGTTTCCAAGACTTGTGAATTCTATCTCCATAACATCTCTTGCATCTCTTCCCTTCCTCCACTCATGTGAGCACTAGCTTAATTCTGGCCCTTGTCACTCACTTCTGGACAACTGTAATAACCTTTGATTTCTAGTCTCTCCCCTCTCCAGTCAGTTTTCCACAAAGCTGCCAAATTCATATTCCCAAAGCATAGGTCTGCCTATCACTACCCTATTCAAGAAGCTCCAATGGCTCTTCCTTGCCTTTAAGATAAAAGATAAAACACTCTTTTTGGTGGGTAGAACCCTTTATAGGCTTCTAAATTGAGACTATGTTCCCTAGTTTTTTGCGTATTACTCTCATTCAGCCTGGCTGACCTCTTTGTTCTTCTCTGTATATAACATTCTATTTTTCTTCTCTGCCTTTGTACAGGTTGTCCTGTGACAAACACAGGAGGGGATGGTCTCTCAATCATTGCTGGCAAGATTCTTGTGAGAGTCTTCTTTAATAGACCAATCTTTTACCTGGTAAATGGTCATCTACCCAAGAGCCAGTGTGGCTTCAGAAAGGGCTGAAGAATGTTGATATGTTGTTTACTTCAAGTATTCATCAGTATTTATATTAGCTTCATCATGGCATGCTTGCTGGGATGCTATATAATAGATGATCCTCTTGAGCTTTCCCGGTCACCAATAGAGTAAAGCAGTGCTATGTGCTTCCTCCCGTGCTTTGATGGTTTCAGTAATGTTGTCAGATACCTTCAACAAGGATGAAAATGACATTAAGGTCAGCTACTGCACTTAAGGTAAATTATTTTACTTGAAAAAACTACAAACAATACTAACGTGGAGATGATCATGCACTCAATTCAGCCTCTGAAACTAAAATGCAACAGCGTATGGATCAGTTCTCTGCTGCTTGCACTAATTTTGGCCTCACAGTTAGCAACAAGAAAACAGGAATTCTCCGCCGGCCAGCACCACATCAACCATACATGGAAACATGGGTTACAGCAAATGGAGAAATTTTGAATATTGTGGATAAGTTCACTTACCCTGGTAGTATACTTTCCAGGGATGTACACATAGATAATGAGTTTGACGTACATATTGCGAGAGTGAGCTCAGTGTTTTGGAAGCTCAGACGAAGTGTGGGAGAGAAGAGGTATTAGACTGCCTCCAAAACTAAGGTCTGTAGAGTCATTGTGCTGACATCATTGCTGTATGTCTGTGAAACCTGGACAGTATACCATCACCATACCAGGAAATGGAATTACTTCTCTGATTAGCCCTGAGACCATTTATCTTTACTGACATGTGGAAATAGCAACTATATATAGAAATGTATTTATGTTTCAAGCCGCTGGAAGCCTTACTCTGATATTAGATGAATCAAATAAACATATTTGAAGCAGAGATAGTAGCTTTTAAATCATGAATATGGAAAGTCAAAGCTAGAGGGAAAGATTTCATAAATACTCAAATATTTAGAACAGCAATGTTTTTGTGGTAGCTTAAGAACTTCTAATAGGAAACTTGCTCTACCAAAGACAAAGCGCCTTGACCAGACACTACCTTGAATAATAGGACTTTTCTTATCTTAAGTATTTATGGACATATACTATGTTATATCATGTTAATGGTAAAGGAAACACAGATGTCCTGGGATCATAATTTCCAATTAACACGACTTTGTCAACTGTCTTATCTTGTTGTATTCACAATCTATTCTTTGTGACCACAAAAAGAGCTGCTATACATACTTTTGTACATTTGGTCCCTTTTCTTCTTCCTTTGATCTCCTTGGTATATAGCAGTAAAAATACGCTTTGACCCAACAATACTATTAGTTTTTATAGCTTAATTTAAAAGTTAATAGCTTTGGGAGGCAGAGTTCCAAATTGCTTTCCAGAATGATTTTATTAATTCATAGCTCCACCAATAATGCATTTAGCTTTATCAAAGTATGTTAGAGCTTTAAAAAGATCAAGATGATAATTGTTGTGGTACATATTAAGGTTTCACTCCATGCCTCCCACTTTCGCTCCTAGGTTGGAAAACATAACCATAAGTGATAATTCTCAGGAATTCTGCATCCCATAGCTTATTGGAGGAAAAAAAGTACTACACTTTTGTGGCAATATCTGATCTCAAATTGTACTACAAAGTTGTAACCATTAAAACAATTTGGTACTAGATAAGAAAAAGAATGGCTAATCAATGGAACAGTATACAGAAGTGAATGAAAACAGTAATACAGTGTTTGATAAATGTGAAGATCATGGCAATTGGGGCAAAAATTCGCTATGTGACAAAAATTTTTGAGAAAACTAGAAAATAGTCTGGTAGAAACTAGGCCATAGACCAATATCTCAACTATATACCAAAATAAGCTAAAAGTAAGTATAATTTAGATATAGTGGGTTTTCATAAGCAAATTAGTATAGCAGTGAAGAAATTACCTGTCATATCTCTAGATAGATAAGGAGTTAATGATCAAGCGAGAGAGAGAGATAGAGGTTTGTGGGAGATAAAATAGATCATTTTGAGTATATAAAACTAAAAGTTTTTGTGGTTGTTGGCCTTCATTCTCGAAGAGGACCAAAATGACATCACCATGATAAAGGCAAGTGTCAATGTATCTGAGTGTGGCTGATCGGACCAATATAAGCTCAAAAAGATCTACCACAGATTGGGTACAGATAGTCCATGTGAACAAACTCCAATTTTGCACATTCTACATTTCCTTTGGCCTAATAATTAACACCAAGAAAACACAGGTGCTCCATCAGTCACTACCACACTATCCATATGTGGAACCATTGGTTACAACAAATGGAGGTTTGAATGCTCTGGAGAAGTTCACTTATCTTGGTAGTGTACTTTCCAGGGATATACACATTGACAATGAGGTTGACACACACATTGCCAGAGCTAGCTCAGTGTTTGGGAGGCTCCGAAGGAAAATATGGAAGAGAAGAGGTATTAGGCTGACTACCAAACTGAAGGTCTACCAAACTGTTGTGCTGACCTCGTTGTTGTATGCCTGTGAAACATGGACAGTCTACTACCATCATGCCAGGAAACTGAATCACTTCCATTTGAACTGTCTTAGATTCTGAAGATCAGCTGGCACGATAAGGTATCAGACGCTGAGGTCCTGCTTGAACTAAACTGCCAAGCATTCAAACTGTGCTTCAGAGAGCACAACTCCAATGGGCTGGCCATGTTGTTTGAATGCAAAATGTGCACTTGCCAAAAAGACTATTTTGTGGAGAACTCTCGTGGCAGGTGATCACATGGTAGTCAGAAGAAGTGATACAAGGACACTCTCAAGGTCTCTCAAGAACTTTGGAATTGATTGTGTGGCATGGGAGACACTGGCACAGGACTGCTCTGCATGGCATGCCCACATCAAAAAAGGTGCTGTGCTCTATGAGCAAAGCAGAATTGAAACAGCACAAGGGAAAAGTTTTGTACCTAAAATTAGAAAAAAGTAGAAAACTGAGGAGGGGAGGAATCTTTACAGAAAATTTCTCTAGTAAAGGTCTCATTTCTATAGGGAACTGAGCCAAGCTTGCAAGACTAGGAGCCATTCCCCAACTGATAAATTGTCAAACAATGTGAACAGGTAGTTTTCGGAGGAAGATATCAAGAAAGAAGAAGAAGAAATCAAAGCTATCAATAATCATATGAAAAAATGCTTCAAATCACTAATTACTACAGAATTGCAAAATAAAACAACTCTGAGATATCACCTCATATCCAACAGATTGGCTAAACTGAGAAAAAAAAGAAAAATGACAAATAATGGAGGGAATATGGGGAAAAAAGTGCAATAGTACGTTATTGGTGGAGTTATAAATTAACACAATCATTCTGGAAAGCAGTTGGGAACTCTGCACACACAGGCTACTAGCTTTTACATTAAGGTATAAAAACTAATAGTATTGTTGGGTCAAAATATTTTTATTGCCATATGGCAAGGAGATCAAAGGCAGAAGAAAAGGAACTATAAAAGCAAAAGTATGTATGTCAGCTCTTTTTGTGGTCACAAAGAATAAAAAAACCAGTCCATCAATTGGGAAATGGTCAAATAAGTTATGATGTATGAATGTGATGGAATGCTCTTGTGCTATAAGAAATGATGAAGGGGATGGTTTCAGAAAAGCCTGGGAAGACCTACATGTACTTATGAAAAGTGAAGTACGCAGAATCAGGACAATCTACAAGTAATGGCAATTTTGTAAAGATATTAACTCTGAAAGACTTAATACCTCCAGGCAACACAATGACTCACCACAATTCTAAAGGACTCGTGATGGAACATGCTGTTCATCTCCGGATAGGGAACTGATGGTTTCAAAGTACAGATTGAAGCACATTTTTCCTAGTTTTTATTGGAGAACACAAATAATGTAGAAATTTATTTTGTATGACTACTATACATATTTTTAATAAGTTACCAACTGATTGAGTGTGAGAAGGGCTAGGAGAAGGAGAGAATTTGGTACTGAAAGAAGGATTGAGAATATTCTCTCCTCCCTTCTGCTGTGGCTGCCATTGGGAATACAATAGCGCCTCAGCCATGGCCATCCAATACCTTATGGTTATGGACCTCAGCAAGGGCCACAAAGTTACCAAAAACATTTTGAAACCACAATACTGCTGCCACCATGGGCACTTGACCAAACACATCAACTTTGTGGGAGATATGATCCTGGAGGTGTGTAAATTTGCCCCTTATCAGAGGCAGATCATGGAATTATTAAAGGCCTCCAAGGATGAGTGAGCCCTTGTTATTGTGTTTGTCCTTCATTTTTGAAGAGGACCATGACATCAAGATGATGTCATGACTTGCGGTTGACTTTGATTTGAGTGAGGGAGGGTTGTGCAAGGTCACCAACCTCACTTTCTTTTGCTGAGCCATCTGGGTCCAGTAGCCATCATTAGGATGACTGGAGATGGCCCAGGATGCAATGTGAGACCCTGGCTCTTTCAGGCTAAGGTCTTACAGCATTCCCACTTTTGAGTGAGATACACCTATTCAATGAATAGTAGTTACACAAGGGATGGCCAACTGGAGCCTAGCAATGGCTCAAGAGGTAGAAAGGAGTAGCCAAGATGAGGCTCCCAAGCAAGGCTCAGAAAACAACAGTATGAAAAACCTGAAGCCTAAGTCATCATCCCCCACACCTTGGAACTAGAACTTGACTAATAATTAGCCACTAAAATAATAATAATAATAATGAGTATGCTAAGGAGAAAGAAGCTGACCATAGACAGTTACTATGGGGATGGAGAAGATCTAAGTTCATATTCAGAAAAAGACAGTGAAGTTAAAAGAGCCACTACTACTTCAAAGAAAAATGTCAAATGATTACAAGCCCAAAAAGCATTCCTGGAAGAGCTTAAAAAGGATTTTACAAATCAAGCAAACAATACAGATTGAGGAAAAATCAGGATTTGTAAAGTCCTTTTTAAGCTCTTCCAAGAACTCTTTTTGGGTTTGCAAGTGAGCCCTTAAGTTCTTCAAATAAAAGGTTGGGAACTCACATCTAGGCCAAGAGGAAAAGAGGAGCTCAGCAACATCCTAGCTGCGATGAGTAAGGCTGCTGCCAAGAAGGACTAAACTGGACCCTGCCAACCTTCCCCACTTAACTCAATAAAGATTTGACAAATAGGAAAAAAAGGATTGAAATTCTCTGCTTTAAATATATATACATATATAATTTTTTTAATATATAAAGTTAAAAATAATTGTTCACAAGGAGACAGAGGTCAAGGTGGAATGGAGGTAACAGTGGAGAGATTGTCCTGGCACATTTTGTACAAAATCTTGTGACACCCTTCCACAGGTGAAACACTGCCCTTTTGGGGCTATATTACAAAATGAAAAGGTGCATCTACTGGTCATGTGCTGGTCACTGTATCTAAGTTATGACTCAGTATCAAAATTATGATTTTTTTTTTAACAGGTCACCATGTATGAGCTCCCACCTTTCACAGATTTTAAGTTAATGGCTTTTCCACATTTGGAACCCCACAGGCATATTTCCAAGTTGTTTTCCATAATTGGTTGTGTTGCAGTCTAGAGGTGCTGGGAACCCTGAAATGCATGGACAAAAGGCTCAGGTCTACCTTGAAAGAATTTGACCACTGTAGCCTTCTTACAATCAGAGACAAGGTTTATTGGTTTACTGATAGAAGAGGGCAAGGTTTTAAGAGTCTGTGCTACTTGTGATCCCAATACAAGTGGGCCAGATTTTAAGAATCTGAGCAATTTAATAGGGAAAGATGGACACTTTTATATAGAAAGACTGGGGGAAAGTCTGGATATGACCTATCAGTGTCAAGTAGCCTGGGGTAGTGACATGTGCAGACAGTGAGGGCCACAATGAAAGGGCAGTTGAAAGAATTATTGACTGGGAAGGGCTAGGTATTGCAGGCAAGCACCAGAGATCTGAGTTCAGTGAATTCAGGGTCCAGGTCCCAAAGACATGGTTCTTTTCCTTTAGTTCTGCAGTACAAATCCTATTCTCCATCTGTTGGATCAGTTTATTACTTCATTAACAGTGCGTTAAAGAACATATTTTCCCATGAATCCTCTAGAATTTAGCATTTTCATTTTTGATCAGTTTGGCCAATCTGATAGGTGTGAGGTTGTTTTAATATTGTTAGTGCTGAGTTGTTTTTCAATCATGTCTGACTCTTCCTGACCCCATTTGGGGTTTTCTTGGAAAAATACTGGGGTGCTTTGCCATTTACTTCTCCAACTCATTTTACAGATGAGAAAACTGAGGCAAACAGTGTCACATAGCTAGTAAGTGCAGGATTTGAATTCAGGTCTTCCTGACTCCAAGCCAGCACTCTATCCACTGCACCAATGTTTTAATTTACATTTTTCTAATTAGTGATACAGAATTTTTTTCATATTGCTATTGAAAACTTGGTTTTCTTCCATAGGAAACTGTCTATCTATATCCTTTATTCATTTGTCAATTGGGGAAAGGCTCTTATTCTCATAAATCTGACAAGTCATTTGGGCTTGTAAATGAGGCCTTTATCAGAGAAACTTGCTATAAAGATTGTTTTCCAGTTTCGTTTCTCTTCTAATTTTTTAGCTGCATTGATTTTATTTGTGCAAAAGCTTTTAAAATTTCATATGATGAATTGTCCATTTTAGCCTCCTCAGTAGTTCAGTACAAGACTTACAATTTTCCTCTATTCTCCAACTCCTGCTTCCATACTAGGAGATATCAGCACACATGTTGGCTTCCCCTCAAAATTAACCTCTCCATCTGCCTCCCCTTACAAAACCCAACTCTTTGTCTGTGCTATGACTGACAATCTTTTGATCCTTCAATTCCCTCACTTGCTATCTCCACTGTAGTAGTGCACTCTTTCCTCTTTTTCCAATCTTGACTCATTGGGGAACCAATTCAATTTTACACTGTCCTCTCTTTAATTACTTTATCACATTCCTGATTAAATTCCCTCAGCCATTCACTGCCTACGTTCTTATACATGTTCTGGTAAAGGAAGGTAGAGAAACTCATACAACCATTTTGTTAGGATCCATTATATGTTATAGAACCTCAGCTGGTCTCTCATTGCTGCTAGGTAATTCTACTATACTTCCCTTATCAACTTACTCCACCACTTGCCTCAACAACCCTTCTAAACTTCATCTCTCCTCAAATTTTCAAGTTAACTCCTTTACCTCTCTTTGCTATTCATATCTACTATGGGAAACAATGAAGAAATTCTATTTCCACAGGTTAAAATTCCCAGCTTTAAGTGATTAGAGTTGTGATCTAGCATGGTTCGATTAAAGGTCAGAAACTTGTGTTGCAGGCTTGATGAGCTGTTTGAGGGAAAGCCTATCAGAGAGAATAATATGAAGTCATGTGGCCAATGGATGGTATGGGAAGAAGTCCAGAATTCAGAACAGTATAAAAGAGCTTGCATTGGTCTGAACAAATTGTAATCTTCCTGTAGCCTTACTTGGGAGCTACCCATTCATTGAGGGGGAATGAAGGCAGAAGGCATTTCTTCCTCCTGAAGAGAGGTGGAGTTGGTTTTGGCAAAACTGTTCAATTCCTCTGAACTCTGGTGTAATAAAATTTCCTTGATACCTTTTTGTGTGTCAAGTGTGTTGCTAACATATACCTCTCCTCAACCTCTCAACTGAGATCCTTGCCTTAAGATTTTGCAGAAAAAAAATAGAGACCATTTGCTGTGAATTCCCTCTTCTTCCTACTTCCTCATCTCATATCACTTAGATGCCTTTTGCCTTTATCTTCTCCTTTACCCTATCTCACATGATGAAATTGGTCCTTACCAAGTCTAACCTTGTTCAAGTGATTCCATTTGTGGATAATGGACCCCTAAAAGGCCCTGGACTTTTCAGTCCCTGGCGTTTGCCTTGATGGGGCACTAATGTCCCTGGACTTTCTCACATGGCCCAGATCCCTGGTGTTCACTTGAAGCATTGCCCATCCCATCCTTTTAACTGAGGGGAGGACTCCTGGGAGCCAAGATGGTGGAGTGATCAGTAATTTCTTTCTCCCTCTCCTTGTTGACCTTGAAAAACCCAGAGAATATCTCCCCAGGAAAAATCCTGGAACAGTGGGAGCAGCAGAAGCCTGTGAGGCTAGGAAAATCACTAAGAAGGTTCTCTATTGCTGTGTCTGCAGGGGATCAGTGCAGTTCTGGAGCTGTCCCAGACAACCCCACCTCAGCAAACCGGGAGAAGATCCTGAGCCCCAAGGGCAATCACCAACACAAGGACCCCAGGCATGCCTCAGCACCCCAGGGGAATTGAGAAAACACTAGCCCAGCAAGGGTCACCAACTGCTGAGCTTGTCTATGCTCTAGCTCAGTAGAGGACACCTCCTGTGACCAGACCACTTCTCCCCCACACTTAGCACAGTTAGCTCCAGGGTAACTGGGGAAACCCAAAAAGACTTCACCTGGCTTCCGCTTTCCAGCACCAGCCAGCTCAGCACCAGCTAAGTTGCAGCATTTTAGCTTCTAACTGAAAGAACCAGAGGCAACAACACACAAAGCCTCAAGTTTTAGGCACAAGAACTGTGGGACTGAGGCCCTTGTGCCCCAGAAGCAGAGATCTACTTTAAAAGCCAGGAAAAGGGTGATCATCATGAGTAAGAAGGAAAGCAGAAAAGAAAAGACCATAGAATCTTTCTATGGGGACAAGGACCAGAACACAAACACCAAAGAGGTCAGCATTGAGACTGTACTCCCATCTGAAACTTCAGAAGGGAATATGAACTGGTCTGAAGCACAAAGAGCATTCCTGGAAAAGCTCAGGAATGGCTTTAAAAGCCAAATTAGAGAAAGAGAAGAAAAACCCTCCTGATTATTTAAAAAAAATATGTAAAAAGAAATCACAGAAGAATTGAAAAGAAAAATTGGACAAATGGAAAAGGAAGTACAAAACCTAACTGGAGAAAAAGGAACAATTGGACAGATGGAAAAAGAGATGCAAAAGTTAACTGGAGAAAACCATTTGATAAAAATTAAAATCAGGCAAATAGAAGCTAATGACTCTATGTGACATCAAGAATCAGTCAAACAGAATCTAAAGAATGAAAAGATAGAAGAAAATGTAATATATCTAATTGAAAAAACAATTGACCTGGAAAATAAATCCAGGAAAGAAAATCTAAGGATTATTGGTCTACCAGAAAGTCATGATAAAAAAAAAAGAGCCCGGATAATATCTTCTAAGAAACCATCCAGGAAGATTGCCCAGAAGTCCTAGATCCAGAGGGCAAAATTGTCATCAAAAAATCCACCATTCATCTCCCGAAAGGGATCCCAAACTAAAAACACCAAGGAATATTGTTGCCAAATTCCAGAACTATTAAGTGAAGGAGAAAATACTGTAGGCAGCCAGAAAGAAACAATTGAAATACCACAGAGCTACAGTCAGGATCACACAGGACATTTCAGATTCTACATTAAAAGATTGGAGAGATTGGAATATGATATTTCATAAAGTAAAGGAGCTGGGACTACAGCCAAGGATCAATTACCCAGCAAAGTTGAGCATCATATTTCAGGCTAGGAGATGGACATTCAATGAAATAAGGGATTTCCAGACCTTCCTGATGAAAAGGCCAGAGCTCAATAGAAAATTTGATCTTCAAATGCAGGTCTCGAGAGGTATAAAAAAGGTAAAGGGGGAAAAAAACAAGTTTGTTATTCAATATGGACAAACTCTTTACATCCCTGTTAAGGAAGGTGATACTTGTTAATCTTGAGAATTGTATATTTATTAAGGGATATATATAGATAGAGGGAGCAGTATAAAGTAAATGATGTCATGATAAAAATGTCATTTAAATGTGTGAAGGGATTGTAATGGGAGATGTGAAAAGGAGTCAGAAGAGGCACAAAAATATATTACAGTAGAGAGAAAGAGGGGAGGGAGATGAACATTGTTTGAGAGTTACTCTCATCTGATTGGGTTTAAGGAAGGAACAACAAAATTAAGTATATAAATCTAACTCACTCTATAGGCAATAGGAGGGGAAGGGGGAAAGAAAGGGGAGGGGAGGCTAAAAAGGAGGGAAGAAGTAGGAAGGGAAAAGAGGATTAAAAGAAAGGGGGACTTAAAGAAGGGAGAGAATACTGAAGGAGGTGGTGGTCAAAAATTAAAACTATTGTGGAGGAGAAGGGAGAACGAAAGACATAGATGGGGGAAGGGGATGGAGGAAAAGACACAGATAGTAATCATAACTGTCAAAGTGAATGGGATGAACTCTCCCATAAAACGGAGATAGATAGCAGAATGGATTAAAAATCATAATCCAACAATATGTTGTTTACAAGAAACATATTTGAAATAGGGGCCAACACATGAAGGTAAAAGATTGGAGCAGAATATATTGTGCTTCAGCTGATGTAGCAGGGGTAGCAATACTCATCTCAGACAAAGCAAAAGCAGAAATAGATCTAATTAAAAGAGATAAGGATGAAAACTGTATCCTACTAAAAGACACCATAGATAATGAAGCAATTTCATTACTAAACATATATGCTCCAAGTGGTATAGCATCCAGATTCTTAGAGGAGAAGGTAAGGGAGTTACAGGAAGAAATAGATAGCAAAACTATACTAGTGGGGCACCTCAACCTACCCCTCTCTGAACTTGATAAATCTAACCTCAAAATAAACAAGAAAGAAGTTAAGGAGGTGAATAAAACTCTGGATAAGGTAGATAGGATAGATTTCTGGAGAAAACTGAACAGGAATAGAAAGGAATATACCTTTTTTCTCAGTGGTACATGGCACATATATAAGCATTGACCATGTACTAAGGCTACAAAAACCTCACAGTTCAGTGCAGAAAGGCAGAAATAGTAAATGCATCCTTCTAGATCATAATGCAATAAAAATTATATGCAATCAAAGGCCATGAAAATATAAACCAAAAATTAATTGGAAACTAAACAGTCTAATACTCAAGAATGAGTGGGTTGGACAAATTATAGAAATAATCAACAACTTCATTCAAGAGAATGACAATAATGAGGCAACCTACCAAATCTTATAGGATACTGCAAAAGCTGTTCTTAGGGAAAATTTTAAATTTTTCAATGCCTACATGAATAAAATAGAAAAATAGGAGACCTATGAATTGGGCATTCAACTGAAAAATCTAGAAAAAGAACAAATTGAATATCCCCAAGTAAATACCAAATTAGAAATATTGAAAACCAAAGGAGAGATTAATTAAATTGAAATTAAGAAAATGATTAACATAATAAATAAAACTAAGAGTTGGTTTTATGAAAAATCCAATAAAATCAATAAACCTTTGTCAATTTGATTAAAAGAAAGAAAGAAGAAAACCAAATTACCAATATCAAAAATGAGAAGGGTGAACTAACCTCCAATGAGGAGGAAATTAAAACAATAATTAGAAATTACTTTGCTCAACTGTATGCCCATAAATTCAACAATCTAAATGAGATGGATGATTATTTTAAAAAATATAAATTGCCCAGATTAACAGAAGAGGAAGTTGAGTACTTAAATAACCCCATCTCAGAAAAAGAAATTGAACAAGCCATTAATGAACTCCCTAGGAAAAAATCTCCAGGGTCAGATGGATTTACAAGTGAATTCTATCAAACATTTAAAGATCTGTTAATTCCAATACTATATAGACTATTTGGAAAAAATTGCTGAAGGAGTCCTACCACATTCTTTTTTATGATACAAATATAATTCTGATACCTAAATTAGAAAGAGCCAAAACAGAGAAAGAAAACTGTAGACCAATTTCTCTGATTAATATAGATGCAAAAATTTTAAATAAGATATTAGCAAGAAGAATACAGCAGTTTTTCAAGAGAATGATACATTATGATCAGGTAGGATTTATATCAGGAATGCAGGACTGGTTCAATATTAGGAAAACTATTAGCATTATTGATCATATCAACAACAAAAATAATAGAAATCACATGATTATCTCAATAGATGCAGAAGAAGCTTTTGACAAAATACAACACCCATTCTTATTGAAAATACTGGAAAGCATAGGAATAAATGGAACTTTCCGCAAAATAATAAGCAGTATCTCCCTAAAACCATCAACAAGCATTATATGTTTTGGGGACAAGGTAGATGCATTTCCAGTAAGATCTGGGGTGAAACAAGAATGTCCATTATCACCACTGTTACTCAATATGGCATTAGAAATGCTAGCTGTAGCAATAACAGAAGAAAAAGAAATTGAAGGAATTAGAATAGGCAAAGAAGAAACTAAGTTATCTTTCTTTGCAGATGATAAGATAATGTACTTAGAGAATCCCAGAGAATCTAGTAAAAAACTACTTGAAATAATAAACAACTTTGGCAAAGTTACAGGTTACAAAATAAACCCAGATAAATCATCTGCATTTCTATATATTATTAACAAACCCAACAGCAAGAGATAGAAAGAGAAACCCCATTTAAAGCTGTGGTGGACAATATAAAATATCTGAGAGTCTACCTGCCAAAACAAACCCAGGGACTGTATGAACACAATTACAAAACACTTTTCACACAAATAAAGTCAGATTTAAGTAAGTGGGAAAACATCAGTTGCTTGTGGGTAGGTTGAGCTAATACAATAAAAATGACAATTCTACCTAAATTAATTTACTTATTCAGTGCCATACCAATCAAACTATCAGATAATTATTTTCTAGAGCTAGAAAAAAATAATATCAAAATTCATCTGGAAGAACAAAAGGTCCAAAAGATCAAGGGAATTAATGAAAAGAAATGCAAGGAAAGGTAGCCTAGCCCTACCAGGTGTCAAATTGTATTATAAAGAAGCAATCATTAAAACCACTTGGTACTGGCTAAGAAAGAGAGAGGTAGACCAGTGGAATAGGTTAGGTACTCAGGACACAGTAGTCAATGAATATAGCAATCTAATGTTTGATAAATCCAAGGACCCCGGCTTCTGGGATAAGAACTACTGTTTGACAAAAATTGCTGTGAAAACTGAATAACAATGTGGCAGAAACTGTGCATAGACCAATGCCTGATACCATATGCAAGAATAAAGTTCAAATGGGTACATAACCTAAGTATAAAGATTGATACTTTAAACAAATTAGCAGAGCAAGGAATAGTGTATTTGTCTGATTTATGGAGAATGGAGAAATTTTTGACTAAACGAGAGATAGAAAGCATTATGAAGTGGCAAATGGATAATTTTAATTACGTTAAATTAAAAAAGTTTTTGCACAAACAAACCCAATGCAACCAAGATTAGGAGGGAAGCAGGAAAGTGGGAAAGAATTTTTGCAACTAGTCTGTGATAAAGGCCTCATTTCTAAAATATATAGAGAATGGAATCAAATGTACAAGAATACAAGTCATTCCCCAGTTGATAAATGGTCAAAGGATATGTATGAACAGAGTTTTCAGAGGAAGAAATTAAAGCTATCTGTAATCATGTGAAAAAGTACTCTAAATCACTATTGATTAGAGAGATGCAAATCAAAACAACTCTGAGGTACTACATCACACTTATTAGACTAGCTAACATGACAAAACAGGAATGATAAATATTGGAGATGTGGGAGAGTTGGAACACTAATTCATTGTTGGTGGAGCTGTGAGCTGACCCAACCATTCTGGAGAGCAATTTGGAACTATACCTAAAGGGCTACAAAAATGTACATACCCTTTGATCCAGCAATATAGCTATTAGGACTCTATCCCAAAGAGATTGTACAAATGGGAAAGGGTCCCACATGTATAAAAATATTTATAGCTCTCTTTGTGGTGACCAAAAACTGGAAATCAAGGGGATGCCTATCAATTGGGCTGAACAAGGTGTGGTATATGAATGTAATGGAATACTACTGTGCTATAAGAAATAATGAACAGGAAAACTTCAGAGAGGCCTGGAAAATCTTATATGAATTGATGTTGAGTGAAAGGAGTAGAATCAGGAGAACTTTGTAACAGCAGCAATCACAGTGTATGAGGAATTTTTCTGGTAGGCTTAGTACTTCATTGCTATGCAAGGACTTAAAAAATTCCCAATGAATTCTTGAGGTAAAATGCCTTCCACATCCAGAGAAAGAACTATGGAATTGGATCACCAAATGAAGCAGACCAATTCCTTTTGTATTATGTTTTGTTTTGTTTTATGGTTTCTCCCATTTGTTTTAATTCTTCGAGGCAACATGACCAAGGTGAAAATGTATTTAATAGGAATGTATGTGCGGAACCTATATATGACTGTATGCTATCTCAGGGAGAGAGTGGGGAGGGAGGGGAAAATAATCTAAGATATGTGGAAGTGATTGTCGAACACTGAAAACAAATAAAATAATTTAATTTAAATAAATAAATAAATGCTCAAAAAAAAAAAAAAAAAGATTCCTTTTAACTGCCTTTTCAGTATGGCTCTCCAGTCCCTTAACTCCCTCCATTGTCTGCATTTTGCCCACTTTAGCTACTTGCCATCCAGATCTTCCCACAGTATTCCTGTATAAAAGTACCAATTTTATTCTCATCAAATGCTTATATTTTTAAAATCTGGTCCACTTGTGTTGGCTTCATAAATAGCGCAGACTTACTAGGAATCTTACCCACCCCTACAGGTGCTTTAATAAACTCAGTACTTGCACTAAAAGAAGGATTGAGTGTTCAAATTCTTTCAAGGCAGACCTGTGCCCTTTATCCTTCCATTTCAGAATTCCCAAGACCTCTGGACTGCAACAATCCCATCTCCCCAACAAATTGCCCCCTCTGAAATGCCCACTCATTACTCTTATTTTATGTTGGTTCATTCTCTATTGCCTACAAACATGATCATGTCTTCTCCTTCCTGAAAAAAAGCCCTCCATTGATTCTTCCATCATTGTAAATGATCATCCAATATCTTTTCTGCCCTTTGTAGCCAAACTCTTTAATAAGGCCATTTATAATAGACTCTTCCACCTCTTCTCTTCCCACTCTCTTCTTAACCACTTACAATCTGACTTCTGACCTTATTATTTCACTGAAACTGCTCTTTTCAAAGTTACCATTGATCCTGCAGTTGTCTTGGAGGGAGGTGATAAAGGCCTACACTCAGGTAGTGGTAGTATCATTGCAGAGAAGCAAGAACGCACAAATATATGAGAGACAGAAAAAGGTGGAATTGACAACACACTTTTAATTAAAAAGTAGAGTCCAGTGACAGATAGACACGACAATTGAAAGCTGAGATGCAAAGGAGATTCAACCAAAAGATATTGGGCTTGGGAGGCCTTGTAGTTCTGGTTAAGACTTGTCTTGGCCTCCTGTTCCTTCTTGTGTGCCCCATTACCAGTGTTATTGCGAAGAATATGTTCAAAGCGTTTGCTTTGATCTAATGCTTTCTACTGAGTGGCTGTTAATCCTTAACCCAGCAGGGGGGCTTGGAGATCTACAGTTTTAGAAGTGAATACACACCGAGCACATCTTTGAAACTTGGAAGTAGTTGTTTCCTCGGAGCCTCAACTTAAAATCCTTTGAGTGTTGAGTTAGAGTAGAATCCCAAAGTGGGCGTTTACAAAGACATGTGAAACAGTTAAAAATAACAAACTAATGTTACCATTACATTTATGAACGTGTTTATTTGTCAATATGTAACGCCCAACTTTCTTTTTAAGAGGAAAGGGGAGAGGGCAAAGGAACATATAGTTAATAAAAGTCCACTATGCGTCCGTTATTGGGCTAAGCGCTTTATAAATATTTTATCAATGAAAGAAAAGGAGGGAAAACAGGTGTCCAGGGAGCGGTTGGAAACAGTTGTGACTTGAAACCTAATCTTCTTTCAGGGATAAGGCATTCTGAATCCTACATGCAAATTCACAAAGTTTTCCCCTTCAGATTATCTTCCCCGGAACAAAGCAGTAGCCAAAGGGAGCACGCTTTTCTTTGATTTCCTCCAGCCCTATCAAGAACCCATAAAAATAAAGCTTTTCCTAGAACATAACGAAGAAAAGACTCGCCGACTCCCGGTAATGCAACATAAAGCATTTACTCTGCTTCCTCTCTCTCCCGAGAGTAGAGAGGCGGTGTCACGCAGAAGGAGGAGTCCCAGTGTTTCGGAGTCACTTGTCAGGCGTGGCTCCACCTCCTCTGATTTGCCCTTCTTCCTACCCACAGTTTGCAAATCCCCCTGTTGCTTCTTCAGCCTCGGTGGTGGTACACCGAAGCGAAGTTAAGGTGGTTCCTGTGGCGCCTGTGCATTCGGAAGGTTCCTTTGCACCGTCTCAGATTCCCAGTTTGCAGCAGAACCTAGAAGTAAGAAATTCCGACACGATGCGGAGCGTTGGATGGAGCCACTCTGGTCTTCTGAAGTGAGCCTCGGTTGGGCCTCTGTGGAACAGAAACTGCTTGCAGAGCCGGAAAGTGGGTAAGTAGGCTTTGAATGAAGCACAGGGTGGAAACGCCTCCCTGGTGGGAACGCCTCCCTACTGCCAAAACTGGCCTTATTTTGGTGTTCCACTCAGGTTAGAGAAATCTGCTTGTTGAACAGAGTTTTATTTGGGACTGGTAAGAATTCGAGCTTTCTTCCCCCTCCTCACCACGCCCTTTGCGTGCTCCCGGGGCCCATAGCCTTGAGGACTGGCTGGGGTTGAGTATGGAGATCCCGGAGCGTGGGCGCTGTGGGGGCAGTGGGGTACGCATGGCATCGAGTTTTGGCATTCTCGAGAGGTTCATCTTTGTGTATAGGGATGGGATTAGGGACGAACTCGGGACTTGCTTCTGAGCCCATGGGTCTGTGCCACTACTTCAGGAAACTTAACGGTGAAAAGGACCTCACAGTTCAAGGGAAATCTGGGGTTGCTGTCGCTAGGGGAATGAAAGGGGATTTCATATGGAGGTAGCTTTAAGCCTGGCTTCGACCTGGGGAGGAAAGCAGGGAATGATGCTTTGGGGAATGGGCAGCAGCAGATTGCATCTCTTGGGGGAAAAAAAAAAGCTGCTTTTGTACGAACAACTCCTTACATATGGAAATGACGCTAAGGTTGTTCCTCATTTGTGTTCTTTTAAAGGACTTGCTCTCTGAACTGTCGTGCTGGCAGCAAAGTTTTGTGTCCCTTTTTAGAGACTTAACAAAAGCCTAATCGCTTGCTTTCCTGGGGCTCCTGAGACCGGCTGCTGTGCGAGAGCTCTAGTGAGACCGACAGAAGGTAAGGGGAGGGGAGGGTAGGGGGTCGGACAGAGCGATTGCATACTTAGAGGAGTTTCTTTGTCTATAGTAAGTTGGGGAAGGGGGGGGGGGAGGGAGGAAGGGAAGAAAAGCTGTTGTGACAGTATGCAAGATATTTCTTAATGGCAGCGGATTAGTGGTTGAAAATGTACTGGTTGCTGACATGGTGAAAAAGCATCTATTCATCACTACTGACACCTGATGGAGTTGGAAATAAACAAGTTTTATTTTGATCTAGAAGCATTCTTGACAGTCTTGGGCATCATGGAGGAGTCTAGCTTTGTAGGCTTGCTCTGTTATTCCTATCCTTTTCTAGCTAGCTGTTATATTAAAATAGCTAATGGTATCTGGAGCTTCAACTGCTATTCCAAGTCATTTTATAAAAGATTTTCAAGAGATATATAGAATCCACACACAACCTAGAGTGTAGTTAGGAGGGGAAGGAGAAAACAGAGGAAGGAAGAAAATATACCACCTTTAATTACTGAATAAGATCCTAGAAAATCAGTTTTGAAAAACTGAAGTGTGATATGTTGTTGGAGGAAGGAAAGTTCCACAGTTTGCTTAGTTAATTTTCTGAGGTTTTGGAATCATCCTTTGACCAAAGGATTGTACTGATGAAAGTGTTCACTGCTAAAAGAATTGCTCTAGCTAATAAATTAATGGTCTGGACTAAATCATTGCTCCTGGACTCAAGCCCTGAGCAACCTCAGTTAAGGTGAAAATAAAATGATAAAGTCAACTGTTGCTTATTTCTCTCTTTTAGCGTTAAAAGATTCGGAACTTAAACACTAAATAAAATTTGCATATATATATTTTAGAACAGGAGGGAATTATACATGAAACTGAATATTCTATAGATCTTGCTTTTCTTTTTAAGTATATAATAAATTCATCTAACTTACAAAACTATACTGCTTTACTATTTATATCTTCATAAAACAACTATTATATAATAGTTCTGCACTTACTTGAAGTCATTTGGTTGGGTTAGATGATCCATCTAGTAGATAGAGCAGCTGGGACTGGAATCAGGAAGATCTGAGTTCAAATCTAGTCTTGGATATTTACTAACTGCATGACCCTGGGCAAATAACTTAATTTCTTTTTGCCTCAGTTTCATCATTTGTATAATGGGGACAGTAATGATACCTACCTTCCAGGGTTATTGTGAGGATCAGATGAGATAATAATTGTAAAGCACTTAGCATAGTGCCTAGCACATAGCACTATATAAATGTTTATTATTATTATAGATTGCTGAGAATTCCTTGAGCTACACTCAATTATTGAATTTCAAACTTTGAACAAACTACACATTGCATTGTATTGCTGACGTGGTAGCATTTCAGTTCGATTATTCTGAAAGTAAAACTCACTACTGTACGTAGGCTGAAGTACTGTCAATATTTAAGATCCCACCTTACTCTCTCAAATTCATCAGCATAAATTTATGGTTGTTTGTATCTATTTCCATTTGTCGGTCTGTGAGGAAACATTTGCCTGGCCCAGTTTAAATAGACTGATTTCTTATCTGCCTTGGAGAAGATCCATTGGAGAATTTTGATAGTTGAAACAATTCTAGTAAATCTTGGTTTGAAATAGAATGTCTATGAAAACTTTTATACTAGATGTGGTAGGGATAAGATGATTGTAGTGACTGAAAAACTGAGTTTTTTAGAGGGAATGTTTAAGAACATATGAACAGAAAACTTTTTTTTTGTTGTTTTGAGAGGTGTAAGATTTTAATTGTGTCATCTTATTTAAACTTTTTTTATACTAGGTTTTAGGTTGAATCTCAGGAGAGTTTTTTGCTTTTTTGCCTGATATATGATTTTATCGTAGAGATAAATTTTCTGATCTGGATAATAAATAAAGGACTAGCTTTATAAATGCCCCAAAACAAATGCCCTGGAACATCAGTAAATATATTGCATCAGAAAAATATTAGAGGGTATGATAATGGAAAGTAGCAATAATATAGAACAATATATGCACAGTTTTTCTTTTAAGAATTAGTCATTTTTGCTTTCTCAGAATGGTCAGAATTCTCTTTTTTTTTAAATGTATAATGATCCTTAATATCAACAGAGCTTTAACTCACACAGAGAAGAGAGAACCTGACAGTATTTCACTGCCACCAGTCTTAATTTTAAAGTACTTTGTGTTTATTAGGAGTAAAATATTGTTCCATAAGTTCTTTGAGTGTCTTTTAAATGATTTTAAGGTGATATGTCACCAATATTGGAAATTCAATTTTAGGAATGATGAAAATACATTTTGTTGACAAAGCAAAGGCTATCTTAACCTTTGAGTAGTTGAAAGAAATGAAAATGTCTTTCATTCAGTTTAAACTTTTAAAATTAGTTTATTTCAAAATAGGGAATTATCTTTAATTCATAATTAATGTGGATTGAATTCTATCTACTAAACACTGTAAATTGAGTTCAGTTCTTATGGCAATCTTATGTAGACTTTCAAAAATAATGAAATGTAACAAAGTAAATATCTTATTGCTTATCCAAGAAAAGTAGTTTTAAGAAAATGTTAACAGATAAGAATTGCAGGTCTACAAAGTAACCATCTAGGACACATTTTCTCATGTACAGCCTGTATTAAGATTTGAGTAATTGTGGCTGTAGAAATAAAAATTGTTGTGAGTCTGCTTTTCAAAAGAAAATGGCAACTTCTAGGTAATATTACTCCATGAAATGTACTAGAACAGCTCAGATGTCACAGAAACATTTCGGAAAAGTTGTAAAAATTCAATAGAATGAAGAGTAATAAGAAAATAAAAGAGAAATTGCAACAAGCTTCTCTGTCTGTCCAGAATTACACAAGAAGAATGCTTGAAATCCTTGACTCCTCTGACTAGAGATAAGGTGGTGCAGAAGGGAGTTAGCCCTGAAAACTGGGGCCTAAAGCCAGCAAGATCTCAGCACTCTCTTGTCAGAGCAGCAGGGAAGAGAGCCAGCCTTCATAGCTCTTTTCATAGGGAGACATAATCAGGAGGTATCTGTTAATCTCTGACCTTTTAAGGTACTTGAAGCTCATGCCCCAGTAGCCTTTATTGAAGCCACACAGGAGACAAAGCAAGCACAGTGCCCAGACATCCCTCTCACTGAAGGACTGTAAAAGAGGACAGAAACTGGCATTGCTATCTCCATTAATGCAAAAGTTAGGATCATCACAGCAGTCAAGCAGGGTAGGAAACTTATCAGAAGGTCTGAGACCTGTATAATCTAGGATTAGGATTTGTCAGGTCCACAAGAGGGGATAGAACCAGCTCCTCTTAGACTTTAAAATTCAAGGAGGAGACAGAGAAAGGGTGAGACTAAAACTTGTGTTGGTCTTTAGATAGACTAGAAAAAACAGGCATTTTGACAGAGGTCGGACTACTATATCCAGCAGCCAGACTATTGAACAAATAGGAACATGCATTCCAGGCATACAGGGCAGGGATAGGCAATGCTAAGGCATAGAGGTGGAAGATGGAATCTCTTTTTAGAGGAACCATAAGTAGGCCAATGGAGATGAATCCTAGAATTAATTCATGGAGAGGATTCAAGTGTAAAAAGCCTAGAAAGGTAGGATGGAGCCAGGTAGTGAAGAGATTTAAATGTTAATTAGTGAAGATTATATTTTATTCTGGAAGTGATATGGAATCACTGGAACTCATTCATTTGTAGGGCAAGGAAAATAGGGCAATGTTTAGATATATGCTTTACCTTTTATTAAAGCATTTTTTTTTCTGTTAGAAAACATTTCTCTGTCTTCCAACTTCACTAACCATTGAAAAAAAGAAAAAGAAAACCCTTGCAGCAATATGCATAGTGAAGTGAAATAAACTCCCACATTACTGTATCCAAAAAATATGTGTCTCGTTCTGCATCTTGAGTCTTATCACTTTACTGCTCAGGAGACAGGAACATTCTCCAAAACTACAAACCTATACTTTAGAAGAAATCAACTTGGCAATTGAGTGGAAGAAGGATTGGAGTGATAAGAGATTTGAGGAAGTGAGATCAGTTAGGAGGGTATATAGTATATAGGCCAGAAATTATGGGGACCTGAAATAGGGTTATGGCTATGTGAGTGGAGAGAAGGGAAAATATATGCTAAATATTATGAAGGTAGAAACAAGATTTGACAACGGATTGGTCATGTTATATGACTATGAGTGAAGAGTTAAGGATACCAGTAAGGTTTTCAGGCTGGTTGGCTGGGAGGTTAGTGGTATCTTTGACAGTGCCATCTTCCCTAGGGTCAAAGAGGTAGAAAATGAAGATTTTTAAAAGGGCGTGAGGGGTTATTTTGTTCCATATTTTAGGTTTTAAGAAGAGAAAGAAAAGAAAAAATATAGAGGAGATGAGGATGAATTGGGAGGAATTTAATATTTTCATTTAAGTGAGACATATGAGAAGAGTATACAAATGTCAGGCAAACATTTATTAAGCACTTCATATGTGCTTACACAGTGCTAAGTGCTAAGGGATACAAATATGAAAAAGACATTCTTTGCCCTCAAGGAAGTTACAGTTAAAAAAATAAGTTTATATGGCCATTTTCTGTTTTTTACATCACCATAGTTATCCCAATTATCCTTTCTTTTCTATCTCCCAGAGAGCCATCCCATATGACAAATGGTATTTTTTTTCAGAGGAAAAAAAATCAGCGAAATAATATATTGAAAAAGTATGAAAATGTTCAATGTGTAACACCTGTGGACCTCTCACTTCCATGAAAGGGTAAGTTTTTTTGGGGGGGAGGGTGTATGTTTTCTCATATCTCTTCATTTGAGTTCTGCCTGATCTTTATAATTTTGTTACCTCCCACTTTTTCCCCGTTTATTTGTTTTAAATTTTCAACAATCACTTATATAAGCTTTAAATTTTCTCCCACTCCCTCCCCAAGATGGCATACAGTTTTATATGGACTGTACGTATACATTCTTATTAAACCACATTTTCACATTAGTCAAGTTACAGTTTACTTTTGTGTTGTATAGTTGTTAAAAGTAGAAAAGTAACAGACCATAAAAGTACAGCTAAACACACATGAAAAAAGACATTCTGAAAATCAAAGAAAAGAGAAAGAAAAGTAAAAACAAAATCACATTGAATTGGTAAATAATTTTAGGAACTAATATTATTTGAAAAAAACAGTAAACTAGAGAAACTTTTTTTTAAGGAAAGGAAAAGCAAGTTGTCATTATCAAAAGTGAAAAAGGACAACTCACAACAAATGAAGGGAAAAAAAGGAAATTATTAGAAATCTTTTCACCCAATTATATTTTGCTGGCAAAAGTAACTTAGAAGAAAGAGATGAATATTTACAAAAATATGAAATACCTATATAATCAGAGTAAAAAGAAATTGAAAGGCAAATAAATGAACTATCAAAGAAAACATTACAGGACCAAATGGATTAAAATCGAGTCTTATCAAGCCTTCAAAGAAAAATTCATTTCAACATTACATAAATTGTTGGCAAAAATAAGGAAGGAGGGTACCCTATGTTAAACATGTATATTTTATCCATCTCTGACAGAAAGGAGGGTAATATACTTTCACTTCATAGATTCTTTGAAGAATGGTTAGTCATTGCTTTAATCAGAACTTTTAAGACTTCCAAAAGTGTTTTCTTTAGTATTCTTCACTTTGTATAAATTGTTCTGGTTTCTTGTCTCTTCACTCTGTATCAGCTTATATTACCTCAAATTCTCTGAATTAATTTCTTATTATATAACCATCATTACATTAATGTATTACAGTTTCTTCCCAGTTGTCTAAGAGGCAACTTAAGGTACCCCATTATGTTTTAGTCCTTTTTTTCCTCCCTGTGCCATTTTAATCCTCCTTTAAAATCAGAAAGTTTGTTTTGGTTTTTACTATTTTTATATTTTATATATATTTAATTTTATTTTTTTTTTTTATTAAAATTTTATTTTATTTTTTATTAAAATTTTATTTTATTTTTTAAAAATTATTTAGTTTTCAACATTCATTTTAAAAATTATTTTAGTTTTCAACATTCATTTCCACAAGATTTTGAGTTCCAAATTTTCTCCCCATCTCTCCCCTCTCCATTGTGCATTCTGATTACCCCTTCCCCCAATCTGCCCTCCCTTCTATCACACCCCTGCCGTTATCCCCATCCTTTCTCCTTTCCTGTAGGACAAGATAGATTTCTGTACCCTGTTACTTGTATTTTTTAATTTCCCAGTTGTATGCAAAAATAATTCTCAACATTCGTTCCTAAAACTTTGAGTTCCAGCTTCTGTCCCTTCCTCCCTCCCCACCCATCCCCACTGAGAAGGCAAGCTATTCAATATAGGCTATATATGTGTAGTTGTGCAAAAGACTTCCATAATAGTCGTGTTATGAAAGACTAACTATATATATATAACTATATCAGGGCAGTTTTCCTTGATAATTTTTTGGAAGATGATGTCTATGCTCTTTTTTTTTCATTGTGATTTTTCTGGTAGAGCAATTATTTTAAATTATCTCTCCTGGATCTATTTTTCAGGTCAATTGTTTTTCCAATGAGATATTTCATGTTGTCTTTTATTTTTTTCATTCTTTTGGTTTTGTTTTATAATTTCTTGGTTTCTTAGAAAGTCATTTTCTTCCATCTGCTCCATTCTAATTTTTAAAGAAATGTTTTCTTCAGTGAGCTTTTGGGGTTTTTGGACCTCTTCTGCCATTTCTTTTAGTCTGTTTTTAAAGTTTTTCTTCAGCATTTTTTTTGGGTCTCCTTTAGTGAGCAGTTGAATTGTTTTTCATGATTTTCTTGTATCCTTCTCCTTTTTCTTCCCAATTTTTCCTCTACCTCTCATACTTGACTTTTAACATTTTTTTTGAGCTCTCCCATGGCTGGAACCATTGTGTATTTTCTTTTGGAAGCTTAGGATGTAGGAGCCTTGACCTTGCTATCTTCCTCCAGTTGCATGCTTTGATCTTCCTCTAATTGTATGCTTACTCTTTTCACCAAGAAAGTAATCTTCTGTAGTCTTAGTTTTTTCCTTTTTTTGGGTAATT